>CM057071.1:23762925-24432047 GCA_029379335.1 Thymus mandschuricus | reverse complement strand
AGACATTTAATTTATTTATTTTTTAATTCTTTTAATAACGAAAAATTATAACACTACTTCTAAGCGTTATTAAAAATATAAATAACACTACATTTAGATAACGGTCAGTAAAAAAATGTTAACTATCTGAGTATTTTACATTACAGTGTAGTATAAACTGTAATCTTTGTTAAAGCGATTCTCTCATACATTACACCTTTTCTTTAAAACCGTTATCTATAACAAAGACGCGCTCATACATAACGGTTTTTTTAAAATACCGTTATCTATGTCGTGTTATCTATGCCTAAATTTCTTGTAGTGAGATCGCCCTAGATAGAGATAGTTGATTCATGTATTGATAGACTTAGGCTATATCCATTGCATTCCATCGATTCCGAAGCCCTAGAATAACTTTACTTCATCGTTTCTTCATTAGTTCACTTTCGTTTACTTGTTTTCGTTTATGTGCTTTGTTTACTTGCATTAGTAGCTTAGAAAATCACCCAAAAATCTCGTTAGCTTAGATAGATCCAAAGAACTTAGTAATAGTATTCACTATCGTTTCGTTTAATTGGTCCTCGTGGAATACGACCTTACTTGCTCTATATTAGGATTACCCGTACTCTTGCGGAAGTTAATATTTAGCTCGTCAGACCTACGATTCGGGAAAGAATCAACAAGAAAACCCGAAAAGGAGCTTATGAACGCTCGACCCAAATAATAAACGGGCTAATCCCAAAACAATAATTCTTAAATTACATAAAATAATCAACGATGAGGAATAAAATCTTCGTATCTTCGGGGCGGCCGAACCCGGCGTTGAGGCCGACTTCTGTCCTCGACGTTATGAACTTCTTCTTCTCCTCCGTTCGTATCGTAGGATACAAAATCAACCTCATGCATCTCCCCATGCACGTCGTCCCGCCTTGCCGCATGCACGGTGCACGTATCAGTATACCTGAGTAGTAATCGATCACTAGAGAGCCCGATCCAGGACTCTTTCTTCGACATTTGAAATCTCATGCATATCTCTCTTTCCCACAACTTGTTCAATGAAGATCCTAATCCTTCCCGATGTTAGAGTCACACAACTGTCCCACGTCGACTTTGGAAAGAATGTGAATTTTAAAGATAGATTGGAAGGACTGAATAGGAACATCCCATCGATTATTATATTTTACAAGATTATACAAGCGTTATATGTGAAGGTATAAAATGTTGAAATACGTCAATTGAGTGGAACGAAGTGAGTGTAAAGATGAAATAATATTCGAAGAGTCACTTCGCCAAAATTTCCTCGTGAGAATTGCTCGAAATAAATATTATTCTCAATTATATTTTTTTTTTGAAACGTGTCATTGATAAAAAAAAAATATTATTTTACACTGTGGAAATAAAATAGCCCGCTATAACAAAGAAAATGGTATTCGCCCTTATAATAAATTATTATTATTTTATTTCAACTTGGTTATTTTTTGGAGTGCATTTTGGTCCAAAAAGTGAAGCAAAGTAAACCAATTGTGATAAAATATGTAATTAGTCACCCAACTTACTAAGAGCATCTCCAACCCATACTCTTAAATGGAGTATTACTTCATTTTGAAGTACGGAGGGCATTCCAACCGTACTCTATTTTACAGCAAGAGTATAGAGTATTGAACAGTAAAACTCTATATATGGAGTTTTACTGTTCAATACTTCATACTCTATTTTCACTATTTGAACAATATTAAACTATAAAAAAAAAATTAACTACATTTCATTAATATAATTTGATTTATAATTTATTGTATTGTATATTTTATTTATAACTAAATTTTATAATTTTTATTTAATTTAACATATTTAATTTTATATAAATAAAAAATTAGCAATCCACAATATACTTAAATTATGTTATTTAAGATACAATTTTATTAATTATTTAATATTTATGATACATTAGGAAATGTTAATTATATAAAATAAATGAAAAACTACAAATAGAGTATATATATAAAGTACGTGGTTGGAATGAATTTCTAAAATAGAGTATGTCATACTTCATTTTGAAGTGTAGCATACTGTAAAATAGAGTATAGGGTTGGAGATGGTCTAACTGGGTTAAACTACACTTTTCAAAAAGCATGATATTTTTATAGTTTCGTTAAAATAAAATAAAACAAAAACCATTCTTCCTTTTTGACTAAAATTCTGGACCAAATTCTGGATCAAAATTGGTGGGGTCTCTAACTTTTAATTTTTCCAATAACATAAATCAGCAAATTCTAGGAAAGGGTTTAGAAAATTACCCTAAATTTGGGCGTAACCAAAAAAAATCTCCCAAAATTAATCTATCAGTATATTATATATACACCCTTCATCCACGATTTACTAGTTGACTTATTCCATTTTTCTTTGAAGTTTTAAAATGGTAGATGTTGTAGTATTTGATAGAAAAAAATCATATTTTAAAGTCTCAAGACGACAATCAGTAAACTGTGTGAACGGAGGGAGTAAGAACGAGTAGCAGCGTAAGAGTTGGATTGAAGTCTCTATAAATAAATGAATCCACGGACTTGGAACTCATACAACAATCCACTTCCATTCAATGGAGTTTTTTCCACACCTACTTTTCATAATCCTACTTTTTTCACCATTATTGAAAACAATTGCCAAAAACTCAGAAACAGAATTATGCCTAGAAAATCAACGTACCCTTCTTCTTGAAATGAGGAAGCAATTGGTTTTCAATTCATCCCTTTCAACAAAGTTGGTGCGATGGAACGAAGCAGATGACTGTTGCGGATGGGAAGGCGTGGAATGTGATGGCGGAGGCCGTGTTGTGAGCTTGCAGCTCAGCTACGAGGGCATTTCCGGCGGACTGGACGAGTCGTCAAGCCTTTTCAGCCTCGAGTACCTGGAGGAGCTGGACCTGTCCAACAATGCCTTGAATGAATCCAGCTCTCTAACAGGTCATTTCCCGGAGATTATCTTCCACTTACCATCTCTGCAGCTTCTTGATTTATCACATAATCCATTGCTCCAAGGCTCTATACCTCAATTTTCTCGAAACAACTCGTTTCAGAGCATAGTGCTTTCAGAAACAAGCTTCTCGGGTTCTTTACCGGATTCGATTTTCAATCTCAAAAGTTTGTCATCTTTAGAACTCTCCTATTGCAACTTCAGTGGCTCGATTCCTTCCACGCTCAGTAATTTGACGCGACTAGTTACATTGGATCTGTCAAACAACTTCTTCACCGGCTCGATTTCATCCATCCACTTTCAACCTCTTCCTAATCTTAGGAAAATGTATTTAAGTGGGAATTCACTAGGTGGCACCATTCCCACATCTCTCTTTGCTCTGCCTTCGCTTGAATCACTCGACCTCCTCGGCAACCAATTCAGTGGGCAGGTCAGAGGATTTCCTATTGTAAATATCTCCAAACTATCTTATTTGGATTTGAGTGGTAACCGATTAGAGAGCCCTATTCCCATCTCTTCTCTCTTCAACCTTCAAAATCTCCATTATCTCTTTCTCTCAGACAATAGATTCAGCAACAACTTGTCACTCGATGATTCAACAATCACGTCCCCTGCTGCTGTAAAAAAATCCTCCTTGAAATCTTTGGATCTTTCGAATAACAAGATCCGGGGGGAAATTCCTAGTTGGATTTGGGATATTGAATCACTTGTAAGTTTGAATCTCTCTTGTAATATGCTGGTGGATCTGCAAAAGCCTTACAACATTCCTGCTTCTCTTTATATTCTAGACTTGCACTCGAACCAGCTTCGGGGCGAGTTACCCTCTCCACTCATACAGGGAGCTTCAAATGCAGATTTGTCTAAACTTACAGTTCTCGACTTGTCCAACAATAACTTGAGTGGTAGGATACCCGATTGTCTGTTTGAAAATGCTGAATCTCTTCGAGTGCTCAATCTAGGGAGAAATAGAATCAGTGGTCACATTCCTGATAAATTTACTACATATAGCAGCCTCAGATCATTGGATTTGAGCGACAACAATTTAGTCGGGGACGTTCCACTTTCCCTTGCAAACCCCTCCATGTTAGAAGTCTTGAATTTGTCGGGAAACAAGCTAAGCGGAACCATTCCACCCAACCTCGAAAAGCTTGCAGTCCTCAATTTAGGGAGAAATAACATGACCGGCCCGATATCTCTTGCAAACTTCACAGCTGATTGCACCCTACAATACATGGTTCTCAATAACAACAACTTCACGGGGGAAGTTCCGACATCCCTCGCAAACTGCAAACAGTTAGCGGTGATGAATGTTGGAAACAACCAGATCGAGGGTAGTTTCCCATGCATGCTGCCATCTAGCTTGCAGGTGCTTGTGTTGCGCTCCAACAGATTCCACGGAGAGGTCAGATGTCGAAAGAAGCAGAGCTGGCCTAATCTTCAGATCATCGACATAGCCTCCAACCATTTCAGCGGCTACCTCAATCCTTTGAACTTCTCAACTTGGAGAGGAATGATGAGAGATACTGTCACAAAGTTGAGTCAAACAACTTTGGGGTTTACACCCGCAAATACATGGGGTTCGGCGTACTACAGAGAAGAGGTAACACTAACCATGAATGGGGTGGAGAGGAAGATCGTCAAGATTTGGGGTTACTACACCTCCATCGACTTCTCCAACAATAGCTTTTATGGAGGTATCCCGGACTCAATCGGTGGGCTGGACGGACTCTATCTTCTCAACTTATCACACAATTCCCTCACCGGAACAATCCCCAAATCGATTGGTAACATGTCATCTCTCGTATCACTGGACCTCTCAATGAATCGGCTAACGGGGGAGATACCATCAAAGATCGCAGGCCTCACATTACTTGCAGCGATGAATGTATCCCATAACGAGCTTGTGGGACAGATTCCAGCTAGCACTCAAATTCAAACATTTCCTGCAGATTGCTTTGAAGGAAACTTGGGATTATGTGGCCTCCCTCTCAACATCAGATGCTCAAAGCCTCATCCCGTTCCACCACCACCGAATGTGGAACCAGAGAGGGAGATAGCATGGGAGTATGTTTTTGCTGCTGCCGGATATGCTGTGGGATTAGGAAGCTTTTCCTGGTTGCTCCTCTTCTGCAGAAGCTTCAGGTACAAGTACTTCGATAAAATCGAAGATGTTTGCGACGAGATATTCGGGTTCTGCCAGCACAGGAAGAAAAAACATGGGGGAAGGAGAGTTTCCAGAAATTAAATAGGAAGAATGTACCCTAGCTAGCATTTATGGTTTTTGCTTTCTACCTTGCATGTGTTCTGTTGCTTTTGGTGCATCCTTTCACATTTATGATACTGTTTTAATGTATTACTAATGAATTATCAATAATCAACGTTAAACTCCTTTGAAAACCGGATAGGGATCGACTAATTTTATCCAACCTAATCTCGATCGTGTAATCCCAAAGTCCGGGTTTCTTATGTATTTTTCCTTGTTTCAATTCCGATCACTAATATAAGGTGCAAATTTAATTTGCCATCAAGTGAGGCAAAATAAACAATACTACGTAATCTTTGTTGAGATACTCGTTCTCTCATTCCGTGTGAAGAAAGTGGTTGGAAATGTGTGTTGTCGACGCTCTACTCACGCCAAACATTAATTCTCTAGATGGTCATTATTTCTTCAATTGTTTCATTTATTTACATCAAATTCAAAAGGATCGATGAATGTGACTGGACCAACATTAATTATGACCCTATCAAAATACGAAAATGATAAACGAGACCAATAACTACTACTCCCTCTGTCCCGTGACATTAGTCTCACTTTTCTTTTTTGTTTGTCCCATTTATTAGTCTCATTTCCTTAAAAGAAAATAATTTAACACACAAATACACCTTTTAAAACCTCTTTATCTTTGCATGTCTTGATTACTGTGCCATATCCAAATGGGTCTAATGCCACGGGACGAAGGGAGTAACTAGGAATGGGTTAGTATATATATGCATATTTATCGCGCGTGTTGGAAGGGGCGTACGTTGTATATAATCCAAGATTTCATTCGTTTTGTTTAGTATATTATAAAGATGAAATAATCTATAGGGCCAAAATATGGCTAGCCATAATGCCCTTTTATTTATTCAAAATTAGACTATTATTTATAAGGGAAGTAACATGATTCTTGTAGACTATTTTGTCCTTCATTGTGAATGATTAATTGGATTAAATTTTTTATGACATATAAAAAACTTTCCTTTTCTACGGATAATTATATGGGGCAAGGACAAAATTAGCCACTTTCATAACAAAAAAGTCTTTTTTAGCCACATATAATAAAAAGGTCTTTTTCTAGCCACTTTGGACCTAAACTACCCATTATACCCTTACTACCTAAAATTAAAAAAATATTTGAAATACAAAAAAAAAAAAAAACCCTAACCCCCAATTCCCAAACCCCACCATGCGGCTCTCTCTCTCCCCTTCCAGCGGAACCCTCTTCTTCATCTCTCCCTCTTCTCCCTCTGCTCGCCGCCGCCGCCGCCGTCGTCGCCGGCGGCGGTTGTTGTGCTCTCTCTCTCTCCCTCCTCTCTCTCTCTCTCCTTCTCCCTCAATTCCCAAATTCCCCACCATGCGGCTCTCTCTCTCTCCTTCCAGCGGGGAACCCACTTCTTCATCTCTCCCTCTTCTCCCTCTGCTCGTCGCCGCCGCCGCCGCCACTGTCGTCGCCGGCGGCGGTTGTTGTGCTCTCTCTCTCTCCCTCCTCCCTCCTCCCTCCTCTCTCGATCTCTCCCTCTCCCTCCCCTCTCGATCTCTCTCCCTTTCCCTCCCCTCTCGATCTCTCTCTCTCCCTCCTCTCTCTCTCTCCTTCTCCCTCCTCTCTATCTCACACACATTGCATAGCAACCATTGTCGCCGTTGTCACCACCGGACAAGGTCAGTTCGAGCTCTATATATAGCAGATTCCTCGACAGCAAATCGGAGAAGACGACACGAACACGAGCGAAACAGTCGTGAATACTCGATCGTGCACACGAACACGAACAAAAATGTCGTGAATATCTGTTCGTGCACACGAACACGAACAAAATTGTCGTGAATATCCGTTCGTGCACACGAACACGAGTAATCCTGAATTCGTGTAAATATTTCATTAAGGGTATAAATGTCATAAAATATGTAAAGTGGCTAGAAAAAGACCTTTTTATTATATGTGGCTAAAAAATGACTTTTGTATTATGAAAGTGGCTATTTTTGGGTATTCTCCCTAATTATATCTTAATTAAAATGATATACTTAATCTAAAACATGCAAATTAACATCTTGCTCAGCTGAATTGAATTATACGGAGTATACAAATTTGATTGTCAAATACAGAGAATGATTGTAACAAAAAACTAATCAAGAACCAATAATAAATACTTATCAAAGGATTATTCTAATAAGAATATTTTCACAATGATAATAAATTTTTGATTATTTTTTTAATATATAAGATGATGATAAAATGATATTCTTATGATTCTAACAATAAAATTCTAATACACTACTTTTGCAATTTGGATCATTACACATTTTAAAGATAAATTCAACATCATGAATTAAGATTTAGGTGCTTTATATGGTAAAAACTAAGTCATGCTAAATAAATATGATTATGGTTGTTATTTTATTAATATGAATATGATATAGTAATTCAATTAGTTTAGTTTAAAGTTTGGATTTTAAGAAGTTCTATACTTATAATTCTCAATAATATATGACAATTATATATAAAACCTTTTATTTTGAAAAAATTTATCAAAAACTATTTTTCATTGAACTTATATACCAACGAGTTATGTATAAATTATTAAATTAATTTACTCATGTTTAATTTGAAACATTCTAATTGTAAATTTATCTTTAATATATATATATTTTTATAGTTTATCATAATGAAGCTTAAACGTATAAAATATTTCTTATATTAATGCTGGGTATGTAAAATAATAACTATTCTTATATATCAAAAGTATTTATAGAAAAAAAAAAACATTTATTAATGTGAGAGAGATGATTAACTAGTAACTACTACCATTGAATGCGAGTACTTAATATAAAATATAAAACTCTTTACAAATATATATATATATATATATATATATATATATATATATATATATATAAGGATAATTATGTAAAATTGGTGATTAAAAAATGTATAATGACTCTAAAGCCCTTTTATGGCCAGCCATAATATGGCCATTTAGCCAAAATATATATGCATATTTATCGCGCGTGTTGGAAGGGCCGTACGTTGTATATAATCCAAGATCTCACTCGTTTTGTTTAGTAGTATATTATAAAGATAAAGCACCGCCCATATGCATTAACACTATAACTATTTCGCAGATAAGGTAATTAAATAATTAACGATAACGAAAATGGAAGGTAGTTGAGAAGAAGCTCAAATGGGGATGCAAACTTTCTCAGTAGAAAATAAATGCAGAAATCAGCCATTAATTCAAACCTTGTACCCTCTTTTTTGTTTTTTCTTCATTTAAATATAGTAGAGAGAGACAGAGAGAGAGAGATGGGTGCAGATGGACCTGATGGTGATGTGCGTGTAATTATGCGGCATGTTGGAATTTAATTAACAATAATCGTATGGCCGTAACTCGTAATGGTTCATTTTCTAATTATATCAGTGCAAAAGGGGTTCAAATATTTACTCATAATAAAAGATATACAAAGCAAAAATCATAATAGATTTTTTTACGGCAGTGGACAAAATTCGTTCAACGGCCTAAGGGGTTAAACAGACCATACGAACCAGCCCGATCATCAATATTTTGGCCCATTTACGCCTCCGGCCCATAAGAAAAATAAAGGCCCGATTTAGAGAGCTCATTTAGGTCAAGCGGAGTAAACGGAACGAGCGACTCTCACGTAAGCGGGAGAAAATGGTAAACATAGAAGGGTTTCCATGAAAATCGATACCAACCTGAAGAGGCGGACCTAAAGGGTATATCTAGAGTGGTGAAGATAAAAACCCTAGACGGTCCAAGCCGTCCTATAAATACAAAGAACCCACGTTAATGTCACGATCTCTATACACGAACTCTCCACTCTCATACTCAGGTTAGTAAAAATATTTCTTTCTTTATTAATAGATTTTTATGAAATATACAAACAAAAAAATTAATGCAACTTATGCATGACGTACATTTTATATATGCATAAGCTGCATCGAAAAATAAAAAAATGTGTGTGCCAATTAGGTTAATGGCTATTCATTTCCTAAATTATCTTAACTATTATTATACATGCAGCTCATGGAAGATCTCAGCTTATGCCGAATCTACAAGAGATCGAGGTGTGCGAGGATGATCGACAGACGACCACTGACAGAGGCGGCGATGTTTGATCAAACTGCGGGGCAATACTACCAACAACACCGTCACATTCACGATACTATTGATGAGGAGACGATAGCAACTGATAATCAACAAAATGTGTTCAAGATGTGGAAGAAAATGAATTTGGATCTCAAGTTGAACCCTTGAGCGAAGTAGACATAGTCATGTTACTCGATTGGTTTGACATATGAACGATTTATACAAGATCGAATTATCCTTACTGTTAATTAATGTAATTACTACTGTTGGGAATTGTTAAGAACATTGTGTTAAGGGGGAACTCATATGGGACACTTCGAAGTGAGTCAAGTATTTATTTTGATTTGATCCCAAAACCCCAAAGTGTTCTGTTCCCAAGCGACCCTATTTGATTTAGAAAATAGGTTAGAAAATTTTTCCAAGCCTATACTGTTAGGATGGCTTTATTTTGCTTAGTCACTTAGGTTTTTAGACTGCAAAAATTCCAAGTGAAGGTCACTCGCTTGAGTGTGTTTTCCAAGCAAAGCGAGTCTACCGAGCCTAAGTGAAGCGTGCCGAAGAACAAAGCGAAGCGAAGCGAGCGCTACAGTGAGAAGCCGAAGCGAGTCAACGCGGGTCACTCTTATTAGAGCAGTCACTTGGAGAACTCACTTCCCAAGTACTCGCTACAGAATGACCTTGAAGCGACTCGATTCGAAGCGGACGCTACGAGACTGAAGCAAAGCGAGCCACTACCTACCAGAAAGCGACAGCACAATTCCCGCTCCATTTTTGAACTCCAGTCAACTAGAGATCTTCGCATTAATTACGAGATCTCCACGTGTCGAATGCGGAGAGGAGCAGAGGAGTTGACTGCCAGGCCGACAAAGGCGCCGCTACTGGCTCGCTCCAGTTACTGTTAGTTTTGTAACTTAGTCATTTTCGGCAAAGAGACAAACTGGGCTCCTGCAAAAGCATCCAGCCTGTGCAAGTACTGTCGAGAGGAGGAGGGACAAGGCCACCTACCAAGCAACGGATCTCGGCCAAACCTCCGCCTATAAATAGTGGAGGATGAAGACGAAGAGAAGTAGAACACTACTTGAGCATTTGAGCCCTACTGCAAACAAACACTCCCAGCTTTCTAAGCAATCTTCGAGTCTTTGTTTCCAAGTGTTCTCCGAGTTCCAGTCTCATCGGAACTCGTCTTCACAACCTTCACACCTAGAATTCTAAGCCCATTCCATACCTTAGCTTAGAAGAAGAGCTCTAGCCTACTTTACACTTACTGTAAAGAGCTCTTCATAGTGTGTTCGTCGTAAACCAAAAACCCTAACCCGAAGTTCTGTTCGTTAGGTTTTTGTGTTCGTCGTAAGGTTGTTTCGATCCAAGGCCCTACTTTCATCGATTGTAGAAGCCTTGATAGAGTCTAGATCCAAGCTTGCACTTACATCGTTCGTGTGAAGCTCGATCGAAGCTAGGCTGTAAGGAGAGCCCGCAATCTCCCTGTCGTCGGACTGAAGCGAGTGAAGCTTCTAGTCCAGTTAGGTCTTTGTAGTGAACCCGTAATCACTGCGTCTGTCGTCAGATCCAAGCGAGTGAAGCTCGATCTTGACTAGGTTTTTGAAGGACCCGTAACCTTCAAGTTCTTGAGTGAAGAGAACAGTTGCCGAGTGCAACAAAGTGGACGTAGGAGTCTTATCTCCGAACCACTATAAATCTCGTGTCGTATCTCTCTAAACCCTAAACTCATATTTCCTTGTTTGATTATACATTGCACTTGCATCTAAACAAACATAACTTGGAATTTTCAAATACTTAGGAAAGATTTAGCTCACCGAATTCCGCACTAAGAGTAAAGTCTCACTCTTGATCAAGCTCTAAGCTTAGGTCAAGAGAATCGTAATTACTTTAGATCTAGCTCTCGGCTAGGTCTTAGTATTTCAAACGAGAACTTTACTTCATACTCTGAGTTAAGGAAAAAAAGTTGAAAAACTTCAAATACGTATTCACCCCCCCTCTATGTATTTTTCCTATAACAAACCGGGACCAACAACTACTAGCTATCATATTGTTCTATGGAAAATATATTGATGTTGAATTTATGAGATTTATCATTTAAATTTACACATTTTTGAGTCACCGTTGTTTAATGGTGTGCGTAATATTTTCTCGGACAGTCGTATGTATTTAAATTTGGAATGTCGAGCTGTTCGCTGTTTACAATTATAATAAATGGGATAATGAAAATGCCATTTTCTCACATAGCCGATATTCGCCATTTTATAGGGTTTTGTATTAGTATTCATTTGAATTTTAAAATTTTAAGATATTAGTGTTCACAATATATCTTTGAAAACTAGATTAATGAGGACACCATCTTGTCATGTAATCGTACTAATTTAAATTTAAATGTCACATGTAAAAAATTATTTAAAAGGGTATCATTTCTTAGGATGCTTTATTTCTTATATCAAATTGTTTTGCCGTGGATCGAAATTCGAAGCAAATCAATTTATTTATTTTTGTTTCGAACTCGGGACTTGAGGCCATACAATTTACTGTTGGGATCCCCTGTCCAGAAATATATGTCTCAATTGTGTCCCATCTCAATTTCTATTAGTTTTGTAGGACTACATTTTATTTTTCAAATTTTTTAATTTATAATAATTTATTTTAATTCAATGATTGTCTAGGGTTCATTAATCAAAATTAGAGTATATAATTATTTTTTAATAATTAATTTCACTTTTATTGGTTATATAATGCTTAAAAAATTCAGAACTAGGGCATATTACAATTAAAAAATCTAATTTATTTTCTCATAAATGTCTATTATGACCCCTTACCGTCGGGTTAAAATATGATACTCCCTCTGTCCCTTTCAAGTTGAGTCATTTCTTTTTGCAGTTTTTCGGCACGCTTTTCCACGCTTCTAGATGACGAATTTTAAAATGGATTTTTGAAGAAAATTTTCTTTTACGGGATACTACAATACTTGTAGTATCCCGTAAAAGAATTATTTTTAAAAAAATACATCTTAAAATTCGTGATCTAAGAGCGTGGAAAAACGTGTCGAAAAACTGCAAAAAAAAATGACTCAACTTGAAAGGGACGGAGAGAGTATATTTTTGGAGAATGTAATCGTAATAATCCATCTTTGGCATTCCTCATTATTTTGATATGGTCATGATTAAGGTTGGTCCAATCACATTCATCCTTTCGAATTTTATATAATTAAATGAAACATTAGAAGAAATAAGCAAGGAAAGGGAAGAGAGGAAAGAGAAGTAGTGGTTTTAGAAAAAGCAGATACTGCCTCTACTTTCTATTGACTTGGGATCGAGACCAAGTCTTACTCAAGGAAAAAACTGTGTGCTTAATCCGGACTTTGGCCGGGATTACAATCCTTATATAGGTGTTGGTGTACTACACTCGCCTCTTATATTATGATTAAAATATTAATATAATTATTTACG
This sequence comes from Thymus mandschuricus, assembly GCA_029379335.1. NCBI lineage: Eukaryota > Viridiplantae > Streptophyta > Magnoliopsida > Lamiales > Lamiaceae > Thymus > Thymus mandschuricus. The sequence continues at coordinate 24,419,283 of CM057071.1, read as the reverse complement.
ACGCTTATGTGTGGACAAAAATATATAGTTGCACATAAGCATGTTTTTAGCCACACTTGGATGTGTTCCTAAAAAACAGATTTGTTGTAGCGCGTCTTTGCAAGTGGCACCCATGACAACTGGCAAAGCTGCTTTGAATACAAACAAATCAATCCATGCATGCCTTTTCCCCGGCACTTAAGCTTTACCTGAGTGCTTTTGTTTAATATACTTGGATTATAAAAACTAGAAAAAACAAGAAAAGATGGTCTTAAAATAAAATATTAGGATAGAATTAGTTGATTTTTTTTATGATTATTGGACCAGAATGCAAAAGAAGAAATCTGACCTGTGCCTAAGGAAGACCGATTTTTCTTTAAAGGACGTCTCAAGAAAAATGACACATTTTCTTATTGGGGAAAAGGATATTAAAGAAAATTAATGATGGCATTTCCACTTTAATAAACAAGTTCCAATTTTCTTAATCCCTGTATCGATAAAGAAAATGTATCAATCAGTGGAAGACGTAGGGTGTATTCTGTAAAGTTTTTCCACAATCTGGTTAGCAATTTCCCTTTGATTGAACTTGAAAGTCCATAATGTATAAATAATGCAAAGATTTTGTAAAAAAGGTTATGTTTCAATTAAAATTTTACGAAAACATAGCGAAATTAGAAAAGGGGAGATAAAAATTATGTTTAAATTTCAAAGTTAGGGAAAGATTTTGGAAACAAAGTTATGTTTTGGTAAATTTCAAAAGTATGCCCACCATTTCATAGTTATGGCAGAAAGTGAAATAGATGGCCCAGCAATATACTAAGGTACTCCCTCCGTTTCACTTTACTCGACTTCTTTTTTTAATCGAGGCATCCACATCAATTGGCTTGTTTTCTATAGTATAACGAATTAACCTTTCTTTAAAATATGGACCACATATATTTAACTTTTAACATTATACCTAAAATTTCGTGTTGAAATGAAACAAATCAATTGAATTGGGACCAATGAAGTAACAAACTTCAATAAAGTAGGCCTTTTTTTTTTTTTTTAATTAAGATGTAGGTTAGATAAGATACATAGTCATAGTCACGTTAAATATTAAAGATAAATAATATCAAAAAAATAGTAAACAAAATAGCCACACTTATATAATACATCCCCGTAAAAGTACGAATTCATTTGAGCTCGTAAATTATTCTATACAAATTGGACGATGCACCAATTTGTGATTTCACTCACGTAAGGTGGGACTCGTGAATTCGTACATTCAGGCCAAAGAAGAAATTCGTTTATTCAACTGATTTGGTGTATTGAAGAACAAATGATAAGAAAACAAGGTATATGATTTTTTGTGAGATCGTGAAGAAATGAAGGGGAACAAAAGGTATCAATAAAAAAAAAACATAAATCATAAATTAATTTATATATATATCTTTACAATGATTTTAATTTATTATAATTAATTTAGTTTCATTTATAAAAATATATATATATTCATTCATCCAATTATGATTTATAATTATTTTTTAACATTTAACTTAGTTTTTATTATATTAATAGTCAAATTCGGGTTATAGATCCACAATAAGAAATATTTATTAAATGAAATAAGAATATTATTCCGATGGTGATGATAGAGATTCGAACTCTCACTAGATATACAAATTATAGCATTATTACAGGGTAGATCCATCATTAATTTATATAAGATAGATATCTCAAATATGCTCGCCGATCGAACCTCGCCTTCGCACGACTCAACTTTGCGATGGGAGCCTGCAAAAGAATATCGGAGGAGTGGGGTGGAGTCCTCCAGGAAGGACCTCTGACGCCCAAGTCAGTACTTAGACCGGAGTAAGTGTTTTTCAGGTTCCTCAAGAGAAAAACCTACAAGTGTGTGAAGGGATCTGCGCTAAACACGTAATAGCGTGAGCAATTGAGAATGTAGTGAGAATGAACGTACCTTTTTACATACCACATATCTCCTATTTATAGGATCGACGAGAGGCGGTGGCATCAATCGTAATAAGTGTAGACAATCAAGAGTAAAAATGTCTTCTTGAGGGAAATAGTGAACAACCTCTGAATCATACTGTTACATCGGGAGAATACGTTAATAACTTTTGCCAATAACAATACAATGCTTGGATTGTTCCTTTCTGTAAATGTAATCACTTAATATAGCAATGCATTTAGTGCTCCTTAGGAGCTCCTTCCTCATGATCAGATCTGTCAAATCTTCACAGATTTGATTAGACCGAGATTATAAAAAATCGTCGTTTTCCCTTTACATCATGGGCTTGTATATTGAAAAACATTCTTTGGGCCCTTGGGCTAAGCCCACCGTTCAAATGGGCTGATGGGATATTTTTATCTCTATCATTAGGGTTGGTAAATCCAAAAGTAGGATACATAATTATTAAAGAAATTAGTTTTTATAATAGCAATATTTATTTTTTCAAAATAATATAAATTTACTGAAATTTTAAGATTTGGGATACCAAAATTGAAAGAAATGATATTGTCGGAATTGAAATGCATTGACCCCTTCTTTCTCGCAAGTCGATTAGTTCTAACTTTCGAGATTTAGTTTGAACGAATCAAATAAAAAATAGTACTCCTCCATTCAGTGAAAAATAGTTAGGAGAGTAGAGAAATGAAGAAAAGTTTTGGAAGCATTGTGAAGAGGAAGATGATATGTAATTGTATAGCATATAACTAAATATTTTTTAGCTATTTTAGTAATTTGTTAGTACTAAATATTTTATATATCAAAAGCGGTTTGTTTTTCATTACAAAATGAGATACCTTTCAGCTGTTTATATATGTATCCATCCTCTATATATATTTTGTAATGAAAAACAAACCGCTTTTGATATATAAAATATTTAGTACTAGCAAATTACTAAAATAGCTAAAATATTTATATGAAATCAATGGATAGAATTAGATATTGATTAGTAACCACCCAATTAATTAAAGATTTTTCAATGTATAAACCGTATAATTAAGGGCAAAAAAGTTAAATGGAAGAGAGATGATGTTATCTACAAATTACGTCTCCTACTATTGTGGGATTGACTATATCTTACTTAAAATACTAATTGCTACAATTTAAGCATTACTCTGAAATCATAAAATTGATACAATATTATTCTCATTATTTCTTTTTCGGTGTGTCAAAGAGAGAAATTTAAATGATTATTTTGTCACGCATTAAAAAATTGTGTTGCTTGCGTTGGTTTGTTTTTTATTTATTTTTTTTTACAAAAATTCATGATTTTAGAAATGCATAATTTTTATGTATTAGTATAGTTTTTTTTTTTTTTTTTCATCATGAATATTGCGTTCATAATGAATTTATTGCTTTTGTGATAAATTATTTCTACCGTTTTGTATTGAATATGCATTATTTATTTTTATTTTTGTAATAAACCAGTAACAAATATTATACCCTAGTACAAACAACTAAACCCTAGTTGGATGAATTGAACATGGTAGGAAAAAGTACACTTCTATAGTTAATAGTGTATGCAATTCGAATGTTATAGTACACTCCAATATTTTTGTTGCATACATATCTACTTTATATTGCATTTTTTGGTAGATTGTGATGCATTTTTTGATATGCTATGATGCATCTTTGACAATTTCAATATTTTTTCTTTTTAACCTCAACTATACATTTTGTAATATTTTATAATGCATTACATCTAGTATGATCATGCATATTTCTTTAATATTTCATCATGCATTAAGTTAATTTCGTCAAGACAACTAAACCCTAGTCTTGAAAACAAAACTTAACCATAGTGGAGGAATAATAAATCTTGATAGGGATAGTTATTAGGGTTTATAAACCCTAGTCGATATAGTTAAACCCTAAACCTTATAGTGAGAATCGTTGCATTTTTCTGCAGACAGTGATGCATTTTGTATTTCGTTGCATCCTTTTGTATGATTTACTGCATGTTTTTATCATGTTGCACATATAGTGAGAATCGTTGCTTTTTTCTGCAGATAATGGTGGTGCATTTTGTATTTTGGTGCACTTTTATCAAGAATCGTTGCACTTTTGTAGTTTTTGTTACATTCTTTGTTGTTAAAAAGTAAAAAATTAACATGAATAATATATAAATTAAATGAAATAAAAAGATGACATGATGGAAGTGATAATTAAATTACTGGTAGATGGGTATTCCTGAAACAAATTAAAACCTTCAAAAAAAAAAAAAAAAAAAACTCAATACATCTGCAAAAATGGCGATAAAAGCAAGAAAAAGTTGAGAGAATAAAAGACGTTTGATGTTTTAGATACTACCTTAATAAGAGGGATTAGTTACCAATTATAACTTGCAGGAAGTTACGTAATCCCCCGTTTTTAAGGGATCTGTTAATTAAATTCAATAATATGTAACTTATTTACCCTCATGTTTGAATTAATAGATCAATAAAATAATAAAAAATCAGTTGCAAAATTGATGATGTGTCCAAATTTCATCTATCAAATTACGTAGAACAACGGCATGCAACGGTTTTCATATTTCACAAAATAATAAGTTTTCATTTGATCAACTCCATATATATATATATATATATATATATAGGGGTGGGATCCTGTACAAAATAGAATTATCGTAAAAAATAAAAAATGATGCATTTTATGCATATAATTATAATGCATGATGCACATAATTATAATGCACAATGCATTATAATGCATTATCTATACAATCATAATGCATTTTAGTAAAATCATAATGCAACAGTTAATCTACACCGTAGATCACACAGATCAATGGTCCAGATCATTTCTCATTTCTTACAGAACCTGTCTTTTGTATGTGATCTCTCCGCTATATATATATATATATATATATATATATATATATATATATATAGAGAGAGAGAGAGAGAGAGAGAGAGAGAGAGAGAGAGAGAAAAGTGATATGCTACTCCCTCTATGGTGCTCACCTCCGTGGGCACCTTCGTCGTTTTATCATTTTAATATTACTTTGTTCGATTCTTTTAATTGTATTATATTCTAGTACCTTAAAAATAATTATAAAAGTTATACAACCAAAAAAATTAAAACCGATTTATTTTTTTGGATTTTTAACTTAAAAATGACTAATAAAATCATTTGTGCTTGATCTTTATTTTTATTTTTTTATTTTATGATTTCGATAATTATTTTTAGGGTATTAGAATATAATACAATTGAAAAATCGAATAAAATAATATCAAGATGATAAAACGACGAAGGTGCCCACAGAGGTGAGCACCATAGAGAGAGTAGCAGATCACTTCTCCCTTTATATATATGAGGAAAGAGAAGAAAGAGAGGAAATAGTGGCAGACAATAAAATCATCACGCGGATCACCTCTCTCTCTATATACTCCCTCCGTCCCGCCCGATTTGGCCCGTTTTCCAAATCGGGGTGTCCCGGCCGACTTGGCCTATTTCCTTTTTGGGACCAACATTACACTTTCACTTTTTTAGTTTAATACTTTTAAATTGTTAAAAATGAATTTGATTGGCTAGTTTTAATTTTCCTTTATTGGGAACACAAATTCAAGATTATTAATTAATGTAATTTACCACTCCTTAAAAATCGTGCCGAAAAGAACTAGGCCAAATCGGGCGGGACGGAGGGAGTAGTATATATATATGAGGAAAGAGAAGAAAGAGAGGAAATAGTGGCAGACAATAAAATCATCACGTGGGTATGCGTATATTTAGTCGAACAGTAAGAGATTAATCTTCAGGATCACATGTTTCGAGTTTTAGTTTTTCGTTAACCGATCTTTCTACTTGATTATCGACTTGAACAAAACCACTAATTTCTCCATGTCAAGAAGACCTCAAGCATTAACCCCTTATTGATTTACCAAATATCTTCGTGCTTGTTTTTTTCCAGTAATATTCTACTTACTGGTAAAAGAAATTCTCTTTTTTTGAGATAATACAAGAAATAGGAATGTTCTCCTATTTATTGTTGGCATCTTTACGTTGTCCATTGATGACGTGATATACTACCAATAAATAAAAGATATAAATATATATCTTAACTTATCTAATATATGTAATTTATATTAACTTATATAAATATACACCGGTCATGAGCACATTAAGAGTGTCCATGATGGGTAGAGGAGGCGGCTGTGTCCCACTAATTAGTAGGCGTTTTATTTTTCGTCTATCTCATTTATTAGTTCACTTTCCTAAAAAGGAAACAAATTTACATAAAAACATTTGTTAAAATTTCTTTCTATTTTCGTTGATTTTTGTGTCATATCTAAGCTAGACTAATTAAGTGAAACGAAGAGAAAGAGTAATAAAGTCATTGGTATTTTCATTAATTTCAAAGTCGTCGCACGGCGATGACTTAGAAAGAGGAATGATGCCAATGGTGGAACCGCACCGAAAGACTTGGAGTAAAAAACAGTTGACTTGGTCAACTTTTTGTAAAGTCAATGAATTTTGTATCAATAGAGGCTAGGAGGAAAGCGACAGCCGAACTTCAGTGCGGTATTAAATCGAACCCTTGCGAAATTCATGAAAATGACGATCCCTACACGGGAACATGCAATTCCATTTAAACATTTCATCAAACACCTTGCAAATTTGTTGAAACCTCTCAGCAACCGGTATGGATGATACGATGACGATTGATGAATACAATATATATATATATATATATATATATATATATATATATATATATATATATATCCCTTTATGAATAAGACGGGGAGTCCTAATAAAAAAAAACGATAAATAGGACCCTTAATAGCTCGTTCTATATTTATGCATATTGAACCGAATTTTGAAACTCAAATGAAAGAATTCTCAGCTGAGAAATTACATTATTATTATTATTATTATTATTATTATTATTATTATTATTATTATTATTATTATTATTATTATTATTATTATTATTATTATTATTATTATATAATAATAATAATAATAATAATAATAATAATAATAATAATAATAATAATAAATAAATAAATAAATAAATAAATAATCACGAATCCTAGTAGATAATCATGCGTTGGAAAGAAAGATAAAATAGAATTTTTAATAGTGAAATTAAAAAAAATCATATTATTTCAATAACATAAAACAAAATATTATTAGTTCAACTCCTTTTTTTTTTTCCAATTAATAATTGTATAAGAAGGGATAGAGATGGAGATTGGAGAGAGTCCGAATCGGAGTGAATTTTTGAGTAATTCGCCTACTCTAATTTGGCCCATTTCGTCTCACAATATACGGACTAGAATTAGAGTAAATTGAGGGAGTATCATATACTAAAAGAAACCCTAAATCTAATCTTTCTCCAAATCACACACATGTAGAAGAGAATAAGAGAGGTCTCTACTTCCTCTCCGTCATCGGATGCATCGATTGTCAAGGCCGCCGCCGCCGCTTTGCTCCACCTATCGAAGTGTTCCCGCTCCCTCTCTCCAATCGAGATGTCGGTCGATAAAGTGTCTATTATTCTAGATTCTCTTTTAATTGTACTTCTCATTTGCTTTGACGATGGGCTATTTAAATTAGTACTAGTTTTTTTTTTAACTTTTCTTTTATATAACAAAAATTTTAAGACCGCATCACTGAGTATTCAAACTCGAGATTTATACCATGATTATTTATATGATTGATGGAGAGATATACAATGAAAAATGAAGAACTTGATTTCATGCAGGAGATGGACTCGGTTGTACGATGATACTAACCTTCTGTCCTAAGCCACAGTAGTTCGAAACATTGCATATGTAATAAAACACGCCTTTCAGAGGCAAGGAGAGCGTTGCCGGCCCCTCCATCGCAGCGGTGTACGGATTATCACCGGTGCAGTAATCGAACTCGCCTCTTGAAACCTGAAGAACGTTGTAAAGTCCGGAATCGAAGTCGAAATCTGCAGTTTTCCTTCGATTTAGCGAGATCAACCGAGAAAATCAAAAAGAAATTCACGTAAATTGAAAGAAGGTGAAGGCAGTTACAGAGAGTATCTCCTGTGTTGAAGGTATAGGAAGATGACCAGTTGGTGTAGAAATCGTTGTTCGGAGGAATCGACCAGATCGAATCTCCGACTCTATGCTGCAAACCCTGTGATGAACTGCACAGGAATGAAAGAAACAGTAATGGCAGTAACATCACCCTTCTTCCCATTGTCTGCTTGTGTGTTTCTGAGAGAGAGAGAGAGAGAGAGAGAGAGAACTGAAAGAGATTAATGGTAGAAACCGCAGGCTTCTGTTGACAAAACTGAAATGGTGGTTATCGATTTACAACTGCTGATGAACAGACACACACAGAGAGAGAGAGAGAGAGAGATCTGAATATGTTTATTATTTCACCTGATATACATAACTCATCTAAAATCCTCAGCAATACACATTGATCGTTTCAGTTTTCTGGAAAACCAGATTTTACACCACTTTATAACAACGAAAATGTAACAAAACAGCCTTATACAATGTGATATTGAATTAGAACACTTATTCCGAGAGCTTCTCGACTACATAGCTCCCGAGCCTCCTTCAGACACTATTAGTACACGCGCATTTCAAAATCGCTACTCTCACATTCTACATGATTTTCTCCTTTCGCAAAATTTCCGAGATATGATAGGGCAGAAACAGCAGACCTTAATTTCTGAAGCAGCAGCAGCTAGTAAAAGCACGGATCTCCACGAATAGGGATCCGAAAGCCGTTGAAAAATCACAAGCTGTTGTTGGTGGAACACATTAGTGAATAATTCACTTCTTCCTGTTCTTGTTTCTGTTGGCTTTCACAAACTTTCGGCCGGACTTGTCACCTCCGCCACTGCCTAGCGAGAAGCTGCCACCTAGACTACCCGATGCCTGAAACGGGTTCTGAGGAGCACCTTGGTTATTTTGCTGCCCACCGAACTGGAAGGGATTTGCTTGAGGCTGAACTGTTGTTGATCCGAACATGAAGCCAGGGGGCGAAGGAGAGGCGTTGGGTTGGCCAAATGCAGGTAGGGATGGTGTAGGCGCAGTCGACTGCACAGGATCCTCAGCCATACTGTCTTCTCCATTCATTTGGAAACTGTTACCAAATACAGGCTGGCTCAGAGATGGGGATGGCGAAGAAAAGACTGAAGCAGGGGCCGAGGAAAATGAAGTAAAAGTGACAGGTGCAGCATTTGTGGGTTGAGAGGTTGCGGCTGATGCACCAAAGGAGAATCCTGTAGCAGGAGATGAACCGAACATTGAAGGTGTAGGAGCTTGCAAATTGGAACCAAAGGGATTTGGACGAGCATTATCAGAGTTGATTGCTGTGGATGAAGCTGAAGAGCTTCCACCAAAATTAAAGCCACCATTGCTGAAAGAGGTAGTAGAACCAGACGCAGAGGATGCAGGATTACTCATCCCAAAACTGAAAGTCGAAGGAGCTGCACCACTAGTCGATGCAACTGCACTGGTTGAAGAGGAGCTGCTGAAAGTGGTAGTGATTGCTGAAGCAGATCCCGAAGAACTCGCACCAAAACTGAAAACTGGAGCAGGAGCAGCAGCAGTTGATCCAACTGCACCAAAAGCAAAAGTTGGAGAAGGGGAACTGCTGAAGGAACCAGTGGTTGCCTTATCAGAACCCGAAATACTCAAAACCGGAGCAGTTGATCCAACTGCATTGCCTGAAGATGAGGAAGAATTCAAACCAAAACTGAATACATTGGGAGTAGTAAAATTGCTGGAGCCACCTGCACTGCTGTTTGAAACAGAATGAGGATTCGCACCAAATATACTAGATGTCGGCCCACTTCTAGAGGCAACTGCGCCGGCATCCGATGAGGAAGCTGAAGCATTAAAACCAAAAGGCATGATCTGACTGGAAACTTGAGCACTGGAAAGTGAAGAAACAAAAGAACTGGTGCTATTTGCATTTGAGGATGGCAGTGGTGCAAATGAATTTGATTGAGTAGATGGGCCGTTAGAAACAGTTCCAAAAGCAGGCACCAAAGATTTGCTTGCACTACTGAATAGAGAACCCTGCGAATTATTATCAGATGGATTACTGTTAAATGAACTGAGTCCAGAAGTTTCGTTTCCAGAGCTTGGAAAACCGAAGGCTACAAGATTTGTAGAAGAGCTAGTGGTGTTTCCAGCACTTGGATCTGATACACCATTATTTTTCAAATCTCCTGCAGGAATGATGGTCGATGCTTCTGATGCTGTAGTAGAGGGATTAGAAGAGATTCCAAATTTAAAAGGAGGTTCTCCTGAAACTTTAGGTGTCTCTGATGTTGTTCTGAAACTGACTTTACTAGAGGGATCTGAGGTGACGCTGCCATTACCAGATGGGATTGAGTCTGAAACAGTCACAGAAGGGGTGAAAATAACAGGAGAAGTGGAGATCTGATGCGTATTGTTGTTAGATGTGGCGGTAAATGCCCCAAAGGGAGCAACTGACGCAGCTGATGTAACAGAATCAGATTTCCCATTTGTATCTTCAGCTGCCAGAGGTTTCACGTTTCCACCTTTCTCTGACTCTGAAACTATCACCGAGGAGCTAGTTGGAGCAAAAACATCTACCAAGCTGCACGTGCAGTTAATAAAAAGTTATTTAGGATCTTGAGAACGGGACTCTGTATAAAATCATTATTTTTGTAATCATTTTTCAGCCTTCATGTAGAGAACTAACCTGCTAGAGCTTTCCGGTGTTCTGCTGTTTGATTCAGGCATCAAGGAAGGGAACTTATCAGCAACTTTAGGACTAAAGCTGAAAAGTGATTGGGGATTATTCATCTCCTTAGGTTTGTCAAATGCAGCAACTGATGGAGGAGGAACGGACGGTGGAGCAGCAGCAGTTACTTCTTCTGAAGCAGGGTTGATGATGCCATTATTCCTTTCTCCCAATGACACAGACACAGCAGTGCTGGCTTCATTTGCTTTACTCAATATAAGATCGGAAGGTGATTTCAGTTCTGGCTCACTACATGCTTCTAAACATTTGGGTTCATCAAGAGGTGAGAACTTGCTATTTGTGAGATGAGCAACAAACGGTTCTCTCTCATCAGAGGGTGGAGGAAGTGCAACTTCGTTACCGGGTATGTCGTCATCAAGATCGACATAATCCTAAAAATGACATCAATCAGAATCGCATTGATTTGAAGTTCAGCAATCAGGAAAAAGAAAACCAAAAAATGGGGAAAAGTGCATCTCAACATGTTGGAATTCAATATATACTTCTAGCACATGACTGAAATTAGCAAATCCACTTCTACAAACCGTCAGCAGCAAGGCCGAGAAACAGAAGATAGCAGTTTTTGATTTCACCAATATCAAGCACTTCAAAGAGTACTATAATGACACCAAATACTGACCTGAGTAAAACAATATAACATAGATATCTGGACATATAAATTTTAAATATCCTTACCTCCAGAGCACTCATTCTAAAAGCTGCTTTATTTTGCAATTCAGAAAATCCAACTTCTACAACATCGGAAGTACGACCTCTAACAATATCAGCTTCAAAGGACACTGCAGAGCCACTGTTATTAATAGGGAAATGTGTGTCGTAAGGGGAAGAAGCCTCCACCGGAGCTTCTTCTTCAACTTTTTCTTGATCTTGAGAAGTATGATCATCAGCATCCATAAAACCAGCACTAGTCTCAAAGTTTTGATCATCTTGGACACTAAGAAGCAACTCTGAGTTGGAGGCATCTTCCATGCTCCTAAGAGCCTGTCCACGAAGCATACTTGGTGTCAACTGAAATTTTGACTTCTGTCGCACAGCAACCATATTGGATTCTGATGATCTGTCCTTCAATGGTCTTTTTTCCAGATTCCAAGATCTTCTATCAGCTCCCTCAACACCATTGGATTTGAGAGGAACTAAAGCATAACTGGTGCTTGGGATGTTAAAATCAGTGCTTTCCTCGGCAGTCCTTTCGACATGCTTTGAATTACCATTCATTAGAAGCTTCTGCTTTGAAGATGCTTGACGGGCATCAGAATCACTTCCCACTCTATCAGCATTGCGAAATCCAGACGCTATTACACTAGATTTCTGCCTGATTCTTCGAATCGAACCAACTGATCCAACTTCATCGTCCAAGACAAAACTCCTGCGCTTCAACGCCTGAAACCCAAAATATTTTGCATTAAAATGCAAACAATTGAAACTTAAAATTAGAACTCAAAGCATTTCTGAACCAAAATATACCATTGACTTTGCCTCAGATTTTTCACAATTTTCCAGGACACTAAGAGATGTTGAGGGCACTGGAAATCCAGAGCCATTAAGGTTAACGCCTGATCTCTGAAATATAAGCAAATAAGCAGACAAAATAAGATTAATAACGTAAATGATGGATACAACAAAGTAAATGAACTTGAATGTTTGAATGTCACCTTCAAGTACGGCGTGCGAGCCATGTTGTAAATAGCTGATCTACCAAGAGATCTTGGGTTTGTTATACAGTCATTCCCAGGCGAACCAGAACCAACTGTCGACTTCGTTGTCAATGCCATGCTCAAAGGCGTTGAAGCCCCTCTCATGTTACTATAAAGCTTGCTATCTTCCTTAGCAATTTGACTGTGACTACCTAATACTGATGGTGATAATTTTGAAGGTCTGCTGCCCATGTAAGCTTTTGCAAGTTCAGAAGGAGAAGCAATAGGATCCCCAACAACCTGAAGATATTTTTATCAACTACGTCAAAAAAAATAATGATGTGTGCAATATGACGATAGTTACAAAGAGTGGCCAAAAAATCACAGCATATAAATTTATTAAAATAAATTTTAAAAAATTAAAAACAAAAAAAGATGCAGCATGGTTCTGCGAACCTTCGAATCAAGTCCATGGGACCTATCCTCTGCGTATCCGTTGGCCATCTGGTCACTTTTGATTCCTTGATGCCCACCAACATCTGATACCGTCTCTGCGTTTCTGTTTCCATCTTCTCTTAGAGACACTTCCCCAGCTCTTGAATGCAACAGTTTCGTCAGATGGTCAATTTCAGACCTGTAAAAGATTTCACTTAGTAAAACACAATTTGCATTGGCGGGCAGGAAAAAAGGAAAATTTAAAAGAATTTTGGCACAACAGTACAACACAGGTGATATGATGAATACTGGCTTCAACAGTTACCACACAGATACAAAAAATTAGGGAATCATACTAGATATCAACACACTTCTGACCAGACATACAAGGAATGACAGAACGAGTGACACTGCAAAGTAAACAAATTTAGCTAAACAAGCTAGTCAGCAACATACGTGGGTGACCAGGGAAATTCGAGGTATGATAAGAGAAACCCTGATACTCATGGGTGAAGATCAAGAATATTTTATGCTAAAACCTCACCTGGTGAAGGTTTTTTGCTCCAGTAATTGCTCAAGGTCAGAGATTCCATTCCTGCAAGAACTTTCTGGGTTGCTGCATTCACCACCTGCAGGCTCCTGTGCACCACATTGATTCTTAAACCATTAATTAAGATAAAAATTAACCTTTCAACATGTAAGTTACAGAAGTGCAATCCGATAAATATCGAAATAGAATTCCATGAAAAACGAAAGATTTGGACACTCTAGCAATTCTGAACTCGAATAAATCACGATTCAACTTCCAACCTATTAGGGATCATGTCATCATGATGACATGAAATAATAAAGCTTTTAAAACAAAACCCGTAATCTTAAGACTTACACTTAGAACTGCCTCCGGACGTCCATCACTCAACACACGGTTTGACTCTGTTTACATCAGTAGACATATATTATCAGTAAAAGTTCAAACTAGGTGAGGCACGTCTAGACCTTATGGAACTGTCCCGGCCAAAGCACCCACCTTTTTACGAAAAAGAAATGAAAAGAAATGAAAAGGGAAGTACATAATCTTGAAATACATTACGGCAGCTACACAGAATCGCTGATACCTAAAATCCCATACGAAAGCATTAATTTTCTCAACTAGAATTGCTTATCGACCAATGACCAAGGCCATGTATACCAAGAATCGGGAAACTAACTCCTCGTTCAAGAAAATGTACTAATTGCCTACAACAATTTACCATATTCTCGCACTAAAAGAAAATTTAAGGCATAAGATCGAACAATTCGACCAAAAACACGGGCAGGCAAAGCGTAGAGATTTAAATTCGTAGAATCAAGTCACTAAATATTCAAACTGAACCCTAAACCTTAAAAAGGCAATTTACAAAAAAAAAAAAAAGAAAGAAACCTGATGTGGGGGGAGGTGGCGGAGGAAGGCGTCGTTTGCGGAAAACAGATTCGAAGAAGCGGCGCGCGCCATAAGAAATGAGCTTGGAGGCGGGGTCCACCACCAGCTTCGACAGCCAGCTGGTGCTTCCGCCGCCGACGTTGCTGCGGAAGGGGATTGCGGGGCGGTCGTAGGGCGTCGTCGTTTTGCGGAAGGGCTTCTTGCGGAACTTTCCCCCAACTCCTCCTCCTCCGCCGCCGCCGTAAGAAGCAGCTGTCGCGGTGGCTCCGCCTTCTTCCGCCGTCGGCATAATTTGATTTCAAAAAAAGTTCGCCAAAAAGGAAGGAGGGATGTAGGCGAATATTAGGGTTTTAATTTGATGGAGTGAGAAAATAAACGAAAAGCGAAAATGAAAACGAAATTCAAAAAATTTCGGTGCAGCAGAATTATTGATTAATTAAAATATCTCTTTTTTTTAAAAAGGAAAGGTGTTGTTTCAGCTTGGACTTTTGAGAATTGAGGTTGACCCCAAATTTGCAAGTATGAAAATAAATTTTAAAAAATAATAATAAAATTATTATTATTATTATTATTATTATTATTATTATTATTATTATTATTATTATTATTATTATTATTATTATTATTATTAATAAATTATAGGAATTGCAGGTATTATTATGTGATTGATTAATGATGAAATTAAAGTTACCAAGCATTTAAGAACTTTTTAAGTTGTCAATCATATAAAAGTACATCCATAAATATTAAGTTTTCAAGATTTGCAAGATTTGCAAAATTAAAATTTTGCTATTAGAAGTGCAGAAATGCTTCCCTACCCATCTTGGATACGTTTAGACTAGAGTAATCAGTGATGTGACGGTGTCATTTGTGTGTATATTAAGCGTGTCCATGATTGATAAAGGAGCATTACTCGTGAGAAGTGCATCTCGAATTTATTAATTTTAGACCAATTTGTTTATCACTAGTGCAAGAAATTCTTTTCAAAATATATACCAATCAACGTTCGAATTTGTGCTAATAATCTTCCTCGACGGTTATATGTGGAGAAATGATATTATAGACGTATCAAGAAAAATAAGATAAAAAGGATAATTTGTAGCAGATGTAATTTCACTATCAGCTAAATGGTCCAAAATACCACATAAATGCCATCATAAACCTATCATTTCTTTTCTGTAAGTTTTAATAACAGAATTTTCAAAACAACGGTTACAATGAACTTGAACTCGAAACTTTCAACCCTGAAACTTAACGCTGTATCAACACACAAACCTATCATTTAGGCTTCTTACAATGCCCAACTCCTTTAGTTTTAGTGATTCAGTTCAAAATAGTAGAGTAGTTTCTAAATCACAAATTTACATTACATAATTCAACAAAGCTTGAAGCAATACAAAAGGGAGCCATAAATTTTAAAAAATAAAATAAAAAATGAGACAATTAATTAAAATATTATTTGTTGCTTTCTAGCCACTCGAGAATGCCCTTCTCAGATTCAGTAAGATTTTGCCTCTGCTTCAGATCACCTTCTAACAATCCAAAATAATCCTTGTAATTTCTCTTGTAATAGCTATCCAGCCTCTGAGCTCATCATGTGTATAAATCCAAAATTAATCAGTATAAGTGGCAATGTTATAATTTTATGTTCCCTCCGATTCTGCTAACAAAATGCGCATACTCAGCAGAATCGGAGAGATCATATATATGTAAAACAAAGCGAGATAACAATACCATGGTTTTGAAATCATGTGAAAATTACAAATTCGCGAGAACATCATCATAGTAGTATTTGCTTAAATTATTAGCCCTTGAATTAAATACTCAAGTGATATAAAAAAATATATATATAAGGAAGAACACCTTAAATTCATAATAAAAAAGGCAGTTGAATGTGTTACCTCTTTGTCATTTTTAACTTTGTTCTCTTGGGATTTCTTCAAATATTCTGTGGAGAAAAATAAGGAAATAAGAATATATATTCTTAAAAAAAAATATAAAAAAAAATAATAGCAAAATGAAAAAATGTGTATACTTTCGAGAAGTTCGGTTTGGGAATCAGCAACAAGAAGCGTGGATGAAAGCATAACAACTTCTCTTCTTCCTCTCTTATTACATGGAGCATTCTTCTTGAAATCTTCACTTGATTTTGAATTGCAAAAAATGATTTGACTGAATTTTGCAGCCATTGCCATCTGCAGATTTCTTGTGTTGTGTTGTATGGAAATTATATGATTAAGCTCTTTCAATTTAACAGCCACTAGTTTATGATGTTTGTAGATGATGACCAAATGGGAAAGGTCCAATACTGGCTCACATGCGCCTTTTGTCTTGTTCCCTTGTGTATGTGATTGGAAGGACTCCCTCCGTTCCTTTCCGTTTGGCTCGTTTGTTGAATATATAATGGTAAAATAATGGAACAAGTTAAATGGGAAGAAACGGAGGGAGTATCTCATACTACCTTGCCTATGTTCCATTTCATTAGTCTCATTTGTCATTTTCGTCAGTCCCACTTATTAGTCTCAAAAGACAATGAATACTTAGTTACATAATTAACTCTCTCTCCTTAAGGACCCGTTGGGTTGGGCTGATAGGGTATTTTCGTCTATACGCAAGTTAATCTAGTGTTTTATCTTGTGTATCAAACACTGTATTATATTATCTTGATTTATAAACCTGTCTACCAAACGCCCATATAGGATAGCTTATACATGATATAATCATGATTTTTATCTCATTGTAACTAATCCTGCTAAATCTTGTCAATACTACCAAACAGGTATAGTCATATACTATCTCCTTCTTCCTTGGTTCATGTGCCCCTTCTAATGAGACTAACAACAAGGGATGAAGGAAGCATAAATGATGACGAAGCGCGATACAGTTACTTGATAAGACGTTTTCCCTCCAACTAAAAAGTTGGGAATTCAAATCACCTTAAATGTATGCGTGAGTGTATTGTCTTTGTCTGATCTAAACAAATTCATATGAAAGGATTTGGATTCTCAATTTGGTAGTACTGTATCTCATATGAAGGATGTGGGCTTCAACTGGTCCGATTATTTTATAAAATAAAAGGTCCGGCCCATGTTTGGCCCGATCCATCGTGAGTTCGGGCTGGACTGAGCATAGATATTGTTGGGCTTATATGAGCCTGGATCGGATCAGCCCAACCCAAGTGACAACTATATGGGTGCCTCATGCCACCTTGTGATGATGTCGAACTTCTCTCTCTACTTAACCAATAAAATTTTAAATTATTCGTCTTTTATTAAAACATGTGACTGAAGAAGAATATAGAATATTCATGCAATAAGTCGTTATTGGTCGAATTTTCTTTGGAAAATTTACTACACGGCAACCGACCTTGATGAATTGTTTTTTTTTTTTTTTTTTTGTTTCTTCTTTCTTCTTTATCACACTCTTATATTATTATTATTGATTGACTTTAAGGTTTGAGATTTTGAGTGAAATATAATACTACAACAATTTTGCTGGTTGATTTGCTTTAATTCTTCCCATAAGTAGGCTACAATTATCCATAACCCCAAATTGGGGTTGTTCATATAAGACTAAGAATTTGTTTTAAAAGAAATTCAAAAGAATATACAGTATATATATTATATAGTATAAAGTGACCAAGACATATATATTTTCAAAGGTCTAGTTTGGACGTCTAAGAAAGTAATTAGATGTAATACCTAAACGTAATTAATCAATAATATCCGTTCATAAGAAAATCTTTCTTGATTGAGTTAATTAAGTAAGGGTTTAGAAAATTGGGGATTCGACCTCCCTAAGTACTTCCTAAAGGTGAGTGCTAACGCTCTACTTAAGCTTTATATTAGTAGACCATACTTTTTCCGTCTCAAATTACTCGAAACGTTTTATTATTTTATATACTCCCTCCGTCCTCCATTTAGTGACGGAGGGAGTATGGGCACGGGATTTTTCGCATTTTATGGTATAATAATAAATTAATGTGTTAAAGTGTTAAAGTGGAATAATTGTGGGTCCATTTGAATTGTTTATTAGTATTAAAATGATAAAATAATAAAAAGTAGATGTATAAAGTGATAAAGTGTTAAAGTGATTGTGGGGTCTACGTCCTAAAACGGAAATTGTCAGTAAACGGAGGACGTCCCAATATAGTATTAACGTCACTAAATGGAGGACGGAGGGAGTACTATCTTTGTACTTCCTCCTTCCCACTTCACTAGTTCAGTATTCTATTTTGGCCCGTCTCACATTACTAGTCCACTTTCCTAAAATGTCAAAAAATAACCCTTACTTTTTGATGTGGACCCCTTACTTTTTTTTAATTTAACACTGCGCAAAATATCCCGTGCCGAAAAGGAAGTGGACTAGTGAAGTGGGACGGAGGGAGTATTACTTATAAATGATAACCCTTTCCCGGCATGAAAATAAAGACGAAAGTGATAGTGGTAGATAAAGTAATGTGTATTGATTTTAATAGGTTAAGATTTTGCTATTTAAGATAATATCGATAGTATCCATATATAAGTGGAACAGATGGAAATAAAACTTATCATTTTATGAATTAGACGAAAGGAGTACCTTAAACGTTTAGAATAATGTTGGACGAATGGAATTTTGCAGTTGTGGGGTCTGTTTAGCTAGCTACATGGGGCACATGTGAGGCGTGCGTGATAACATTAAAATTTCCGTGTTCCAAATTCATTTGCTTCATTTTCTAATCGAGACGTTTCATTTAAATTGATATATTTTTTAAATAGGAAGAATTAACTCTTATTTTTAAATAAGAATCCCTTAATTTTTACTTTAACACTGCACCCAAATTGAAATAAAACAGTCAATTATATAAAATGGAACGGAATGAGAATTTATTGCTCTCGAAGAAAGATACTTGCACGTCCCTAATTTATGAGCAAAGGTTTCAATAGTATTATAATGAGTTTATATTAAAGTGAAGTTCGGATCTCATTCCATCTAATAGAGTAACGTGAAGTTTTTTTATGTGGGTTATACGCCCCAAAGTATAAAGGGTCTACTTGTAGTAGACGTTCGGAAAAGAAGAGTGAGTCCAAAAGTTAAGGACGGAGGAGTGTAGTACTCTCTACGTCCCACAAGTATATGTCTTTATTTTTTTTTTCAACTGTTCATCGAGTATGTATTTCATTCATTTAAGGAAGTGGGCCTTTATAAGAAATTTTACATATTCATTTCTAGTTTACACACAAAATTATAAATAATGCGAATCAAACCTTCACTGTAAATACATAGCACACTACAAAAGGTGAGACCCAAATTCCACTATAAACACAAACATTGCAAAAATAAAATAACCGTATCTAATTATATAAAGCGTATGTGAGTGCATGTATTGGGTGCATGGATATTGTAGCTATCTTATGTATGCAATTTGAAGATATGATTTATTTCCTAATGATTAAAGATTGGATTTTTATGAAGCGATTTATTTTCCCTTAAATATATTTTTGTATAAGGATTCTTTCTACAAGGAAAGAAGATATGCATGGATCCATATCTAGGGTTTCATAGTGGATCTAAAACTCTCTATTATATATATGTGATCAACGAATAAGAGGCGCTGCGCATTGGAGAGAGTTTTATGTGATTACTTTCAGTTTTTTATCTTCAACTTTTTTTTTCCTTCAAGAACGTAGATTTGTTTTCTTCTTTCATTTGGTAGATTAGTTTGATGAGTAAAATTGAAATCTTGAGTATTCTATAAACTTGAGTGTGGATAACCTTCATAATTGAGGTTTTGAAATTTGGGTAGACGAATGAGTTAGATATATCTTCAAGTTCGATGTTGGTGAGTGTAGATGAGTGATGAGTGAATATGTAGTGGTGGCTAGTATTCGTAAACTTGTATCTCACATAGTGAATTGATCCTTTGGAAAAAATCCCCCAGACGTATTTGTGTTGATCACCTAATTGGGATAACAATTGTTGTCCATTCGGTATTTCTATTATTGTTACTGTTTTTATTACACATGTTATTACACAATATGTTCGATACATTATACGAACTACACAAGTTTAGCGTATAATACTTCAAGAACGGTGGGAGAATTAGAGCAAACCATTACATTGAATTTAAAGAAAAACAGTCAATTTCGATACACAATCAATATATTATACTACTTTAATTGAAATAATGATGAATTCCATACTTAGCACATGAATTAATTAATGGAGTCGGTGGAAAATTAATGTGAATTAGAACGTAAATGTTGACGCCGCCGTTATTTCCTATCCATGTAAGGGGGCAAAAACGAAAGACCAATTCGAAACTTAAAGGCTACGAAACGATAATTAATTAAAAGGGTAATTAACGAGTAGTAATTGATAATTAACAATGCCTAATCTTATCCCACTAAATATTCCCAAGTGTATGATTAATTCATTAGCTCGAATCTTTTCCCCTATCATTAATTCATTAGCTCAAAATGTACATATAGAAACACTATTTATACCGTAGACGTACATTCTTAAAGTGTTGATGTCTAATGTGCCCACCGTTTACCTTGGACAATTTTAATGTGTTGATGTCTAATGTATCCACCGCAAAATGTTCATACATAAATGCTCTCCTATCGTAGACATTCTTAACGTGTCCACCGCTGATGTACATTATTAATGTTATGATGTCTAATGTGTCCACCGTAGATGTACATCCTTAATGTGTTGATGTTTAATGTGCCCATTGTTGATTCTTAATATGCCCACTAATGATATACATTCTTAATGTTTTGATGTCTAATGTGTGCACCGCTGATATACATTCCTAAAGTGTTGTTCTTAATGTGCTGATGTCTAATGTGCCCACCTAATGTTCTGATGTCTAATGTTCTCACCGCTAATGTGTAGGGTGTTACCTTGGACATTCTTAATGTGCATATCATCACTGATGTGGCATTGATACACACTAGTATGATATTATCTGTTTTGTGTCAGACCCGCACTGTTCTCCGGCGAACTTGATATAGTTGACTGCAAATGTGACGTGGGTGAATCGGAGGCCCCTCGATGTAACCTCACTTGTTAGGGACCGCCAGACGAGCCACCGAACCAAATTAATATGATATTGTCCATTTTGAACTTAAGCTCACACGATTTTGCACTTGGGCTCCTATCCAAAAGGCATCATACTAATTTAGTGGTGCTCTCCTTAATATATAAGGTCCGTCTACCTTATATTTTCGATGTCGGACATATTATTTGTCTCAACATAGAGTTTACTTTTTAAAACATGTTAGGGTATATATTTAGACTTTTTATACATGAATAATATGACATGTCATTATTTAAACATTAAGAATGCTCACCAGGGAGCATTCCTCACTGTACATACCTAAAAAACAAATGTATGCACATTTAATTGTTTATATACAAAGAAAGTTCAATTTACATACAAATAAATATTGGTTAAAGAAATTAAAAAAAAAAAAAAGATTTTGACTATTAATCTTAGTAAAATCTATGACTCATGTTGATTTAAACATGATTGCAATACACAATAAACATGAAAAAAAAAAATACTTTAAGCATATTTTTGTTTATAAAAAAGCATAATTATATATTTATGTATAATTTTATATACTAATTTAAATTTTTTTGACATATTCGCACACAGAGATTTATTTACTGATAAATCCTTTTATTTTCTTCTAGTAATTACATTTCAAATTTCCATGTATTCAGCGATATACACCTAAAAGTAAATTTTGATAGCTCATTATTTTGGAGGGAAAGTTAACACTTCCAATTATAAGTTCTTGTGTGGAGTATTTTTAATTACTCATTGTATAATTATACGATCCGTCGTTTAAAGAACCGAACGGGACTGGCCGGTTAAATCGAGAATCATTCAAGCTTTGATTCGGCAGCATTGATCGATTCCGGCCAATCGTGTCCGGTTCAATCAAAAAAATTGGAAACCGATATTAAATTACACCGGTTTGACTTCCTGTCCGATGTTTAAAACAGTGTTAAGAATATATAACTCTCATTGAATTTTAACATAATCATCCTTGACAAAGATCTCTCTCTCTCTCTCTCTCTCTCATCTATCCATGAACAGTGTTAAAAGAGAGTGGGCGATCCTCTTCATGTCCATGGTACTAGCAAACAACCTCGTACCATTTGTGACATCCCAATACCACTGCCAGAATGGCAAGTACACCAGCAACAGCACGTACCGGGCCAATCTCGACTCCCTCATTTCCTCATTCCCTTCCGCGGTACCGGAAAGCGGTTTCTACAACGCCTCCGAGGGCGCTGCACCCGACGTCGTCAGCCTCGTCTTCCTCTGCCGCGGGGACCTTCAGCTCGACTCGTGCCGGAGCTGTGCCCGCAACCTCGCCGTCGACATAATGAAGTACTGCCCCGAAGATAAACAAGCGTTTCTGTATGGCGAGTATTGCTTGCTACGCTTCTCAGATAAGCCTATTTTCCAAAGGCTGGCCACTTCTCCAGGTCTCAAAAATCGAAATCTGTGTGCGTGTGTTGCCCTATCAGTAGGGCCCGTTTTTCAATTGGCTGTTAGTTTTAATTTCGATATGTTACTAAATTAATTTTTTACACGCATTTTAATGTGATGGAAAATGAATATTAAGATAAAATTTGTATCCCACGTGATATACTAGTATTATTCAGACTCAAATTTTATCGTAACATTTACTTTTCGATATAGAGTATTGAAACTAAAAAGTATTAGCCACTTTCATTAATTTGTGTAGGGTGGTACGGGTGGGATTTGGAGAACGCGACGAGCCTGGAGCAATTCAAGGCTGAAGTGCAGGTGTTGTTGTCCGAGCTAAGGGTGGCGGCGGCGGCCGGCGGTGCGGTGAAGAAGGTGGCGGCGGGGAATAGGACGGGGCCGGATTCTCAGATGATTTATGGGCTGGTACAGTGTACCCCAGATATAGCTGAGTTGGAATGCAACAGCTGCCTTGGCGGCGCCGCCAGAGAGCTACCGGCGTGTTGCGACTGGCGGCGGAGCGGCTCCATCTTCCGGCCTAGCTGCACTCTTCGTTTTGACACTTCCCCGTTTTACAATCATTCAATGGTTGAAAAAGCTTCGCCTCCGCCAACACCAGGTGCATTTAACTACTCTTTCCGTCTTAGTCTATTTTTCTTTTTTAATAATTATTCATTGA
The DNA here is from genome assembly GCA_029379335.1 of Thymus mandschuricus. Taxonomy (NCBI): domain Eukaryota; kingdom Viridiplantae; phylum Streptophyta; class Magnoliopsida; order Lamiales; family Lamiaceae; genus Thymus; species Thymus mandschuricus. Next base: position 24,395,901 of record CM057071.1, on the reverse strand, counting down.
CCATAAATTGAGTCAATCCAATTAATAGTTCCTCATTGTGAATAAAAATATATTGTATTTCCTAAATAATCTGGTCGGATACTTTCTCCGTCTTATTTATAAAAGGATAATTTTTTCATGACAAGAAAATTAAGATGTGAGTGATAGTACATAATAGATCAAGTAGTGTGAATGAGTTTTAGTGTTTGTTTGGTAAAAAAAGTGTGATATGTCATCGGAATAGTAAACCACTAGAATTGTACCCCCGCGGCCCTGCGATGCATGAGTTTAATTTAAGCCTAATTTTTGCGTCAATAAATAATTTTTATTTTATTTTACACTATCAAACATAAAATTTAGTTAAAGAGACATGGACACACTCGTATGTTATGTATATATACATGTTATATGCATGTACGTGGAGATTTATAGCTCATTTTTATAAATTATTTGATTAAAAAGTTTACATATGGATAAATTTTATAATAGTAATTCTAAAGAATTCATAGCAATATTAATTAAATTACTCAAATGCACTATCAATTATTGTATCAATTATATGAAAAAAATTAAAAAAATAAACATACTAAGAAGAATATTACTACATACGAATATATTCGAACATGAATTTCTATAGAAAATAATTAATAAAAAAAATATTGCATAAAATTTGAAAATGTTGAGACAATATACCTAAGATCCACAACTTAGTATATATATTGCTAAGATTATTTTAAAAAAAAAATATTACATAAAAAAAAGTATGAGAAAAATTAGATGGTCAAAATTAAAATTAATGCTTAAAATTAATAAATAATAATTGTTTACCATAATAGATGCATCAAAGAATTACATACTCCCTCTGTTTTTTTTATAAGTCTTTTTAGCCTTTTGTCATTGTCTTTTTTTTATAAGTCCTTTTTACATTTCAAGACAACATTTTCAATTTCCAACTCACTTCTCCTCATTTTCTCTCTCCTTTTCATTATCTCCATCCCTCAACAATTAATGTTTTTCTCTTCTTCCAAAATGACTTAATAAATTTTTATGTAAAATGTGTAATTTATGGAATAACAAAATGAACATACAGTAAAACCTCTATAAATTAATACTCTATAAATTAATAACCTCTTTAAAATAATAAAATCTTCCGGTCCCGACTCGGGCCTTTGTAAAAAATCATCAATTTCGATAAGATAATAAAATAATAACTTTTTAGAAAATCCCTTTATAAATATTAGGTCCCATCAAAACTCTAAATTAATAATTCATAAATATTACAATTATAAATATTATGGTAATTTGCTAAATTATGAACATATTGTTACTTGATTTTTCTTAAATTTTGAATATTATGGTCTTTGTACTAACTTTCAAATGATAATTTTCATCAACTTACTTTGTAAATTTTTTTGAGTGCACATAAGATGATCTCTCTTATACTCACATAATGTTGTACGCGTTTGATCATTCATAGATGACATTTTTCAATGCCTTTTATATGAGAAGACATGATTGAGTGTTATAAATGATTTTATTTATATTTTGAGATTTATATACTATATGTTTCACTCATCATGCATGCATATATTTAATTGGTTATAATAAAGTGCAACGAACTAATGTAAACATGTATATTCAAGTAATTCCAATGACTTAATACATGCGTCAAGAAATATAATACAGTAGTTGACTGTATACAATCAATTGATATTGTATATAATTATAATTAATTAGTTTTAGGGAATTTGTTGATAAATGATATAAACAATGAAACATATATGAATTTATTTATTTATTTTCATTACATATGTACTAAATTTGCTTAATTTAAAAAATACCTCTTTTAATTAATAAAATATTAATTTATCGATATATTAATATCTCTCTAAATTAATAAAATTCCATAGTCCCGAGGTTATTAATTTATAGAGGTTTTACTGTACTACTAACTACTTACACAATTGCTTATTTGAGATATATTAATTAATTTAGAATTTTAAGGTACATAAATAAGATTATTAAATTTCCTTAATTCATGTGCAGGAGTTGAAAAAGACTTATAAAAAAAACGGAGGGAGTAGGAACTAACCCGATTAATTATAATATATATATATATATATATATATATATATATATATATATATATATATATAGGGAGTGGTTCGTGTGCAAATAAATCATTGCGTGAGAAAATGAGAAAGATGCTTAAAACTGTACAAAATCATGCTTAAGTCAGTATATATTTATGCTTACAACACCATTATGCTTTTTAATGTACAAAAACATGCTTAAACCTAGTCATGCTTATGATACCTTATAATCATGCTTAAATCAATTACAGTCATAGATCAAATTAAGATCAATGGTCCAGATCTATTTCTATTTCTCACACCAGGACTTATTTCTATATGATTCATCCTCTATATATATATATATATATATATATATATATATATATATATATAGGGGCTGGTTCTCATGAGAACCATTCACTTCATGAGAACTAGGAACCAATCTAGTCCCTTCCTTTTATGCAATCCAATGGTGGAGATCTGTTCCTGAATCACATATTTTAGTGATTAAATTATCAATTTTCTAATTATAAAGGGTATATTAGTCATCATGATACTAATTTAAATTGTGGATCCTTAATTATCGTTAGTAAGTTTCTACCTTCTGATATCTTCCTCAATTAACACGATTTTATCAAATCCCTTCTACGTGATTCTCATTCCACTCTACATCTTCCCGAAATTTTCAAAGCTTTTTTTTTTTTTTTTTTTTTTTTTTTTTTTGTGATTTCTCTATGCTTTCACATTTTTCTAATTCCTACGATTTATATTGTTGTTCTAGCATTAGTGGAGCAAGAACACAGGATCGCGAGTATATATCTAGTTTTTAGGCATGTATGTGTGCTTCCACCACTTTTACAAAACTCGTTGCAATGAAGGAGAGTCACTACAAAATAATGATTCTTACGTCTTTAATTTGTATTTCCTCTTATTCTGTAGGAATATTGAGTTTATAAAAAATATAGTAAGACCAATATGAATGATAATTAAGCATCAAATAAATTATAAAAAGCTTTAAAAAATTAAGAAAACATAATATTATCTATAACCTTACAAGCACTGATACGAATCATGCTTAACTATTAATAAATTTTTGCTTCATAAGCAAAAATAAAGTTAATGTGACTTTTTTAAATAACTATTACGAATAATTCAAATAAACATTAAAATAAGAGGTTCATGTACGGAATCGTGCTTTATATTAAATCACTTTATGCTTTTACGTATGATAATAATTAAATCGAATTTACATGCGTATGCGCATATATAATTAAAAATATATAAAAATATAACATTACAAGTACTTATATGACTCATGCTTAAGTAACAATAAATATATTCTTCATAACCAAAAATAAACTTAATGTGACCTTATTAAAACAACACTGTTCATTTTTTTCCTATCACTTTTTCACACGTAACATTGTTGCTATGAGTAATAAGCATCAAAAACTATTTTTAAAAGCAATGCTATAACCCTATAACTCTAAACCCTAAACCCTATAACCATAAACCCAAAACCCTAAACCCAAAACTCTAAACCTTAAAACCTAAACCATAACTGAAACACACCCTAAAACCCTAAAAGCGCCTAAACCCTAAACCTCATAACCCTAAACCATAAAAGCCTAAACCCTAAACCCCATAACCCTCCGCCTCAAGAGGTTGGGGGTTTGAGACACATAAGGGGGGAAATAGGGAACCATTATTGATCCTTTAAAAAAAAAAAACCCCTAACCCTAAACCTTAAACTCTGAAAATATATTAAGATCAATATGAATGATAATTAAGCATCAAATAAATTTAAAAAAAATTAAAAAAATTAAGAAAACATTATCTATAACCTTACAAACACTGATACAAATCACGCTTAAGTAGCAATAAATTTTTGCTTCATAAGCAAAAATAAAGTTAATGTGACTTTTTTAAATAACTATTATGAATAATTCAAATAAGCATTGAAATAAGAGGTACATGTACGAAATCATGCTTTTTATGTATAACACAGTGCTTTTTATTAATCACTTTATGCTTTTACGTATGTTTAAGAGAATTAAAAAACATTAGAATCCTAGGTGCTTATTATATACTTTCGAAATGCTTGTATAGTTCATCATTTTATTTGGTTTTGAAGTTCCAAATATGGGTTTATAATTAGTGTTAAGGGACAATAAGATCAATTAGTTGTTTCAAAACAAAAGGGACGTCTAAATTAATATTAACAAGCAAAATTAAAACGCTACACATATTTAAGCATATAATGATGATAAAATAAGCATTGCATCACAATAATCAAATCTGATTTGAATCTCATATGACAATTTTCATGTTAGCAACAGATTTAGAATTACTATAATAATCTAGAAAAATTAAAATTGGGAATAAAGAGGCTCGTCAAATGTCGATTTCATGTTTTCACTAATTGATTTCACCTAAGGCATGGTGTCGTCGATTACTCCCCCTTCTTCATTGACACAACACTACTAATTGGAGGATTAAATTTTTAATAGTATTTGTTTCTCCAATTGCTAGTTTTAAGAAATTAAGCAAAGAAAATTGTAGATATTAATAAGGAAATGAATTATATTTTATTGATTATCTAATGAATGACGCAAACGTACGTAATATATGTAGAATTCATGAATTTGTTGGTTTCCGATAAGCAAAATAGTTAGAGAAGAGATGGAAAGGAAATAATAAAGAAAAAAGGAAAGGAAATAATTAAGAAAAAAGAAACGATTTTTTTTAACATCCCACGATTTAAGGAACAAATCAAAAAGATTACGATAGTACCCTTTCAATTTAATTAACTGCCAAAATTAATTAATTAGATCTTCAAATCTCAGCCGTTTATTCTCTTAATATCAACGGATCATAAAGGTTCCTAGTTCTCACGAAATGAAAGGTTCTCATATGATCTATTCTCTCTCTCTCTCTCTCTCTCTCTCTCTATATATATATATATATATATATATATAACTTTATGAAATATAAATAATAATCAGGCTCAAATATCAAAAAATTTGGAGGGAATGCATACTATTTTATTTTAGTATAATATACAGATGATATCATGGTTACTTATTATTAAAGTGCAATAACTAATCATGATATGATATCACCCTTACCAAACATACACTTAGTGTGTTAAAATTTTGTTATTTAAGGTAATATCGCTATATGAGTGAGACAGATGAAAATAAAACTTATCCCTTTATGAATGGAACGGACGAAGTACATAATTATTCTTGAGGATAAAACATCATATCGAGTGGTGAATAATATTGTTGATTGCAGGAAAAGGTGGCAGTTGTAATCGAGTTATCGTCTACGACGTCGTTGTCCCGATTGTTGGATGTGTAACACTAGTTTCTGTGATTTGTATCTTCTTAAGAATGAGAAGAAGAATGAAAAAGATTAATCGAGAGGCAAATGAGCTTAAGATTAGCAGTGCTGAATCATTACGGTATGATTTTGACACTATTAGAGATGCAACTGGTGATTTCTCAAAATCGAACGAGCTCGGAGAGGGCGGATTTGGGGTCGTATACAAGGTAATATAGTACTTTCTTCGTCCCTCGTAAGAGGTGACGTTTCTTTTAATTTACCAATTTCTGACACGTTTTTTCAAACTTCTCGATAATGATTTTTAAAATGAATTTGTGAATTTTTTTTAGTGTAAAATATGAGGTTATACATGTGACACGTAATCAAACCATTTAACTTTTTTATTAATAGAACTCTGTGCTGATTTCGTAGGGAAAACTTGTCGAGGGCAAAGAAATAGCTGTGAAAAGACTATCAAGGAACTCGAAGCAAGCTGATTTGGATTTCAAGAATGAGGTGTTAATAGTAGCTAGACTTGATCACATAAATCTTGTTAAGCTCTTGGGATTCTGCATTAACAACAAAGAAAGGATTCTTGTCTATGAATTCGTTCATAATGCAAGCTTAGACTACTTCTTATTCGGTAATGTTCGAATCGCACTGCAATTATATAGTAATATTTTTTACATCAAGATCTCGAGCTAACGTTGAATTAGGGTTCTTCTCTAGACTCGGTTAGGCGCCCGGAGTTGGATTGGAATATGCGGCTTAAGATCATCAAGGGCATTGCTAAGGGGCTCGTTTATCTTCATGAAGACTCTCGTCTGAAGATCATACACCGCGATCTCAAAGCTAGCAATGTACTTTTAGATGAGGATATGAACCCTAAAATTGCAGATTTCGGGCTGGCTAGGTTGTTCGTCCACGATGAAACACATGAGAGCACTAGCCGGATCGCAGGAACATTGTAAGTCTCTACTTAATTGATTGATGATTGATGATTTATTGATTTGAAGGATTACACAATCTATGAACATAAGATCAATCATTTTAGGAATTACATCATGAGTTTTTCAAAACTATAACACACTTTATTTTTGGCCCCACACGATATATATATACTCCATCCGTTTCTACTCATTTGATTGCGTGTCGCATCATTTGACCACTTTACAATTTTGGCCAGATAAGCCCACATGCAAACCCATAAATACCCCTTTTCTATCCCAAATTAGCCGACAAATACCCTAACTTGCCGTAATTAAAGGAGGTGAGCCACCACCTTATACTAATCCTTCATTCTTTAAGAATTGTGCCAAAATAAAATGATCGAATGAAAAGAAACGGAGAGAGTGCATAAAAATTGCTAGTGCATACATGTACTATGTTTCAAACGTGCCAAAGCCATTATGCATGAAAACAAATATGCATGCATGGGCTAATGGTTTAAGAATTAAGAATATACGGTACGTGCATGCATGCAGTGGATACATGGCGCCTGAATACGTATCCCAGGGGCATTTCTCGGTGAAATCCGACGTTTTCGGGTTCGGCGTGTTGGCTATGGAGATCGTGAGCGGGCAGAAGAACGGGAGCTTCCGCGACGAGAGAGATAATGTGGAGCACCTCATCAGCTATGCCTGGAGGAATTGGGAGGTTGGAAGGGCAGAGAATGTGTTAGATTCGGCTATTCATGGCGGTTGTTGCAGTGATGAGATGTTGAGATGCGTCCACATTGCCCTTCTCTGCGTGCAAGAGAACCCGGTTGAGAGGCCTACCATGGCGGCGGTCGTTCACTTGCTGGGCAGCTCGTCTCCCATCATGGCGGCGCCGTCAAAGCCGGGTTTCTTTCTGCAGGGGAGATTGGATGGAGGAGTCGAGGTCTCGAGTATGGCAGCCACGAGCGCTGATCAGCTTAATGTTTCGAGAAACTTTGTGTCGATAACCGACATGTATCCACGTTGATTATGAGTGAGTGAGTGAGCGAGCGAGTGAGTGAGTGTGCAATGTACTCTTGTTCCTTTTCCTTTGGGGTGGGGTGGGGTGAGTAAAAGTTTATTCGAAAAAACGCACGAGGGGTGCAACTCGAGAATGAAAGTGTTAAATCCATTTTTTGTTGTAGTGACGAGACACAAATTAAAGTGTTATTGTAACAATTGTATAAGTATAAGTAGTGTTTTACTATCTAAGACACTCGACCCTGTATCATATAAAAAAAGGAGTATTATTTCAACCTCAAGTTAACTATAAGGTTTATCTGACCAACCCACTAAATTTTCGAGACAGTTTATCGGGCTTTATAAAAAACTTCTCTGAATATTGAATTGACCAAAATCGTTAACTGGAATTCTATTGGCTCATTTCGATTCTAGATCGATATCATTTTGTCGGAACTAGAATAATTGTAAGCATCGAAGGTAGATGGGATCCTCTGTCCCCATTCCCGTGTACCAACCGTGTCCCCAAGGCATAAATTAGAAAAATTTTAAATCTGGGCCATGCCCACTAAGAAGTTTTATGCCTTGGGGACACGGTTGGTACACGGGAATAGGGACAGAGGATCCCATCTACGTCGAAGGGCTCAACTCAAAACGATGGCAAATTAATTTACTAATACTAATTCTTTATATTAAAAGAAAAGATAAAATATCACTCTGTGCGTCCCGAAACAAAAACTAACATTCGCTAGAAATCGATAGAAGTTTTATTGCAAAAGAAATTAGATTTCGTTCGGGACAGAATGAGTAGTCGAGAGGAAGCCCTAATTAATGGGGCCGGCCACACCCTATCTGTACAGTCTGGTAATTGGCATATGGTAGCTAGGCAGTTTTGATATGATTTGTCGCTATTTCGATTTTAAATGGCCAACAATATAACTAATTGTACAATAAGTTTCCCAACATTACCAAAATTATAAATTTAATATACATTTACATATTAAATGAATCACCTAAGTTTTTGGACCACCGACCCACACCTCCAACGTCTGCGCTGCCTAATTCTTCCTTATCTCCCAATTTTTACCACGTGACTGTCACATTGCTCTCTCCGTCCACGATCTTAACTCGTCGTTATTTGTCGTGTATAAAGTGGTGTCGTGTCGTCTATCTTTAAAATTGATCAAATGCTAAATATCGTTACATGCTTACCATCTTAATCACTCTTGCACTAGTAAATACTAATAGTTAATTGTTTGTCAAAAAACGGAGAATAAAATAAGATTATAAATGTAAATTTACTGATTTTTTTAGTATGTGCATTCAGACATCAATGAAGGATCACTTAGAAAGGGAAAAGTTATTGCGGTGTATATTTACTCCCTCCGTCTTTTATTCTAGCTGATGCGTTCGTTGAATATGTAATACGATAAGAAGAAGATGACAAAAAAGAGGTACCTATCATCCTAAGAGATGGAGCATGTTTGAAGCTCAAAATGGGAAAGGTATAGGCTTATCTTTCTTCAAGACTCCCTTTTGCAATCTCATATTTAAACCAAACAAAACATCAATAGGGAACTATAAACTTTAATTTTTCTTCTTCCCTATTTAATTAACACCATACCTCACACCTACCTAAGCTACTTCTCTATATCCACTCACTATTCTTCATTTCATTTTGCACCTAATATTCTCTCTTATTTTTCTCTCATCACCTTTTAAAAATAAAAAATCCTAAGGTACCATATCATCATTTGTAATTTAAACTAATTACTTAAATTATTTCTCTTATACATTAAAAATCAAATGAATTTCCCACGTAATCAATGCAATGAGAGATATTTTTGACATGTGTCGAACATCTGACGAAGCAAACAGAAGATCTAAACCTTAATTTCTCTATTCATCTTCACATATATATCTTCTAATTCAATACACCATCTCTATACAAATTACGTATTTCCATAATTGGATCCATACATACATTATTACTACGTAATAAACAAACTTAAAGTACGAATTAATAAAATGGTTCAAAAAAAGGAAAAAGAGAGAAACTACAAGTGATTAGGAGAGAGAGGGGAGGAGAGAGAGGAGAAAGAAGACGACGCCGATGAATAATACGTCGTCGTACTCATCGAATCCGAACCCGACACCGCCGTCGCCGCCGCCACCGTCTTGTTCTTCTTCTTCGAATCCGCCGCCGCCGCGAACCCTACGAGCAAATCGACGAAGGCTCCGACGATGAATCCGTGGTTAATCTTCCCATTCATCCTCAAGTACCAAAGGAGCAACTCCTCCAAGCAATCCCAATCCTTCAACAAGTTCTTGCTCTCCACCATCTCCTCCATCGACCTCTTGAAGTCCACGTACGGATCCTCCGACTCCATCGCCATCGCCATGCTGTCCTCGAACACCAACCCCCTCGACGACGACGGCGGCTCCCGCCTCCTCACGATCGAGCTCGTCTCCTCCGGCTCGAAGAACAACCTCTCCGACAGCCTCACGCCGCTTATCACCGCCTCCTCGGAGTTCGAGCTCGAGGGCTCGACCCTCGTCGGAGGAGGAGGATTAGGGTTTTGGGGTGGGGAGTGCTTGCATGAGGGCCATTGCCATGGATGCTTTGCTTGCTTGTTCTTGAATATTGAAGGGATGATTTTCATTTTCTTTGACATCTCTCTCTCTCTCTCGATTTATTTGACTATTTGAAGAATTTTGTGAAGGAGGTGAGGGTATTAATAGTGGGCTGGAAAAAATGTGAGAAATAGGTGAAGGTATAAAGGGTATATAAGAAGGGGTGTAGGGCATTTAATAGTTAGTTTCCTATATGGTTATAGTTTATGAGATAAAGCAACTTCTACTAATATGGAAACATTTAACAATATTGTGTGCTATTCAAGGAAATGAATAATATTATGTTCTTCATTTGTCCTTTTCCCATTTATTCAAAACAAAAAATAATAATATGTTGCTAGCTTTGTCTTTTCTAACTTCCAACAAACAATGTGTTGGTAGCAAAAATTGCCAAATGTATATGCAACATATAGTGAAAATTTACAATGAGACATTACTAATTGATTCATTGTTAAGATTTTGCTACACATTTGGAGTGATACATTTTCAACATGTTAAGCATCTTTTACACCTTAAAAGGATCATGTAATAAGAGATAAAGGTGGCAAGTAAGGCTCGACCCGACCCGTTTTGACCTGATCGAATTTCGGACGAGATTAAACTATCGAAAAATGAAAAAATGTCCAGCAGGCTCGAACCGGCCTGGACAAATTTAAGCTTTTATAAGAAAGCATTTCAGATTGAGTAGTGGTTTGAATTTGTTGACGTTGTAAGTTTTCGAGATCGACTGCCAGCTTCGGCCAGCCTAACAGTTTGACAACTCTAAGAGAATTGGAGATCCCTCTCTACAAACCACTCTCAATTAATAATCAGGTCTTGTGCGAATGTACATTGCGACACAATAGGATAATTGAGTAACATAAAATGTAAAGAGACAAATTTTTACGTGGTTCACCAACATTGTAAGTGTTGACTGCGTCCACGGGCAGGAAACGGTGAACAAATTGTATTATGACGGCAGTTACGAATTACAGAGTTTGTACCCTATTTCTATATAAATAGAGTACATCAGACGGGCTAGACCCAATACGCCAATTAGGCTCAACTAAACAGACAGTCCATATCGTCTATGTATCCACATGTTGTTTTATCAACTTATATAATCATCATTATCACATTTATGATTATACAACATAGGACAGCTGCAAGAAATAAAAGAATACTAGTATAAAATTAATTAATTAACATGTGAGGTATATTGATAGTTTGTAAGTTGAATGCATATATCTACCTATTGTTGTTGATGCAATTAATAGGGCAATATTAGCATTGATAGAGACCTTAACTGACTTTCATTTGCTGCTTTTATTTTCTTTCTCCATTATTATTACCATTATTATTATACAAAAACGTTTCTCTGTCTACCGTGAACACTTTTAATTAACTAGTTCATTGATGATATGGTAGTGTTAGGGTTCACTTTTTTTAAGTACGCTAGGGTATATATTTTAATTATTTAATTTAATAATAGTATGATACGTCATTCGTGAGCATATTAAAAATGTTCACTGTGAATACGAGAACATTCCTCGATTATTATATTTCTTCTGCTCATGCTTTTCAGGACCCTCTGATTTATGTAATCATTCATTTCCAACACTTATTTCCGGTGATTTTGTTTACATTTTGGTTAAAGGAATTAATGCTCTCACCAAATAAAACAACATTATTAGATGGGTTTTATATCCCTAGTAAATGAAGGAGCCAATTATAATAACTTGCTAAAATTTTATACAATATTATGTTATAATACTCCGTCCGTTCCGTTCTACTTATAGAGTCATATCTTTACGTAACCCTAAATTTAATTATAACATTATATTACTTTGTGTAAGTATTAGAATGAAGATCAATGAAAAAGTACTAAAAATACTAACCAATATAAATTATTTACCGTTAGAGTTGTCGAACACTTGGACCGGGCTAAGCCAACCCGATCTCCAGATTTTAAGCGAGCGTGTGTTGGGCCAGGCCGAGCCGAAATTTCATCGGGCCGTCCAACTCTAACCTATAAGAAATTTATATTGTTAGATGATCGGGCTAAACGGACCACCAAAGCCCATCGGTCTTCTAAGTGTTTTGGGTCTCCCGATCCGGCCCAAAAATTTATCGGGCCTCGAATTCCAAAGCCCTAATAACAGGTAGGCCGAGCTTTTTCGGGCCTAATTTCCTTTTTTCTCATATCGGTTTTTCTTTCAAAATAAATAAAAAACCCGACCCGGAAATGAAGAAACCTAGGTGAACCGGAATGATAATCCGGTTTAGTCTTTCCCTAGTTTTTTCATCTTTCGTTCTCTCCTTCAAACTTCACTTCCATTCTCTCTTCTTCTCTCTCACTAGCTTTGAAGAGATCAATCAAATTCCTCTTGAAGAAGGAAATGGCTTTGAGAGGTGTGTGGCAACTGAAAAAGCTAATTGTGAGTTTCTGCGATTGGGGCGGCAGCAGCAGAGGCATCAGGTGATTTAAAGCTTTTTCCGTCCTTAATTTTCATTTATTTTAGCTGGTTAGTTTGTGTTCTTGATGTGGTTTGATTCCGATTGCGCTTGTAATTTTCCTGTATTTTCTGATTAAATAATAGTAGGGGTTTAATTTTAAGGGTTCTTGTACATGAAGAGGATTAGGGGTTTTAGTTGAACAAATTGGATATGAGTTTCGTCTTCAATGCTCTTCATTGCTCGTAAATGCTCTTCATTGCTCGTATTCTGATAGAAATTTACTGGAAAGAAAGGAAAAAAAGCCGATTAAAATATGCCAACTTCTTTCTGTCTGAAGTTATCAGTATCGAATGATTTTTTAGTAGAGATGGAAATGAGGATGTTCAGTGAAATGAAAGGGTTCTGTTGGATATAAAGCGGAGAGATTCGGAGAAATAGATGCGTGAGAACCGACAGCTGATAGTCATAGAGTGATATACATTCAAATAGTAGTTATCTTGTCTGAACCGAAGTATTATGCTTTAGTTAGCCTGTGATGTGGATTGATGCATTTTGCATGAATCCAGTGTTTACGGTAGTGTTAGAGGGAGAACCAGAGACTGCTCTCGTCATGAATGGCTATAGAGTGTTTCAGTTCATTCAAGTTGTTTGACTATCACCATGGTACATGGAGGTTCTAGACCATTTTGATTTCTTTTTATCTCATAATGAAAGTTCAAATTGTACTTGAATTTATAATTCTTACGGCTGGACTTGTAGTATACACCACTTTTTCTAACATTTAAGAATTTCATGCTTGGTTTTCTTTGAGTTTCGAAGCAGCATTAGAGAGTTGGAATCACCTAGAGAATTAAAGATGCTTGAAGAGTCTATGCTCTTTCAGATTTTTATGTCTATATCTTGGAGAGTACACTTTTCTTGCTGTCATACACAAAGTGGTCGGATTTAGAGTCAAAACAAGAAAGACTTATTATCTTCGCTGGAAGAACATCTTCATGTTATACATGTTTTTGGTTGAGTATTGATTGATTGTGAATCTGGTTTAGGGCATTTATGGAGTCTGACCTGCCAGCTTTTAAAGAGATGAACCCTCAGCTTGAGGTGGTCACTGAACTAAATCGGGGCTATCATCCACTTTTGAAAGGATTCTACAGTAAGCTCTTTATCTCTGTACCCCTTTGCCCTTTTGGTTTCTTAGTCTTGTTACGGGTGATTCAATCTTGCCAGTACATGTACATTTGCTAAATATAATTTTTGGTCAATGAATGATTATTAAAAATCTTGGATGTCTAGAAACTTATCGTGATAAATTTACTAAGATTAGTTGGATAATAGTAACATAGATTTGGAAATTTATCAATCAAGAGAAACCAAGATGCCTGAATATCAGGTTCTGCAATATATATCTCAAATCTTCTTTACTATCAGTGGCCATTCTAATGAAAGCATGAAGTATTCGAGTTACTGGAATGAAGATGAACGAGCATTGAAATTAAGAATAAAACATTGGGAAAGAACAGTGTATATCCCCATCTTGACCTTCATCATGTCTAGAATGCTAAGGACGTTTATATTAGTCTAATTCGTGTATGATGTTTGCATTATTTGCACTCCTCAATCAAAGGATTCGGGATAATCTTGTGCACACTTCTTTATATAGCTCCATGGGTTTGCTTTGCAATTCTTAATCTGGAGTCTGGACTTAGGTTGACAGTAGCAAAACTCGATTTTTTACACTTGCAACTTCCCTAGCATTATCAAACATCATATATAGATGAGAAATAACTCCCTCTTGTAAGTTGTACTAAGTATGCTCAGCAGAAACCTGCTGGAGATATAAAGAGACTGTAAACTTTTTATTTGCCTCGTGATGAGTGAGAAGAATTATAAACAATTCCTAAACATCTGATCTTCATGTCTTTTCTGCCGTGTGCTTGGTTTTAAGCGTGCCCCTATGAGAGGGGTTGTCTGAGATAGCCAGAAAAACTGAGTGTTGTATCTATGCAGAAAACAAAAATGAGCGCGTAGTTTGCGTGAAGAACTTGACTCCGGAGGAGGTGCTGCAGTGTGCTACGAGGCTTAGAAATTCTCAAGGAAGAAAAGTAATAAAGCTGAGGACGAGGCATGTAACTAAGCGTCCTAGTGTTCAAGGGACTTGGACGACAGATTTGAAGATATGAGAGAAACTGGCGATTTACTCCATTTTCTGGACTTGGTAGTGAGCATTAGATTTTCTTCTATCTCAGCAAATTATTACGCAGTTATGCAATCAAATCGAAGCAGCAAGTTCATAATCCTGCTCTGAAATTATTGTGGAGTCGAGATATTTTCCCTCGGGCAAATCGAGTTTTACGCCTGCCATGTCTGTTTTACTGATCTTCTCTTCATCTTGATTTCGTAATATTCCTTGAAATTGATTATTTTGTTTGCTTCAATAAGCCTCTAGTAAAAGAATATCTGAATAAAATGAGAAACAAAAGAACAAACAAATAAAACGAATGACATATTGTTGCAAGAAAAAACAAAAATCCTTCAAAATTTCTAAGCTCAGTTTACAATACAAGAACATCGTGTACTAATCATCTTTTACAGTTTTGCTTGAATGCACCTGCAACGGTTTGAATAGAGGAGAGAATACATGGCTACGAATAACGTTGATCATAACAAAGGTATTAGCTGCCAAGAAGAGTAAACTTGCCATCCATAGTTGTAGGAACACATTCTTCCCTCGGAATTCGAGCAAGTAACCCCACAACAGCCAATGTGTTTGTGCTCCGATCCACACAACGACGCAAACCACGCCTCTCCATTTGAGCTTCATGTTACTCCATGGGAGTATTAGAGGGAGAAGACAAAAGAACCACACGAAATACTGTGCTGTTATAACCTGTATGGGAAGACAAGCATGCAATGATGATGATATTTTAGTAGCATGGTAAGATAGGAGTGTGATGATATCGATGTAACCGACCTTGTTAAATGCTACAAATGCCACCGTCTGGAGGAATAAACAGAAGGGCAAATCCAGGGCGAAGCGGAAAATCAGAATCAGCTGGACTGTGAACTGTGGGAGAAAGGAGATGAGTTTCTCCAGGATCGAGAACTCGTGCTCGTAGTGGAGGTATATGTGATAGAAATAGATCGAGAAGTTGTGGCGTGGATCTGTACGTGTTAGATGATATAGCAAGGCCTCATGCAAGAAATCCCATCCATATAAATAGAAACTCAATCCTGTGAGGAGTAAGAAAGTGGATCCAGAAGTAATTCCAAACATGACTCTTCTCCATGTTATCATGCTTCTGAAGAAGTTCCAAAAATACTGAAAACCAGATATTTTTGTGTTGCTTGAGTCTTGGGATGACTTTGAGGTTTGAGAACTCCATTGCATGAGAGAAGGCTTTTTACCGGGTTGAAAGTACAGTGGATCGAGAAGGATAACGATTGGAAGTGCGTAAATTATGGGATATACTCTCAAGTGAACAACAAGCCCATACCAGAATGCAGCCTGTAAGAGATTGTCTGTAGTCCACAGATAGAGCAGACAAATTACATGACTAGATTTTAACCACAATTGACAAAAGACTATAGAATGCCTATGTTGTAAGACGAAAGGGAAATATCGAAATAGATTTAATTTCCATGCTTATGTTAGATGCTCCTTTGGATTCCTAAACACGAGGGGAATTCATCATCATATCATAATGTGTTAAGAGCCAGTTAAATAACTCCTCAAGATGAAAAACCTACAATCATGAACAATGCAGCATTATATGAAGCCTGAAAGCTTACTCGAAAAGTTTTCATTGTCATTTCTATTACTGTAGTTGCTCCATGACAGTTAGTAGATACTTGCCTATTTGGAGCATGACAGTTGGAGAAGTTTCTTCTAGTGCCTCAGTCAATGCATTTAAAACAAATTAATCTACTTAAGCATATAGTAATATTTGTAGTACACACTTTTCCCATACAATTTAGCCAAAAATATAAGATGCTTGTAAACGGAACATTAAGCAAAGATCAGATGCAACGGTTGGTTGAACATCCCCCGGGAACATGTATTCAGGACACAACTTTCATTTTAGTTTACTTAATTCTTTCATCGTTAGCACCGTGACCTTTGACTATCAATGAACAGCTCAACTAAATTTACCTGTTCAGATTTTTAGCTGTAAGTAGACTAAATTGGCCCGAGACACATAGGTTTACACCAACAAGAAGACAATCAGAAGGACGAATAACGGACAAATAACAGTAGAATATAGAAATTGTACCATCCATCAGACATTTCAAAATCCAAAGAATCATGGAGCAGACAATGGGCTCACAGTTTCCACGCGTTCCGATCGTGAAGGTGAATGGGTTGAAAAGCCAAACCATCGCAGAGTATGTGCATAATTTCTCAGGAACTCCTCTTAACTTCAGAATTCTGTGGATAAGCAACCCCACAAGTAGATCTGTCAATTCAATTTAGTTATGATACTTCATCCTCTGCATCATCGCAAACTTATGAGCACGATACACTATCCAGTTGCACATCAGAGCAAGCAATTCATAACCCAAGAAATTATTAATTCAGCTGCAACTCGGAAGTGAAAAGACACTCTACAAGATTTCCCACGAAGAAGAACCCCGACATTATCTTTTCCCACATACCTAAGGCTAGATTACAAAAAATTGTCACAACTTGAGTAAAAACCCAACTCCATGTTTGCTAGAGAATGAAGAAAGGAAACTCTACCCAGAAATGAGATTCGCCTTTAGTTCAACTAAACATATGCAACAACCACATTCAACATCAAATATTCACAAATTATAATTCAATTAACAAGATTTGAACTGAAATCATAACAGATCACTGATAAACTAATTCAAGCACACCTGATGCTGAAAAGATGAACTTCCCCCACGACTGGTGCAAAAATGAATTAGGCATCAGGAGAAAGGCTACCAACGGCGAATACCGATACGTCGATCTCTCATACGGCGATTTTCCAGAAGCCATCAATGCCGCGGCATCGGAGAAAACGAAATAGTCTACATCAGTGTACCTAACTTCCAAGTGTTCATCTTGCCACTCGCCGTACAAAATCAAAACCACGCGAAACACTGCTGAAATCAGAAGCAGAGATCGGAAACTCATTTCCACCATTGCTCGATAACCGGAGCCAAATCAATTCGGAGCTCTACTTTCAATGTCAAAAAATCTGAAATGGAGTCGGAGTTTTAGCATATACGAGAACAGCACCAGCAAAGTGGGACAAGGAGAGAAGATGAATCAACCATTACTACCGCACCGACTATACGTCCATGCGTTCAAATTCTACAGCCCGCGACGGAAGGCGGCGGAGATAAACGGGTATGGCGGCGGATCGAATGGCGCCGCGGCGGAGTTGGGGGTTTGGTTTGCTGTAAAATTGCGAAAATGCCCTGAGTTCTTAATTTCTTTCCAGTTGCACTAAAACGACGTCGCCGCAATTTTAGAATAAAATTTACTTTTAAAAATTAAAATCAACAATTATTTAAGAGAATACCATAAAATAAAAAAGTGTGGTGTTAGAACAAAACAAAAGAATCCATATAAATAAAAATCATGAGCAGAGAAAATGAGGAAGAAAAGAATCAAATTATACTTGAAGTTTGATTAAATTCACAGCAAATTAAACCATGTTTGAATGAGAGATTTGGGATTATATTCAGAAACAGAATTTCGGTTATCGCTGACCCTTTTCAGTGCTGCACATTACCTGTTCGAAAAAATGCCTCAACGAGATAGATGCTTGAAATTTAGCAATTTCAGGTACAATAGCAACTTGAACACTCGATCTGTCGATTTAGATTTCCAGTTTGTTTGCTGAATGAATTTTATTCATCATATTTTGCTTGAATTTGAGTATGCAGTTGTTAGACAATAGGTGTATAATGGTGTGATATGCATGAGTGTGAAGCAAACCATGATATCCGAATCGTTGTATTTCTTATTACATAGACAATAGTTCAAATAGAATGATTAATTTGGTGACATTTTGTTATGATTGAAGTTTTTAGAAAATAGACGAAGGTCACGAAGCTATACATCAAAGTAATCTCACTAGTTACTCACAGCTGCCATTGTTGGTTACTAAGAAACTGCTTGCTTCTTTTAACTACCTTCCTTCATTATCTGTGCTTGGAGTATAGAATAAGAGACTTCACTAAACATATATTATGATTT
Source organism: Thymus mandschuricus (assembly GCA_029379335.1). Classification (NCBI taxonomy): domain Eukaryota; kingdom Viridiplantae; phylum Streptophyta; class Magnoliopsida; order Lamiales; family Lamiaceae; genus Thymus; species Thymus mandschuricus. The sequence goes on along the minus strand of CM057071.1, from coordinate 24,377,302 downwards.
CGAGAGTACTTAAATGCCGATGCTTTGAAGTCACAAATGAATCCATGCATGCTGTAGGAACTGACTAAGAAATAAATACTTATTACAATACATTTCAACTCAAGTAGTAGATACGCAAAGATAACATAACATAAGGAATCTTACAACATGTATAGGAGAAAGAGAAAGCAAAAGCATAGCATAACTAAGTAAGCTTATCATAGATATATACATATATGAGAAAGCAAGAACATACATACTCAGCCCAGTCTTTCTAGAGATATCAACTATTGTCTGGTAACCTGGTTCCTTCTGCCAGCTCTTCTTCCTCTAGCTCTTTGCTCCTTGCGCTTGCAGTGGTTCAATATCTCGTCGAACATATCCTCGACTTTCTCAAAGTACGCGTACCTGAAGCTCCTGCAAAATAAAAGCAGCCAGGAAAAGCTTCCTAAGCCCACAGCATATCCAGCAGCAGCAAACACGTACCCCCACTTTATCTCCTCCCTTTCTAATTCCTCATTTCCTTGTTCTGGTGGTGAAACACAGCCCGTGTTTGGGCAGGTGTTGTTGAGGGGCGGACCACATAATCCTGCGTTTCCTTGAAAGCAATCTGCAGAGAATGATTGAATTTGAGTGCTTATTGGTATCTCTCCCACCAGCTTGTTGTGGGACACGTTCATCACTTCAAGAAATGTCAGCCCTGCAATCTCCTTTGGTATATTTCCAGTTAGGCGGTTCATTGAGAGGTCCAGTGCTCCAAGTAACCTCAACTTACCGAATGATTTGGGGATAGTTCTAGTGAGACTATTGTGGGATAAGTTGAGTAGATAAAGTCTGTCCAGGCCACCAACTGACACTGGGATATCTCCATGGAAGTTATTGTTGGAGAAATCGATGGAGGTAAAGTCGGGCCAAATCTTGACAAGCTTATGCTCCACCCCTTTGATAGTTAGTGTCACCTCTTCCCTGTAGTACCCCCAAACCAACCTTTCATCGACTGCAAAGTCCAAGGGTTTGTGACTCAAGTTTGTCACAGTATCCCTGGTCATCCCTCTCCAACTTGAGAAGTTGAAAGGATGTAAAAGGCTGCTGAAATTATTGGAAGCTATGTCAATGATTTGAAGACTTGGCCAATTCTTGGTCTTTGGACATGTGATCTCCCCATGGAATTTGTTCGAGTGTAACACTAGCACATGCAAGCTAGATGACAGCATGCATGGGAACTTGTCCTCTATGTTATTGTTTCCCACATTCATCACCTCCAACAGCTTGCAATTTCCCAGAGAAATCGGAACTTCCCCGATTAATTTGTTGTTACTGAGAACCAAATATAGCAGGGAACAATCTGCCTTAAAATTCGGGATACGGCCAGTAAAGTTATTTTTTCCCAAATTGAGAACTGCAAGATGGTGTAGCAGAGTGATCAGGGAGGTTGGAACCTCTCCACTTAGCTTGTTTCTGGACAAATTTACGACTGCTAAGGAGCTGCAGTGTGCCATTGAATGTGGAAGACCCCCAGCTGACTTGTTGTTGCTCAGATCAAATGATTGTAGGCTGCAATTGGGAGAAAAGGTATCCGGTATCATACCACTAATGTTGTTTGTCCCCAGATTGAGCACTATAAGATACTGAATGTTTTGAAATAGACAATCAGGTATAGTACCACTCAAGCTATTTCTTGACAAGTCGAGGTATTGAAGGTTTTTAGCGTTGCAAAAGGAGGTTGGAAATGATCCAAGCAGCCCATTATTAGAGTAATCTACGTAACTAGCATGTTGCAGGAGCAAGGAGGGCAACTCACCCTGAAGCTGGTTTGAGTGTAAGTCCAGAGATGCAAAAGAAAGAGAAGCAGGTATACTGTAAGGCATATTACAAGACTGGTTCAATACTAAAAGCGACCCGTTCCCGACTTCCCAAATCCAACTAGGAATTTCCCCTGCAATCTTGTTATTCGAAAGGTCCAAAACTTTTAAAGAGGATCGCCTTGCAAGGAAATAGTTTGAACTTGAAAGGTTGCTTGTAAGTGACAAGTTGTTTCCAGAAAGTCGAAGAGTTATAAGGTTGGGAAGGCTTAGAACCTTTTCGAATTGAAAAGTCTCATTGAACAGATTGTTAGAAAGAGTGAGATATCGTAGACTCTGAAGGTTGAAGAGAGAGTTTGGAATCGGGCTCTCCGGTCGATTATTACTCAAATCTAAATCAGAAAGCCAGGAGATATTTACTATGGGAATTTCACTGACCTGTCCACTAAATTGGTTATTACTAAGGATTAGTTGGTTCACTGAAAGTATAGTAAGATGGATCCGGTAATGGTCCCAGTTAGTGAATTGTAGCTTAAATCCATGTAACCGAGGTTGGACAGAGCTTCAAAGTGGGTGGAAGAAATCGAGCCACTGAAGAAGTTACATAACAAGTCCAAATGAATTAGTTGTGTAAGATTACCGAGCATGAGAGGAATTGGGCCACTGAATCTACAAGCAGACAGATCTAGATACGACAAACTTTCCAGATTGGACATAGAGTCTGCAGGTAAAGAACCCGAGAGGTTTGTATTACTAAGAAATATGCCCACAAAAGAGTTGTTTCGAGGGAATTGGGGTATATTGCCACTGAGCAGTGGGTTATCAGATAAATCAAGAATTTGGAGAGCTGGTAGCTGAAAGATATTCTGTGGGAAAGAACCATTTAGAGAGCAGGAGGAGAGATCCAAGTAATTCAGATGCCGGAGCTTATGAAACTCCTGTGGAATCTGATTTCCCACCGTTTAATTTGTTGATTGAATTTCATGCATTATTAATTAAGTACGTACGCTATATGCTGTTTGTGGCCGGCAGTTGAGTAAAGGAACAAAACTTCCATCTTACAATAAACATCATGATAAGCATTGTTTATTATGTGGAAGGGACACAGATTTCTTCAATTTTTGGACCATACTGAAAAAGTAGGCATCCTCTACCCAATCAATTCTCTGAAAAAGACCCGGTTAATATATGAGAAGCGCTCCCTTACCCACCGTTGTCATTCTTAATGTACCAACGGGCCACGACAGATGTGGCTGTGCCACGTCAATAAAGTTTCCATTTAGGGTTCAGTTACTTTAGTAGGTTTAGTTTTTTTGGTATGGTTTATTTTGCTTGAATTGAGCATACAGTTGTTAGGACAGTACTAGGTGCACCATGTTGTGATATTTAGTTTTTCAATTCCATAATTTATTTTTAATTTTCGATATGTGATTTCTTTACCTGATATATGTGCATCTGTTTGATCTACTTGTGCTCATAGACACTAACTAATGGATTAAATTCTTATAACATGTATAGGAGAATGGAAAAATATATATATACTCAGCACAGTCTTCCTAGAGAAGTCAGTTGGCCTTTATACATCAGCTATTGTCTGCCCTGATTCCTGCGGACGCTTCTTCCTCTGCCGCTTCTTTTCTTGCGCTTGCAGCGCTCGAATATCGTGTCGAAAACATCCTCAATTTTCTCAAAATACCTGTGCCTGAAGCTTCTGCAGAATAAGAGCAGCCAAGAAAAGCTTCTAAGCCCACAGCATAGCCTGCGGCTACAAACACATACTCCCACTCTATCTCCTCCCTTTCCGATTCATCGTTTCCTTGTTCCGGTGGTGAAACATGACCCGTTCTTGGGCAGCTGATGTTGAGAGGGGGACCACATAATCCTGTGTTTCCTTGAAAGCAATCAGCAGGAAATGATTGAATTTGAGTGCTTACCGGAATCTCTCCCACCAGCTTGTTGTATGATACGTTCATCACTGCAAGGAATGTGAGCCCTGCAATGCCCTTTGGTATCTTCCCAGTTAACTGGTTCACTGAAAGATCCAGTGATCCGAGCAACGTCAAGTTACCGAATGATTTTGGGATAGTTCCAGTGAGGCTATTGTGGGATAAGTTGAGGAGATAAAGTCCATCCAAACCCCCGACTGAGTCTGGGATATCTCCATGGAAGTTATTGTTGGAGAAATCGATGGAAGTGAAGTCTGGCCAAATCTTGACGAGCTTCTGCTCCACCCCTTTGTTGGTGAGTGTCACATCTTCCCTGTAGTAACGCCAAACCCAAAAATCATTACCGACTATGAAATCCAAGGCTCTGTAACTCAAACTTGTCACAGTATTTCTCGTCATCCCTATCCAAGTTGAGAAGTTGAAAGGATTGAGAGAGCCGCTGAAATTATTGGAAGCTATGTCGATGATCTGAAGATTCGGCCACCTCTTGTTTCGACATGTGATCTCTCCATGGAATCTGTTGGAGCGCAGCACAAGCACATGCAAGCTAGGTGGCAGCATGCATGGGAAACTACCCTCTATGTGGTTGTTTCCCACATTCATCACCTCTAATAGTTTGCAATTTGCAAGAGATATCGGAACTTCCCCTACTAAATTGTTGTCATTGAGAACCAAATATTGTAGGGGACAATCAGCCCTGAAATTAGGGATGCGGCCGGTGAAGTTATTTCTCCCCAAATTGAGCACTGCAAGTTGAGTGAGGAAGGCTGGAACCATTCCACTTAGCTTGTTCTTGGACAGATTCACTATCTGTAACGATCTGCAGTTTTCGATGGAAAGTGGAAGTTCCCCCACTAGATTATTGTTGCTCAGATCCAATGTAACTAGGCCGCAATTTCCAGGAATTCCATCTCTCATCGGACCACTGATGTTGTTTCTCCCTGTACTGAGATTTTTAAAGTTTTCAAACAGACAAGAAGGTATAGTCCCACTTAAGTTATTGTTAGACAAGTCGAGATATCGAAGGACTGTAGTGTCGCAAAGGGAGGTGGGAAATGATCCAGACAGCCTATTATTAGAGTAATCTATATACGTGGTTCCTTGTAGGATTGAAGAGGGCAACTCACCCCGAAGCTGGTTCGAGTGCAAGTCCAGAAGATAGAGAGAAAAAGAAGGAATGTTGTAAGGCTTTTGCAGATCCACCAGCATATTACAAGAGAGGTTCAGATGGTATAATGACCCGTTTCCAATTTCCCAAATCCAACTAGGAATTTCCCCAGCAATCTTGTTATTCGAAAGGTCCAACTTCCCCAACGAGGATTCTAATACAAGGAAATAGTTGAAGCTTGAAAGGTTGCGTGCAAGTGACAAGCTGTTTTCAGAAAGATCAAGAGTATGTAGACGACGAAGGCTTAGAATCTTTTCGAGTTGAAAAGTGTCATTGAGCAAGTTGTGGGAAAGATCGAGAAGGTCTAGACTTTGAAGGTTGACGAAAGAGTTGGGGATTGGGCTCTCCAATCTATTACTACTCAAATCTAAAAAAGAAAGCTGGGTCGAGATATTTACAATGGGAAATTCCCGGACCTGCCCCGTAAATTGGTTGTTGGAAAGATCAAGTGCCCACAGTGAAGGAAGAGTACTAAAACTAGACATGGGAATGGTACCACTTAGATAATTGTCACTTAAATACATATGAGCAAGGTTGGAAAGATGTTGAAAGTTGATGGAAGAGATTGAGCCACTGAACAAGTTGTTTGACAAGTCCACGTGTTCTAGTCGTGTCAAGTTACTGAGTGTGAGAGGAATGGTGCCGGTGAATTTGTTGCCAGATAGGTCTAGATATGACAAACTTTTGAGATTGGAAATAGAATCTGCGGGTAAAGAACTAGAGAAGTTTGTAAAACTAATCAATATTTTTGTAAAAGAGTTGTTACGTGGAAATTGAGGTATGGAGCCTTCGAGGTATGGATTAAAGGATAAATCAAGGTATTGGAGAGTTGGTAAGTAAAAGATAGTCTCCGGGAAATAACCTGTTAGAGAGCAGTAGCTGAGATCCAAGGAAGTCAAACATGTGAGCTTATGGAACTCCCGTGGAGTCTTATATTCATTCAAGACATTGTAGGACAAGTCCAATTCCTCCAGGTACCCGAGGCCGAAAAGGCTGGATGACTCGTCGGGTCCACCCGAAATGCCCTCGTCGTCGAGCTGCAAGATGACAACACGGTCTCCGCCATCGCATCCCACACCTTCCCATGTGCAGCAATCATCATCACTTTGATTCCATTTCACCAAGACTGTCGAATGAGATGAATTGAATACCAATTGGTTCCTCAGCTCAAGCAACAGACTTTTCTCATGCTCTGTGCATTGTTTCTTCCCGGCATTTGTTTTGGTAAGTGTTGGTAGAAATAGTAGAAAGAACATAAACGAGTGCAGAAGCAATGAGATAGGCATTAGTGAGGATGATTGATTTATTATTGTGTCGAATAAAATCAAGAGGATAAATAGCAAGCTAGTTAGCTAGCTGCCATTGACTGATTTATACATTTTGCCTTAAACTCTTCCAAATGTTTAGTTTCTATGGAGTCTCATCAATCTTGTTACATTTTGTCTTACTCCCTCCGTCCCATTCATGTAGGGATAAGTTCTATTTTCGCCCGTCCCACTGAAATCCATTCACTTTCGTCTTAATTCCCGTGCTAGGAAAAATGTATCCTCATATGAAATGGACGGAGGGAGTATTAATTTAGTACATATGTTGTTTGTGGCCGGCTGTTGAGTAATGGAACAGAAATTTTATCATATAATAAAGAGTTCGTTATTACTATTTGACCTCTAATTTGTGACAGATTTTTGAAGACCTGGTCAATTTTAGAAAAGATTTTGTTAATGTATACACTGAAATTCTTAGTACCCAACTACTCCCTCCGTTCCATTTTTGTTGACATGTTATTATTATTATTTTTTTGAATGCTTGCATACTTGCATAATTTTAACAAATAGAAGAAAGCTTAAACATGCATACTTGCACTATCATCACATTCTTGTATATTTCCTCCCATTGCCTTAAAAAACTGAAGTTTCAGTATCTATTTATTAATATGTTTGATGTATTAGGAGAAAAACAGGTGTTGCGCATTTCCTGTTTGACAAAGTGCTTCCATGGGATGCAAATGGAGGAAATTTAGGAATTGCAGGTAATTAACATCTTCAACTCGATCTTTCGATTGATATATTTTATTCATTGTATTGTGCTTGAATTGAGTATACAGTTGTTAGACAGAAGGTGCGCATAATGCTGTGATATGCATGAGTGTGAAACAAACTATGATGTCTAAGTCATTGTATTTTCTGATTTCACAGTTTTTTTTAGCAAAGAGATTGCCATTGAAGTGAATCTTGTTGTGTTGTGGATCTATAGAAACTTGAAGCCTTATTACACAGACAATAGCTCATGTAGAATGATTTATTTGGTGATATTTTGTTTTACGATAAAGCAATCTAGAAAATAAACGAAGTTAATAGTGTTTGATATGCTTATGCATAAATCCAATCGTACTGGTTATTCCCAGCTGCCATTGTTGAAAACAGGTTCGAAAAAATTGTTTAGCTGAGATTTGAGAACTGTTTCAGAAATTGTTGAAAGCAAAAACATATACATACTCAGGGCAGCATTTCTAGAGAAATTGTTGCCTTCGTATATCAGCTATTGTTGTTAACCCGATTCCTCCCAACTCTTCTTCCTCTACCCTTTCTATTCTGGCGCTTGCAGCGCTCGAATATCGTGTCAAAAGCAACCTCAACTTTCTCAAAGTACTTGTACCTGAAGCTTCTGCAGAATAAAAGAAGCCAAGAAAAGCTTCCTAATCCCACGACGTATCCAGCAGCAGCAGACACGTACTCCCACTCTATCTCCTCCGTTTCTGATTCCTCTTTCCCTTGTTCCGGTGGCGAAACATGGCCCGTGCTTGGGCAGCTGATGCTGAGAGGGGGGCCACATAATCCTGTGTTTCCTTGAAAGCAATCAGCAGGAAATGATTGAATTTGAGTGCTTATCGGAATCTCTCCCACCAGCTTGTTGTAGGATACATTCATCGCTGCAAGGAATGTGAGCCCTGCAATGTCCGTTGGTATCTTCCCTGTTAGCTGGTTCATTGAGAGGTCCAGTGCTCCGAGCAACATCAAATTACCGAATGATTTGGGGATAGTTCCAGTTAGACCATTGTGGGATAAGTTGAGGAGATAAAGTCCATCCAAACCCCCAACCGAGTCCGGGATATCTCCGTGGAAGTTATTGTTAGAGAAATCGATGGAGGTAAAGTCGGGTAAAATTTTGACAAGATTCTGTTCCACCCCTTTGATGGTTAGTGTCACATCTTCCCGGTAGTAATGCCAAACCCAAATATCAGGACCGACTGTGAAATCCAAGGCTCTGTAACTCAAATTTGTCACAAAATTTCTCTTCATCCCTCTCCAAGTTGAGAAGTTGAAAGGATTGAGATAGCCGCTGAAATTATTGGATGCTATGTCTATGATCTGAAGATTCGGCCACCTCTTTTTTCGACATGCGATCTCTCCATGGAATCTGTTGGAGCGCTGCACAAGTACATGCAAGCTAGATGGCAGCATGCATGGGAAACTACCCTCAATGTGATTGCCTCCCACATTTATCACCTCTAACTGTTTGCAGTTTCGCAGAGATATCGGAACTTCCCCCATAAAATTGTTGTCATTGAGAACCGTGTATTGCAGGGGGCAACCAGCCGTGAAATTAGGGATGCGGCCGGTGAAGTTATTTCTCCCCAAATTGAGCACTGAAAGTTGAGTGAGAGAGGTTGGAACTAATCCACTTAGCTTGTTCTTGGATAGATTCACTATCTGTAACGATCTGCAGTTTTCGATGGAAAGTGGAAGTTCCCCAACTAGATTGTTGTTGCTCAGGTCCAATGTTATTAGCCTGCAATCTTTAGGAATTTCATCTCGCAGCGGACCACTGATGTTGTTTCTTCCTGTACCGAGATCTTTAAAGTTTTCAAACAGACAAGGAGGTATATTACCGCTCAAGTTATTGTTAGACAAGTCGAGATATTGAAGGTTTGTAGTGTTGCAAAGGGAAGTGTGAAATGATCCAGACAGCCTATTATTACTCGAAGCTGGTTCGAGTGCAAGTCCAGAAGATAGAGAGAAAAAGAAGAAGGAATGTGGTAAGACTTTTGCAGATCCACCAGCATATTACAAGAGAGGTTTATATGGTAAAATGTTCCGTTTCCAATTTCCCAAATCCAACTAGGTATTTCGCCAGCAATCTTGTTATTCGAAAGGTCCAACTTAAACAAGGGGGATTGTGACACAAGGAAATAGTTGGAACTTGAAAGGATGCTTGCAAGTGTCAAGCTGTTTCCAGAAAGGTCAAGAGTGAGTAGACTTGGAAGGCTTAGAATCTTTTCGAGTTGAAAAGTGTCATTGAACAAGTTGTGGGAAAGATAGACTTGTGTGAGACTCGGAAGGTTGAAGAAAGAGTTGGGAATAGGGCTCTCCAATCTATTACTACTCAAATCTAAAAAAGAAAGCTGGGTCGAGATATTTACAATGGGAAATTCCCCGACCTGCCCCGTAAATTGGTTGTTGGAAAGATCAAGTGTGAAAAGTGACGGTAGGGTAGTTAAAATAGATATGGGAACGGTACCGCTTAGTGAATTGTAATTGAAATCCACTATAACAAGGTTGGAGAGAGCTTCAAAGTGGATGGTAGAAATTGAGCCAGTGAAGAAGTTGTGTGACAAGTCCAGATGAATTAGTCGTGTCAAGTTACTGAGCGTGAGAGGAACGGTGCCACTGAATCTACAACCAGATAGGTCTAGATATGACAAGTTTTCGAGATTGGAAAAAGAATCTGTAGGTAAAGAACCCGAGAAGTTTGTATCTGTAAGCACCATGGTTGTAAAAGAGTTGTTTCGAGAGAATTGAGGTACAGAGCCTCCGAGGGATGGATTAAAGGATAAATCGAGGCATTGTAGAGTTGGTAAGTGAAAGATAGTCTCCGGGAAATAACCTGTTAGAGAGCAGTAGCTGAGATCCAAGGAAGTCAAACGCGTGAGCTTATCGAATTCCCTTAGAAACTGAGACTCATTCAAGACATTGGTGGACAAGTCCAGATCCTCCAGGTACTCAAGACCGAAAAGGCTGGACGACTCGTTGAGTCCGCCTGAAATGCCCTCATTGTTGATCTCCAAGACAACAACGTGCCCTCCGCCATCGCATTCCACACCTTTCCATCTGCAACAATCTTTGCTCTGATTCCATTCCGCCAAGATTGCTGATTGAGATGAATTGAACACCAATTGGTTCCTCAGCTCAAGCAACAGACTTTTCTCATGCTCTGTGCATTGTTTCTTCCCGGCATTTATTTTGGTAAGTGTTGGTAGAAATAATAGAAAGAACATAAATGAGTGCAGAAGCAATGGGATAGGCATTAGTGAGGATAATTGATTAGTAATTGTGTCGAAAAAAATCACGAGGATAAATAGCAAGCTAGCTAGCTGCCATTGACTGATTTATACATTTTGAATAAAAACTCTTCCAAATGTTTAGTTTTTATGGAGTCTCATCATTTTTGTTATATTTTTCTCAAATTGTTGAATGAATTCTTAATCAAGTAAGTACATACTCTATATGTTGTTTGTGGCCGGCTATTGTAATAAAGAGTTGTGATTTCTTATTTGTGACAGATTTTTGAAGACCCAGTCAATTCTGTAAAGGACCCAGTCAAAATCGCAGGTAATCAGCGTACTGAATTTGATCTCTCGATTTAGATTCCATGCGATTGCCTTCTTCCCATTTTACCTTGTATAAGTGTTTTTTGTTTAATCTACTTGAATACATTCTTGTGTGTACTATTTTCTGGCAACTTTCTTTCCTCCATGTTTTCTCTTCCAGTTTTGGCAGAAACCAAACATCTTGTCGGAAACATCCTCAATTTTCTCAAAATACGTGCACCTGAAGCTTCTGCAAAATAAGAGTAGCCAGGAAAAGCTTCCTAAGCCCACGGCGTAACCGGCTGCAACAAACACATACCCCCACTCTACCTCCTCCCTTTCTGTTTCCTCGTCTCCTTGTTCTGCTGGTGAATTTCTGCAGCTAACGTTGAGAGGGGGACCGCATAATCCTGCGTTGGCTATGAACATGACAAACAAAAAAAAAAGTAAATCTAATAAAATTGATAGAGGTAGTAAATAAATTTGACTATTCCACTTAATCAACACCCTTTTTAAAAGAGTGAATGATTCAACGCTACTATTACTATGCATATTGGTCTTACAGTGCCTTTTAAGCAATACTATTATTACCCCCATCAACCATTCAGATCATTTTTTATTTTTTATAAGAAATTCATTTTTATTTGATAGTATATACTCCCTCCGTCTTTTGTTATTAGTTCTCTTTGGTTTCGGTATAATAACTAAGGAAGAGATATGTGATTGTAATCAATTCTTAAGCAGAGAGTAGCCAAACATTTTTAGTCATTTTAGGAAATGACACTAATAAATGGGACAAACGAAAATAACAAACGAGACAAATAACTAAAAATTGGTTAATATATGCATATATATCGTGTTTGTGGGGGCGTTGTATACATTCCAAGATTTCACTCGTTTTGTTTAGTATATAGTATATGCATGGAAGGGGCGTACGTTGTATATAATCCAAGATTTCACTCGTTTTGTTTAGTATATTATAAAGATAAAGCACTGCCCATATGCATTAACACTATAACTATTTCGCAGACAAGGTAATTAAATAATTAACGATAACGAAAATGGAAGGTAGTTGAGAAGAAGCTCAAATGGGGATGCAAACTTTCTCTGTAGAAAATAAATGCAGAAATCAGCCATTAATTCAAACCTTGTACCCTCTTTTTTGTTTTTTCTTCATTTAAATATAGTAGAGAGAGACAGAGAGAGAGAGATGGGTGCAGATGGACCTGATGGTGATGTGCGTGTAATTATGCGGCATGTTGGAATTTAATTAACAATAATCGTATGGCCGTAACTCGTAATGGTTCATTTTCTAATTATATCAGTGCAAAAGGGGTTCAAATCTATATACAGTAAAACCTCTATAAATTAATACTCTATAAATTAATAACCTCTCTAAAATAATAAAATCTTCCGGTCCCGACTCGGGCCGTTGTAAAAAATCATCAAATTCGATAAGATAATAAAATAATAACTTTTTAGAAAATCCCTTTATAAATATTAGGTCCCATCAGAACTCTAAATTAATAATTCTTAAATATTACAATTATAAATATTTTGGTAATTTGCTAAAATATAAACATATTGTTACTTGATTTTTCTTAAATTTTAAATATTATGGTCTTTGTACCTTCACTAACTTTCAAACGATAATTTTCATCAACTTACTTTTGTAAAAAATTTTAGTGCGCAAAAGATGATATCTCTTATACTCACATAATGTTGTACGTGTTTGATCATTCATAGATGATTTTGCAATGTATTTTAGGTGAGAAGACATGATTGAGTATTATAAATGATTTTATTTGTATATTGAGATTTATATATATGTTTCACTCATCATGCATGCATATATTTAATTGGTTATAATAGTTATTTAAATGCAACGAACTAATGTAAACATGTATATTCAAGTAATTCAAATGACTTAATACATGCGTCAAAAAATATAATAGTTGATTGTATACAATGAATTGATATTATATATAATTATATATAATTAGTTTTAGGGAATTTGTTGATAAATGATATAATCAATGAAACATATATGAATTTATTTATTTATTTTATACATATGTACTAAATTTGCTTAATTTAAAAAATACCTCTTTTAATTAATAAAATATTAATTTATCGATATATTAATATCTCTCTAAATTAATAAAATTTCATAGTCCCAAGGTTATTAATTTATAGAGGTTTTACTGTACTACTAGTAGTATATAAAAGCCAAGTACGGAGGGTATTTTAGTAATTTCACTTCTACTTATTTTTATTTTTATTATTTTTATAATTTTTTTCAATTTTTCTAAAAGGCTTTTAAAACTGCCATCATATGGCGAAGAGACGCAATCCTTTTCGAAAAAGAGTATATAAATTTTCATGACATCACTTCTATTTTTTTTACTTAATTTTTTATTTTTCAAAATTTCTCAAAGGGTTTGTCATGGTGAAGAGACACCATTTCTAACTGTTGATGCCTTCTTCCTTTTCAAACGAGGCTCTGAAAATGGAGAATCAAGAACAATTTCGAATCGCGGAGGAGCAGTGCCAACGGGCCGAGGCGAACTGGGCTCGGGCCCTAGCCAAGCGCAAGGCTATCCTCCCGCTATCCGAGAAGGCCGAAGACGGAGCCCTCTTCAAGTGCCGCAAGCTTTCTTCAGATGCCACTCTCACCGTTGCCAAACAGCCCTTTACCTCTGACCCGACTGGGCCCTGCCAAAGGTCCGAGAAATTCCGGGCTCGCCGATTCCTTCTCCGTCACCCCTGTCGCCATCGAGGGTTTTGAGTTTCCCGGTGAAGATGTTTGCTTTGAGAGGCTCAGAGACTGTTTCTTGAATGTGGGCAAATATTTTGATTTGGAAATTGTTTCGTTATCTTTCTCTTCTTCTGTTTGGTTATGGTGGAAACGGTTTAGTTTCGGGGGAATTTCTTTTCTTTACAGATTTACATTTTTGAGTTGGTATCATTCTTTTCCAACGGTTGTATCTGACTTTGCATGTTCTTAATGGGAGAATATGGCTACTCTATAGGAACATGAGTTGAATTTTGATGTGTGTTTACTTGATAGGGACTGAGGGAAAAGATATCAGACAATTTGATCCTTTTGTTATTTCTTTTGGCATATGTCGCTCTCCATGGCACTGCCTTCTAAATTGTTTAACGTTTTTAGTGTTGTTTGTGAATCGTTAATGCTTTCTTTCATCATCTATGATCAATGTGTGTGTTCCAAGCTTCATATTGTTCAATCAAATTGGAGAATTTGTTCAGTTCAAGTCTTGGTATGCGAATGTTTGTCTTTTGTTTCTTTCAATTTTTTGTTAGATGCTCGGCGACACACATAATGCTAAATGTCAGTATGCAGTTTGCTCACAGGTAATGCATTATGTATGATATATATTGTAGTTGACTGCCTATAAATGAAATATTATAGTAGAAATTTAATGCGAGAAAACATTCCCTGTCAACAGGTGTTTTCTCCGAATTATAGTAGTCCCCCTCCAAAGACTAATTCTTATGTTTTGGCTATTTATATCAGGCAAACATGCTAAATTTCTATCGCCTTACCCATGTTACATACTGTCTGACAGTGCTATTTCAGAGTTAGGCGTAGAAGGAGGAGGAAGGGCCGCCGCTAGCGAGGAAGAGGAGATCGGATGGGGAGCCGCCTTCGAAGGGTAAGGCACCCTCACCGCCGTGCGGGGAAGGAATCTGGTGCTTGCCTTTCACCATCAGATTCGGAGCTGATTCTCTCCGACGAAGATGAATGGTTGGCGGTTGGAAGAGGTCATCGAGGGATTCGAGTAAAGCCGTAATATTTTAGTTTCCATATTGTTGTCGAAGAAGAAGAAGAAGAAGAAGAATGCAAATTCTGCATTCGTTTTTTCCAAAAGAGAGAGAAATTCTACTCAACGTGAATTCGTTTAAATGTATATTATTGTAGCGTTTCAAATTTTTATACTTACAATGGCATGAGATTGTTTTGTAAAATTTGAAAGATTATCCACATGTTGACCCGAATTCTTTTTTGTCAACAAATAGAAAGAAACAAGGAGAAGAAAAATAATAAGCGCCTCCTTAGAAAGTGTAAGTTTTAGTATTTCTCTACATTACTTCTATCAAATCTCTATATTACTTCTATCAACAACCAACAATTTTTCTTTGATGCATTCAATGAGATTGGACTGTCAGTTATTTGTAAGAATATGGAAACAATACTTTTTAAGGATAATATGGTTCAATTTTGTTAGATTTAAATTATTTATAGTAATTTAGTGCTTGTTTGGTAGAAAAAATGTGATATGTTGATGGAATAGTAAACTATGATATCATGGTTACTATTCAAGTGCAAATTCTAATCATGGGGGAGAGATGTGATAGTAATTCATGGTGTAATAGTGTATTTCGACCGGGCCGGAGAATAGTAACGGGCTTTCAACTTTTTGAATCATGAATACCAAACACGATATAGATGCATTTTAATTTAGTCACTACTAGAAAAAAGGTCATACACGGTTTAAAACTGTAGTGTATGAGCGTTCAAAACTGTAGAGACTGATGGTTTAAAACCGTAGTGTATGAGCATTCAAAACTGTAGAGACTGATGGTGTAGTAAACGGTGCAGGGTATACACTACGGTTTTAAACCGTAGAGAATAGTCAGAATACACTACGGTTTAAACCGTAGTGTATTCTGACTATTCTCTACGGTTTAAAACCGTAGTGTATGAGCGTCCCAAACTGTAGAGATAAGTTCCGTAGATAAAACTTTTTCACATACACTACGGTTTTAAACCGTAGTAAAAAGTAAATTTTTTTTTTAATTATATATTTTTATTTAATTGCTCCGGCTTGTATTTATAAAACCGTAATCCAATATTAAAAATATATAATATATATAAAAATACTACAATTGATCGAGAATAATAAATATTACCGTCATCATATTAAAATCTCGCGTTTAACACCACAATATTTCATGTACACAAGGATAAATAACAATTAAAAAAAAAAAAAACCAATGTAAGTAGTTCAATGGATTCCTACATATGAAAACACAAAAGCTTCAAAATTCTACGAAGGCTCCATTCTTCCAATCCATTAACCTCTTCATTAACCTGCTCCAATCTTGGTAATGCCTTTGCCTTTCAGAGCTTCGATAATTGGTTTTGCATCTTTGAATCCTTGATCCTGCAAAAGTGGAAGTAAGATTATACACATACACATATATATACTTCAAAAGGGGTTCTCGAACAAAAGCTTAATCCAACGAAAAATGTAGAATTTGCAGTTTAGATACTACGCAGAGAACATAGTGAAGTGACTGTAAAGAGAAGAGGCTTAATTACAGGTCCATGGTCTATGATCCAGCCATCAATCGGACCCTGACCAGTGTAGGGATCTCCCCGGAAGAAATCTGGTACCAAAGCATAAAATCCGGAAGCTCCAACTTTATCCGCTATCTTCCTACATTATTGAAAGAATATGTAAGCATAAAAAATTGCAGGAAGCATCACCAGTTAGCGGCTGAAACCAAACAGATGCGTTTTGTTATGATCGAGTTTCACATTTTCTCCAGCTGTTGAATCCGTTAGAACAAGGTACCCTCAATACTCTAAAACGCCATGCGACCAGCCAGCCTGCTCTCAGATATCCTTCTGTCAATGGCTGCATCTATAGAACTCATCTGAAACAAACAACCAACGAACATGATATTAGACTAGCCAAAAGGAGCCCGTCTTCTCATTATCACTCAAAAGTATTAGAGCTTTGCGTGTAGTCAATATATACAAACTTTGCAAAAGGAGCTGACCTGGCCCACTGAATTCACGTTCGATCTAAAAAATATATTGTACGATGACATGAATGGGCAAAAATCTCTGGGTAATGGTTGTTCCACCAAACCCAATACTTTGTTATCAAGTAAACCATAGGTAGAAGTCAAAAATTAATGTTAACTTCCAAAGAGTAAATACATACACTCTCTTAACCTTGGTTGGAGCTAGTAGGAGATCCTCGAAAGATTGCAGCATGGT
The DNA here is from genome assembly GCA_029379335.1 of Thymus mandschuricus. Taxonomy (NCBI): domain Eukaryota; kingdom Viridiplantae; phylum Streptophyta; class Magnoliopsida; order Lamiales; family Lamiaceae; genus Thymus; species Thymus mandschuricus. Next base: position 24,360,786 of record CM057071.1, on the reverse strand, counting down.
AGTCAGAATTACTAATTATTAGCAATGAAAACGAAAGTACCTACTTGAATTGAACCTTCGTAGACCACAAAATCAACAGGATTGCTTGCCAAGCGGACCAGTGGCCAAGAACGAAAAAACAGATCATCACATGAATTTGGAGCCATACAGAAATACCTCTATCTATGTGAAAAAAGGAGTAAACAGGAGAACTGAAAAACCACCTAGCAGCAATTGTCTAGCCACCAGGATACTTGACTAATTTAACCCTATATCCAGGCCGAAGCATATTAATTTAAAGGTTGTAATGACTTACCTGTCTATTCTCATCATGCACCTGATACTTCAACAAGGACAATCTTCTTTCCTCCTGAAATGTTAATAAAATGTGAGGACATTTCAGCAAACCGAAGGTTAGGTGAAATAGAACATCATTTATTGAAATTTCATGTTAGAGAAGAATAACTAACCATAGACATAGCCTCATCATCCCAAACCAAGTAGACCTCATTAGCTCCAGCTATATTACAATTCAATTTAGAGAGTAATCGGATAAACAACAATCTCGACTGGATGAAGTACATGATTAAAATCATTCAACCCAGTCAACACTCGCCAATCCTTGTCAACAGATGAACAAGATATAATTTATATACATTCAATAGGTTTCAAAGAGATTTTAAATAGAATCAACCTTGTTCAAGTCTTCGTTGCACTGGCGTTGGTACTTTCCCTGTGGGTTTTTCAGTAATACTAAATCATAAACCCTAAATCGTCCATATAGGTGAGAAGTGGAGTGAGAGGGGAGGGGGGAAGAAAACCAGAGAGTAAGGGCGAGGCATTACCGTGTTTGGTGATGGAAACTACCCTCCGGCGACCCCGAGCGCAACGACAGAGTTGAAGGTGAATCTCGGAGGTGAAAATCTCGCCGTTACAACACCATTATGCTTTTTAATGTACAAATTCATGCTTAAACCTAGTCATGCTTATGATACCTTATAATCATGCTTTAATCAATTAAAGCCACAGATCAAATCAAGATCAATGGTCCAGATCTATTCCTATTTCTCACACCAGGACTTATTTCTATATGATCCATCGTCTATATATATATATATATATATATATATATATATATATATATATATATATATATATATATATATATATAGTGAGTGGATCAAATGGGATCTATGTCCCCACATAGGAACTAGGATCCAATCCTATCCGTCTATTCATTGTAGATCTACGGTTATTATTTATTTATAATTATTATACTATTATACTTGTATTTAAATGTAAAAGGATAGTAGAGTAAATTTATGAACTATAACCGTTTATCCACAAATTGAGGGATTTTAATATAATCGTCCATCTAATAAATATTTTCTTTCTTTGTTTTATATTCGGATGCAAGATGATTTTATTGTCACTACAATATATAAATATTTGATTCAAGTTCTACGCATATACTATTTTAAGGAAAAATTTCTCTAATAATTGTGGTTTTGCAAATAAGTATCGAATAAAAAAATAATTATACAAATTTTATCAAATAAATTAATTAAGCAATTAAATTTTAAAAAATAAGCATTTAGACCATCTCCAACCCTATACTCTATTTTGCAGTATGCTACACTTCAAAATGCAGTATGACATACTCTATTTTAAAAATCAATTCCAACCACGTACTTTATATACATACTCTATTCGTAGTTTTTCATTTATTTTACATAATTAACATTTCCTAATGTATCATAAATATTGAATAATGAATAAAATTGTATCTTAAATAACATAATTTAAGTATATTGTGGATTGCTAATTTTTTATTTATATAAAATTAAATACGTTAAATTAAATAAAAATTATAAATTTTAGTTATAAATAAAATATAAAATACAATAAATTATAAATCAAATTATATTAATGAACTTTAGTTAAATTATTTTTTTTATAGTTTAATATTGTTCAAATAGTGAAAATAGAGTATGAAGTATTGAACAGTAAAACTCCATATATAGAGTTTTACTGTTCAATACTCTATACTCTTGCTGCAAAATAGAGTACGGTTGGAATGCCTTCCATACTTCAAAATGAAGTAATACTCCATTTTAGAGTATGGGTTGGAGATGCTCTTAATATATTGAAAATAAGCTGTAAATATCCACTCGTCCAAATAATAAAAAATACTATCACAACTAGGATATATGGAGATCAAAATTAAGCATTTGAACATTAGATAATAAGCAACACTTTAATTTAAATTAAGAAATTTGTAGCTGACAAGAATATTTGTAGAGAACAAATAATTTTATGAATATAAAACGATTTAAGCATTTGACAATGAGATTTAAGCAATATGTTCATATAAACTAAGCATTTCAGCGCCAAATGTACCTGTCATGGGATGTTAAGATGTTAATCAAGCAATTAAAAATTAGACGAAAACAATATTCATAGTTAATCAAGCATTTTGATTGTGACATCAATATAAGCATTATCATAAATAATACTGTAATAAGCATTATGATGCCTGCTAATAAGCATTATGCATAATAGACCCACATTATGATTAATGAAGAACATTATAAGTATTCATGCATTAATGCATTAAAAAAGTTGCTTGTGTCTTGCATTCATATTGCATCTTTCATGCTTCTAATTGCTTAAAATTAATAGTTCATTCCGATAGTGTAGTGAAAGTTATTTTGAAATATTAAATATAGCTCCTGCAAGAGATTAGTTGCGATTTAAGTGTGGATATATTAAATTATGCGATAGTTTTATTTATTAAATTTACCAATTTATCCTCGCCGCAACTTGTATTCGTTGAATGGATTAGCATCACATAATTATTATTGTTATTTGTTTAAAATCTTAGCCGTCCAAATCTATTAGATCAAAGATGTATATTGGATCCTAGTTAACACCTAAGAGACGGTTCCTATTGGATCCGCTCCCTATATATATATATATATATATATATATATATGAGGAATGATGATATGCAACACCCCTCCCGGTGGGCACCTTCGTGGGCACCTATGTCGTTTTTCATTTCGATATTATTTTTATCAATTTTTTTGTTGTGATATATTCTAATATTTTAAAAATGAATATATAAATTATTAAATCCAAAAAAACACGTATAAATCGAAAGTCAATTTGCTCCTTTTTTCTTTCCAACTTCAAAAATGAATAATAAATCAAATTGAGTTTTGATTTTTAGATTTAATGATTTCAATATTATTTTTATGATATTAGAATATATTACAATAAAATAAATTTGAAAAAAATAAAGTTAAAGTGAAAAAACGGCATAGGTGCCCACGTAGGTGCCCACCGGGAGGGGTGTAGCATATCATTTCTATTAAGATGGAAGGTCTAGATTGGTTCTTAGTTCTCACTAACTAACATGGTTAGCATATGAACCAATTCCTATATATATATATATAGGAATTGAGAGAGAGAGAGATAATAGATCATATGAGAATCCTTTTAAATAATGAGAACTAGGAACCGATCTCATCCATCAGTTTTAATTGATCAATGGTCTAGATTTATAGTTCAAATTAAATATATATGACAACTTTTAAATTGAATAAGGGTATTAGGGTAATTTGCTTTTTATTGTTCCTAAATTTAAGGTATTATTAATTATTTTCTCTCTTACTCACGTATTACGTGATTCTGCGAATCTTATTTTCTTCTTCTTCTTCTGCGTTTTTTCTGCCATTGTTTCTATTATTCTATTTTCTTCTTCTTCTTCTTCTTCTTCTTCTTCTTCTTCTTCTTCTTCTTCTGCGTTTTTTCTCCCATTGTTTCAATTATTCAAGAAGATGCATTCACCTGCCATTGTTTCTATTATTAACAGCGATCGTTCTGTATAGATTGAGAAGGAAGAAAAAAATATACCGCAGATTGTAATAGAATAGCGCAACTTTCAAAAGGGGAGAAAAATAATACCGCAGTCGCAGATTGTAAAAGAAGAACGCAATTGATTCAAATCTTCTTCTAATTTAAAATTTTGAAGATGAAAGCGTGGGGTTTTCCTTGTAGAAGTTTATAAGGTATTGAATCAAATATTTTAATTGATAAATAAGAATATTAGTTTAGGAAGGATTCTATGTCGTGATGATAATTAAGCAGCACAATTTTTATAATTTTATGATTATTAGGCTGCTTATTTACCATTAATATTTAGCTTATGTAGGTATTCAGTTTATAATAAAAATTGATTAAAGCTAATTAAGCAATAAATTTATGCTTATTAGGCTGCTTATTTACCATTAATATTTAGCTTATTTAGGTATTCAGTTTATAATAAGAATTGATTAAAACTAATTAAACAATAAATTTATGCTTATTATGTTGCTTATTTACCATTAATATTTAGCTTATTTAGGTATTCAGTTTATAATAAGAATTGATTAAAGCTAATTAAGCAATAAATTTAGGTTTATTAGCTGCTTACTTACCATTAATATTTAGCTTATTTAGGTATTCAGTTTATAATAAGAATTGATTAAAGCTAATTAAGCAATAAAAATTGTAGGAGTATATATATATATATAAAAAGAGTACACCGAGAATTTATTAAAAGTGACGTAAAACATTATAAATTAGGAAAAAATATGGTGTTAAATATTTGGAGATAATACAAGAGTTAGTTCCTTAATTATCGGATTTGGTGGGATTTCCTCAAATCAAAGCTTCCTAAAATGTCCTTATAAGCATAAAAAAATAGAAAATAGCATCTTCATTTTATTTGTCAAGATTAAATCCCATTCATTAATTAAAGATGGATGGAAGACTGTGATTGGTTCCTAGTTCTCATTAGGGTTAATGTCATTTAAATACACGAACTTTGGGCCGTTTTCGTTTTTTCCCATGAACTTTCAACTTTGTCACAAAAATACACGAACTTTCAAATCGTTGCAATTTTCCCATGAAATTCAATTCCGGTCAAATTGAATCCTAGTTGTCAATTAATTTGCATGACGTGGCCTTAATGGGCTGATTTGGCGCTGAGTAGGCAATGATGTGTCGAAAATATTAAGGGTTACTATCATTTAAATGAACTTTGAGTGGTTTTCTTTTTTTCCCATGAACTTTCGACTTTGTCACAAAAAAACAAGAACTTTCAATTCGTTGCAATATCCCCATGAATGTAAATTCCGATCAATTTGAATCCTAGTTGTCAATTAATTTAAATGACGCAACCTTAATGGACTGATTTGGCGTTGAGTAAGCAATCACGTGGTGAAAATATTAAAAACGACGTCGTATTAATAATTGGGCAGCTTAAGAAGCGACATCCAAGGTTTGCTGCCGTACGCGCCGTAAGAATATCACAAGACAAGTCATTCTCACAATTTGGGATGAATCTTACTCTCGAGTGCTTTGACGAATTGATGAGGATGTCATTGCCAAAATGAGGATGAAAGAAGAGGAACGACGAACCGGAAGAATAAGGTATGGAGAAGAAAAAATAAAGAAAAATGAATGACGGAGCCACTGCAATTGTTTTTTATTAATTGGAAACCATAAATTGATGTCAAAAGACGTTTTTGGCAGTTTCAAAACGATGTGTATTTTACCGTCGATCAATGCCACATAATTATAAACGGTTGCTACGTAGGACACAATTTGGGGAAAATTGACTTTCATGGAAAAATTGCATTAAATCGAAAGTTCGTGTATTTTTTGTGACAAAGTTTAAAGTTCATGGGAAAAAATGAAGAACAACCAAAGTTCATGTATTTAAATGACACCATTTTTGGCAGTTTCAAAACGACGTCGTATTCTTTACCGTCGATCAGTGCCACGTAATCATTCCGGTTGCCACGTAGGATGCAATTTGGGGAAAATTGAATTTCATGGGAAAATTGCAACAATTTGAAAGTTCGTGTATTTTTATGACAAAGTTGAAAGTTCATGGGAAAAAACGAAAACCACCCAAAGTTCATGTATTTAAATGACATTAACCCTTCTCATTATTAATACTAGTATCCATAATAACTCTCCCCTATATATATATATATATATATATATATATATATATATATATATATATATATATATGTATATATATATATACAGTTTTGATATGCTGGGCTTCAAAGTATGAGCGTTCCGTGAGCGTCCAAAACACGTCAGCGTACACGTCAACATAATCTCTCTCTCTCTCTCCCTTTCTTTTTTCTTTCTTTTTTTTTCCCTATCCTCTTCATCGACGCTTCCATCTCAGTATTTTTTTCTCCCTTCTAATCCTCCTATTCTTTCATCACATGCAATATTTATCATCCTTTAGATTGAGTTTAATGATTTCCCAATAGGGTTTAGTAATTTCCAGGGTAGGGTTTAGTAATTCTCAATTAGAATTGATCAAATTTCAATTTACCTTCTTCCTCTCCTTCGTTGGGGGCTCTCTCTGCGAATTAATTATAAAGTGTGTGTTCTTAGATCTTGAATCATTATTGTTTTTGTTAAGCAACAAATTTGATTTTACAAATCCGCAAGAAAATTTGTAATCAATTGAAGAAAATACAGAAATTTCCATTCGGGATGAGAGAGAGAAGTTGGTTGAAAAATTCGGGATGAGAGCTGTAAAACTTGAGACATTTGCAGAGAGATAGGAAGATTTAGAGAAGAGAGATTCTTGAGAGTTGTAAGAAAGAGAGAGAAAGAGGGAGAAAGAGAGAGAGAAACGTGTGGGAGAGAAGGAAAAAAGGAAAAAAAGTTGCTGACTAGATTGTCGCTCACATCTCGCTCAAATAGGGACGCTCAGCATAACATAACTGTATATTTATATATAATTAATACACATACATACATATATATATATATATATATATAGGGGTGAGATCCTGTACAAAATAGGATTATCGTAAAAAATAAAAAATAATGCATTTTATGCATATAATTATAATGCATGATGCACATAATTATAATGCACAATGCATTATAATGCATTATATATACAATCATAATGCATTTTAGTAAAATCATAATGCACTAGTTAATCTACACCGTAGATCACACAGATCAATGGTCCAGATCATTTCTCATTTCTTACAGAACTTGTCTTTTGTATGTGATCTCTCCGCTATATATATATATATATATAATAGTAAAAAATAAAATAAAATTTGGGGATGCAACTGCACCCCCTTGCTCCATGAAGGCTCCGCCTCTGGCTCCTAAGGAGCACTAAATGCATTGCTATATTAAGTGATTACATTGAAGAAAGGAACAATCTACTCATTGTATTGTTATTGACAAAAGTTATTAATGTATTCTCCCGATGTAACAAAATGATCCAGAGGTTGTTCACTGCTTCCCTCAAGAAGACTTTTTTACCCTTGATTGTCTACACTTATTACGATTGATGTCACCGCCTCTCGTTGATCCTATAAATAAGAGGTATGTGGTATGTAGAAAGGTACGTTCATTCTCACTACACTCTCAATTACTCACACGATTACGTGTTTAGCGCGTATCCCTTCACACACTTAGTGGTTTCTCTCTTGAGGAACCTCAAAAACACTTACTTCGGTCTAAGTACCGACTTGGGCGTTGGAGGTCTTTCCTGGAGGACTCCACCCCACTCCTCCGGTTTTCGTTTGCAGGCTCCCATCGCAAAGTTGAGTCTGCGAAGGTGAGGTTCGGTCGGCGAACATATTTGAGACATCTACCTTATATAAATTAATGATGGATCTACCCTGTAATAATGCTATAATTTGTATATTTAATGAAGAGAGTTCAAATCTCTATCATCACCATCGGAATAATATTCTTACTTCATTTAATAAATATTTCTTATTGTGGATCTATATCCCGGATTTGACTTATAATATAATAAAAACTAAGTTAAATGTTAAAAAATAATTATAAATCCTAATTGGATGAATGAATCATTTTTTTTATAAATGAAACTAAATTATTATAAAATTAAAATTATTGTAAAGAAATATATATAAATTAATTTATGTTTGATGTTTGTTTTTTTTATTGATACCTTTTTGTTCCCCTTCATTTCTTCACGATCTCACAAAAAAATCATATACCTCGTTTTCTTATCATTTGTTCTTTAATACACCAAATCAGTTGAATAAATGAATTTCTTTTTTGGCCCGAATGTACGAATTCATGAGTCCCGCCTTATGTGAGTGAAATCATAAATTGGTGCATCGTCCAATTTGTATAGAATAATTTACGAGCTCAAATGAATCGTACTTTAATTTACGGGGACATATTATATAGTGTGGCTATTTTGTTCACTATTTTTTTTATATTATTTATCTTAATATTTAACGTGACTATGTATCTTATCTAACCTACATCTTAATAATAATAAAAAAAAAACGGGGAAATATATAGAAGTAGCCGCTTTCATATTGTAAACTTAAATAATAGCCACCTATATAAAAAATATAAAAACTAGCCCACTTTTTGTATTAATTGTCCTATTTACCCCTAATTGTTTTACTTCTCTTCTCCCTATTCTTTCTTCTTCTGTATTTTTGCATCGCCGCTGCTTCTTCATTTATTTTATTTTCTTTTATTTTCTTTTTCCTTTTCTTCTGTCCCTTTTTACTCGTTCCTTTCCCAGTAGGGGTGAGCAAAATATGGTTCAACCCGAAAACCCGAACCGAACCAAACCGAATTAGGCGGTTTGGTCCGGGTTCTATATCCCTTTGGTTTGGTTCGGGTTGAAATTTTGAACCTGAAAATATTATGGTTTGGGTATGGGTTTGCATAAATAATTCGGGTCTAACCCGAAACCCGAATTTATATATTATATAAAAATAATATAATATAATTTATATATATATATATAATTATTTATTAATTATATATCTTTATTAATACCCATTCTTTTAAGCCCATATTTATTATGAATGTATTTTGAGTTGATTAGATGTTATTATGTTGTTTAGATGTAGATAGACATGAGAAAAGGTTTGTGTCAAAGTAGAAAATTTCATTTATTTGCTAAAAAAATAAAAATAAAAAAATCATGTATAAATTCGGGTCAGAACCGAACCGAACCGAACCGAACCCGAACCGTAAAATACGGTTTGGGTTTGGTTTGGGTTCGATGTTAGTTTGGTTTGGTTTGGGTTATAAAAAATACAAAATTTGGGTATGGGTTTTTCGGGTTTGGTTCGGGTTAGACCCGAACCACCCGAATGCTCACCCCTACTTCCCAGCTCCCTTTTCTTAATTTTTTTTTTCTTTTCTTTTTCTTCTTAATTTTACCTTTTCCCCATTTTTTTTTCTTTTTCTTTCTTTTTTTCCTTTCGTTTTTTTTCTTCATATTCTTCTTCTTCTTCTTTTTTTTTTTCCCCTTATATGTATAATTTTATTTCAATACACGAATATATAAGTTGGATAATAATATATTATTTAAAATTTACTTTAAAATATATAAATACAAGAGTCATGTATTTATGTATTAGTTAGATTTTATTTCAAAATACACGAATATATGAGTCATGTATTTGTGTATTCATGTATTGGTCAAAATTTATTTTACAATACAAGAATAGACGAGTCATGTATTCATGTATTCATGTATTGGTCATATGCTTATATATTCATGTATTAGATAGATTTTATTTCATAATACATGAATACACAAGTCATGTATTCGCTTATCTATGTATTGGTCAAATTTTATTTTATAATACATGAATACATGACGCATGTATTCGAATACATGAGTCATGTAATGTTAATCATGTATTGGTGTAAATTTATTACACAATACAAGAACAAACAAGTCTTGTATTCATGTATAAGGGTGTTTTGGTAAGAGTGACTAGTTTTTATGTTTTTTATATGAGTGCTATTATTTGTGTTTACTATATCAAAATGACTATTTTAAGGGTTGCCCAAAAAAAAACGGCCTACTTTATTGAAGTTTGTTACTTCATTCGTCCCAATTCAATTGATTTGTTTCATTTCAACATGGAATTTTAGATGCAATGTTAAATGTGAAATGTACATGGTCCATATTTTAAAGAAAGGTTAATTCGTTATATTTTATAAAACAAGCCAATTGATGTGAATGTCCCGATTAAAAAAGAAAGTCGAGTAAAGTGAAACGGGGGGAGTACTTAGTATATTACTGGGCCATATATTTCATTTTCTGCCATAACTATGAAATGGTGGACATACTTTTGAAATTTACCAAAACATTACGTTGTTTCCAAAATCTTTCCCATAACTTTGAAATTTAAACATAATTTTTATCTCCCCTTTTCTAATTTCGCTATGTTTTCGTAAAATTTTAATTGAAACCTAACTTTGTTTCCAAAATCTTTCCCATAACTATGAAATTTAAACATAATTTTTATCTCCCCTATTCTAATTTCGCTATGTTTTCGTAAAATTTTAATTGAAACCTAACTTTGTTTCCAAAATCTTTGCATTATTTATACATTATGGACTTTCAAGTTCGATCAAAGGGAAATTGCTAACCAGATTGTGGAAAAACTTTAAAGAATACACCCTACGTCTTCCACTGATTGATACATTTTCTTTATCGATACAAGGATTAAGAAAATTGGAACTTGTTTATTAAAGTGGAAATGCCATCATTAATTTTCTATAATATCCTTTTCCACAATAAGAAAATGTGTCATTTTTCTTGAGACGTCCTGAAAAGAAAAATCGGTCTTCCCTAGACACAAGTCGAATTTCTTCTTTTGCATTTTGGTCCAATAAAAAAAAAAAAAAAAACAAAAATCCTTCCACTATCCAAATATTTTATTTTAAGACAACCTTTTGGGAATGGATCCCCTGCTGTGGTAAGAAACACAGCACAGGGTGCTGTGCATTACACGGCGTCGCATTTGGGAGAATTATAAAATTTTGCTATTATTTCAATTTAGTTTATTAAGTTATCATTTTTTTTTTTTTTTTTCTGAATTCTTCTATAATTAGTTTAGTAGTTTATTTCAAATTTTATTTTAGTCCTTGGTCAATCCATTTTATTGCGGTAAGTATATTCTTAGATTGTCAATTTGTCATTTTATTTAAGATTTATAATGAAAATTTTAATCAAATAAAACCAGGTTACCTCAAAACCAATTACCCCTGCACACTAAAATGGAGAAAAACAAAAGTGAATAAATAAATAAAAATGAATTGAGTTAACAAAAAAAGAAAAGAATTGAAGGTGGAAAACATCAATGCGGCGCCGTTTAATGCACAGCACCCTGTGCTGTGTTTCTTACCACAGCAGGGGATCCATTCCCAAAGCACTAAGGTAAAGCTAAAGTGGGGAAAAGGCATGCATGCATTGACTTGTTTGTTTTCAAAGTAGCTTTGCCAGTTGTCATGGGTGCCACTTGCAAAGACGCGCTACAAGAAATCTGTTTTTTTGGCAATTAATGTTTTGAAATTCGGACCGGATACTGAACCGATCATTCAACTGAGTTATCGGGTTATCGGGTCGACCGATTAACCCGTTCTTTAAAAACCGGATGACCCATATATATTACTCCCTCCGTCCTCCATTTACTGACATTATTACTATATTGGGACGTCCTCTATTTACTGACATATTCCGTTTTAGGACGTAGACCTCACAATCACTTTAACACTTTAACACTTTATACATTTACTTTTTATTATTTTAACATTTTAATACTATTAAAAAATTCAAATGGACCCACAATTATTCCACTTTAACACTTTAACACATTAATTTATTATTATACCATCAAAATGCAAAAAAACCTGTGCCCGGAAAACAATGTCACTAAATGGAGGACGGAGGGAGTAATATTATCCTATTTAGTATTTTATATATTAAAATATATAATATTTAAGTTATCATAATATTATAAAATTTATAAATATAATGAATTGAAACTTATATAAAAATATACTATAAATTAATAATACTAGTATTTAATCAACTATGTATTAATAAGATTAAAATATATTCTCATTAAATATATTAGTAGTATAAGTTTAAAAAAATAAGGCATTTACAAAATGTCAACTCTTTTATGTTCATTTAACTATCATAATTGAACCTTTAAATTTATTTATGAAATGCAGATAAAGAAAAATTAATATTAAAAAAAAATTATTTTAGTGTTAGTATGTTTTAAAATATAATTCTTGTACTATTAGAATGCATATATGTAGTTAGTTCAGTTGGTTATTATCATAGACTAATAAGTTAGAGGTCACAAGTTTAAACCATGATGAATCCAAAATTGAATTTTTTAAAAAGTAAATCGGTTCACCGGTTCTGACCGGACCGTGTTTTACCGGGTCTGACCGGGTCACTTCTGTCAAGTGAATGTTACGAAAATTAAAGAACCGAACCTGATTAGGGACCGGTATGCAGATTTTCCGGTCGGACCGGCCGGTCTGAGCCGAGTTTCAAAACATTGTTTTTTAGGAACACATCCAAGTATGGCTAAAAACATGCTTATGTGCAAGTGCAACTATATATTTTTGTCCCCACATAACGTAAATAATTATATTAATATTTTATCCAACCTAATCTCGTACTTGTTAACTAAGGATTGTAATCCCGAAGTCCGGATTAAGCACACAGTTTTTTCCTTGAGCAAGACTTGGTCTGGGAGCTTCGATCTTGCATGGGTTTGCACATGCAAACCCCTTCATCACAGCCTCCACGTGGATTCCACTACATGTTTTTTTTTTTTTTTTCCCTTCTTCTTCTTTCTATTTTTTAACCTTTTAAAAACTACTGATTTTAATTAATTTTTAAAAAAAAAGCTAAAAAAACTTATACTCCCTCCGTCCTTAAATAAGTGTCCCGAGCCGCCAAAAATTTTGTCCGTAAATAAGTGTCCTATCACATTTTTCCAAGCAAAAATTACACAAAACTACCAAAACTACCCTTTCTTGAAAATCTAAAAGTGGGATAAAGACAAAAATAAATAAATAAATAATCAAGGATTTTAAGGGCATAAGTGTCAATTTACCCTTCTCCTTGGTTTGCACAAAATGGCGGCTCGGGACACTTATTTAAGGACGGAGGGAGTACGTATTAATTAATTAGATCAATTCCTAGTTATGGTTATATATATACTCCCTCCGTTTTTTTTCGAGATGACATGTCTCTTTTCGATATGATATTTAATAAATATAATAAAAAAAATTAATACTACCTCCATCCAATATAATGAGATGAGCACAATAACCAATGCAAAAGAGAGAGATGTGGCTATAGTTAATTTTAAGGTGATAGAGTTAATTGTGACCGCATATTCTGTGCCATTTTTTGAAAGTGAACTAATATATGAGATGTCTCGATAAGGCAACGTAGACTAATATAACGGGATGGAGGTAATATATACTAATATATAAGTTAAAGATAAATGTAATGTTAGGGATAAAAATGGTATTTATTGGCCATAAAAAGAAACAGGCTAATTGAAGAAAATTAACCCAAATTGACAAACGGACCACACGTCAGAAAAAACGAAAGGAATATGTATATATTTCTATAAAATAATTTAAAATCTAGTAACTATTATTTTTCACAAATAATAAATAATTAAAAAATGATAGTAACAATGTTTTAAAACACCAAATTCCCTAAAATCATATTAGCTTTCCGAATATATATATATATCAAAATACGTTTTAATTATATTTTCGTAAATCAAAAATTTTCACCTTTTAAAGAATAAGAAAATAATGTAACTTGAAAATAAAAATAAAAATGGTATGATGTACAATGGAATAATTCAACAAAGTAAAACTAATACTACCTCCATCTCACAAAAGTAGTCCAATATGTTTTGACTTTTTCCGGCACGCGTTTCCACCGAAACCTAGTACGGGTTTTACGATATAATTTTGAAATATTATTTACTTTACGGGCAAAAAGCATATTGGACTACTTTTGTAAGATGAAGGTAGTATATTTTAAATAGAGTTGGTGATTACTCTATTATATGCGAAGTAAAGAAAACAAATATTAAAATCTGAATATATAAAAGATAAATTATATTCTTAAAAGATAAATTCTAGCCACTAACTTAATAATTATAAATTCAGATAGTAAAAGATGATCACTTCATGCTAAATAAAGAGAAATTATAAAGGAAAAAAAAAAAAGAAAAAAAAAGGAAAGAAACACGTGGAGGGCCCTGATATGGGGTTTGTATTGCAAACGATTTTGGCAGTTTGCATAATCGAATTTGCCGACTTGGTCTCCCAAGTCAATAGAAAGTAGAGCCAGTATCTGCTTTTTCTAAATTCTTATCCTAAGATGGTCATTATTTATTCATATAAAACCACTACTTCTCTTTCCTCTTTTCCCTTTCCTTGCTTATTTCTTCTAATGTTTCATTTCTTTATATAAAATTCAAAAGGATAAATGTGATTGGACCAACATTAATTATGACCAGATGAAAATAATGAGGAATGCCAAAGACAGATTATAATAGACATTTATGAGAAAATAAATTAGATTATTTTAATTATAATATGCCCTAGTTTTGAAATTTTCAAGCATTATATACCCTACTTTGGATAGTGAACCATAGATAATCAAAGAATTAAAATAAATCATTATAAATTGAAATAATTATGTAAATAAATTGATTTGCGTTGAATTTCGATCGACGGTAAAACAATTTGATATACGAAAAAACATCCTAAGAAATGATACCCTTTTTAATTTTTTTTTTACATGTGACATTTAAATTAAAATTAGTACGATTACATGACAAGATGTTGTCCTCATTAATCTAGTTTTCAAAGATACATTGTGAACACTAATATCTTGAAAATTTTAAAATTCAAATGAATACTAATACAAAGCCCTAAAAAATGCCCCTTATAAACCTATTTTTCAATTATGGCGAATATCGGCTATGTGAGAAAATGGCATTTTCATTATCCCATTTATTATTATTGTAAACAGCGAATAGCTCGACATTCAAAATTCAAATACATACGACTATCCGAGAAAATATTACGCGCACCATTAAACAACGACGACTTAAAAATGTGTAAATTTAAATGATAAATCTCATAAATTCAACAACAATATATTTTCCATAAAACAATATGATAGCTAGTAGTAATTACATTATAGTAAGGATACTTCGATCTTGTATAAAATCGTTCATATGTCAAACCAATCGAGTAACATGACTATGTCTAATTCGCTCAAGGGTTCAACTTGAGTTCCAAATTCATGTTCTTCCACAGCATGAATGGTTTGTTGATTATCAGTTGCTATCATCTCCTCGTCAATAGTATCGTGAATGTGAAGGTGTTGTTGGTAGTATTGCCCCGCAGCTTGATCAAACGTCGCCGCCTCTGTTAGCGGTCGTCTGTCGATCATCCTCGCACGCCTCGATCTCTTGTAGATTCGGCATAAGCTGAGATCTTCCATGAGCTGCATGTATAACATATAATAGTTAAGATAATTAATCTAATTGGCACACATTAATGATCCCATGCATTTTTTTATTTTTGGTAAAAAATAAAAAAAATGATTCAGCTTATGCATGAATAAAATGTACGTTATGCATAAGTTGCATTAATTTTTTTGTTTGTATATTTTATAAAAATATATTTTTCATAGGATCTCAAATCTCAATCGTACGTATACATAATATTGTAGTAACAAAATGAAAGAAAGAAATATGTTTACTAACCTGAGGGTGAGAGGCAGATTGATGGTTAGCCTCGTAGAGTTTGTACTCATTCATTTTCCAAGCAGTCTTTCTACCCGTGGGAGCCCGCCCCTCGTAGAAAACCATGGTTTTCTTCCGCCCGATCCGGAGATTATGACTGGTATAAACATCTCTGGGAGAGCCGGTAGCTTTCCAATATCCACTTTCGGTAAGGCGGTTAGGTCTTCCTCCATGGGATTCCTTTTCTTGCTTCGGCGAGAAGAAGAACCATTGTTCCGTTTCCGTATCCGCACGGCAAACTTCTCCGGCTACATCTGCTCGATTCAGTTTCAAGAACACATGCATACATTAGTTATACTACCTTCATGCAACCTTATGTAAATGTATGTATGTATGTATGTATGGATGTACGTGTGCATGAATCAATTAAAGAAAGAAACAAGTATGCATGCAAATATATATTAATTACGTGGAAGGTCCCATGGATTGTAGTCATAAATGTAGACAAGAGGGATAACTCTATCGATATTAGGGTTTGTGGCATTGAGTTTATTAGGAAGATAGTAACATAACAGTTCTTCCTCTGTGGGATAGAACCTATAACCTACTATCCTATCATCACCCATCTCTCTCTCTCTCTCTAGATCTATATATGGAAATTAATTAGTATAAGATGTTGAAATCAATGCCTCATTTCTGCAATTATTTATAGAAAGAGGTTTCCCTCTTCTGCATATATTAATTAGTGTTAATTTCCAGCTTGCATCCCCACTTGAGCTTCTCCTCACCTTCGCTCCATTTTTTTATTTTTATTTTTTCTTGAAAATTATTATTTTAACTCCTACCTTTATATTGTGATAATGTGGTCATTCACATATACTATTAAACAAAAGGATACGACTACGAGTAATCTTTTTTGGAACAATTTACGACCGTGTTTGACCGCTTAACTATAAATTAAACACTCTAAAAACGTTTGGCAAAATAAATTGCTTAAATTTTCATTGTATAACTTTATATTAATTATTTTATATTTCTAGGGATCTGTAGACATATTCTCCATATCTTAAGGGATGTGTAGAATCTTTGTATAATATATTCATTACTATGAAGAATATATTTGATATTCTCCTAATGATGCAAAAATCCATTAACACATTAATTAGTCAAAATCTGAATCATAATTGGAAATCAGGACTAACCGACCGGTTGACTAGGTGTGAGAAATGGCCCATGTGTGTCAATTAATCAGACATATGAGTGCGTAATTGTGATGTATTGCACTTCATTAGTGCTATATCTTATTTCGACTCGTCATACTTTAATAGTTTCACTTTTGAATATGGAAAAAGTCAACTCTTACTCTTCAATTAACTCATTACTTTTCGTTTTTAACACTTGCAAATAAAATCATATACCACAAAACAAAGAGAAAAAATAAACTATCATTTCTCTGCATGAACTTTCTCTCTCTTCTCTCCTTTCACCCACTTTTTGTGACACTCTCTCTTCACCACAAAATCTTCTCTCTCTTAAATGCATAGAGTGAAGCGATAAAATTCTAGATGTTTCTAGTAAGACTTTGTAAGTTTTGTATTGTGTTGTTAAGTGCATGTAGTGAAGTAATAGAAATTGTGAACTTTTATAATGAAGATTTTTTAAGTTCGTACTATGTTGTTAAGTGCCCAGATTCAGGTATCCCTTTCTTTCCTCTTGCGTTTCAGGTTAGTTTTAGATGTCTTCATCTACTAGTCCTCCTTCCTGTCGAAAGAAGAATAAGAAATCCCCAATTCTATTGGATAAATATAGTTCTTCTCATTTGCTTGAACGAGATCCGGTGAAGTTTCAACAGAAAAATGGGAATTTTTGTTAGGGTTTCCCTTGAGTCTTCCTTCTCCGAAGACCACCGAATGGATGAAATTTGTTGTCGATCCCGATTTTAATTTGAATATAGTAATTACTATGATCTACTAGTAATAAACAATAACAACTAAAATAATAGTAGAAGATATGCTAATTAATATCTTTTGTATAGATTAGATATATATTCTGTTACCTAAATAAATTTAGATAGTTAGAGTTTCATGTATTCTTGTATAAATACTTTTTTATGATAATAAAATCTCAGCATATTATATATATTCTTTCATGGAAAATGTAAACATTATATTCCTATTACTTGACTTTGAACCCATCAATTAATAAATCCTTAGGGAGTAATTTTAAATTTTAAATGGTCTTCTTAACCGAAGGTTCATATTGTGGGATCCATGAATTTCTTGTCCGGATTTAATTGGACAGCATTTAACTTTCTTAAAATCATCAAAGTGTGGTCAAATATTTCAGAATATAAAATTTATCCATATATCTTTATAATGCTTCTAGAAGAAAAGAAATATATATATATATATATATATATATATATTACGTAATAAATAAATAAAAAAGAGGGTACAAGGTTTGAATTAATGGCTGATTTCTGCATTTATTTTCTAGTGAGAAAGTTTGCATCCCCATTTGAGCTTCTCCCCAACTACCTTCCATTTTCGTTATATATTGTTAATTATTTAATTACCTTTTTTTTTGAAATAGTTACAGTTTTAATGCATATGGGCGGCGCTTCATAATATACTAAACAAAATGAGTGATCTTGGAATATATACAACGCCCCTTCCAACACGATATATATGCATATACTAACCCATTCTTAGTTATCGATCTCGTTTGTCATTTTCGCCTGTCCCATTTAATAGTCTCATTTTCTAAAATGACTAAAAATGTTTGGCTACCCCCTGCTTAAGAATTGATTACAATCACGTATACCTTCCTTAGTTATTGTATACCAAAACCAAAGGGGACTAATAACAAGAGATAGAGGGAGTATATATTATCAAATAAAAACGAATTTCTTATTCGTGATTGTGTGCATGTGTTATTTTCCAACAATAAAGAACTCGAACTTGATACCTAAAACCCTTAAATTTAATCATCTAGAGTCGGATCTAGTCAGAGTAAGGTATGATTTTAATTTAAGAGAATGTAATTGTTGGCATTCCTCGTTATTTTCAAATGGTCATAATTAATGTTGGTCCAATCACATTCATTATTTTGAATTTTATATAAATAAATGAAACAGTTGAAGAAATAAGCAAGGAAGGAGGAAAAGAGGAAAGAGAAATAAAAAAGATAATGACCATCTAGATAAATAATTTGGAAAAGTGTAATTGGCGTCAAGAACGGATTCTTCAAAAAAATATCATATTGCAGTATCGGATACGTGTAGGATACGGGTGCGGGTGCGATTCGCGTGGGATATGCACCGGATACGTCACGTGGCGAATCCTGCAAAAAAAATAAAATAATAAAGGATACGCGAATCGGGTGCGTCCACCTCGAAAATCCGGTGCGTTTAGGGTGCGTTTGGGGTTATTTTTGTAATAATTATACTTTTTTGGGTTTTTTTGTAATTATTTTTATATACAACGCCTAAAATTTAAACAATTAATAAAATTATTGTAATATTTAAATTATTAGGTTTAATCGAAGATTTCATTTTAAGGTATATTTGCAATATACTTTTCTATTTATACTTTTTATTTTTATAAATAAGTGTCATATATATATATATATATATATATATATATATATTATAAAATATAAATATATACACGTATACTTCACGAATCGCACTCTAACTTTTAAAAAAATCCGTATCCCCATATCCGAATCGTATCGCCCCCTCACCCGTATCCCCGCACCCATGCAACATAGGCTTCAACACCAGTGTTCTAAAAGACGCCGCCTAGGTCCGCCTAGGCGCTAGTCAGTACTTCGCCGCCCGACTAATAAGTAATCCGCCTAGGCTCTATGCGATACCCAACGAGCCGCTCTTGTAGCTTAATTAATAGTCTTTATGTGTTAATTAATCTATGTTTAGGCAAACTATGCTACTCTATGTATGATTTTGGATTTATAATTATGAAACTAACATATCAATTGTCATAGTATGTGTATTTATTATAAATTTGGTAATAATATTGTAAGAATAGTAAAAATAAGCATTATAGTTCGAATCCGCCTAGGCGGCGCCTAGGAGCTAGTCACCCCTCCACCGCCCGACTAGCGCCTAGCGCTTTTTAGAACATTGGTCAACACACACTTTGTTCAAGAAAGATTACACTTTGTAGTAGGAGTAATATTTTATCATAATTACTATATACTCTCTTCGTCCCACTTCTATTTTGGTCCGTCCCATACCATTAGTCCACTTTCCTTAAAACGAAAGAATTAACCCTTACTTTTTGAGGTGGACCCCTTACTTTTTTACTTTAACACTGCGCATAAAATCCCGTGCTGAAAAGAAAGTGGACTAGTGAAGTGGAACGGAGGGAGTATTGTTTATTTTGTCTGATCACTTGATGGACAAAAGAGATACTAGCTTACTGTCTTTACTCTCATAGGAATTTTAATGTTTGATTGATACTCCAGTTGATTAGTAATAATTCATATGTATACTCAATCCGTTCCACTTCAATTGTTATGTTTCTTTTCGAGGATTTTAGATGTACGTATACACTACAAGAAAATAGCAAAATTGAGACGGAAATAGCGACTGAAATATATGTGTAGCCAATTTATGTTGTACATCAACCAATTTGCGACAACACTATCAATTTGGTAGCCTACAGGTTGGCGCCAAATATGGCAACCGATTAGCGTCCAAAAACAGTCTCTAGTGTTAGTGCGTATCGATTTCGGTCGCCAAATATTAAGTGTTATTTATTTTATTAAAAAAAAATTCTCTTAAAGCACTTTTTCACCCGCTAATTTATTTTAATTCCCGCTAATCAAAATCAATTCCCTCGTTTCTTTCTCTCAACCATAACTATGGAGCCCTAAATTCATTCTCACCGTGAATTGCTCTGCCCCTCGCCGTCGACAGCTCAATGCCTCGCCGTCGATTTCTACAGCTCAACAGCTCGCCGTCAACGACTGCTCAACTCCTCGCGTTCGATTGTTCATTCCTCTGCTGCAGATAGCTACTTCTCACGCCGATGTTTACTGTTGAAATCGCAGATCTACTCTCTTCCGCCGCTTGTTGTCTCTTCGCCGCCGTCAGCTCCTACAACTATAATTTGTTCAACTGGCTTTTAGGTCTCTTAAACCAAACAATGTCTTCTCATGTGGCGAATTTAGTTGTTGGTTGAGTATGCTTGGAAGGATTTGTATAGACTGCAATTAATAGCCAAATTACAGTGGTCATGGGTTATAAACAACTAATCTCCTTTGGAATTCTATGCTTTATTTGGCACTTTACTGAATATAGTAGTTTTCTACCTTTGCACTTCACTGAATATTGGAGTTTTTTAGTTAATACTCCATATAGTTCAATCCATACCTTGTGGCATATATAGGTTTAATTTTGTACCTAAACACTTTTATAGTTGCTGGCTTAAACTATGAGTTAACCATCTAAACATCTAATGCATGATTCTAAGACACATATTTATATAAATCAGTAGCTTGATATATGGATCACACCTTCTCTAGACAAATTATGTCCATAATCCTCCCCTCATTTTCCCATTTCATATAGTTGAACATAGAGAATAATGGATTTCTCTTAGTGCTTGAGTCATAATTTTCGATTGGAGATCTCAATGGGAATTACATTCTTCACTATCAACTTCACTTTGAGGAACTAAGCAGCCATCTGCATTATCAAGCTAAGTCAGTTGGTGTAAGATGAAAGCCTGAAAGGTATCACAGAAACTTGTTATGTTCTTGGCTTATTTTTCATAATAGTATCTTGTTGTGATATTATCCTCTGTTTCAATTGGCTATCCTTTTGGAAATTATTTTGCTAAAGTATCTATGTTTGTCATAGGGATTGAGAGAACATCTAAAATTTGATCATGTATGAGATTGATTGATAATATTCTTTGTTAGAATAAGTTGCAGATTAACTGGTAGTGTTTTCTCAATTGTTGTTCTTATTTTGACATTGTTTAGGATTATTTTTTTGTCAAGAACGTTGATTTGTTAGAAGACTAAAGACATATTGAAGTCTGACATATTGAAGTCTGTCTTGTGGTGACTTTTCACAAACTAGTTGTCTTAATGAATGATATATATGTTCCATTGTTATGCACACAGTTTAAGTCTAATGAAAAGATCTCTTTCTTTTGTAAACAACAACTTGGTGGGGACCCTTATTAGAGCACAAAAATATTTTGATTCGTCCATTTCCCTCTAAAAGGTACTTTTCTCCCTTCTCATTTACACTTATGTATGTATTATATGTTTGTTATCAGATGGCTCCCTGAGGAGGTGGTCGATCACATGCCATGAGCAGAGCTAGTTCAGAGACATTGCAGTCCTTGCAGTCCTCAGAGTCATCCCATCCACTACAGCCCTCCTTATCAAGTAGTGTTGTTCCCACCACTGGAGTCGATGCTTCTGAAGATGTTACTCAGAATGACGTGGCATCAAGGACTAGATGTGGTGTTAGACGGCTTGTGCGGAGTAGCGACGGTCGTATTGTGGTGACAATAGAAAACACGTAAGTATAATTTTATTATTATTTGAATGTGCACAAGCCTGTCTAATTCTGTATGGGGTTTGCAGTGTGCTGGTGCCACATTTTGAGATTGCATCTGCTTTGACGGATAGTTTCCAGAGTGACATTGATCCACAAGGTTACAATTGGAAGAATGTCTCGAAGCAAAGGAAGGAAAATTATTACGAGGCTTTCCAGGTACTTAAGATGTGATTAATAAGGGTGTTGTTTGCTGCTATTTCTGGAATTTGATGCTCCATTTGTTCAATTTTCTCTCAATCTTCAAGATTAGTCCTATTCTTGTTTTTATCTATGAACTAATTAAGTAACATGGGCATTTTTTTCTTGAAAAGTCATTATTTTTTATGGAGATGTACCTGATATCTATAATGGGACTTGTAAAGTTATTATTTGGTTGATGTGAACTGATTCTATATGATAGTGGATTGTGGTGAAATTGATTTTGAATAGTTTTTTTTTTTTCTTCATAGAAACTGTTTACTTGGGATGCTTCATTGAATGCCATTGTAAGAAAAAAATGTTCCCAAAAAGCTGGAACAAGGTACAAGGACTTTGTTAGCAAAATCAAGAGAAAGGGAAAGCAACCAGATTTCATTCATGACAAGACATGGGCTCTTTGGAAAGCTTATTGGGAGAGAGAAGATGTGAAGCTAAAGTCCGGGAAGGCAAGAAAGAATATCTCGGAACCTGCAGGAGTTGGGACAGGTTATGTTATACTATTGAGATTGGCGACCGAATAACCTTCATTAGCTACCAATATTTCAGTCACTAGTTGGCGAGATTCTTGTAGTGGTACTCCCTTCGTCCCGCTTCACTTGATTTTCTTTCCTAATCGGGACGTCCAACCTAAAATGGAAAGAATTAACCCTTACTTTTCAATGTAGGCTCCTTACCTTTCACTTTTACCGCTGCCCATAAAATCTCATATCAAAATAACAAACCAAGTGAAGTGGGGCAAAAGGACTAGTGATGGAGAATAGTTATGCTTTATATATTAGTTTATTTATTATTTAATAGCTAGGGTTTTATTTAATTGTGTCTTTTAGTTTCAGTTTATGGACTTGGCCTGTTTAGTTAGTCTATATATATGTAATTTCATTATGTATTGAGGGAGTCGAATTTGATATTGAAAATTAGGGTTTATTCCCCTTTCTTGTGTCTTCCGGTATTCTACAGAGAATCAACGGAATTTCACTTTTCTTCGTTCTCTTCCGGTATTGTGTGAGTCACAAACAACGGATTTAAACGCTTCCCCTGCATCAACTAGTATTTTAAATTATTCGGCTATGTTTACTTATCGTTGGACATATAGAGTATATCATACACTCCCTCCGTATCACTTCAATTGTCATATTTCTTTTCGATAATTTTAGATGTTGTATTTTAAATTTAAAACATAATTCTTTCAATTTAATGTATTTTAAATTTAAAACTTAATTTATTATATTTAAGGAAACAAAACGGTTCGTATGAGACGACCGAATTAGAACGCATAACTATTGAAGTGTTTGAAAGGAGTACCTAAAAAATGGTTCAATAAAATCTTAGCATTGAAGGTCAACTTTGTGGGAACTCCTTAAGAATCTTTTGAATATGGTACAACCTCCTAAAATAATACTCTTTTCGTCCCAAACGAAAGAGAAACGTAACGTTTCACTAGTTGTTTGTTGGGAACGGAGGGAGTAATTGTTCACTTTTGTAGATGGTATCAGAAAGAGCACAGAACAATTTTTAGGTAAAATCGCGAGCTAAATCTCTACTTGATTTTTTGATAAACTAGATATAACTCGGCCTATTTTATTTGACTTGAATTGATGTTGATCAAATGTATGTTCTTCAATGAATTGTAGATTTGGGGTTACATTCAGTTGAAGATGAAACCTTTCCGTCCTGCCCTTTCCCTGTTCGACAAAATGCTTCAATGCGATGCCCCAATAAAATGGAGTAGATTCAGCACAGTAGTCAGTCATTCTGGATTTTCAGCAGTTTCAGGTAATCATCTTGTTGAATTCAATCTGTCAATTTAGAATTTCAGATAATGTGTTGTTGATTGAGGCTGTAGCATTTCCTTTTTCTGTCCAAAATCCTTGATATGATTAGTCAGTTGGTATTCATGTCAAATATACTTTATGTAGGCTTAAGGCAGGAAATTTAATTCTTCGGAAACAATAACTTATCGATTGAGGTATGTTGATAGATCCTGGATGTACTGAATCATTTATTGGAACCTCTAGATGTCAGAGTTTGTTCTCTTTTGCCAGATAAGGTGAATACGGAACAAAGGAACTAATCTAAGATTGCTAGTTGTTTCATTGCACAACAGTTAGCTAGTATCTGAGAAGAAACATAATTAAGGAAGCTTACAATATATGTATAGTATATAGTATTTGTAGGCTTGTAGCTTTTGCTCAGTTATCGCCTGCGGGTAAGCTGAACCCTCGCATCTCTTGTTCCTTTAGCTCTTCTCTTCTTCCTGCGCTGGCAGCAGCCCAAGATTTCTTCAAAAACATCCTCAATTTTCTCAAAAGTATTTGTACCTGAAGCCTCTGCAAAATAAAAGCAGCCAGGAAAAGCTTCCTAATCCCACAGCATATCCAGCAGCAGCAAAAACATACTCCCATGCTATCTCCCTCTCTGTTTCCACATTCGGCGGTGGAACGGGATGAGAGGGAGGCCACATAATCCTAAGTTTCCTTCAAAGCAATCTGCAGGAAATGTTTGAATTTGAGTGCTAGCTGGAATCTGTCCGACAAGCTCGTTATGGGATACATTCATCGCTGCAAGTAATGTGAGGCCTGCGATCTTTGATGGTATCTCCCCCGTTAGCCGGTTCGTTGAGAGGTCCAGTGATACGAGCGATGACAAGTTACCAATCGATTTGGGGATTCCTCCGGTGAGGGAATTGTGGGATAAGTTGAGAAGATAGAGTCCGTCCAGCCCACTAATTGAGTCCGGGATACCTCCACAGAAGCTATTGTTGGAGAAGTCGATGGAAGTAAAGTAAGGCCAAATCTTGACGATCTTCCTCTCCACCCCATTCATGGTCAGTGTTACCTCTTCTCTGTAGTACGCCGAATCCCATCCATCATCGGCTTTAAACCCCAAAGTTTTGTGACTCAACTTTGTGACAGTATCTCTCATCATTCCTCTCCAAGTTGAGAAGTTCAAAGGATTGAGGTAGCCACTGAAATGGTTGGAGGCTATGTCGATAATCTGAAGATTGGGCCAGCTCTGCTTCTTTCGACATGTGACCTCTCCATGGAATCTGTTGAATCGCAACACAAGCACCTGCAAGCTAGATGGCAGCGTGCATGGGAAACTACCCTCTATCTGGTTGTTTCCAACATTCATCACCGCTAACTGTTTGCAGTTTGCGAGAGATATCGGAACTTCCCCCGTGAAGTTATTGTTATTGAGAACCAAATATTGCAGGGGGCAATCAGCTGTGAAGTTTGCAAGAGATATCGGGCCGGTCATGCTATTTCTCCCTAAATTGAGGACTGCAAGCTTTTCGAGGTTGGGTGGAATCGTTCCGCTTAGCTTGTTTCCCGACAAATTCAAGACTTCTAACATGGAGGGGTTTGCAAGGGAAAGTGGTACGTCCCCGTCTAAATTGTTGTTGCTCAAATCCAATGATTTGAGGCTGCTATATATAGTAAATTTATCAGGGATGTGACCACTGATTCTATTTCTCCCTAGATTGAGCACTTCAAGATATTCAGCTTTTTCAAGCAGACAATCGGGTATCCTACCGCTCAAGTTATTGCTAGACAAGTCGAGGATTTGAAGGAGCGTAGTGCTGCAAATGGAGGTTGGAATTGATCCAGACAGCCTATTATTAGACAAATCTGCATACCAAGCTCCCTCAGGTATGAATGAAGAGGGCAACTCGGCCCGAATCTTGTTCGAGTGCAAGTCTAGAATATAAAGAGAAGCAGGAATGTTATAAGGCTTTTGCAGATCCACCAGCATATTACAAGAGAGGTTCAAACTCCAAAGTGGTCCAATATCCCAAATCCAACTAGGAATTTCCCCCCGGATCTTGTTATTCGAAAGATCCAAAGATGTCAAGGAGGATTTTTTTACAGCAGCAGGGGACGTGGTTGTTGAATCATCGAGTTACAAATTGTTGCTGGAAAGATCAAGATACTGTAGCTCTGGAAAGCTCAGAATCTTTTCCAGTCAGAGAGAAAGAGAGATTCGAGATTTTGAAGGTTGAAGAGAGAAGAGATGGGAATAGGGCTCTCCAATCGGTTACCACTCAAATCCAAATGAAAAAGTTTGGAGATATTTACAATATGAAATTCTCCGACCTGCCCACTGAATTGGTTGCGGCTGAGGTCGAGCGATTCAAGCGAAGGCAGAGCAAAGAGAGATGTGGGAATGGTACCATTTAGTAAATTTCCACTTAAATAGATGTAACTAATATCAGAAAGAGGTTGAAAGTGGATGGATGAAATCGAGCCGGTGAAGAAGTTGTTTGACAGATCCAATGTAACTAGCTAGTCGCGTCAAATTACTGAGCGTGGAAGGAATCGAGCCACTGAAGTTGCAATAGGACAGGTCTAAACGTGACAAACTTTTGAGATTGGAAACAGATTCCGGTATAGAGCCTTGGAGCAATGGATTATGT
Source organism: Thymus mandschuricus (assembly GCA_029379335.1). Lineage (NCBI taxonomy): Eukaryota > Viridiplantae > Streptophyta > Magnoliopsida > Lamiales > Lamiaceae > Thymus > Thymus mandschuricus. The sequence continues at coordinate 24,333,938 of CM057071.1, read as the reverse complement.
GATAAATCAAGAACCTGTAGAGATGGTAAGTGGAAATGACCTGTTAGAGAGCTGGATTCATTCAAGGCATTGTTGGACAGGTCCAGAAACTCCAGGTACTCGAGTCTGAAAAGGCTTGACGACTCGTCCAGTCCGCCGGAAATGCCCTCGTAGCTGAGCTGCAAGCTCACAACACGGCCTCCGCCATCACATTCCACGCCTTCCCACCAGCAACAGTCATCTGCTTCGTTCCATCGCACCAAATTTGTTGAAAGGGATGAATTGAAAACCAATTGCTTCCTCATTTCAAGGAGCAGAGTACGTTGATTCTCTAGGCATAATTCTGTTTTTGAGTTTTTAGCAATTGTTTTTAATAATGGTGAAAAAAGTAGGATTATGAAAAATAGCTGTGGAAGAAGCCCCATTGAATGAAGTGGTTTGCTGTATAAAGTTCCAAGTACGTGGATTCATTTATAGAGACTTCATTCCAACTGCTATGTTACATGTTCTTATTCTCTCTGTTCACGATTTATTAACCCTTGACTTTTTAAAGTCGTTTTGAAGCTCTAAAATGGTAGATTTTAAAATAAACTTTTAAAATATGGTTTTTCCTGTTATGGACATATGGTATCAAAAAAAATCATATTCCAAAAGTCCATTCTAAAATCCATCATTTCAAACTTTTAAAAGGACGAAGTAAAAAGATAAAAAGTCTATATATCAGTGGACGGATGGAGGGAGTGTAATACGATGGACGGAGTGCGAATCTATATTTTTTTATATAAAAAGAGGCTTGTTTTAAAAATATAGATTGCCTATTATATCCTTATAGTATTTTAAATTTAAGGGCAATTATGTAATATGATATTATATCATAAATCTATTATACTTTCTTACCTTATATGTAAATTTAATTTAACTATGTGAATGGTAATTATATACAATTTAGTTTAAAATTTTATTGGCCTTTAAAAAGAATCTAATGGAAGAAGAGTGTAGCATCAAAAAAAACTAAAAGAAAAGATAGGTGTTAAGAAATTTATAATTTAATATATAGGATTATTATTTTAAAAAATTTAAAATCTGAAATATATTAAGTTTGCTTCTTATATTAATTTATTTTCCCTTACACGCATGAAACATCTTTAAAACTACTTTATAAGAGTAAGAAATTAATCAAATTTATATCTTTGAATCTATTTCGTTAGTCTGAAATTAATAAAATTTATATTAAAGCTAACTCATTAATTAAATTTAGTATCCAATCATTTGTTTTTGACCAAATAATTATGCTTAGTATTTTAATATGAAACTAATTACTGATGATGAATTTTGGACCAAACATATCATGTAACATAGTTAGTCACATATATTTGTGAAATACTTTAAACAAAAATGCATATATATAATAGTAACATATTATTATTATTATTATTATTATTATTATTATTATTATTATTATTATTATTATTATTATTATTATTATTATTATTATTATTAGTATTATTATTATTATTATTTTTTTTTATTTTTTTTTGAGAAATTATTATTATTATTATTATTATTATTATAATATATATATCAATCAGGTTTAGCGCACCTGGCCACCGGGCTCTTCACTTGAAGGAGTGACCTGGGTTCGATCCCTTATGGGAGCAAATAGTGGGAGATATAAGGTTGGCTTGGAGATTCTCTTGGAGTTATTGGGAACTTAGCGTACTAACATCTAATCTAACAATTTCTTTTTATTTTCCTCTTTATAATTTAAAGAGTAACCGATAAAAAATATGCATTACCTAATAGAGAAATGTTATGCTACATACCTTATGCTACATACCTCGTGAGCACTGTTCTGGTTTCGTCGACATTAACATTAATTTATTTTGTTTTATACATTTGGTTTAGTTCTAATACCCTAAATATTATTATTCACATCGTTAATTTTATAAATTACATAAAAATCGTTGCTCGATTGGTTCTTTTTTTTCTTTTAGAACTAAAACAAATGTATAAAACGAAATAAATTAATGTTAATGTCGACGAAACGAGAACGGTGCTCACGAAGTATGTAGCATAAGGTATGTAGCATAACATTTCTCTTACCGAATATATCTTTTGACTTTATTTAAATTTAAGGGTAATTAAGTCTTGATTACGGATGTAATGAGATAATTCCATTCAAGTTGATGCCAATTTCCACCATTTTTTTAGTGTATCACATCAAAGTTTTAGAAAGAGAGAGTAAGACTTGTGCCTTTCATTTTATTGTTTAATTATAAAATCGGATGATTTTATTCTTTTTTAAGATAAATTCATATGCCAATTATTTACACTACTATGTTCATAATAAACTCCCAGCTTAAGAAATTCACAATCTTCATTAGGTATTGGAGAAAAATCGTAAATTTTCTTTGTTTAGTTATTTACCATATCTTTTTTAGTTTCCTTTAACACTTTTATTGCTCTTACTAAATTTAATTCTTTATTTTATCTATTACTATTAATCTTAAGTTATTTAAGTAAATATTTATAGATTACGAATTTGACTTGATAGTGAATAATGGCTTGGTAAAAAAATTTATCATAACTAGTTATGTACCCGTGCGATGCACGGGGCTAACTAAATGTGTTTATTATAAAGTTTTGATCATAGTATTTATAAAGATATGAAATTTATATTCAATTGTATATTTTTGTTTAATTTCCATGAATTTTTTTGATGCATATTATGTTTGTAAGTCATAATTCAATTGATTTATTTTTTTTTCTGATTTTTTATAAACAGAACAAATATCAAGCGTAATATAACAAATATATTTTAAAATATCCAAATAAAATAAAATCTCAAATATGAATTCTTACATTCATAAAATATGAAAAACTTCCTTATATACTACGTTTGTAGTACTTGTGTTGTTGCTATCTTTGTCGCATATCAATATATTGAGTCCACTACGACTTCGTGCCCTTGAAACAGCAACATAAAGCTGGTCATGAGAAAACACTGGTTTTTTTTAAGAAAAAGACCAACATGTGAGAGGGATTGACCTTGACTTTTATTGATCGTCATTGCATACGAAACAATAAGAGGGAATTGTCTTCGTTCAAACCTAAATGGCATACGCTGATCAGATGAAGTATGAGTCATTCTCGGAATGAACACTTTTTGGCCAGAATTATCCCCAGTTAAAATCTTAGCCTCTAAGACATGATTGCCCAATCTCGTTACCACCAAGCGCGTACCATTGCACAAACCCATACAATGGTCGATAATTCTTAGCAACATAACTGGTGTACCAACCTTTAGATTAAGCTTATGATTCACCGAATCGACTACATCTAGGGTCGGTGCGAGTACTGCTCTATCTTGGAGAAAGGACAAATCATCGAGCGTGCCTACCGATAATGGATATGTTTCATTAACAATTGCTTCAATTGGATCCCCGGAGAATTTTAACAGTATGTCATCGGGGATATCAATAATTGCATGTCCGTCATTAGCACCACCAAGAATCTCATCTCCTATTGCTGCCACCCAATCAAAGAACTTTTGTAATTCTGTTGACTCAGTTTCAGAAGTCACTGTGTGGAGCCTCATGTTTTTTGTCAATCTCAGAACTTGCACATCCTTCCAAATATAAGAAGAGTTGATACTTGCATTCACGACTTGTTGTCTGGTATGACGGGCAATATTTGTCTGAAATCACCCCCAAATACAACTGTTTTACCTCCAAATGGAGATTGAGAACCTAAAACACTTTTGAACCGCATTAAATCTCTCAATGTTCTGTCCAGTGCTTCAAAACAATGTTTGTGCATTTTGAAATATTATACATTTACTACATTAGTGGCGTGGGAAGGAAAGGAAAGATTGACGTGGACTTTGATATACTTTGAAGTGCAATTAAATAAACACATCTTGATATACTATTAATTAAATAGAAAGGGAGGATTTATGCCCAATCTCATCCATTAACTTAGCACAATTCTATATTATATTTTTTTTCTTTTAAATTACCATATATTTTGTCTTTAATAGAATTAATAGCTCATATCCTACGATTGTGAACGTTACTTATGTAATTGTGCAAGAGTGGATATCCTCATTATTATTCTATGTTTATTTTGTCATAAATCTCTCTTAAATGATTATGGAAATAGCATAATTACCATTAATCATTATAAAAATAGCATAATTAACATTAAAATATTTAATTGGAATTAAAATCTTTATAAAAATTGTACGAATTTTGTGACTAATAATACGGCTATTTTTTAACTCACCCTAATTATATGTTGAATTATACCAAAAAAAAAATAAAAAAAAAATTGTAATCTTTAAAATGACTATAACTCAATCATTTTTGCTCCATCTACAACATATAATATATCAATTTAAAAATAATTTTATACTCTACAATTTAAGATGCATATTGCATATGTTATTAACACCAAAGTTATACAAAAATTGCAAGAAGAAAATAAAAAAAAAAAAAAAAAAAAAAAAAAAAAAAGATGGAGGAAGAGAGAGAAATATGTTACTAATTTAAGGAGATTTTTGATAACGTTCACAATTATAAAATAATTAGATGATTCGTACATATATTTATTTAAAACAAAACAAAAAATTTAAAAAAAAGATTAAAATATTTAATTCAATTGTAATTGATTGTTTTGATGCAAGTTTAGGGCTAGTTATAATTAATAGATTTCTATTTGCATGTGTACGATTTGTAATTAAAACGGTTACCTCTTTTTTTTAGACGGTTACTAATTTGATTAAATGAGAAAAAAAAACGTATCAATTACTCATACTGAATTTAATTTTAACATTTATTAGACATAAATAAATTATTATTTTGATTCTTTTAGAATCATTTCGATTTATTAAAAGTTGTGCTTTACAAATATTAAAAATTGTATAGAAATTGTGATAATCTATTTATTCTTAGCTCCTATATGTACAATTCTATTTTCTGAACTATATTTTGCACAATTTTTTTTCACTATTGTAATCGTATTACGTTTTACTCCCCCGTTTCAACATATTAGTTCGTTTGAATATTTTAATTATACATATATTTAAATCAATATGTAACTAATTCATATTTAAAATTAATAAATCACTATCTAAAATTTAAAACCTTAAAATATTAATTAAAATATTAATGAAATAAATGCACATAAATACTCTTAATTAATGAACTAAACATTCTATATATAAACTGAAAACCACAATCAATAAACTGAAATTACTAAAAATAATTTCCGGTCTTACTATTATATATAGTATTGATTATGGGATTTGTTACTAACTTCTTTGCTTGATAAAATCGTGGATAATTTCTCACAAATTATATTTTATCACAATTAACAACTCTATGTTAATTTATTCAACAACCATTCCGGATTTAGAAAATTGTTACTCCGTCCCATTGTATTAGTCTCATTCGGGATCAGAACAATATTGTTTTAAATGTAAAGTGTATTGTTTAACATTTTAATGCAGCTTTTGTTTTTTCAAATTAGAGCTTCGTGTATTTAGAAAAACATATTGATGATTGATCTTAAGTAAAATATCTCAACAATACTTTTAATTTGATATGAAATTGTAAAAATCGCAAATCAAACGAGAAAGTTATGATAATTTAAAATATTAAGTACAATTTAAATTGTATTGAAGTACGTGCAGAGTTAGATGTAGTTGATGGGTTGTAATCTTCTACATTTTTTGTAATGAGATTAATAAATGGGACAAACAAAAGTTGTAAATGGAACTAATATAATGGGATGAAGGGAGTAATTGTTAAGGTTACTGATTTTTGGTGCTTTTATTATATATTTTTAGGAGATGTACAATCACTTACCTAACATGTAAAATTTTGAATTGGTGAATTATTTGGTAAGTATCAACTTATACTCCCTTCGTTACTTTTATAATAGACAATATTTTTTGACATGAACTTTTATGAATTTTATTGTTTAGAGATAAACTATGGTGCTTGATATCTTAATGTAGATTTCATATTTAAAAAAAAAAAAAAACTATAGCATATCATAGATCCATCAAACATATTGATGATTAATCCTGAATGAAATATCATATCATTATCAAGACCTTTTGTATAAATTGATAAAGAAATTGTAAAATTCGAACTAAAAACAAGAAAATTACAATAATTTAAAATTTAGAATTTTAATTATATTGAAATACGTGCAAAAAATTAGTGGATTAAGAGTATATTGATGTAAATTATTTGGTAAGTATCAACTTATACTCCCTCCGTTTCATTTATAACTGTCCTTTTTTTTTTTGGCATAAGTTAAGAGAGCAATGGTTAGAGATGATGCGGGTGTTTAATGTATTAATGGAGATTTATCAATTTTTTGAAATTAGAGCATCATAGATCAATTAAAAATATAATGACAATTGATCTTTCAATGAAAAATCATATAAAGACATTATTCAATTTGTAGTAAAAATCGTCGTAAATCTAGACTACATACAAACATGACAAGCTATTTTGACAAGTTATGATTTAATACTAATATATTCACATATAGTAATTTACTTTACGTAATAATAAGCATGTGAGACGTTTATATTATTTTATACTTTCACTGTCCACAATCATATTTTTTTTAGAAGTTGGCCCCACAATAAAGTTTACATTTGTACACTTTAACCATATAATTATATATAATACTAAAAAAGACTTGATGAGACCATAACTATCACTTTAATGCACCATTACTTTAGCTAATCTACTCTAATACGTGAGACAATAACTATCATTTTAATGTATTATCACACAATAATAAAATTCGTGTCAAAAATTTTGGCTCAATATATCATGAATGAAGGGCCTATTGTACGTATTAGATCTTTTAAAATTGAGTAGCATAAAGATAATTGAAAATTATGATAATACATTTCATTTTAGTTTCAAATACAAATGTATTTATTCACATGTCAAACCTTAAATGATAATAATCTTCAGGTTTTGTGTAGAATGTTATGTTAAACATGCACACATATATCTTACATATCAAAAGTAAAGGAAAAAAAAACTAATAAAACAAACAATTAAGTCTCTCGATCATCATCGTCATAACGAAAAAAATATTTATAAGAGGAATTAACATACATTTTATATCGATATACATAATGAATATGACTATAAACTCAGTTTAGTGTGAAAAGTAATATAAGAAAAACTCATTAATTAAGAAATGTTTATTGCAAATTCTCCTTTATAATCTCGTAACCATTTACATAACAAGCATTTTTACTAGAATTCAATTCCTACGTATTGATACTTGCAATCTTATTTTACTATAAGTAAAAAGAAAATCAATGAATGTGTATTGAATTATTTTATTTTAGTTTATGACAATGATACACAACTTTTGTAATGACATAATAGTTGAATAAAAATGATTAATGAATGTCGACATTATAATACCCTTTTTATACACTTTTTTTTAATGATTTTTTTAAATACGAAAGTAGTTAAAATGAAAATGAGTGTTCTCATTATAGCAAAATATTTGATTATTCTTCTTCATTTTCTAACCTTACGAAAATTCGTAAATGATTATTTATTAAAAAAAAAAAAATCTAAGTTGATCTTGAAAGTTATAATAAAAATTACAAACATAATATAAAGCATCACATTATTTGTCGTAATGTATCTACGTGCGGATGCACGTTACCTTTGCTAGTGTTTTAAAAAGTCTATAATGGATGTGTTTGTTATTGGGAAAATTAAAAGTTGAGACTCCACCAATTTTGATGGCTATTTTGGTCCAGAATTTTGAGTCAAATAGTCAAAAATAGGGAGAATTGTTTTTGTTTTATTTTATTTTAATGAAACAATAAAAATATCATGCTTTTTGAAAAGTGAAGTTTAGCCCAGTTAATAAGTTGGGTGACTAATTACTTATTTTTGGACCAAAATGCACTCAAAAAATAACCCTCAAAATCCACCTTTTCAATCAAGTTGAAATAAAAAATTAAATTAAATCAAATTAAATCCACCATTTTCTTTGTTATAGTGGACTATTTTATTTCCACTGTGTAAAATAAATTCTTATGAATGAGACGTCTCAAAAGATAAATTTGGGAATAATATTTATTCCGAGCAATTTTTATGGGCAATTTTGGCAAAGTGACTCTTCGAATATTATTTCATCTTTATACTCACTTTGTTCCACTCAATTAACGTATTTCAACATTTTATACCCTCACATATAACGCTTGTATAATCTTGTACAATATAATCGATCTCTTTCTTTTTGCCCTTTACCTGTTCGACAAAATGTTTCAATGGGATATTCCTATTTAGTCCTTCCAACCTATCTTTAAAGTTCACATTCTTTCCAAAGTCGATGTGGGGCAGTTGTGTGACTCTAACACTAGGAAGGATTAGAATCTTCATTGAACAAGTTGTGGGAAAGAGAGATATGCATGAGATTTCGAATGTCGAAGAAAGAGTTCTGGCTCTCCGGTGATCGGTTACTACTCAGGTATGCATAAAGGGGCTAGAGAGATTCGACAACAAGTTGTTGGACAAGTCCAGCTACTCGAGGCAGTCGAGACCGAGGAGACTTGACGCCTCGCTCAATCCTCCCGAAATGCCCTCGAAGACGAGCTGTAGCAGATAGTCGTTCAAAAGATGGTCTTAAACTAGAATTCTTTATTTAAGGTCTGAATAAAATATTTGGATAGTGGCATAGTTTTTTATGATTATTAGACTAAAATGCAAAAGAAGGAATCCCCTCTTGTGTCCAATCTAGATTTGGGAAGACCAAATCAATTGGTTTGTTCCGTAATGTAAAGAAAGGTTAATTCCTTTTATTTTTGAAAACAAACCAATTAATATGGACGTCCTGATCAGGAAAGAAAGACAAGTAAAGTGAAACAGAGAAAGTATCTTAATATATTGAGGCGTCCTGAAAAGAAAAATCGGTCTTCCCAGCTCTATATTAGACACAAGTCGGATTTCTTCTTTTGCATTTTCGTCCAATAATAAAAAAAAAATCCTTCCACTTATTCTAAGACCATCATTTCTTCTTGCTTCTTCTAGTTTATATAATCCAAGTATATTAAACAAAAGCACTCATGTAAAGCTAAAGTGGGGGAAAAGGCATCCATGGATTGGCTTGTTTGTTTCCAAAGCAGCTTTGCCCGTTATCATGGGTGCCAGTTGCAAACACGATGCTCTCTCTATCTTTTCCTAAGTAAAATATTTAATTATTATATATGTCATATATAAATATATAAAAGAGTTGATTAAAAAAGAGAAGTAGAGAATACCGTTTTAATGTATTACTAATGAACTATCAATCAACATTAAATTCTTTTAAAGGTACCGCGGGATTATGTGGTAGTGTTTCATCATATGACTCTATATACATGTGACTCTGAAAGTCAACTGTGTTACTAGGAAAATGACCAACAACTATATCGATATATATACATGATACTTCAAAAAATGTCATTAAAATGACCACATCGGTCATTCCTTGAGTAAGACTTGGGCTCCCAAATCAACGGAAAGTAGAGGCAGTATCTGCTTTTTCTACACACATCCTAAGATGGTCATTATTTATTCATATAAAACCAACACTTCACTTTCATCTTTTCCTCCTTCCAGGTTATTTCTTTAACTGTGAGTGGACCAACATTAATTATGACCCTATGAAAATAATAATGAGGAATGCCAAATATAAATTATATTTAAGTGTGCGTGTGTTGGCCTGACGGTATGGGTAATAATACACATTTACGAGAAAACAAATTAGATATTTTAATTGTAATATGCATTAGCTTTGAATTTTTCAAGCATTATATAACCAATGAAAATGAAAATAATTGTTAAAAAATAATCATATACACTAATGTGAATGAGCGAACCCTAGATAATCATAGAATTAAAATAAATCATTATAAATTAAAAAAATTGAAAAAAAATGTTCAAAACTAATAGAAATTGAGATTTTGGACACGGTTGAAACAAATATTTCGGGACAGAGGATCCCAACTGTAAGTTTTATGGCCTTTAGGTCCTAAGTTCGAATTCTCTGTAGTGCGATCTTTAAATTTCCTGTTAATTGTTTTAAAAAAAAATACAGTATATACCTTATTTCGACATATTTTTCTGTTACAATTTGATATACGAAATAAAACATCCTAAGAAATGATATGCAAATCGCTTGTCATTCAAAATTCAAATACATACGACTATCCTAGAAAATATTACGCGCACCATTAAACTATGTTTCAATTACTACAAACAACGGCGACTCAAAAATGTGTAAATTTAAATGATAAATCTCATGAATTCAACAACAATATTGTCCATAAAGCAATATGATAGCTCGTAGTAATTAACAGTAAGGATAATTCGATCTTGTATGAAATCGTTCATATGTCAAACCGGTCGAGTAACATGACTGTGTCTAATTCGCTCAAGGGTTCAACTTGAGATCCAAATTCATTTTCTTCAACAGCTTGAATATTTTGTTGATTATCAGTTACTATCGTCTCCTCGTCAGTAGTATTGTGAATGTGACGGTGTTGTTGGTAATATTGCCCCGCAGCTTGATCAAACGTCGCCGCCTCTGTCAGTGGTCGTCTGTCGATCATCCTCACACACCTCGATCTCTTGTAGATTCGGCATAAGCTGAGATCTTCCATGAGCTGCATGTATAATATATATATTAATGATCCCACACATTTTTTATTTTTCGTAAAAAATAAAAAAATGATGCAGCTTATGCATAATAAAATGTACGTTATGCATAAGTGTAATTTATGCATAGTAAACGTAACGTGCGTTGCACATTTTACCTCTATTTTAATTAATTTGAGTAATTTATATTTCTAACTTATAATATTATTTTTGTAAATTTTATCACTAATGCTTGCTATTACATTGATTCACTAATATTACTTCTTTCATTTCTCAAAAACTTATAATAACTTAACCACCAAAAAAAAAAAAAGAAGCACTCTAGATAACTTAAATTAAAAAAATAAATAAATATCTTGATGTTGCCTCGACAACAAATGCTTTGTTAATAAGTGTCTATCCATACTTGTTAAATCATTATGTACATCATCATCATCAATTAAAATATAATAGAATTTCACTTTTATATAAGTAATCAACATAACTTTTACAGGAATATTTATTGTATTATACTTGTCATTAACCTTTGAAAAGAATACGAATGTGTTCTCTTTGATAAAAATAAAATAAAAATGAGAACACTATGTGTGATATAATTTTTTAGTACATTTTTATCAGACCGTTTCCTTTCTATCAGGACAATACACTCAATTGTATGATCGATGGGGATAAAGCTAACAAACATACAAGTAACATAACATTCTTCCATAAATATACACATAACGTAATTAAAATCATGATATAATTATAATTCACATTCAAAGCTATTTAATCATAAAACCAAAATTCATCAACGGACTTTTTAATAAAAAGCACATATCACATATGTCGTAGACAAAGAAAGTAAATATATAGTGACACATAAATGCTGAAATAAAATGTAACTTCAGTAAAGAAGATTATCATAATTTTATGTAAATCAATAATTTAAAAAGAAAGGCAAAGTGTTTTTTTTAAATATTATGGACATTATTTACCTATATCCATATTAATGAACAGTCACACATACACACACAATGAGGTGTTTGTGCGATAAATAGGTTCTATAAATTTTAGTTCAAGATTATGCATAACAAATTTAATGAAACTAAGACATAAGTAGACGCATAATTATAGTTATTCAATATGGTTGAATTTTTCGATAAATATTCTTTGTTTTCTACGTTTAAGGGAAGTGACTTAGCTTCTTACAGCTTGAGAAGTTTTACAACGAACAAGTCAAATCTTCGACCCTGACACTTGAAAGATACACAATTTTCAAACAATCAACTCAACACTAAACACAATCTTAATGCTCACTCAAGTTTGAGTGTTGAAGGAATATTTAACTATGAGTATCTCTTTACAAGAATATGATCATGGTTGAATAGGCTTTTGATATGGATTTGAGTCAATCTTGGGATGATGGAGTAGTCTCTAAACACAAGAACAATCAAAGAATAATCTAAGGCTTGATGTTCTTGCGTATCTAGTTCGAGAGCAAAATGATCTACAAGAGAGCTTGAATATGATGAAGAATTTGAACATATTGAATTTTGTGTTTATTTTTTAACCCTCTCAACCTTTATTTAGTGTTGAAGTCTATCTAGTTTTAAGATAGACTCATATAACTATTTGTTGCATGTTGCAAAGATACTCATTTGAATATTCTCTTTGGAGTGTGATCAACCACAATAAATGAAGTTTCCGTTTTAAGCTAGGTTACAAACACTCTTTCAAGTAGCTTTACTACAACTGCTAATAATAACAAGGTTGTAGTTTTCCCTTTCTAAGGGGGGTGTATTCAATTCAGATTCTGCAGGATTTGTATAGACTTTGAAAAGTAGGTGAATTTTTATAGACTTTTAAAATCCATAGACTCTATGCAGAGTTTGACTGACTCTATTTATTGATTTGATGGATTTTCATGGACTTACAATATTGTGGAATATGTTTTTTTAATTAATTTACATGGATTTCCATAAACTCCGATGCTGAACTATTGTAACTATTTATTTATATAAATAAATACATATGAGTCACACTTGTAAATAAATAAATAAAATTATCTATATTATTTGGGAAAAAAAACCAATAACTTTATTCAAATTGTTTGAATATGTTTGTAGGGAGTATCAAAATTCATCAAATTATGTCATCTTTCAAAACAAGAATGGTATTTTAAAGAATGTTCAATTAATGTATTTCCAATAAAAAAAAAATACTCTTATTTTTTCTGTTCAAATGTTATATTTCAGTTTAGTCATTATTCAATTCTCTGAACCTTAAATAATGTAGCAATATTTTAACCATAAAAAATCAAAATGAATGTTGAGATTTAAAAGTTACATGTTCGAATTTTATAAGAATGAGGGATTTTATGAAAATATTGATTTTCAAACAAAATCATATAGTAAACAAATTTTTGGTACTAGATAGTCATAATTTGGATGTCTTTTAAAATAAATTATAATTATTTGGAGAAAAGAGAAAATGTACGGAGGAGGGTGGTGGGTATTGGTGATTTTGAGTTTTTCAGAGAATTCGTAGAAATCTCTGGGTTTTATAAAAGATTTTGAAGAGTGAAAACTCTTTATATTTTAAAATAAGATACCAGCAAAATCCATAGACTATTAAAATCCATGGACTGTTGAATACCCGTAGATTTTTTAAGACTTTAAAAAGTCTGAATTGAATACATCAGGATTTTTAAAGACTTATAAAATCTGAATTGAATACCTAAAATCCATAAAAATCCTGTAGAATCTGAATTGAATACACACCTCTAAGTTGAATTTATCACTTTAATAGGTTTTGCTTTCGTTAGGGTTAGATTGGGCCTACAAAAGTTTATTCTCGTAGGTTTAGGCAAATTATAAGTACAACAACTATTTAACTTGATAAGTTTAAGTCATTGCACGAAATCACTTTAATAAGTTGTTGATTTCAAGAGTCTTCTTTTATTTATTTGTTACGAAAAACACACATACACGAATCACGAAAGACAAAAGAACATAAGATTTGTTCACCTAGTTCGTCTCACAACTACGTCTGGGACGACGCCAAGTCAGGATTTTCTTACTATTTTTCAGATACATAATACAAAGAGTAGACAACTATTTATACTATTAACAGTAAATCCTAATCCTAAATCAATTAGGATTAACTGGTTTGACTCCAACTTGTTCATTTTATGCATGTAAATAATTAAAGCATTCAAGTTCACATAATTTTTTTTAATTGAATAAGTTAAAATTTGTCATAAGAAAAGAGTTAAAAGTGTTCTCCATCTAAGATTTTCCGAACTTAGTTACTTTTTTCTAAGCAATTTTAATATTATAATATCAATATGATATCACATAGAACTCTAAAATTTGAGACATTTATGAGTATGTCTTAGGCATTAAGATTATTAACGTTAGACACACACATACAAATAGTTACCTTAGTTACTTCTCATTCACTTTATACATAGTTTTTTTTAAAATTTATTTATTGCAAAGATGCCTACGTCATTCGACTCGCGTGCAAGTTCTCGCCCTGTTATACAAAATGAATTAACAAAATATATTGCTCAAAAAATAAACTTTCTTGACCCAAGGATCATCTTAAAATCATCTGAGCTTAGTTACCATATTCCAAAAAGAATATTTTTTAGGTAAAATCTTACACTCTACCCCAATCTAAACACTACTTATATTACTCCACCAAACACAACTTATATTTTCCATGACTCTTAAGATCTAATAATCACATAAACCCATATATAAAGACTTAGGAGTACTAATAATATCTCCGAAAAAAATGTCTCAATGTCTCAATCTCCGTAATATTTGTGAATTTTTTTAAATAATTTTTAATATTTAAGATATCTAGATATACAATCTCCAATGTTTAATAGCTAACTGTAATGAACTTGATTCTATTAATTTATCATACACAACAAATTATCACAGAAAACCAAATAAAAAACTTTTGTAGTAATAAATTATAATTACAGTTTTTCCTTTAATTATTGAATTAACAAATCCTTATTACATGCAAATATTGTTGTAAATTAAATATCGTTTGTTTAATAAAATAAAATAATAAATTAATAATGTTATAATTTTTATATCACAAGTTAGGAATAATAACCGTTTATATAAAGAATTTATTTCCTATAAGAATTATAATTAGACTTTAAGAATAATAAAATCATAATGTCAAAGACTTTAATTAGATTATTAAAAGAAATATAAAGTAGTAAAAAAACTCATGAAATTTGAAGGAAAAAAACATTATTTACTAATTACAGTAAATCGCATGAAATTTGCTATTACATTATTTACTATTTAATTACCTTTTCTGCGAAATAGTTACAGTGCTTCATAATATACTAAACAAAACGAGTGATCTTGGAATATATACAACGCCCCTTCCAACACGATATATATGCATATATATATTAACCCATTCCTAGTTTTTGGTCTCGTTTGTCATTTTCGTATTTTGATACGGTCGTAATTAATGTTGGTCCAATCACATTCATCCTTTTGAATTTTATACAAATAAATGAAACAGTTGAAGAAATAACCAAGGAGGGAAAGAGGAAAGAGAATAAAAAAAGATGGAATAAATAATGACCATCTAGATAAATAATTTGGAAAAAGTGTAATTGGCGTCAACACACACTTTCTTCAACAAAGATTACACTTTGTAGTAATATTGTTTATTTTGCATGATCACTTGATGGACAAAAGAGATACTTACTGTCTTTACTTTCAAAGGAATTTTAATGTTTGAGTTTGATTGATACTCCAGTTGATTATTAATAATTCATCCATATTGTTAGCCTATACTTGGATTCATAAATACCAAACTGCATTAATTCAAACGTGAATTTGAATTTGAATGTGAAAGGATACACCAAATTAATATAACAGAACATACATGCCCATTGAATTAATTTCTGGAAACTCTCCTTCCCCCATGTTTTTTGTTCCTGTGTTGGCAGAACCCGAGTATCTTGTCGCAAACATCCTCGATTTTATCGAAGTATTTGTACCTGAAGCTTCTGCAGAAGAGGAGCAACCAGGAAAAGCTTCCTAATCCCACAGCATATCCGGCAGCAGCAAAAACATACTCCCATGCTATCTCCCTCTCTGTTTCCACATTCGGTGGTGGTGGAACGGGATGAGGCTTTGAGCAACTGATGTTGAGAGGGAGGCCACATAATCCCAAGTTTCCTTCAAAGCAATCTGCAGGAAATGTTTGAATTTGAGTGCTAGTTGGAATCTGTCCGACAAGCTCGTTATGGGATACATTCATCGCTCCAAGGAAAGAAAGGCCTGCAATCTCCCTTGGTATCTCCCCAGTTAGTCGGTTCGTTGAGAGGTCCAGTGATACGAGCGATGACAAGTTACCAACCGATTTGGGGATTGCTCCGGAGAGGGAATTGTGGGATAAGTTGAGAAGATAGAGTCCGTCCAGCCCACTAATTGAGTCCGGGATACCTCCATAGAAGCTATTGTTGGAGAAGTCGATGGAAGTAAAGTAAGGCCAAATCTTGACGATCTTCCTCTCCACCCCATTCATGGTCAGTGTTACCTCTTCTCTGTAGTACGCCGAATCCCATCCATCATCGGCTTTAAACCCCAAAGTTTTGTGACTCAACTTTGTGACAGTATCTCTCATCATTCCTCTCCAAGTTGAGAAGTTCAAAGGATTGAGGTTGCCGTTGAATCGGTTGGAGGCTATGTCGATGATCTGAATATTAGGCCAGCTCAGCTTCTTTCGACATCTGACCTCTCCATGGAATCTGTTGGAGCGCAACACAAGCACCTGCAAGCTAGATGGCAGCATGCATGGGAAACTACCCTCTATCTGGTTGTTTCCAACATTCATCACTGCTAACTGTTTGCAGTTTGCAAGAGATGTCGGAACTTCCCCCGAAAAGTTGTTGTTATTGAGAACCAAGTATTGTAGGGGGCAATCAGCTGTGAAGTTTGCAAGAGATATCGGGCCGGTCATGTTATTTCTCCCCAAATTGAGGACTGCAAGCTTTTCGAGGTGGGGTGGAATCGTTCCGCTTAGCTTGTTCCCCGACAAATTCAAGACTTCTAACATGGAGGAGTTTGCAAGGGAAAGTGGAACGTTCCCGACTAAATTGTTGTCGCTCAAATCCAATGATTGAGGCTGCTATACACAGAAAATGTTTTCGGGATGGGACCACTGATTTTATTCCTCCCTAGATTGAGCATTGTTATAGAAGTAACCTTTTCAAACAGACAATCAGGTATCCTACTGCTCAAGTTATTGCTAGATAGGTCGAGGACTTGAAGGACCGTGGTGCTGCAAATGGAGGTTGGAAATGATCCAGACAGCCTATTATTAGACAAATCTGCATACCGAGCTCCCTCTATGAGTGAAGAGGGCAACTCGCCCCGAAGCTGGTTCGAGTGCAAGTCTAGAATATTAAGAGAGGCAAGAATGTTGTAAGGCTTTTGCAGATCCACCAGCATATTACAAGAGAGGTTCAAACTCCGAAGTAGTTCAATGTGCCAAATCCAACTAGGAATTTGCCCCCGGATCATGTTATTCGAAAGATCCAAAAATGACAAGGAGGATTGTTGTGCAGCAGCAGTAGGGTACTTGGTTGTTGAATCACCAAGTGTCAAGTTGTTGCTAGAAAGATCAAGATAATTTAGCTTTGGAAGGCTCAGAATCTTTTCCAGTTGAAAAGTGTCGATGAATCTATTGTCAGAGAGGATGAGATCTTCGAGATTTGTAAGGTTGAAGAGAGAGGTAGGAATAGGGCTCTCCAATCGGTTACTTCTCAGATTCAAATGATAAATTTTGGAGATATTTACAATAGGAAATTCACCGATCTTCCCACTGAATTGGTTGCCATTAAGGTCAAGCCCACCTAGTGAAGGCAGAGCAAAGAGAGATGTGGGAATGGTACCATTTAGTAAATTCCCACTTAAATCTATCCGGCTAACATTACCAAGAGTTTGGAAGTGGATGGAAGAAATCGAGCCGGTGAAGAAGTTGTCGGACAAGTCCACATCAACTAGCCGTGTCAAATTACCGAGCGTGGAAGGAATGGGGCCAGTGAATTTGCAGTGGGCCAGATATAAATAAGACAGAGTCTTGAGATTGGAAATGGAATGTGCAGGTAAAGAACCCGAGAAACTTGTATTCGAAAGCACTATTCGCTGAAATGAGTTGTTTCGAGAAAATTGAGGTATGGAGCCTTGGAGCAATGGATTATAAGATAAATCAAGAAGCTGCAGAGATGGTAAGTGGAAGATAATCTCCGGGAAATGACCTGTTAGAGAGCAGCTTCTGAGTTTCAAGGATGTCAAATGCATGAGCTTATGAAACTCACTTGGAACCTCAGATCCATTCAAGGCATTGTTGGACAGGTCCAGCTCCTCCAGGTACTCGAGGCCGAAAAGGCTCGACGACTCGTCCAATCCGCCCGAAATGCCCTCGCTGTAGAGCTGCAAGCTCACGACACGCCCTCCGGCGTCACATCCCACGCCTTCCCACCCGCAACAATCATCTGCTTCGTTCCATAGCACCAACTTCGTTGGAAGGGATGAATTGAAAACCAATTGCTTCCTCATTTCAAGAAGAAGGGTACGTTGATTCTCTAGGCATAATCCTGTTTTTGAGTTTTTGGCAATTGTTTTCAATAATGGTGAAAAAAGTAGGATTATGAAAAATAGCTGTGGAGAAAACCCCATTGAATGGAAATGGATTGTTGTATGAGTTCCAAGTACGTGGATTCATTTATTTATAGAGACTTCATTCCAACTCTTACCTTACGTTACATGTTCTTATTCTCTTTGTTCACGATTTATTGACCCTTGACTTTTTTTAGTCGTTTTTAGGATTTGAAATAGTAGATTTTAAAATAGACTTTTGGAATATAGTTTTTCCTGTTATGATATCCTAAAAAAAATTATATTCCAAAAGTTCATTCTAAAACTCACCATTTCAAACCTTTAAATGGACGAAGTAAAAAGATAAAATGTCTATATATCAGTAAACGGAAGGAGGGAGTATAATAGTATAATGGACGGAGGGAGAATGTTTCAAAAAGTCTATAATGGATGTGTTTGTTATTGGGAAAATTAAAAGTTGAGACCCCACCAATTTTGATGGGTAATTGGTCCAAAATTTTGAGTCAAATAGTCAAAAGGGAAGTATGTTTTTTTTTTTTAAATTAATTAATTAGTTAATTAATTAATTATATTTTATTTTAACGAAACTATAAAAATATCATGCTTTTTGAAAAGTGTAGTTTAACCCGGTTAATACGTTGGGGTGATTAATTACATATTTTATCACAATTGGTTTACTCTGCTTCACTTTTTAAACCAAAATGCACTCAAAAAAATAAACTCACAATCATGTGAAATGTCCAATTTGACTTTCGGGAAATAAATTATGTCCGGTAAGATAAGTTACATAAATTATGTCCAATTTTTGCATTTTCGGACGAAAATACCCCTAAAAGTTTTGACAAATTTTCACAATTCTCTTGGCTTTTCCCCCCTCTTCAGCTCGTAAGTTTGAGCTGAAAATTTCGGACAAAATTTTTCGAACTTGCTTCTCTCTTATCTCTCCCTCAGCTCTCCCTCCTCTCTCCCACAACTCTTCTCTCTCGCAGCTCATCTCTCTCTCGCAGCTCATCTCTCTCTCGTAACTCCTCTCCTCTCTCTCTCCCTCATCTTTCTCGGAATATACCGGTTCGATTCCGGCAGAGATTCCGGCAGCATTTTAGGGCACCGGTTCGATTCCGGAAGAATTAGCGCTATTCCGGCGACGACTCACTCCGGCGAATTGAATCTGATTGTTTCCCGAGCTTCCTTCTGGGCAGTTCATTCCGGGCAGAAGTTGCTCTATTCCGGCGACGACTCCGTCGAATTGAGTGTGGGCAATTTAGTGCTTCCCGAGCTTCCGTCTGGGCAGTTCATTCCGGGGTCAAATTGCGCGATTCCGGCGACGATTCCGGCGAATTGGGGGCTGGGCCAATTTTTCTTGAATTGGATTGATTTGAATTGAAGGTATTTGTCTTGTCTTGTTTCATTCATTTATGAGTTTCAGTTGTTGCGAAAATGAATTTTGTGAATCGAACCAGCTGCTGAAACTCTCTCAAACAAAATTGGATTGATTTCTGCGATGAAAATTTTGGGGAAGAACAAGTTGGAACTATTTTTACAAAATTAGTTCCAACTGTTCCAACAGTTAGAACTTTTCCAAACAGTTCCTCCTAGTTTTCAACAGTTCACAGTTCCAAGAGTTTCAATTGTTTTCCAACAGTTGAAGTATTATAAGTTTTTTTATTTGCATTTTGCAGATGCCGCATTCTTCGAAGATAGTGATTGTTCATGGAGGGACATGGACCGGAAACGAATACAGTGGCGGAGATGAACAATTGATGCTTATACCGCCGGTTGGTCCTATAAAGTTCACATATTTGTCGAGCAAGATTGAACAATGTATCATGAAGCCTAAAAGTAGGTATGTGTATGAAATCTATGCAATTGTGAGTTCCCCGTCAAGTCAGCCCATTAAATTGAAGATTATGGATGATGTAGATGTCGATCTCGTGTTGAATGAATTAGAAAAACCCACCTTCTACATTACTACAACTCCCATAAATGATGAATTATTAGAGATTGTAAATCATCAAGCATCACAGGGGACTAAGGCTAAGGTCACTAATCTGGCAACTAAAGCTTCGTTGAACAAATTCGGCGGTAGGAATTTGGAAACAAGAGAATTCGATTGTGGTTTTGGCAGGGGGTTGGATCAGGAATTGTCGGATCGGGATTTGGACAGGGGGTTGGATCGGGATTTAGACAGAGGGTGGGATCGGGATTTGGACAGAGGGTTGGATCAGGATTTGGACAGAGGGTTGGATCAGGATTTGGACAGAGGGTTGGATAGAGGGTTGGACCGGGATTTGGATAGGGAGGAGGATGAGCATCACCCCTCCGAGACAATTAGACTCGATGATGATGATGATGATGATGAAGTTGATAGGGACAGTCTCGATGATATGGATTGTGGCAGCATTCGACGGACTTGGGTTTCTCAAGGAAGTAATCACGTATTTGAGGGAGATCAACAATATACTGGGCAATGGATCATACCCGCTGCATCGTATCATCTTAACGAGCCCACATCAGTAGAAATCCCAGATTCTGAATGCATTTATGATGATACACTCCGCAAGGATGCTATATTTGCAAGCAAGGATAGATTGATAACCGTCTTAGGGTTATATCATCTTGCTAATCACGTATCCTTTATAACGCCGCGGTCGTGTTTCATTCGATACCACACAGTGTGCAAAAACCGTAATGCTAAATGTTCGTTTGTTTTACGTGCACAAGCAATAGGTAGCGCATGGAAGATTCATGAATGGAGTCCACACAGTTGTCAAAAGGATTTGAGATATCAATCCGAACCAACCATATTGTCCAAGGTTTTAGGTGCATACTTTGTCCCAAACTTGATGACTGCAGGTGTCGTTTTAAGGCCGATGGATATCATTGCACAAGTAGAGAGGACATTTGGGGCAAAAATCAAATACCAAACTGCCTTGGCTGCAAGGAACCATGCACTAACAATGGTGTACGGCGACGCCATGAAGTCATTCAAGAGGCTTCCGAAGTACCTTTGGATCTTAGAGCATGCAAACCCGGGAACTGTTACAGAATTAAAGGTCGATGCCGATGGGAAATTCAGGTACTGTTTCATGGCTCTTGCTGCGTGTATAAGAGGCTTCAAGGCTTGCCGGCCTGTGATTGTTGTCGACGGTATCCATCTAAAGGGTAAGTACAAAGGTGTGATGTTCGTTGCTGTTACAAAAGATCCAAACGAACAGATTTTACCATTGGCTTTTGGGTTCGGGGACAAAGAATGTGATGAGTCATGGTCTTGGTTCTTAACACAGTTGCGGAATGCGTTTGGATGTCCAGAAAATCTGCTGATCGTTTCGGACCAGCATGTTAGTATCAAGAATGCGATGGACGTGGTATACCCCGGCATACCTCACGGGCTTTGTGTTTATCATATACAGAACAGCCTCAAGTTTTGGGGAGAAAGTGCAATTTCAATTTTCCAGCAAGCTGTACACGCCTATCAAGAACGAGACTTCGATGCAGCAATGAATAATTTGAAATCATTTGCTTCCGGTGCATATGCTAAGGTAATGGGTATTGATCCTATCAAATGGGCTCGTTCTAAATGTCCCGTGCGCCGTTATTGCTTTTTAACATCGAATGCTGCTGAGTGCGTGAATGGATGTCTAAGATGGGCTAGGGCGTTGCCGGTCTGTACGCTTTTTGAGTGTGTGCGCTCTCTTATAGGGAAGTGGTTCCTAGACCGACGAGCTGAGGCTGCAGCCCGAACTCACGAGTTAACGGGTTATGCACAGTCTAGGTTGGGTCGATCGTTGGAGTTGGGGTCGACCATGAGTGTTGAACCAATTTCTCTAACTAAGTTCAAGGTGTCGACAGGGATGAAGCATCACGTGGTGGATCTTGAAAAGAAGCAATGCACCTGTCTTATCTTTGATTTGGAGCTGATACCGTGTTCTCATGCCGCAGCAGCCATTCGGTAACCGTGTTTTAATAGTTTCTACTTACTTACGTTTTTTTTTTTAATTATAGTTACTTACGATTTTATTTGAATTATATTTGGCAGTCATACGAAGCAGACTCCATTTGCATTTGTTAGTTCGTACTTCAGTACCGCATCGTTGCGGGAAACTTATGCGGGAGAAGTGATGCCAATTCCAATTCCTGAAGAGTGGAATGTTCCTGCTGATATTGAGGCATGGTCGGTTGGAGCACCGGATCAACCCAAGCAGGCCGGCCGTCCACGCAAGAGAAGGCTGAAGGCCAAGTCAGGTTCGTCTCGGAGCCAGAGCCAAAGTAATGGCAATTCGAATTCGTATACCCATCGGTGTAGTAGGTGCTCGCAAACTGGTCACTATCAGAACACTTGTTCTGTTTCTTTACCGATTCCCACTGAGGCCTCGTCTTTGTGTGCAAACAAACGGAGGAAGTAGAAGAAGTGCAGCATCTGTGGTGTTCTCGGCCATACTCGCTTAACATGCAAGGACAGAGCTCCTCCTCCGTAATTATGTTATCTATTCGCGGTGGTTGACACCCTTTTTTCTTAAAGTTTGTAAACTGTTGTTGTACGGATTGGATCTGTGACTTGGTGTTGGACAGGGTTTTTCTTTATGTTTGATTGATTACTGAAAGCATGCATGCTTACCGTGAAAATGATTACAATTATTGTTAAGTACAAAATTACTGTAATATGTTCCAACTGTTCGTAATGTTCCAACTGTTCCAACAACTTTCATCTGTTCCAACAGTTACAATGTTCCAATTAGTATCAATAGTTCTAACTGGTCATTTTTTGTATAATCTGTTCCAACTGTTCCAACTTGACGCTGTTCCAACATTACATACAGAGTGAAACGGTGTCGTATGTATGATACTCTGTGGGCCTTGATTGCCGAAAACGACGTCGTTTTTCTGTGTACATCATGTATTTAAACACACTTGTCTCTCTCTAGGGTTTCCTCACTTAAAATCTCCTCCCAACGTTTTTCATCTTCACCCTTTTCCTGCACTTGCGTTCTGCACTCAATTCATTCCACCTTTTTTCTTCACTTCACTTCACTTCAACGAGTAGAGAATGTCGTCCTCCACCCGCTCCTCCTCCTCTGGTTGCCGACCTACAAGGATCTCCCGTCCAAGTTGTGTTCACGGAGTGGAGGCTGATATTTTAACATCGCATACGGAAGAAAACCCTGGGCGTAGGTATTTTTGTTGTCCAATCAGGAAGGTATGTATTTTCTATTAACTAATTAGGGCATAAGGTTCGTTTTTTATTGTTTTTTTAATAAATATTGGTCGCTCGTTTATGCAGGAAGATGACTGCGACTTCTTCCAGTGGCTAGATTGCCCAGAACCTACCAGCTTTTGCCGAAACAATTGTGAACGTCGCATTGACTTCATGATCCTCGAGCACGGAGAACAAATTTTTGAAGCACAACGCGTGGAGAAATCGTTGCTCGAGCAATTGAGGTTGAAAGAGCAGGAGCTTGAGGCTCTTAAAGCTGATTTTGAGGTTGCAGTTCGAGCCGAAGTATCGAAGAAGTGGACCGCATTGAAGAAAGTAGGGCTTCTAATGTTGATATTAAGTGTTCTTATCAAACTAACAGTTGCTTAATCACTAGCTTAGTAGACTGTTAAGGGCAAAATTTTCATAGTTTCGTTGGTACTATTTTGGTTGTGTATGAACTGTCGGTTTTGTTTGTTCGAACAGTTGGAACTGTCTTAGTTGTGTTGTAACTGTATTGTATCTGTTGGAACTGTAGTTTCTGTTTCTTGGAACTATCGACATCCCATATTTCAAAGTTGAACTTGAAAACTTATGACTACTATTTATATGAAAATAAATAAAAAACCAAAAAAAAAAAAAACAAAGATATGACATGTTTGACTCGAAAATAGGAGTACATTACATGAAAAGAATAAATAATGTAATACACTAGTAAGAGAACAAAAACATATTCAATGGTCAAGATGATGTGACTACACTAGCAATAGATAAATGACACTTGCATGCCAAAGTAAATGCAAATGTGAATGACTCATGCATGCCAATGAATCTCTTTTATATAGTGTACAAACTTGTGCATTCTTTATGGGAGTTGAAATAGGAGTGACTCATGAAAAATGATGTGAATACAACAACATAATTGTTTCTCACTTATGAGTGCTATCTATATGAAAAAAAATAATAAAAGAATATATGAATTTTAGCAAAAAAATAGATACCATGCTTATTTAAAAAAAATTATACTCGTACAAATATACATATTAGAAGTATAGGACTTATGTGTGATTTCGTCATGCTCTACATTTTTCAAAAAAATATCCACAATTTAGCCACACATGATAATTGTACTAAAGAATGCATTGAGTTTTCACAAGTGCCCCAAAAGTGAATGCAAATGTGAATGACTTTTGCATGCAAAATAGTATGACACTTGCATGCATGCAAAAGTTAATGACACAAAAGTTAATGCAAAAGTATGCAAAGAGTAAATGACACTTCCATCCAAGGGTTTTGTTTGTTTATTGATTGGTGAAAATATTTTATAAAAAAATTAAAATTAAAAAAAGAGAAACTTAATGCAAAAGTATGCAAAGGAGTCATGCATGCTACATTACATAAAGTGAGTCAAATTATGTCGGTTGGAATGGGTGCCAACAACAAGTATGGGTGTTGTTATTGGGTGTCACATGCATTTAGATGTGACTACACCAACATCATTGTCTCACATGCATTTAGATGTGAAATTGGGTGGCAACAACACAACATAAAACCCCCCACATTAGCTAACTTCTTTGCATTCATTCTCTCTTTCCATTCTCTCATTCTATCTTTCCATTCTCTCATTCTCCTTTCCACTTCTCTCATTCTATCTTTCCATTCTCTCATTATCTCCTTCCACTTCTCAAGCAAAATAATGGACGGATACAGTTTGTACGTTGGGCCGTGGAACCCTACGATTGATAAGAGCTTCATAAAGCACCTTATCGAGCAAAAGAGGGAGGGCACGGCGTTGATGGAGGCTTTGTTGGCCGTGGTCGATATTCTCAACATCGAGTTCGACATCCCATACACGTTCATCTTTGAAGATGTCTATCTCATTTATGATTGTTGTTTCGATATCCTACACGTAAATAACATGCACCTCATCATTATCCAGATTAACCCGTTCACTAAGGTATACTACCGTCGGGGTGACCCTCTCTACGACGACTTGATGGTGCTTTACGGACTCGACAACATGAAGGTAGAAGATAAATCGGATCCAAGCAAAAAGGTGCCCGACCACGGAGATTCCGACGACGATTCCGTAGAAGAAGTTACCTCTCCTCCATTTAACGCCGTAAGCCGTAGGCTCTTCACCGGCCCGTCAACCTCCGATGCACGCCCCTCACGTGGGAAGGATCCACGCAAGGCTAGAGATGAAACCAATCGCTCTCGATGCTCGTCAACCTCGACATCGCCGTTGATGTGGTGGAAACCGTGATTTCCATCGTTGTTGATGTGTTTAAATTTCCGTGTATTTGTGTTTCGTTTCCATCGTTGTTGATGTGTTTAAGTTTCCATGTATTTGTGTTTCGTTTCCATCGTTGTTGATGTGTTTAAATTTCCGTGTATTTGTGTTTGATTTCATGTATTTTATGTTGGGTAAGTGTGTTTATGTTGTTTAAGTTCCAACTGTTCCAACTGTTCCAACTGTTTGTAATACGAGCAGTTTAAGTTCCAAGAGTAATTTTGTTTGATGTACTAACACAAAATACAAATTATATTAAAGGCTTGATACTATGAATTAATACAAAATACAAATTAGATTAACACTATGAATTAACACAAGATACATATTAAATTAAGACTACAGATTAAAGGTTCGAACTGTTCTAACTGTCAGAACTGTTAGAACTGTTCGTAATAAAAACTAACTGTCCGTTTCACACCACCAACAGCAAAAAAAATTACAAGCATTGTTTGTTTCATACACCAGATCAAATAAATTGTTTTCAACTTACTGACATCACCTCCCTTCTTACCACTCATTTCCGTAAATACGGACTTTTCAAAGCCCCAGAAGGTTTCCTCTGCCTCAGTGTCCTTCTGTAGGTCTGCAACGGTGTTGGTGCAGCTTCTGCCTCCACCACTGCATCTGCTGAAGGGGCGTCTGGAGCTGCCTCTGGCTCTATCGGTGCTGGATCGAGGAAAGGATTGGGGAGGGGCCTTGGCTCTGTCGGAGCTGCATCGAGGAAAGGATTGGGCAGGGGTGCATCGGTCATGTCCCTTTCGAACCGTTGCAACTGCTCACGATCCGTTTCCGTAAGGGGGGCATCGGCGTCGAATGGCTCATTGACCTGTTGACATCAAAAGTGCTCATTATATTATCAAAAAAACTTTAAAATAATTAAAGAAAAAAGGTTCGTTTTATTACCAGATGAAATCTGGATCTGAAACGCGTCTTAGGCCCTACGTACGCAGCAACAATTGATCCAGATGTGACCGCCGTCTGCTGCCCGACGGACACGGCACCCCTCGATCCCTCAACATCGTCCTCCTCGGCCTCCTCGGCCTCCTCAGCCTCCTCGTCCTCCTCGGCCTCCTCGGCCTCCTCAGCCTCCTGCCCATTGTGTAATATAATAAACTAAAGAAACAAAGTGAATTGAGTTTATTTATTAAAAAGAGGAGGAGTTTAAACCTCTTCTTCTTCATCTTCATCTGCTGCAGCATCAACACCCTCACGCTCCTCGTCTTGCATTTCCTCGTCCTCCACATCCACCGTCTCATTACCTTCTCCCCGGCCACTGGAACCACCTGCCTCCACATGCCCGGATTGGTTGAAGTTGAACGTTTTCAACTTCTCAAAGACCAACCCGGCCACGTGTTCGGTGAACGACCCCATCAGGTCCTGCTTGAGCTCCTCCTTTAATTTCCCAACTTCCCTCACAACAAGATCCTTGACGACCTTGGCCCTCTTACCACCCCTGCTTTCAGTTGGGACTTCGGCCTCTTGAGCAGCTTCTTTAGCCCCTTCGGCTTGGACTTGGGCTTCAGCCTCTTCTTCATTTTCTTCTTCAGAAGTCCCCCTCCTCCTCTTTGCAAGGGGTGCATGGCCTGCACGGGCTGCAAGGGATACGCGGGAAGGATCGTATTGGAAAGCGAAGGGGGTTCCCGGGGGCTCGAGGGTGGTCATGTAAGGCTCATTCAGCTCCTCGGGGTCAGCATCCAACAAGGTAGGTACCTTCAAAAAAGAGTACAAAAGACTTGTTCAGAAAGAGAGAACCTTCAGAAACTTGGATCAGAAAGTTGGAACAAAATAAGTTGGAACATAAAAAAAGTTGGAACAATAAAAAGTTGGAACTTAAAAAGTTGGAACAAAAAAAAATTGCCACATAAAACATTATCTGCAGGTAATCACCTCTTCGGTCAGAATCTTTGAATATGAAGCAGCTTTTGAGTAGGCGTACCGAACGCCTCGAGGACGATGGCCCTCCTTCTCAGGAATCCGTCCCCCGATTGATTTCCCCATTTCGGGGAATGCCTCGTAAATCCAGCCCTAGAGATAAAAGAATAAATTGAGTATATCATACCAAATATCCAGAAAATGAAAAAATGAAATCTGGAATTATAATTACTGGAAAGGGTACGTACCAGGAAAGCGAGGCCCGTTCAAATGGTACGATTTCAGTGGAATGGAGTACTTGACTGACTTCAGGTTCTTTAAAAGAACCTGGAAGGAGACGCTCCCCCACGGGAAGACATTCCAGACCGGTTGCTGCTCAATCAAGGCCCACACCCATTCGGGGACCTTGTTGCTCGACTCCAAACCAAGCACCGTGTGGACAGCAATCACGACCTGCCCCAACCTCAAGCAGTCCACCGGAGACATCTTCTTGAAGTTCGAATCGTCTGTGAAAAAGTCCCACAGCTCATCTGCAGTAACGGCCTGCTTCTGGAAGAACCTCGCGTAGGTGGACTGGGATGAAAATTCGAATATGGAGAAGGGATCGAATCCAGGGGGACAAGCTCCGAACTTCAGCCCTGTCACCAAGGCGAACTCCGTCCTTCCGAAGTGAACAACTTTATTGTTCACCCGGAAGAATATGGCCGTTGGATCAGGGTCAGGGACACCAACCACCTCCCGTGCGATTAGGTAGTGCATCAGCTTGTTTGATCGTATTACTTTGTTGGGATAACGGAGGTAGTCCTCGAAGGGTGTAAGGTTCATGAACTGTTGAGGGTCCCTGTGAACTTTCAGTCGATTCCAAAGCAATTCTCGTACATTTTCCTTCCCTGCCAACAGGAGCTTATACTTCCCGCTCTGCATTTCTGACCTTGGATACGCCCAACGAACCTACAAAAAACAAGTGTATTTTAGAAGCCAAGATTTAGAGACCTAACATTAAACCTAAAATTCGAGCAGCAAAACAATCAACTTGAAATGCTAAATTTGTAGAATTTCGAGCAAAATTCAAGCATGAAGCAAGAAGCAAGAATGAAGCAACCAAAATTCAAAACTCGAGCAGTGTATTTATTGAATATAAATCAACCTAAAATTAGAGCAGCAAAACAATCAACTTGAATGCTGAATTTTCAGAATTTCGAGCAAATTCAAGCAAGAAGCAAGAAGCAAGAATGAAGCAAACAAAATTCAAGCAAACAAATGAAAGGGTTTCGCACACAAGATATTAATTCCATCACATAACTACATGATGATGTACAATACTCACTTGAATAATAACTTTGGATTCCAATTTTCTAACTTAATCTCCAATCAGGTAGGTTAAAGGATAAATTAAAGAACAATCAACAGCCAAACAACAGCCACTATCCCCAATCAACAGCCAAAACATAATTTTCTAAACACATAAAAACATCAGTCACTATGAATTGGAGTTCAAAATCAGTCACTATCCCCAATCAACAGCCAAAACACATGAAAACATAATTTTCTAAGATACAAAATGCAGAATCGTCGAATCGCACGAATCAAAACTCCAAACAATTGCACACGAACCAAAACCCTAAACCCTAAAAACCAAAAATCAGAAATTAAAACACACATTGACCTGCTGTTCGTCCTCTTACTGAAGTTATTGGAAATGTTGAAGAAGGAGTCACTACACGTGCAAAGACTATATCTAAGTATAGTGATATGTTTAACATGGTTTGTGTGTCTTCTATTTGTGTAGGTGTTGTGTCTTTCCTGTCAAAAATTGAGCCCAAGAATGTACAAGAAGCATTGAAG
Organism: Thymus mandschuricus; assembly: GCA_029379335.1. Classification (NCBI taxonomy): domain Eukaryota; kingdom Viridiplantae; phylum Streptophyta; class Magnoliopsida; order Lamiales; family Lamiaceae; genus Thymus; species Thymus mandschuricus. Next base: position 24,304,406 of record CM057071.1, on the reverse strand, counting down.
GACGAATTTTGGGTCCAAGCGATGCAAGAGGAACTCGCTGAGTTCGAGAGGAACAAAGTATGGACACTTGTACCACGGCCACCAAAGATCAATGTCATTGGGACAAAATGGATCTTCAAAAACAAGACCGATGAGTACGAGAACATCATCCGGAACAAGGCAAGGCTCGTGGCACAAGGGTATACGCAGGTCGAAGGAATTGACTACGACGAAACGTTTGCCCCTGTAGCAAGGATTGAGTCCATAAGACTCCTCATCAGCATTGCATGTCTTTTGGGGATCAAGCTACATCAGATGGACGTGAAAGCGGCCTTCCTTAATGGTGTTTTGGAAGAGGAAGCTTTTGTAGAACAGCCAAAAGGATTTTCTGATCCCTCTATACCTAACCATGTTTATAAACTGCATAAAGCTTTGTATGGTTTATAACAAGCTCCTAGAGCTTAGTATAGTTGTCTTACTAAGGTTTGAATAAAATATATGGATAGTGGCATAGTTTTTTATAATTATTGGACTAAAATGCAAAAGAAGAAATCCCCTCGTGTCTAATATAGATTTGGGAAGACCAAGTCAACTGTAAAGAATTAGTAAAATATTATACTTCCTTCGTCCATTGCTGATTAGTACATTATTTTTCGTTTAAAGACGTCCGTTGATGCAGCGTAAATACGTGACAAGAAAGGAAAACTAAAGAGAATAATTCTCAGATTAAATAATACTCAAAATTACGTTTAACAATCGTTTTACAACGATTAAATATAGAACTATAATCGCCATAAAAACTAGAAATAATGGACGGACCCAAACAAAAATTCAAAATTATGAAATAATCATAAAAAATAAAATTTTGCAATTTTAACCCTTTAAACGATGAAATTTGGCCAAATTTCGAAACTTATGCGAATTATTCAGATGATCCACACATAAATCGTTTAGCATCACATATCACAAGGAAGATTATACATTTTTTTATTGGGTAAAAGGATATTAAAGAAAGGGATACATTTTGCACTTGATATTTCCACTGTAATACATTAAGAGAAGTGATATGCTAGTCACCTTTGTGGACACCTTCGTCCATTTTTCATTTCGACATTACTTTGTTCGATTTTTTCAATTTTAATATATTTTAATACCTTATAAATTAATATTAAAATCACTAAATCTTAAAAAAAAATATATATATATATATATATATATATATATATCCATGCTCGATTTGTTAATTTTTTCTTCTAAGTTCAAAAAGTGTATAACAAAATAAATCAAGCTTTCATATTTATATATATTTTTTGGATCTAATGATTTCAATATTAATTTATAAGGTATTACTACAATTGAAAAAATCGAATAAAATAATATCGAACACGAATGTGCCCACGAAAGTGACTAGCATAAGGTGACTAACATATCTCTCAATACATAAATTCACATTTTCTTGATTCTCATAACGGGAAAGAAACATATCAACCGGTGTGAGTCGGAGTTTTATAAAAAGAATAAATTAGAAAAAGGGAGATAATAGGCTATAAAATTTATTAAAAACAATCAAAGATAACACTTCGTAACCGTAACGTAAGAACCACAAACCGTAATGATTGTCGCCATATACATAGTGGACAATATATAAATTAATAATGGTTGCAAATTGTTATCAAAAATTACTATACATAACGGTATAATTAGTGTTATGTATTAAATTTACAACCGTTATGATAAACTCACATAGTAACGGTATTAAAGTGTTATGTATGAGGGTGACTTTTAATAACACCAATATACTTAACAGTTTCTTTTTATACATAAATGACACAAATTTTGAGTTATGTATAAACATTTTTCTTGTAGTGATATAGAGTATTTTTGTAAGGAGGTTTTACTGTATTTTTAATTTTTGAGTCAAATAGTCAAAAGGGAAGAATGGGTTTTGTTTTATTTATTGTAAAGAAATTATAATACTATCATGCTTTTTTGAAAAGTGTACTTCCACCTTTGTTCATAAGTTAGGTGAGTAATAACATATTTTAACACAATTGGTTTACTTTACTTTTCTTCGACCAAAATGCACAAAAATAATAATAATAATAAATAAAATAACTCTCAAAATCCACTTTTTCCATCCAAGTTGAAATAAAAAACTAAATTTATAAGGGAGAACACCATCAACTTTGTTATAGTGGGCTATTTTACTTCCACTTTGTAAAATAAATCTTAATAAATGAGACGTCTTAAAATAAAATTTGAGACTATTATTATTTCGAACAACTTTCTTGAGGTAATCATATATATAAAAAGACAAGTTCAAACATGCCAATGATCAACTCGACTCGTTGAAACATATATTTCATATAGGATGTTTGATGGGTTAAAGCGCAAGTACTACCTTATAAGTTCTAGAAAAAACAAAAATACTTCATAAACTTTGTTGTTGTGCAAAAAGGACCTTGACGTATATGTTTAGGGGCAAGGGCAATGTTTCCATCCCATCTAACAACCCAACTCACCTCAGTTAATTTTAAGTTTTAACTCATTCTTCCTTTTTCTTATTTTTTATTTTTGTGGGCCCCACAATAAATTTAGCTGATAAAAATAATATTTAAAAAATAATTTAAAATTTTAAAATTAAAAATTGAAAAATAGAGAGCATTTTCTACGGCTTACTATGACTTTAGGGAAAACATAATAATTACTTGGTTTAACATGCAACGCACGTAACCTCCCTTATTACCTTCAAAAATCACTTCTAACACATCATCACTACACATTTTAACACATCACCACGTACAATACATTAAATTCCGTGTCAATCTCTACGAACCCTAATGACCATGAACGAGGGAGTATAACCGTTCAGAGTTAAGGAACAAAGGGTAAGAGTGGTGGGCAGGACCGGAAGTGGAAAGACGATGCCGATTGATCGGTGCATTATCGTTCGTCGTGTCGGATTCTCATAGATGAAGTAAATATTTGCTCGGTAGGACTTAAAGGAATTGAGGATGAAACTGAGCATTGCTCAGTAGGAAACCATTAATTAGGCCTTCTTCATTCAGAAACTGTACTGCGGTAAGTTGTGTATAATTTGAATTTGAAGGCAGCTCAAATATTTTAATCCTTTCTTTAATCTCAACATAAAATTAACAACTATTGATAGTATTTTATTCCTGTCTTTGAAGGCGGCTAAAATATTTTAATCCTTTCTTAAATCTCAACATAAAATTAACAACTATGATAGTATTTTATTCCTTTCTTTGAAGGCCGGCAGCATGTTAGCTGAGCTGGTTCTTACTCAGCAAAATGTTAGAAAAATGCAACTATATTTATTCTGAATTATAATATTCACGTTTCATTATTCAGTTTAACACACATATTAAATATTAATCCACCATTTTTTAATTCTCGTTCGTAAAGGGACTGAGGGATAATCGAATACTCCCACTTGCTTCAATCACGCTAACACACACCCCCGATATCTCTTCCCAACTACTGCAACCCTTTTTTGTTTCCAATCACTCAAACTCTCTCTCTCTCGTTGACTCTAGTAGCGGCCAGGCCTCCATCGATCCCAAGTTACTGTTATGGCGGATGCAGTTATCTCAGTCGCGGTGGAGAGACTAGAGAGCTGCAGCAATCTTGGAAGAACAGATCCGGAACGAGGTGAAACTGTTGAGAGGCGTGAAGGATGAGGTTCGGGAACTTTCCGACACCCTGGGGACGATCAGAACTGAGTTGGATGATGCAGACAGGAGAGGAGTGAAGGAGGCAAGCGTGAAGAAGTGGTTGAAGAAGCTCGAAGATGTGGCTTACGAGATGGAGGACATTTTGGATGAATGGCACTATGCTCTGGTCAATCATAGGACCAAACTCCCTGCAAAGCCAAAGGTATGGTGCTTCTTCATACCATCTCCTTCTCCTTCTTCTTCTTCTTCTTCATGTTTGTGTTTCAAGAAACTTGGTGTTCGTCATACTATTGGGATCAAAATACAAGATGTGAAAGTCAAACTCGAGAAGATCTTGGATGAGAAGGATAAATTTAAGTTTGTTTCGTCTCTGTCATCTCCATCTCTACCTCCACGTCCATCTGATGCTGTGTCTAAACCTTTGCGAGGTCAATCTACTTCTTCGATTGATCAAGCCAAGGTCCAAAGCCTTGACATACATAAGAATAAGAATGAGATAGTGAGGAGGCTGATGGATATAAGTGATGTCAAACTTGTGTCAATAGTTGGGTTGGGGGGACTTGGGAAAACAACTCTTGCTCAGCTTGTTTATAACGATACTCAAATTAAGAATAGTTTCGACTTAACTATCTGGATATGTGTATCCGATCCCTTTGATGTGGCTAAGATTGCTAGAGAGATTGTTGAGAGTGTGACGAAAGAGATCATTCCTCCAAATACCAGCCAATTGGAACTGGTGCTCGAAAAGCTAAGAGATTCGATCTCGGGGAAGAAGTTCCTTCTAGTCCTTGATGATGTTTGGACTGAAGCACGTCAAGAGTGGGAACCCTTGAAGATCAAACTAGGCCATGGTGCAGCGGGTAGTAAAATTTTGGTTACGTCGAGAAATTCAAGGGTGGCTAGGATGATGGGCTCCTTGGAACAAGAGATTTATTGCCCGCAGTCTCTCAGTAACGAAGAGTGTTGGTCATTGCTGCGGCGCTTAGCCCTTGAGGAAAGGAGTGAGGAGGAATGTAAAGAATTCGAGGGCGTGGGGATGGAGATAGCTTGCAAGTGCAAGGGCTTGCCTCTTGCTGCAAATGTTTTGGGAAGCCTCTTGCAGTTCAAGGACTTGAAAGGGTGGCGAGATGTATCGAAGAGTGAAATATGGCAATCGGAGGAGGCAAAGGTAGATCTCTTTCCTCATCTTCTTCTAAGCTACAATGAGTTGTCCCCTACTCTCAAGCGCTGTTTCTCATATTGTGCCGTCTACCCTAAAGACTCTGATATCAAGGTTGAGAGATTGATACAAAAGTGGATGGCGCTAGGTTATCTAGGGTCTGTTAGGGGAAATGGTGAGTTGGAAGTTAAAGGGAGAGACTACTTTAACAATTTAGCAATGCGTTCTTTGTTTCAAGACATTAAGAAAGGTGATGATGGGTCGATAAAAGAGTGTAAAATGCATGATATAGTACATGATTTTGCTTTGTTCCTTAGGGAGAATGATGCTACTGTGACAAAGGATAATTGTCAAGTTTGCATCCCCCTTTTAGTTTCTCAGGTCAGAGAATATCGCAGCTTAGTTTGGCTTTGGTACATGCCAAGACATGTTTGCGATTGCCTTGCAAGTGTTAGGGTGCTTAAAGTCGAACGGGGTATTCCATGAGAATGGAAAAGTTGATTCACTTGCGATGGTTGGAATTTAGTCGCGGTTATTCAATATTAGAGAAAGATATCAAAATAATTTGTAGGCTTCACTTCTTGCAGTCACTCAAGCTATCATTTTGCTTCTTAAAAAAGATTCCTTTAGAAATTGAGAATTTGGTTGAGTTGAGACACCTCGACTTATCTCGCAACGAAGAGCTAGAGGTGTTACCTGCTGAAATTGGGAATTTGGCTAAGTTGAGACACCTCGACTTAACTCGCAATAAGAAACTACAGGAGTTGCCAGAGAACGTTTGTAATTTGGTTGAATTGCAAATTTTAAATTTGATGGAGTGCTCTAGTCTGCAAGGACTTCCTGAAGGGATCCACAAGCTTCAAAACCTCGAACACGTTGTCATTGCAGATACACCTGTTTGTCATCTTCGTCGTCTCCCTCCACGACTAGGCGAGTTAAGTGGTCTCCGCATATTGCAAACTAATAGAGATGGAGGAAGTCATTTCAAGGAGTTGGGAATATTGAAGAAGCTCAACAGTCTTACTGGATCTCTGGAATTGACAATCATGTATACCGGTGATGCTGAAAAGATGGTTAAGGATGCTCAAGAAGCAGATTTAAGGAACAAGATCCACATTCATAAACTCTCTATTGTATTCATGATTTATCAAGTGATGGGGTTGTCATTTTGGATGGAAATGATGGAAGCGCTGCATCCCAACCAGCAGAAGCTGAATGAACTCACCATCTATCGGTACAGGGCCTCCAGACTTCCACAATGGATCTCATCGCCACTCAGCTCACTAAAAGAAATTTCACTCTATGTCTGTCATGAATTGTCGCCATTGCCACCCTTTGGAAAACTTCCTTGTTTGGAAATTCTCATTGTGATTGACATCCAGAAATTGAAGTTTCTCGGAAGGGAATTTTTGGGTATAGAATCTCCACCACCACCACCATCATCATCATCATTATCAACTAAAGGAGAGGAAGTATTTGTTTCATTTCCTAAACTCAAGAAGCTTGGCATTACTGGTTGCAAGGAATGGTCGGAGTGGGAGGACATAACAGCAGAAGAAGAAGAATGTAGCGCAGTCTCCATCTTGCCGTGCCTTGAGGAGCTGCATATTGACGGGTGTAAGAGTTTGAAGATGCTGCCGAACCGCCTCCTGCGCAAGGCTTCTTCGTCTTTGCGAAGCTTGAACATCATCGGTTCAACACTGCTGGAAAGCCAATACGGAGACAAGGAGGGTTCAGGATGGAGATCCATAACCCTAAACAACCCACGCCTTCGATTCTTTGAAATATAAATTGCGTCCTAATTTTTCTTCTTCATTCCAGTTGTTTCTTTGCTGAAATTATTGTTCATGCTTATGTTATGATGTAATTTAGATGAAGCGCTTTGCTTTCTTTTTGGTTTATGTACTATATATATATATTTGTTATACTAGTATGCCTTCCCTTGGAATGCACGGCATAAGTTAAGCTAAGTGGCTAATAATATTTTGTGTATTATTTTCTCTTTGTTTAAAATGATACTACATTTGCCCCTTGTTATTAGTCTCATTTGTCATTTTCGTCTATCTTATTATTAGTCTCATTTCCTAATATGGCTTCCTCCTGAGATTTGTAATAATGGACAATCAGCTAATACAGAAAAATCGAATTTGGTGTTCTTCGGAAGGGTGATAAACTAACGTGGTATGTATGAGATGCATTAGGGGTGCAAGGATGGCTGAGATTTGGTGGAGGAGAAGAGAAAACGAGGGAGTAGAGAAGAGAGGGAGAGATGATGGAGGCTAAGGCTTGAGATGCGGTAACGGCGCATCAATGATTGAATTTTGGCAAGGGAGAAGAGAAAATGAGAGATGCGGAGGATGTTGCCGGAGGCGGAGGCGTCAGCACCTGCTGTTTTTGCATAATGAGGAGTAGAGAGGGAGGGGAGAGGGAGGGGGAGCCATGAAGAAAGAAGAAGAATGAGTGAGATAGACTAGAAACATTTTAAATTTACAAAAATTTTAAATCTTTATTTTTCTTTTTAATTTTTAAAATTTGAAATTTAATTTTTTTTAATTTTGTGTTAATTTTTTTAATATATTAAACTTTTTAAAATATTTTAAAATATTAATATTTTTAAATTTTAATGTTTTTTTCAATTTATTTTTTTTAATTTCAGGTTTCAAATTTTTGAAATTTTTATTTATTTTTATTTATTTTTAATTAGAGTGTTAATTGAAATAAGGGGTACAATTAGTTGTGTCTAATTATGTGTTTAAGATCCTAATATCCTTTTATATATAATAGCGATGCGGATTCGGAGCACCACGTTAATCGACATGCCTACGTGGCGCTCCCTATGCTCTCCATTCCTATTTATCTAAAATTCATATATTTATACAAATTTTAACATTAATATAATTATTTTTATCTATATTGTGTATATATTCCTATGCGTCTCCTATGTTCAATTCATGCTTATAATTAACATTAATATAATTATTTAAACAAAATTTAACATTCCTATGCGTCTCCTAGGTTCAATTCATGCTTATCTTTAATTTAATTTAATTATTGAATATCTATATTAATTTAATTAAATAAATAAATATATAAAAAATCTATTCAGAATGGAATAGTAATAATAATAATAATAATAATAATAATAATAATAATAATAATAATAATAATAATTAGATGATATTTTTTAATAATAAATAAAATGAATTTTAGATAAATTATAAATAAATTGATTTTTAGATAAATATGAACGGATAGCATAGGAAGCGCCACGTAAGCATGTGAATGAAAGTGGTGCTCCGAACCACGTTCATTCATGTGCCTACGTGGCGCTCCATATGCTCTCCGTTCCTATTTATCTAAAAATTCAATTTATTTATAAAAAAATTATAAAATAATTCATAGTAATATTTCTTCACATACGTATTTGATAGAGGATATCCATGTATATAAAAAAATTATAAAATATTTGATAGAGGATATCCATGTATATGCATATCAATAGAATTTGGATGTAGTTATTTAACTTATTTTGTATTTATTTTATAATTACAATTTTACATATAATATGGAATAGAAAAAATATAAGATGAACTACTAAGTATTTTATTAGTTACCTTTAATGCTATTATATTCACACATGAATAGATAAACTATTCGACATGACATTGTGCATATTTCGATAGACTCATCTCCACTTTGGACTTCATGTGTGATTCTTAAATTAACAAAGAACATGAGATTACAAGTAATTAATCTTAATTATTAATAATTATCTAATAATTGGATAATTTATTTCAATATTTTAAATATAAGTGTAGTACTAACATTTTTTTTTTATCAATACCAGAATGATTAGGGATGTCAATGGGTCGGATTTTAGCGAGTACCCTGCTCGCCAAATCTAATTGGGACGGTTTTGGGTATTATAAATTGGGTTTGGAACGGGTTTGAATAATAAAGTAGATACCTGGAACGAGTTCGGGTCGGGTATGGGTATACACCTTTGAGAACCCAAAAATATAATTGATAAAAACATAAATCGTTAGTTTTGTTATTTGTTAACATTTAATTTGATATTTGTTTGAGTGATGCTATTCGGCCATAATGTGGCCAACCATAATTTAATTTTTTTTAATTATTTTTAGTATCAAATAATTTATATATTTATGCCAAACTTTTTTAGATTATAAAAAACTTTAAAAGCGATGCCCCGTATTTTTTACGTATTTTTTAAAATTAACCCTTTAATTATTTGATAATTTTTACTATTTTAAAGAATTTGTTACCCTTTTATCTAAAAAAATTAGAAAAATATTTTAAAATTAAAATATAAAAGTAATAAATTATAGTTATTATTTACTATTTTTGAAATTACATATACTACGAAAAATGTCGTTGTGTGGCCGGCCACATTATGGCCAAATAGCATTATTGTATTTGTTTTGCATTTTGTATATCGTTAGTTAGCTTTATTTGAGATACACACGTTTATATTAAAAAAAAATTCGATCGTTATATATATATTACGTTATAAATTTTCTTATAAAAAATTATTACTATTAAGTTTATTTGAGTGTAACGGGTAATAAATTGGTATTACCCGATGAGTTTGGATCGTGTACGAGTATTGAATTTTAAACATGTTTAGGACGGGTATGGGTATACAAAATTTTAACGGGTTTGGGTTTGGGAAATGCTTAATGGGCGGGACCCGACCCATTGACATCCCTATGAATGATGATATGAGACTAAGTGCTAAGGAGACCAGATAATTTGCAGAACGAACACTTGAGATAGGCGACGGTGTTGTCGAGGAAAGTCTTGGCGATGGAGAATCTGAGGTCACACTGTCGAATGATATTCTCTTGCATAGAGTAATCCGATCGCAGCAATATTAGAGAGCACTTACCCAGACATATTACAAAGTGCTTCTAATCCAGAATATTTCAAAGATAGAGTCATACTTGCACCAACAAATTTGCTTTGCTATAACGATAAATAAGTGTCATGGGCAGTTTTATGTCGAATACATAACTATAATATGAATTGACATTGAATTGGTTCTTCGTATTTAATATTCTTAAATTATTTTTATTGTTTGTAAGTACATAAAAATTGAGAATCATAGTCTAAAATACTTTAAAATAAATTTCAATGATAAAATATCTAAATATTAAAAATAATTAACATCCGTCGATTTTCGACAGGTAGTAAAGTAGCTATTGAAGAAATATTAAAAATAAATTTCAATGATAAAATATCTAAAATTTCAATTTATTTATAATTATAATAAAATATAATTCTTCTAAATATTATGTTATATATATAATAATAATAATATAGAAGATAGAAGATATGTTTAATCTTTATAATTATTTATAATAAAATATACTTCTTCTAATTATTACACATATAGAAGAAGAATATATTAATAAAATATTATTCTTCTATGTATTTTAATAATTGAATGTTTAACCTTTATGTATTTATTATTCATGTCGAATTTTGAAGGGAGACAAATGTATCTATCATCAAAATATTTTCATTTAAACTATTTTCTTACAAACACGAGTAACGGACAACTTTATATAATTATGTACTATTGTTCTACTAATTTAATTTAAAATTTATAATTAAGCTAATACGTATATGATAAGCATAGACAGTAGTATACAATATAAAATTAAATATAAGATTGATATTGTGTGAGAGTAAAAAAATAGCAAATATAAAGTGATTCATATCGAATATTAACATTAAAATTGATTATAACTATGTGAGACTCTCTATGACATATTTTTTTCAATTAAAAATAAACAACGGACGGCCTGACTTATTTTTTATTTATAGACATTTTATTTTTATTTCAATAAACGACGGGTTACCTAAAAGTAGCAATATAAAGTGATTCATATTAAATATTGAGTTGGAATTGAGTATAACTATGTGCGACTCTCTTTGACATTTATTTTTATTAAAAATAGACAACGGGCGGCTTAACTTATTTTTTATGTAACGACATTTTTTTATTACAATAAACAACGGGCTACCTAAAAGTGGCAATATAAAGTGATTCACATCGTATATTGCTGTTAAAATTGATTATAACTATATTATACTCTCTTTGACATATTTTATTTATTAAAATAAACAGCAGACGACTTGACTTATTTGATTTAGCGAAATTTTGCATTTTCTTTCTATTAAAATAAACGACGGGTGACAATTCTATGTATATTATAGAAAAATATAATAGAATCCTACATATTTTACCTAAAAGTAGCAATATAAAATAGCAAATATAAAGTGATTCATATCGAATATTAACGTTAAAATTGATTATAACTATGTGAGACTCTCTATGACATATTTTTTTTTATAATTAAAATAAACAACAGGCGACTTGACTTATTTTTGATGTAACGACATTTATTTTTATTTCAATAAACGACGGGTTACCTAAAAGTAGCAATATAAAGTGATTCATATCGAATATTGAGTTAAAATTGAGTATAACTATGTGAGACTCTCTTTGACATTTTTTTTATTAAAAACAATAACGGACGGTTTGACTTATTTTCGATGTAACGACATTTTAAATTATTACAATAAGCAACGAGTTACCTAAAAGTGGCAATATAAAGTGATTCATATCGAATATTGCTGCTAAAATTGATTATTACTATGTGAGACTATCTTTGACATATTTTATTTATTAAAATAAACAACAGACGACTTGACTTATTTTGATGTTGTTTGTAAGAAAATAAAAATCGAGGATTATAGTATGAATTATTTTAAAATAAATTTCGTTGATAAAATATCTAAATATTAAAAATAATTAGCACCCGTCGATTTTCGACGGGTAGTAAACTAGTTTGCTAAAAGGGAAACGACTCAACTTGAAAAAGACGGTCAATCAGAAAAGTGATTCAACTTGAAAGTAAATAATAGTCATATGAGTAAAATATATTTTTAAAAAATAAAAAAATAGTCACTCTTACACAATACCACGCCATAAAAGTGTGAATTCATTTGAGCCCATAATTTACTCTATTCAAACATGCCAATTCATCAATTTGTGATTTCGTTCACATGGAGTCGGGACTCTGATATTTGTACACAATTTTATTTTTTTCGTCCGTAATATTTATGCACAATTCATTCTAAAACGTAGAGCCCGTCTTTATCATTCTCTTTTCTACAATCAAAATTCACCTTAAAAAATACATAAATATTCACTTCACTTATATATCACAGGTATAAAAACTCGTGCAAAAGATTTCGTGCACAAAATTATTAACAGAGGGGGTCACAATTTGATAAATGCTCCCACATCCCACATATTCAATGTGTCAAAAATTAAAGTGACGATAATATAATTAAGATAAATTATTATAAATACATACTCTAAAATAAAGCATGCAATGAAAAACTTATTAGGGTAGACTTTCTAGTAGTAATAAATAATCTATTAGGATCTTTGCTATGTACTTCATCCGTCTTTATAGATGTTACATATCGTTTAGGGTACAAAAATTAAGAAAGTGTGAGTTTGTATGTTAAAGTGATGAGTATATATATAAAAATTGTTTTTTCTTTAGTAATTTTTTACCAAATAAGAAACGTAACTCCACCGTAGAACGTACCAAAAAGGAATATTATACGTAAAGTCCGTAAAGAGATAGAGAGAGTATATCTTTTATTTTGAACCTTTAGAAGTGAACCCTATTGGACCCTTTCTGGACTAATTTAACCACAAAATGGACCATTGTATTGTTAGTCAAATTCCAACACGCCACATAATTACACGCACATTTTTTTTCTTGAACAATATTTACAATGAATTCTATTCTAAGTAATGACTAATGATATTAACGCAAAAGTGACATCAAATTTTGACTAATTGAAACACATGGGACCCTAATGGATGACCGAATCAAATTAAATGATAATTAGGAGAAATGAAAGCTCAAAGACATCGAAAGGATGAAATTCTCTGTCCCGATTTTATTTTAAATATTACTTCAACTAATTTTATAATATTCTTTATAAGAAATAATAGTAATTACTATGTTAAACAATAAAAAAAAAATCTATAAATAAAACATTGAAAGTGTGTGTATAAACTTTAATTAATATCACAATTATAATGCATTCTTAGCACTATTCTTAGAATTTTCATTAGTCTCACACCGACTTCAAAAGGTCCGTATCTCTATATATAGATTAGATGACCGAATGACTTAATGCTGCTATTACGATACATAATGGCTTAATGCACTACTATTATTATCATCATCGTCATCGTATATCAACAATTCAGATCATTTTTTATTTTTTATACGAAATTCATTTTTATTTGATCGTGTTGGAGGGGGCGTTGTATATATTCCAAGATCACTCGTTTTGTTTTGTATGTTATGAAGCACCGCCCACATGCATTAACACTGTAAATTGATATTTCGTAGAGAAAAGGTAATTAAAAAACTCCTTTCGTCTCACTTTACTTGGTTTACTTTCCTAATCGGAACGTTCCATTTCAATTGACTTGTTTTCTAAAATAAAAAGAATTAACCTTTACTTTTCACTTTTAACGTTGCACCTAAAATTAATCTTGTATGAAACAAGTAAATTTGAGTGGGACAGAAGGAGTATTTAACAAAGCAAATAAATATTGGAAGGAAGCTGGGGAGAAACTCAAATGGGGATGCAAGCTAAGCATGCACTTTTTTGTAGAAAAATGGAAACCTTTATGCCCTATAAATAAATGCAGAAATCACCCATTTATTAATTCAAACCTCGTTCCCTCTTTTGTTTTTTTGTTTTTTTTCATTTCCATATTGTAATATACATATTGAGAGAGAGAGATGGGTGATGATAGGATAGTAGGTTATCGGTTCTATCCAACTGAGGAAGAACTGTTGTGTTACTATTTTCCTAATAGACTCAATGGCACAAACCCTAATATCGATAGAGTTATACCTCTCGTGCACATTTATGACTACAACCCTTGGGATCTTCCACGTAATTTATATATACATGCATACCTCTTTTTTTACGTTATTTATTTAATTCATGCACACGTGCACACATATACTATACATGTGTATATTATTGATAGATGTAATTGCATGTAAGCAAAACTTGATATATATATTCTCTATGCCGGTCATCCGTTGATGCAACAGATGTGTTAAAAGTTAATATAACTGACGATGTATGTGTTGTTGGAATTGAATTGAGCAGATGTAGCTGGAGAAGTATGTCGTGCGGATACGGATACGGAACAATGGTTCTTCTTCACGCCGAAGCAAGAAAGGGAATCCCACGGAGGAAGGCCTAACCGCCTCACCGGAAATGGATACTGGAAAGCTACCGGCTCTCCTAGCGATGTTTATACTAGTCGAAATCTCCGGGTTGGGCGGAAGAAAACCATGGTTTTCTACGAGGGACGGGCTCCAACAGGTAGAAAGACGGCTTGGAAAATGAACGAGTACAAACTCTACGAGGCTAACCATCAATCTGCTGCTCATCCCCAGGTTATACAATTGAGATCCTGTAAAAAATAGATTTTGTGTAAACAGTAAAAGAATAAAATAGTGCAGCATATGCATAACGTGCCATTATATTTATGCATAGGCTGCATCTATTTTATTTTTTTACGAAAAAACTACTTTTTACTGTCTAAAGAATACATGGGATGTCCTTAATGTGTGCCATTACCCAAAATTCAAATTAATGGTTTAGGGTTTACGATGAATCATATATCTATATATTCATTTCCTAACTATTATATTTATTATTCATATGCAGCTCATCGAAGATCTGAGCTTATGCCGAATCTACAAGAGATCGAAATGCACGAGGATGTTCGACAGACGCCCGCAAACAGAGGCGGCAGCAGCGGCACTTGATGAAGCGACGGCACAATACTACCAACACTACCGTCAAAGTGAAAATACTACATATGAGGAGACGATAACAACTGATAATTATGAGCAGAATATTCAAGGTGGTGTGGAAGAAAATGAATTTGGATGGGGAATAGGAACTCAAGCTGAGCCCTTGAGGGAATTAGATGTAGTCATGTTGCTCGACTGGTTTGACATATGAAAGATTAAATCATGAAAATTTTCCATAAAAGAATAAAATCTACTTGCTAATATAATGTTTCAGCGCCGGTTGATTGAAATTCGACGGGAATCAATCTACTTGCAATAGTCCTCCCACTGTTTGGGTCGGACGTAAATAGGAATATGTTTATTTGTACGGGGTTTAGGATTAACCAATCTTGGTTAGTTCTTCCCTCAACTTCATCTAATTTATCTCGGTTATATACATGTTAGGCGCCTAATCCTCCACCTCCGCGGTGTTTTGGTTTTTTTTTTTTAAAAAAACGAATAATAGGTTATTAAAAAGATACTAATGTTTTACTGTTGAAGTATGTGAGATATATCATTTAAATTTACGCATTTTCGAGTCGCCAACGAGGGTAACATTTTCTCGGATAGACGTATCGTATGTATTTGAATTTTGAATGTCAAGTTGTTCGTTGTTCACAATATATAATAAGAAACAAGTGAATGAAAATGCCATTTTCTCACATAGCCGTTATTCACTTTGATTTTGAATGACGAACCATCCGTTGTTCGCCATAAGAAAATTAGATTTATATAGTATTCATTCGAATTTTAAATATCAAGTTATTCATTGTTCACAATATATATTCGAAAAATAGATTAACGAGGACAACATCTTCTCATATAAGGGTATTATATAATTTTAATCTAAATGTCAAGACCCGACGTGTACATGTAAAAAATATATTAAGAAGGGCATTATGTATTTTGAATACAAATTATTTGTTGGTCCGATGTAACAGAAAAAACATGTCGAGTGGTATATATATAATTCTTCGAAAATTTGTTAGGGAAAAAAATTGAACTTAGCATTCAATTATATGGTATAATTTCCTCTAACAACAAGTTTTACGTTTTTAGGTATCATCTGTGATGCTCGGACTCTACAAAAGTGCAAGCCTACCCATGTCCATCGGATATGACGCTGATCCTGACACGGGACATGGGTCAGACCCTTAGTTTTCATTTTTTTTATTTGCAATTCAACATTCAATACTCCAATGCTAAAATTCAAATTATATGTGGCTGCCATTATTAATTACTGCTCCAATCTTTTAACCAAAAATCTTAAAGAAATTATTGAGATATACGGACTTTTTACAGCCGAATCCCTGTATCCTAAATTTGAATAAGTAAAGAGTTTGGATCGGATCTCCACACCCGTGTCCGGCGCCTGTACCCGAGCAACATAGTATATCATTTGTTTTGGAGAATACAATTATAATAACTGATCTTGCTCACAATGGGCAAATGGTGTTTTATTTGAGATGAGATCCTCTGTCCCAAAATTTGTGTACCAATGGTGTACCATATTTAAAATTAGTAAGTTTTGAATTTTCTCTATTAGTGGTGATTTTGAGTTTGGTTATTAGTGTATGTCAAAACTTACTAATTTTGAATATGATACATCATTGGTACACCAATTTGGGGACAGAGTATCTCATCTCGTTTTATTTTCGGTCCATGCTAATTAGTGCAATAAATAAGTAGTCCACTTCTAAGGGTTCAAGATAGAAATGCATTTTGAACCCTTAAGGGTCAAAAATTATGCCACGTTTAACCAATTCTTATTTCTCTCAATATAAAAACCGGTGAGGGACGAAGGGGGCCAAGACTAACTCTCCCACAATATAAAAGTTGAGATGTTGGTCCAATCACATTCCACCCTTTTCAATTTGATATATATAAAACATTTGAAAATAAGTTGGAAATGGGGGAGCATAGAAAAGAAATGAGGAAGAGAAAGTGGGTTTTATTCGAATCAAATAATGACCAACTGCTGACGTGAAAATGTGTACGAGAGAGGGGGAGGGATTGAGATGATACAAACATTCCAACTTGATCTTAACCTATTAAGAGTATTAAAAATTAAGTATAAATAAAAAAAAATGTAAACGAAAGGTCAGAATCAAACGTTTGTATCGTAAATATTTCTTTTGACCTTCCTCCGGTGGCGGAGCCACCCACAAGCCACAGTGGGCTTAAGCCCACTCCAATATATATATTTTTTTATTTTAGTTCTTAAAATTTCTGACTTTTATCGACTTTTGTTATTGTCAGCCCACGCCAATTGTGAAAAAAAAAACTAATAGTTTTCGTCTAGTTTATAGCACTAGCCAACCCAGCCACCGCCATGAAAAAATCCTGGCTCCGCCACTGCCTTCCTCTCATTCCATGAAGATTGAAGAGTAAAACGCAAAAGCCGAAATTCTCTGAACGCCGATCGAGCCGCTACTAGAAAACTACAGTAACATTTTTATAATTAGGGCAAAATGCATTATTGTTTCTGCCCTTAACGTGTTCGACAAAATGCAGCCCTGTAGTATGATGTACATTTCCCTAGAAGATGAAGGAATTAACTTCCTCTCGGATCCTTATAAAACTAGAATCAATTTATGAGTTATGACAAACATTTTTTTTTTTTTTTTTTTGAGAAGAGTTATGACACATTTTCAACTGCAGATTATGTGCCAAATTATAGACATGGAAAACAACTGTAGACTCGCTATGAAGAGTAAGCAACATACTATTCAACAATATTGCAGGAGGGGAAGGAATAAAGGGATAATTGACTCTAAATACAATACCTTCCGTTCGGTGAAATCTTTGTATAATTACACAACCTTAAGTCGGATTGTGCCTAGTTTAGCAAGCGACAATTTCATGATGACATGGAAGCCGGATGACATTGGTGGCCACATTGCTCATTGACATGGAATGTGTATGTTATAGTTCGACAAATTTGGCTTACACATTAATATCAAATCGGAGAAAAATTGACCTAACATGCAAATTGAAGATTTAGCTTATGTTCCTCACACAAATATGTACTAGATTCTAATCAGAAGAGATTTAGGGAGCAACAATTTGCAGCACGTTAAGTATATATAGTCATCACAAGATCACGCATTTGTATATGATATGTATAGTACAGGTTTGTTGTGACTATACTTCCTCAATATAGGGTGATTATTCATTTGGAGATGTGATAGTCGATTCCTGTATAAGAAAGAAATTCATACTCAGAAAGTTGATTCAACTGGCAGCTGATTAGTTCCTGAGCTATACAAGACACCAACTTGATGCTAATTGACTGGTAGTAAGGCCAATCTCCGTTAACAAACAGACAAGACACTAAACAGAAGTAATGTGAAAGGTAGCAGTTTCTTAGTAGTCATAGGAAAAGGGATGAGTATAAAGAAGCTCAGTCGAGAAGGGAAACAACAAGAACAAACTATACAGTTATTATGTTCGCACATGCACCCCTCTTTTGTTCCCACAACAAAGACCAGATTACAAAAATGGATAGGTATCTATCGTCCCTAATTTTCCGAGATACTGACCTTCAGGCATTGTTCCGTACTAAAGCATTACTCACTGCAGCTATTTCAGTAACCTTAACTTCGTCAATAGTCCCACCAGCTCTGGATGCAGAGGCAGGCTATGAAACAACTTCCGGAATATCAACCAAATACACACTATTGCCATCACTATAGCAAAGCCAGATTAATCTGCCTCAGAAATTCTGCCATCACAACATGGATCGGATACCCACTAAGGTTGGATACATCAGATTGCACCGGATTAAACAATGGTGCTTAGACATGTTAGTCCCTTCTACATAACTACTTCCACCTCCCCACAACTTCCAAGTTCCTAACTTTTGTATTGGCTTCACATTAACCATTTCCAAAAGTGTTGCTACCAATCGAGAAGTACACAGGTTCGTCTAATCCAGAGATATAACATAAACAAGATACTACAGCAGCCCTTCAACAATGCACAAACTGCAACAAGAATTTCTGATACTACCTTAAAGAAAAAACAGCTCAAAGTAGGCCGCAAATAACAAACAAATCAAACTAAGTACAATTCGAGACGAAGAGCAATCCAAAATCTCAAATCTGTTATCTTACATTCTTACCCATATTAAGACACACTAAAGAGCAAAACAGAATCGCATTTCTTCAGCTTAATACTCTCTACACTCGCTCTAGCACCAAAATACCTAAAAACAATTCAAAATGGAAAGCCAGCAACAGATAAAAGAGAAGCAGAAATCAACGAGAAACGAAGCATCAAATCAGCAAGAATCAAGAAACAAAAATTACTCAAACTTTTATAGCGAATAACTATCAGCATTGCATCGAATTTAAAGCAAAAGCGAGTAAAAATCCTTCCACAAAAGTATAACATAGTTCTACTACTCTCAGGTCCCCAAATCAAAAACTTTTAAATTCGAATTTGACCTATCAATCGATGGTCTGCATAATGTCCTCCGCCGTGAACTTGGTGCCCTTGTCCTTATCAGCGGCGGCGCGGCCATTAGCCTTGCGGTCGAGGAGCGACTTCCTGTCCTTGTCGAGGCGGAGCTTGGTGATCACCACCTTCGACGGGTGGATGCCGACGTTGACGGTGGAGCCGTTAACCTTCTCCCGGGTGATGCGCTCGATGTGGATCACCCACTTCTTACGGTAGACCTGCACCACCTTCCCCTCGCGCCCCTTGTAGGTGCCGCGGACCACCTGCACCTCGTCGTCCTTGCGCACCGGCATCGACCGCACGCTGTACTTGGATCGGAGGTCGCCGGTGAGCGGCGCGCTCATAAGCACGCGCCGCACGCTCGACGGCGCCGTGAAGTGAGCCTTCCGGCTCTTGCGGCGGGAGGAGGATACGCGAGGATTGTACTTCATTATCGCCGCCGGGGATTGGAGGAGGGAGAGAGAGAATGGAGGCTCGGATTCCTCTCCGCGGTGAGTGACTGAGGATTAGGGTTAGGGTTTATCTTTCATACTTATGCTGCCTTTTTTGAGCTCAAATTTTGGGCCCTAACGAGTATTGGGCCCTTTAATATTTGAGATATAATAAACGAAGCCCATTTATATGCAAGGACTTAATTGGATCAATCAATAAAAATACATTCGGGCCCCCTACGCCCTTCGTTTCTTTCCATCTTTTCTTCTTCTCGTATTATCTGATCTATGTGATGGATGATTTATATTTTATATATTTTACGATAATGTTCGAAAAAGAAACGAAGATGTTTAGTTCGGACGTAATGGAAAATTTGACGTAAACAGGTGAAACATGAAGACTACGTTTTTGCTTTCTTACAACATATTTTATCATACCAGACCAAGCCAAACATAATTGAGCTCGATGGATTTCGGACTAGTTTAACCCATCATACAAAATGGCAAAAAAAAACCCAAAAGGCTCGTTCTAGTCTAGTCTGCCCAGATATTTGTAGTTCAAATATGTTTTTCGAGATCAATTGGGTTTGATTGTAAAAAATCTACATCCTTCGTGATTTCTAATATTTGACAACGTTTTACAATAAATATAATGGCATGATGGAAGGTGTGAATTTTTTGATGTTTTCTAATTTTTCACAACATTTTCCTATAAAAATGATGCTATTGAAGGCGTGACGTTTTTCCGACCAATTTATCTGGGCTGTTTAACCTTCTTAGTTGTTTTAATCACCCAAATTTGTGCCTCTATATAGCTATGCAATTTCTTTTACAAAGTACGAGCTATGCAATTTCTATGCAATTAAATGATAATTGATAATTTTTTTTATCATATTATACCTAACTAAGATGGATGTAGATTGGGGTAAGTGGACTATACATAAAATAAATTTTAAGAATCAGAAACAAGTATTCGAAATGTAAAGATTAAATTAAAGAATAAATAAATGGACTGCGGGTAGCTCATCATAACATATAATTCACTTGAATTATGGTTAGACATAATCCGCTCTAACTGAAAAAATTGCGTTCATTCACTATGCAGTAGCTCATCATAACATATGATTAACTTATGGTTAGACATAATCCGCTGTAATTGGAAATGAAGAACATGTGATCTACTGTAATCATCAGGACATGATACCACTTCAAATTTCGCTTGAACATATATCGAGATTTTACCGTAAGAGATATAACTCATGCAGAAATGTGTTATGTTTGCATGTAGAGAAATGGTAATGAAATGTGTAGTATAATAAACTTTTTATCTTGAAAGTGTACACGTCACATTTGAATTTCAAGTTCGTACTTTGAATAATGCAATAAGGGTAAAGATGTAAAATTCATTTGCCCATCAAACATCAATAATAATTTACTAGTATTACTTATATGAAAGTAGAATTACCATAAAGCCTCATAGTGCCCCATTACTACATTGCTTTGTTTAATTGTATTTATAATGTGGTAACTGTATAGATGAATTAATACTACAACTTATTAAAAAAAGAAAAGAAAGAAACAAAAAACTCAACAACATATATTTTTACTTTTGCCAAATAATTTAGTTATTTAATTATTAAATAAAATAGGGTAATTTTGAGTGATTTGTTTCTATCTAATTTTCCATCATTGTTTACCTTTTTTTCATTTAATATAATCCGAATTAAATAATTTTTAATTTTCTGAGTGTATATTGACGTTATTTTAGTCCATTTCATGTCAATCGTTGTTTTTTTCCATATGAATGCTCTAATGTCCACGTTAAAAAATGATGTCCATTGTTGACGTGACAAGTGTTATAATTTAAAAAAATTATCATAAATATAAATCTTTAAAATCTCTAACCGGAAAAATAATAATAAATCCCACTAAAAAATAATGCACACATATTATTTATTTTCAAACTTTTTTATATTATATATCTGTATATAGCATAGTATATACATATGCACTTATCATATTACTCCGTATTTGTTTATTTTGGAAAAATAATAAACAGGAAAGAGAAAAGGAGGGAGATGGTCGAGTACTCGAGTAGGCTGCTATTCAAATATATGAAACAAGTAGGAGTATTTGCAAACAACAATCACTAGCTTTATAAAATAAAGCAGAATGAAACACTTACGACGTGTAGGGTTTAGATATCACCGTTTGCAGTGCAACTATTTGCATAATCGAAGCTCCCACCAAAGCATCAACATACCCGCAGGTCTATTATCTTAAGAAACTAGACTAGCCAACATAAAACAGTAAAAATCCGAGTTCATCTCAACTTACGTCTCAATACTTTGGAGGTGGAGGGAAATGAGGAGGGCTCCCACCACTCGGGCCATAAGCATTCTGATATTGTCCCGGACCAGCTCCCGCGTTAGGCCCAAAGTTGTTCTGAGTTGGGCCGGGCCCATATCCTGCATTCGGGGCAAAATTGCCAGTATTTGGTCCAGGATAGTTCTGGTTCTGGTTCTGGTTCGGGTAAGGGCTTCCACCTGCATTTGGACCAGGTCCGGTAGGAAAGCCACCCTGGTTCGGGCCAGGTCCATTTTGATAGTTGCCTGGTGGCCTCATGTTATTTCCGGGGCCTCCAGGTGGGCCTCCATAGTTTCCACCGGGGCCAGCAGGTGGGCCTCCATAGTTTCCACCGGGGCCTCCAGGTGGGCCTCCATAGTTTCCACCAGGGCCTCCAGGTGGGCCTCCATGGTTTCCACCAGGGCCACCGGGTGGGCCTTGAATCTCTCTTCGTTCGAAGTTTCTGGACCTGTCAAAGTTGCGAGGTCTGTCATTGCGCCTGTTCCTCTCATTTGCACGACTATTGTTCCTCACCCATTCCTCGTGATATTTTGGGTCATAGGGAACAGCTTGCCCGTTGATGAATGGTTCACCTACAGTTCAAGATGACACCATCAGAACTGATTTCATCAAACTAGTATTTGTTGCATGACATAATAATAATGAGCAGAAATGTGACAAATGTGTGGACCTAAACCAGGAGCTAGTGAAAGAAACTGTAAATCCCAATTTCAGAAGCATACCAGAAAGTTTTATAGCATAATATATGAACATAAAATTGACTGTTAATGAAGGACAGATGAAAAAAACTCGGTCTGTAGCATTAGGCATGAACGCTTATGCAAGTTTCATACCTCCGTAGTCCTTGTTTCTAACATCCAAATACGAATCAGGAAGAACCCAGCGAACTTTAGGGAGTTCTGCAGCCAAAGAATTTGTTCAATCAAATTCAGTAAACACCTTTTTTAACAGAAAACACCAACGAACAGGACCCTTACCTTTCAACTTATAAGAAAGTTCTTCATTGACTAGTGCTCCAAATGCATAGTAGTGTCTCGTTGAGACAGAATATATCTTCATCCTCGCTTCTTCCTCACTAAATTTTTTTTAAAAGTCCACAAACCATGAATACAGCAAGAAGCAAAAGAACGTTCATTCATAAGTTACGATATAGCTATAGGTAGAACAAGTCAAAACTAATTTGCAATCACCAGCAAGTAACTAAGGTATACAAAGCAAAAGATATTGGACTGCCTATTACATTTGACAAAGAAAGGCACACTCACACTACACCACCAAAACCCTCGAAGAGTATAGACATAACATATGTTTAATACTAACAAACAAAAAGCTCAGAGATGGGAGGATGAATCGATAAGCAGAACAAAACAATCTAATGTCGGAATGCTACTCAAAAGTATGTAAAACTTCGAGATCAAAACTCAAATGGCGAAAACTCTAAAGCACATTAACAATATCATCGACAAAGAACGAAAACTCCACCCTCGACAGCAGACATTTGCAAGTTCCCTTACAGAATTGTCCCTGGCACAGCAATACCCATACATCGAACATCATTTTCTCAAAATTCAGTAGCATCACAATTCATATCCCCCAATTTACCATCTAACCAAAACAAACCCTAGACTTCCACTCCAAAAATCAAGCATTCAACAAACCCTTCGAAATCCACACAAATTCAAAAATTAATCATACAGAAAACGTTTGAAAATACAGAAATTGAATGAGCGTTAAAAACGGCAAACCTCCCAACCACGGTAGCAAGCGTCTTAATATAGCTGTCGATGATTTCTTCTCTCGTCGGTTCACCCTCCGGCTTCTCCACAACGACGAGCCAGTGCTCGAAATCGCAGCCATCGAGCAGAATCGTCTCCTTAGGTGGGCGATTCGACCAGTTAGGGTTCGGATCGTTCAGAGAAGACGAAGCCTGCTGAGTCGAGAAAGCCCTAGCGGAAAGAGCCGGGAGGTAGCGACGGAGATACGAAGCGGAAGCCGCGGCCGCTAGAGGGCGGAGGCAGGAGGGAAATGAGGAGGTGACAGAGGAGGCCGCGGCGGCGCCGGAGTTAGAGAAAGCGGTTGAGAGAGAGGGCTTGGAGGCGTGCAGGGAACGGGCGAGAAATCGCGTCGCCATTTTCGCAGAGCGATAAACCCTTGGTGAGAGAACCGATTAGAATGAAGGGTTTTGGGATTCTACTAATCCGTCTGAGTTTCTTATTTTTAAAAACAAATGAAATGTTTCCAACAAGTGTTTTATAAATCGAATCGAACCGTCGGTTGAACTCGGTTGAACCATGAACCGTAATGATTTTAGTTCATGGTTTTTTTCGGTTATTTCCGATTGAACCACGGTTCAACCGAAAAAATCATGAATTGAAGATCTCACCGGTTCGACCTCCAGTTCGGTTTTAAAACATTGTTTCCAAACTATAGGTTACATTTTACTTTATACGTTCCGTCCAAAACGATACGAAAAAAACACGTATGTATCTTTATGGGTGACCCGTTGCTCTTAATACGACATTTTCCCAAAACACTTAACTTTTTAAACACTCCATGTTTAATTTTATGAACAAGAAAAAATGTATATTGTCTTGGACCGAACGAAAGGAATACCGAATCTCAGGCTATTAATATTGTTATTACTATTACTATTATCATCTAAGATTAATACTTGACTGTTGCTATGTGTCTAGATGCAATATAAATCAATAGATTTCACTCCTCTCTACAAGTTCGAGTTTGTAGAGACGTAATTCTATTATAGTTACAGAGCATTTGGCCAATATCAAAATCCTGTGTTCAAATCCCATTATATTAAGATGTGACGGAATTCTGTCAAAAGGATTATACGCAATACAATTATATATTTTCTCAAACGAAAGGGCATTGTTCGATTAAGGTTAACAACGAATCTTAGATTAGTGAAGCTTTGTAATGAAACATACAAGGTTGATAACCTTCACTCATAATAAGTCATTAATAAGGCGATTGACCTTATCTTACACGAACATATCCAAAGTTGATGCGGTTGATTTGCCAAATGCGTATAGATGTTCACGTGTACGAGGATAAGTAAGAACTATAAATCTTCTGGATGGAAGCCCTAATCTTTTATCATGTTGGACCTAACCTATCATCGAAAACGTCAAAAGGCCCAACAAGCCCATACTAGTCTCCCCTGGCTCATACACGTATATTCGTATTTTTCAAGCTCGATTTCGGCCCGATTGTAAAAAAGCCCTATGCCCACTCTAGGATAACGCAATATTATCAACTGAACTTTTCCCCACTTTATTTCGCTCAAACAAATCTACGTGACTCACAACATCTAATCTTATCCCAACACAATTAATTAATTACTACTTTCAAATGAATAAGATATATACTCCACTACGCATGCATATTAAGTTGAAGAGAGAGAGCAGAACACACCAAAGGAAGAAAGAAGTTTATGATGAGAGCGAGAGGTGTCGTTTCAAGCTTACAGAGAGAAAGCAGAACACACCAAAGGAAGAAAGAAGTTTATGATGAGAGCGAGAGGTGTCGTTTCAAGCAGTAAGCTGTGTCGTTTAATGGAAGGCAAGCGGGCACCGTCGCCGGCGTCAAACCTTCGGTATTTCGGCGAAAGCAAAGGGCGTATGTTCAGTGAAGAAGAACGGGCCAAAGAGACTGTTTACATTCAGGTTTTCGCTTCTTTTTTATAGAATTCCGATTGCTCGATTTTCAATCGTACCGAAAAAAAGAAGGAAAAAAAATTAATTCGCCGTTGCCGGGGATCGAACCCGGGTCACCCGCGTGACAGGCGGGAATACTTACCACTATACTACAACGACTTGTTGATTTATAGTTTTCTGATTTAATTATTACTTTGATATTTTTATTGTAGAAAATGGAAAGGGAGAAGATGGAGAAGATGAACAAGAAGAAGGCGGTGGAGCAGGAAAAAGCTGACAGGGACAAGGTTTTTCTTAATCTCTTCGAACCTTGGATTCAACATTTTATTACTACTTATTTTTAGATAATTTCTCGTTCTGCTCTTGTTTTTCTGGTTTGGTTGTTTTGGAAAATTTAAGGTGGCCGCCATTGTTCTGGACTAGTTAGCTTCACCAAAACAGCTTAAAAGATACATTTAGGTTGCGTTCTTTTTTATAAGGAAGAAAAGGAGAGAAAAGACGAATGGTGTAGGACTACTGATTTTACTCTGTTAATATCCTATTTATGATTAGCTGTCCGAGTGAATTGGTACTCCCTCCGTCCCAACAAATTCGCTTGTTCCTCGAATCCGTTGGGACGGAGGGAGTATTATTTATGCCATTTGTATGTTATTACTCTTTATGTTTCTTCCTATTTGACCCGTTTCATTTTGTTATACCATCTATACATTCAACAAACGAGTCAAACGGAAAGAAACATAGGGATTATGATTTAAAAAAGGGGTTCTTCAATGGTTGTGTTTTAGGGTACCTCTTGTTCTTGTATCAATTTGTTGGACATAAGCATTGATGATGAATTAGTATTGAGAATCCTGCTTCGGTTTATATGGACCTAGAATTTAAGAGCAGAAAGTATTAGTTAGTTTCTTTCTTGGTTGTTTACTTGTAATTAGATCAAGAACTTGTTGGTTACTCTTGAACAGTTTCAATAATTGATTAGTTCGTCTTTCGCTTCGTGATAATTTATGTTCTTTTCGGTTTTTCTTCTACTAGAAGGCTGGAGAAGGTGCTCACAAGGTCTGAAGTAAGGGTTTAGGCAGCAGTTGGATGGCTTGTTAACTTCTGTTTTGTTTACTTAGTTGAGGGAATAAACGAAACTGGCTTGATCTTCGTATATAGTCTGTGAAAAGTTCGAGCTGTTTCTACTTGTACTATAGAGCTGCTTTCGCCCGTGTGCTTAATATATAACCGTTTTCGTTCAAGCCGTGTTCACTTACTGTTTTCCTTCTTGAGATCTTTCCTTGTGCTTTCTCATACTCAACCTTATATGCTAGCATGAAATTGATGATGAATTGATGATTATATGCTAGTACGACGTAGAAAACGAGGGATTGTGTAGCTGTGAGTCCTCTTGTTTTCAGAGAGAGCATCATCTCATTGATTCTAATATGTTCTAGCTATGGATATCCAGTTATTCATAACATACATACCTTTTATTGAAAATGAAAGATTTCGATCATCCGTCGTGGCGTGGAATGTTGATGGCTTAATCGCCCTTTGTCACTGCCATGTGATGAAGTAGAGTGTCAACATAAGAGTTGCTTCTGCTCTCACTCCCAAATAGGTCTCTCATTTTTCTTGCATTCTCTCTCACTTCTTTCCCCTCTTCCCCTACCATGGCCAACCTCACTGTCTCTGCCACCATCTTGCTCGTGAACGATCCATCAACCTCGTTTCTTGGAACTTCTATGCCCACCTTCTTCTCCTCAAGAAGCCTAGCATTCAGCCCTTGATCATTCATTACAGGGAATAATATCAGCACTCTACCGAACCCCAGCGCCTCCGTAGCCGAGTTCCATCCACAGTGAGTCACAAGTCCTCCGACTGCTTCATGACTCAGAATCTTGATCTGTGGCGCCCATTTTGAGTAAACGACTCCCCTGTTCCTAACCCTGTCGATGAATCCTTCCGGAAGCATCTCGTGGCTTCTGCTCAACACCCAAAAGAACGGTAATCCGCATTGCTCTAACCCAAGGGCTAGTGTTTCAACTTCTCTCTGTGAGAGGACAACCTCAGTTCCAAGAGCAACGTAGACTAACGAATTCTCTTCTTGCAGGTCTAGAAACTCCTTGATCGCCACCCGCTCTCCGTTGCCCCCGGTCTCCTTGTCAGGCTCGTCTCTGGAGGGCAGAACGCCAACCGGGAAAACCGGTTTCTGGTAGAGGCGGCGGACGATTTCAAACCACTCGGGTTCGAACTCAATGCATGATCTGAAAATGACTATGTCACTACCATCTACGGAAAGGGCAAAGCGGATTGCATCGCCTGTGCCCGAGTCGTATTCGTTTCCTTCTGCATCTGTTCCAGTTAACAAATGATCAAGATTTCTGGTAAATATCATCTTGTTTCTTGAAGCTCTTATATATTCGATTCGAAAAGAAAACGAAATGAAAGTTCAGTCCGGGGCTGCACCTTTTTCCATGTTTGTAGTCATCTCATGTAGTCGAAAAGCCATGTTCGAAGACGAAGGTATCCACTTCGGGACCACAGTGTAGTCCTCCGCCGTGGACCTGCCATCCTCCGCGCTCATCACCGCAGCCGGAGGCCCGAGGAACGCCATGAATGCAGCCGTGAAGAGGCTGAAGAAGGCTCTTCCGATGCCGAGTTCTTCCGCTTGCGGAGGCAGCCAGTGGGAGGAATAGTCATAGACAATCCAATCAGGTTTCGGCTTCACACTCTCGAGGAAAGAACGGATCTTCGGCTCGAGCAAATCGAGAGCCACTTTCAGCAGCTGCTGCTTCACATGAGGCACGTCCATGGACGACTCCGCCTCCGGAGGCAAGTGCTCGACCACCGGTAGAGGTATCACAACGAGGTCGATGAGGCGGGAGAGTTCTCGAGGCACTTTGACCGTTCGTTCGAGGTTTCTCGGGCTCGAAATGAACGAGATCTTGTGGCCCTTTCGAGCTAAGTACTTCGATAGCTCGAAGAACGGCCGGAGGTGGCCGATGGCTAGCCATGGGAACATCACTATGTGGAGATTCTTGCTTTCTTCTTCCATGGTGATGGGAAGCAAAGAATTGAAGATGGAGAGTGGAGAGAGTTGGAGTAGGATGAGAAGTGGTGGGAGTTTACATCTTTAGTCAATGTTTTGCTATTTTGGTATGAATATATTATTGTGTTGATAATGATTTTAATGTTCTTTTTTTTCTTTGAAAGTTGAATCTTTGATTTCCCCTGTGAGCAAGTAGCAATTTTTTTTTGTTTTGTTTGTTTGTTTGTAAGTGATTTGATCTTATCCTTAATCAGTGGATGAATGACTCTGTGAGGTGAATTATTGTCTTGACCTTGGGATATAGAGTAGTATAAATTATTATTCTCTCGTCCCAATTTATTTGTCTTGTTATTTTTCGATATGGGGTTATTAAACACAATGTTAAAAGTGAAAGATATTAGGTTTACACATTGAAATGTAACAATCAACTCTTTCCGGATAACTCAATATAGAGTACAGTACAAGATTACTAAAGTGGAACGGAGAGAGTGATACGTATCAAACCACAAAATCTGGAAATTAACTACTGTAATGCACAATTTTACTTCTCGTTTTATTAAAAATCTTCCCCGAATGAATTGATGTCCTCTGTTTTTGCTCGAGCATGCACAACTTTTCTTCTTGTTTTATTAAGAATCTTGCCCGATTGAATTGATGCATGATCAAATGAGACGGGGAAGTATAAACTATGGGGGAGGGCGTATTTGCACACGGATTTTGTACTGCCCTTCCCTGATTCTCTTTAGATTAGTCTTTTTTTTTAAACTTCAATAATAGAAATATAAAATCGCATCACGGAGGGCTCAAACTCGAAACATTTAATTCCGAAACTTAACTCCCACAAACTCGAAACCTTAATTCCGAAACTTAACTCCCACTACAGCCCAATACAAGCACACTTTAGATTAGTTTTATATGCAAGTTGTGTAGTACGTAGTAGTAATTAACTAACACATGTAATTAAACCCATATTTATAATATCAATCATTTTGGTGAGACGAATTTAGTTGACCTCTATGTGAAGTCCTGCTGACGTGGCTGCCACGTCACCAGCTGCTTTTTACACTACTCTCTTTCCTTTGTCAAATACCACATGGAAAATTCAGTTAAAATGGATAAGGGAGGCGTGAGGTTTGAACTCAGAGACAAAGATTCGGACTTTAAAATAGTTCATCACGACTTATCCAACACCATTATCCACATCATACCTTTTATCAAGAAAAAGGAGCAAATATGCCTTTCCTGGACGTCGGAAACTACGAGAAACAGTTCAGTTGGTAAAACGTTTCTCCATTCAAATCAATAACTTAGGAGTTCGAGTCATCATAAATGCAGTCAAAAAGAATTATTGACAATCGACAGACAAAAAGTTGCTCAGTCGAGAACACGCTTCCCCCTCCCCCTCGATCAATGATCGGAAGTAGAGAGAATGCATAAACAAAACAAGGTCATAAATTTAAATAAAATTTCATTCACCACCAACTGATTTACCCAAGCTTCGACTAAATATGTGTAATCTACCTATACAACTAAAATAGCTGTGAACTCTGAAACCTACATAAATTTCTACTCACCATTACCTATCGATCGACTATCCCTTTCTAATCGTTCACTATGCAGTCTATGCGGGAATTCAAGTATACAGAAGTAGCTTTACAAATTTATCTGTTAGTCCTAGATCGAAGCTAAATATGTATTTACACGCTGCATAGAAATAGAGCTTTATCTAGGACTTCACCTCGGCATGGAGAAGTTGAACGCTTGAAAACCGCCGCCTTGGTTAGGAAGGCTCGTGGGCGCAGGTGGAGGTACAGTTAAGCTATCCATAGCAGTCGTTATGTCATGAATGCTCGATCTTTTCCTCTCTTTCTTGCCTGAGGTATGGCGGAGGAAATACTTCTGGGCATGGCTGGCAACTTGTGTTGGAGTCCTTGTAACCACTACGTTTCTTGAAATGCTTCTCCAATCACCTTTGCCGTATCTGTCGAGTCCAATTAAAAAGAGCCTGCAACACATGATACGAAGGTATTGAGTTGATGCAAACTTGTACGCACATCAAGGCATCGGCAAAAACTTATGGATGGGTGCCAAAATTATACTGCAACGCAACCATGACAAGAAATGTTTAAGTCTTTATATATACTAGCTCTCATTTAGTGGTCATTTTCCATCTAGTAACTCTAAGTGCAATGCTCTTGAGAGGATCGGAGCTCGAGAAACGAGAGACGCCTACACCACACACGTCCTTCCTTTATCTATTCGTGCAACTTGCTTGCAGCAATTGTTTATCTAAGAAACAATCGAGGACCACATACTAGAGTATTAGCCTCGATAGGAGAAGATCGATAATACTTAAATTTGATTCCGTCGATAATCATATTGCACGCCCCTAATGACAAAATCTACTTATGGGAACTCCATGCTTCTGATGCAATTTTCGACAAGCGAAAAATACTAAGTATATGTATCTTCAAATGCAAAGCCCTGTTTTCAGCTTCATTTACCATTTCCCAGAACCCTAACGAACCCTAACCTCCATACAAAGTAATGCTTCGTTTCATTACCAAACAAGAAGCAATAAGTATAAATATAGTAAAATCTACGGTTATGGTAGAATCTGGAGATTAAAATGTCGAGGATTCCAATCATTAAATGGAAAGTTTTCCAAAGATGAAGCCACTATGAATATAGCAAAAGCTTCAATCATACCAGAATTAGGATTGAATAAAGTAAGGATCCCAATCATTTAATTTGAACTCGGGAAAACAGCCATCGAATGATTCGAACAAAAGAGGGAAGAAATGGAAAATTCCCAGTTTTTAACCTACCAAACTTTCAGAATTGGAAGAAACAGAGCAAATCGAAAATTTGAAGAGAGAGCAAGCAAATATCAAATTAAATTCAACAAAATACCGAAAATTAATCAGATTCAAAATCAAGCAGTAATTTCACCCCCAAAAAAAATCAAATAAAACAGCAACAAAACAAACCTGTGTTCATCTTCAGTCCACGGCGTCCCCTTCTTCCTCTCAACATCCAGGTGCCGGCTCCGGCTCCCCGGCGAGCCGAACGAGATCTGACCGGGCGTCCTCGACCTAGTCCGCTCGTTCTCCCACCCAACCGACCCCGACTCGTCCGAGTAGCTCGGCAGCTCAACCCGCCCCGAGTCAATCTCCGAGATATCATAAAGCAGCGCCTCGTAATGCGCCCGCACCTCCTCCGGCGACTTCTTCGGCAGATACTCCGCAATCATCTGCCACCGATCGCCGCCGAATCCCTCCGGGAATTCCACCAGCGCCTTCTCGAATATCTTATCCTCCTGCCTACTCCACGACGAAGCTTCGCAGCTGCTGCTCATGAGGTTGCTGTTATCATCGATGCTGTACATATCTTGGTAAAAATTCATGCAAATTTTCGATGGAAATTCAGAGAGTTGGAGCAGAAAATTGAAGAATTTGTTGTGTGTTTTTTTGCGGTGGAGTAGATTTTTGTGTGTATTTTTTTTAGGTGAGGAATTGCAGGGGATTAGATTATATACTGGAGAGGATTTTGGAAGTTAGCGAAAAGCGTGAAAGGAAGAGAGCTATTAAAGCACGTTTTTAGAAGGATTTTCTGGAACCGGAGCTTTACGCACTGTACTCTCACCTGGTAGCCAACTTCGCTTTGACTTCTTTTTTATAGTAATATTTTAAATTGATTTTTTTATGAAGTAGTATTATTAGTAGTACTTGTTTTAGTTTTGTTTGTTTAATTAAATGGAGAGGAGGGAAAGCATTTTGACATTGATTGTCACTTTTACGAAATATACGAGAAAAACGAACTTTTATATGGTTAACAATAAAAGATGTTCTTATCACCAGTTTCGATTCTGAGATTTCGGTGATCCTAGGCAAGAGTAAAAGATGTAGGCTCCTTACAAAGAAGAGATATTTGTAAGTTTTTTTATGTTTTAGGTACACAAAGATTGTTGGCTTTTTTCCTTACATTTTTTGGAAGTACATGCCTCATTAATTTTCAATATGGTATAAGCATGTTCTTTTACACACAATTATTATATACTATAATTTCTTTATGGTTCATTTGTTTATGGACTCTAGGTGATTAAACTCTTTGCTTAAACTATAAATCTGGAAGACATGCTATAAACCACTATGATATCGAATTACTTATAATATTAATTACGTCAATCACATAAGTTATCAACTTTTATTCAAAACAAATGTCATGCTGTTTCCCGAAAATCGCTACTTCTACTCAAGGTTTTTTATTTATAAATTAAGGTGCGAATGGGGTCGGATCAAGTACGATCCAAACCCCGATTCAATTGCACCATCAGCGAAACTGTACTAGAGTTTTTATCATAATATATAAGTCGATTTTCCTTCTTTGTAATTAAATACTCCATTCCATTTTAAGAAACAATTCAATTGAGATGAGACTCCGATTACGATTTATCCCTATTAAATAAAAAAAGTTTTGAGTTTATGGAATGTGAAAAACATTAGCTAATTGAGCTTCGTAATTGACCTAATTTCCCCATGTATATATTGTTTGAACTCTGGTTAGTCTTTTTACTAGTAGATAACCTAAATTTTAGTTAATCTTTTAACAAACAATTAAAACGCACGCGCGCATACATACCAACATGATTGATTAAAATTTAATTCTATCTAATCCAATGAAGTTTTTAATACATATGCATGTCTACATTACACTTCGATCAGTCCCACCTAATGGTTTACGTTTCTATATTTTATATACCATATATATTTTTAAAATGCACGTTATTCAGCAAGACAGACAGATGTGTGACAACACACAGTAGGGAAATTCTATTCATGAAAATGAATATATTTAAATTCACAAAAATTAAATAAAAACCTTAATTTGGAATTCTTCATGAAAAAGTAAAAATTTTAGTCCATATTATTGAAATTGGGCCCTACATTTTCAGTTGGCAAACCATGTAAAGGGCTAATGGAATCAACATCACTTAATAGAACTAATACCCAATTAATGTCTCATTCTTTTTAATTATTTGATCATGTAATTAGGTCACCAAAAGAATACCATCATATAATTAATTTCATTATATTTATTTGATTAATATGCTACATGGCATCCTTCATCTTTGCTCCGAGCTTAGAGTGACATGAGTCAAATTTATAGCACAACATTTTAAGGGCCTTAGTTAGGAGTTGATTTCATACAAAATTACTCCTATTTCCACTTTCAATAATGCTATTTGGCCATAATGTGGCCGACCACACAACAATATTTTTCATATTTTTTGTAAATTTAAAAATTGTAAATGATAACAATAATTTATTAATTTCATATTTTAATTTAAAAAATATTTTTTTCCCCAAAAATATCATATTTTTTTCATTTTTTTAGGTAAAAAAAATACTTTAAATAGTAAAAATTATCAAATAATTAAAGGATTAATTTTAAAAAATACGTAAAAAATACGGAGTATCACTTTTTGAGTATTTTATAATCTAAAAAAGTGAGGCATAAATATATAAATTATTTGATATTATAAAAAATAAAACAAGTTAAATTATGGCCGGCCACATTATGGCCGAATAACATCACTCTTCCACTTTATGCAATGCATTTTTAGAATATTGCGTTATGTAAATGTGGTGTTTTTAGAATATAGATGATAGAAAGTTTACATATTGCTGCAAAATAGTCGAATCCGAGATTAACCCCCTACGGATCGAATTCCTTTTTAGCGGATAAATCACAAACCTTCAATTTTTTCATAGATAAAATCTTCTCAATATAAATAGACGATAATCACAATGCTAACATGAGCGCGTTCGAAAATTTTCTATATAGTTATGATGTAACTATTGAGTTAAAAGTAATATATATTTAATTATTGAATATAAAAAGCGTGATTTAATTTGTTAAAAAATTAATCGTTCCAGATATAACAGAGATGATAAAGCTATAAATATCCATCCGTATTTGAAATTAATTAAAACTGAATAGAACCAATGCTGATTCTAATAGTTTAGTTTAGTTAACTATAAAATTAACATATTTCATGTCTTTTACGTACAATAATAAAATTTGATAGAGTTTAGGAATAAATTACACATACAAATAGGAAAGATGGAAAGGATTGGAATACAAGATTTGTGGTAGGCATTTAATTTTTTTTTTTATCGAAAAATAAATAATTTTATTGATCTCGAAGACAATACGAACAAAACATCTTTCTCGCTATTTTAGGATACATAATACAAGAAGTAAACAACTATCTATAATAATTGCAATCAGCCTTATGCCAAAATTCATATAGATCAATTGGGCCTAAACTTAACGTGCTCAATAATTCACCAAAAAATACGTTTCAGGCACCCATATGTTTTCGAATACAATCTATATAGACTCGACATTCTAAGAAACAATATCTCTTTATTAGAAGTAAAGAATCAAATAACTTGGAGTAGATTAACAGATTAGTTATTTATTTTTCTTGTAATGTTTTTCGTATTAAATTAAAGGTCTTGAAGTATTATTGTACGGACCCTCGAGGCTCAATTTGGATAACGCAATATGTATATTAATATTCTAACATATATTATAATAAAAATAGATATACTATCGATATTATGTATGTTCCATAAGACAAATGAATGGATTGTTGTTATCGATGTATACGTGCCCAGTTTAAACTAAACTAATCCATGATTTACCACACATAATGAGTAAAGAATTGGCTCATTTTTAATTTGATTTTTTCTTAATTAATTTGTTGGTGAATGGATATTCCTGATTAAAGGTAACCTAGACTGTGTCAACAATTAAATACAGTATAAAAATAAAATGTCGGCAAAAGTTTGAAGTTCCAATCACATAATTGTAAACATGAACTTTGGAATCTTGTTTCCACTCTCTTATATTATATGCATGCTTATATATAAGTATAAACATCATGCATTAATTTTACTTTAATTATGTTACATTGTTATTGAATAGATAAATTGGGTGTGGCCACGATAGGGGTTAAGTGGCTGAAGAGTCCGAATTCTAGTCTTCCGTTGTGCAGTTTTTAAATTACGGTTAATGTTACATTGACACGTTAATAAATTTTCATTTAATGTAGATTTTTCTTAATATGGTTCATTTTTTTTTTTTTACGAAGTTTATGTTTAGGGCATATTATTATTATTTATAATGATTCTTTTAACTATATATATACCACTATCAATTCTAAACTAGAAATATGGAAACATGAAATTTGAGAAATTGGAAAAGTTATAAGTAAGATACTAAAGTATCGTATGTCTGATGAAAGAGTGAATTTTTTTAATAAAAAAGATAAAAGAAAAAAACTATCGCTTCCTTCATAATTATAAAAATTTAAAACGACATCATTTCAATTAACGACAAAAATGACCTTGTCAGATTGGTTTTAATTTTCGACGTCTGAACTCTAAGCAACCGGAAAGCTCATAGGGGGGGGGGGGGGGGGGGGGGGTTTCAATTTTAAATGTTGTGTACAAATTAAAAATTATCCAATATTCAAGTAATTATGAATGGATCAAACAACTATTTACATTAATTATGGTGTTAATTAGGGATGAAAACGGATCGGATATTTCCCGACCGATCCGGAACCGTATCCGGTCGGTATCGAATTCGGTATAAAAAATTAGTATCCGGTCGGATACGGATCCGGATACGGATAGTTGAATTCGGATATCGGATCGGATTCGGATTACAGAGTATCCGACCGTATCCGAATTTTACCATATTTTATTGGATACTATCCGGATAGTGAATCCGGATATTTTCGGATATCTGTATATTTTAATATTATTTTTTCTATTTTTATTATTTTTATTATTTATAAATTTTTAAAATTTTAAATTGTAACTTTGTAATTATTTAACTTCTAAAAAATTAAAAATAAAATTTTATTTATAATTTTAGTAATATTTATTTTTAAAAAAACACTAACTATTGAGAAAAAACATAAGTTATTTAGCCGCCATTATCTTCACTTATTTTTCTTCGCATTTTTTTAGTTCTTCTTCACCACCGTAAATGAAAGAAGAGTAGAAGATCAACCTACGTCAAGAGTAGAAGACCCACCTACGTCGCAAACTCTGAATCTACTATCTGATTATAATTATTCGAATCCGACCCAAATTCGTCTCGTATCCGTCCCGTGTCCGTATACCGAATATTCCGAATTCGTATCCGAATCCGGCTTTTCCGTATCCGACTCCGGATTCGAGAGAAAAATATGGTATAGGATACGGTATAAGCACTATCCGTCCGTATCCGATCCGTTTTCACCCCTAGTGTTAATTAACTTAATTTGTTTTACATTAGTACTAAAATTCAAATTTTAGCTAGAGTGATTGAAAATCCATTGATGATGGGACATTTACTAATGTATGAACTTTGAAAGTAAAAATAATAAAAATTAAAGAATTGAGTCACAATCAATTACTAGGTTAAGTTCACTTTAGCTTAGAATAATTCTTCAAACACGTAATTGATACTCCCTCCGTCCCACTGATATAGGGACCTTTTTTTTGTGATTTTCGGCACGCTTTTCCACGCCTCTAGATGATGAACTTTAAAACGGATTTTTGAAGAATTTTTTCTTTTACGGGATACTACAAAAAAAAGGTCTCTATATCAGTGGGACGGAGGGAGTATTATACTACATCCATCTCTCACGAAAGTAGTTCTGCTTGACTTTGGAATTTTCGGGCACGTGTTTCCACCGAAACCTAGTACGGGTTTTAAAATATAATTTTGAGGTATTTTTTCTTTCACGAGATACTATGACACTCGTACTATATTGTAAAAGAAAAAATACTTTAAAATTATGTTTTAAAACCCGTACTAGGTTTTGGTGGAAACATGTGTCCGAAAAGTGCAAAGTCAAACATGACTACTTTCGTGAGATGGGGGTAGTATCATTTACTTCCCAATATTCAAGTTTATAAGGATGTAATCTTTATCAAATAAAATAATAAACAATTAGCGTGCTTGATTACTTTCTAATTATAATTAAGTTTGGTAATGATGTAATCTTCCTCCAAATATTGTCAAAGTGTATAAACCCCCAATAATATTTAGCCACGTGTGTGAAAGGAGTCAAATCAAGCTTGCTTAATTTTTTATTTAAAAAATATTTTTAGGAAATATCAAAGCAAAGGTGTCACTAATGGAGTGTATGAGGGTATTTTAGTAATTTGGATTCTACATTGATTTGGTCAATTTCTTTCCTTTTGATGGCAACTTGATTTTTGTTAGTTTTGGATAAATTAATTAGACTACTCAACTCCCGGTAAATGCTCTCTACCAATCGTAAACATTTTTAATGTGCTTACGAATGACTGGACATATCAATAATGAATAAAAAGTAAACTCTAACAATATCACGTTAGTAGTTGAACCGTGGGTAAGAGAGCGTTTCTGGTCGAGCGCCCACTATTTTGACATTTATTATGGAGAAAATCTTAATTATAAATGTCAACAAAATAAATTGCGAAATTAGTCAAATATTATTGATGTGGTATAAATAAATTTATAGGCTCTATATAAATTATTTGGAGAATATACCTACAACTATATAATTGATCACAAGTTTGACTTTCTATTATTAATTTTGGGTAAGCCAACTATAATAATTAAAATATATATATTGAGGTAGAGTTCATCAAATTAACGTCATAAATTATTATGAAGTTAGTTATTTTGTAAGCGTGCAAGATTTAAATAAACAAAATGTTGAATTCCATTACTTTTCATTCAACTCGTTTGTCGAGTATCTGTGATATAAAATAATGAAACGAGCTAAATGATAAAAAGGAGACAGGGGCATTATAATTTTTTGTATAGAAACCCAAAAACGGTTCAACAGAGAAGGTATAAAATAATTGATGAAGTCTAAGCCCATTATTTGTATTATACTCTATGACTCATCTAATATTTCCCCCAAAGAGTTGAATAATAAATAGTACTATAACAGAAATATCTTAATTTTAATATATTCCAAATTGAAAAGCAAATATGGTGCAAAGACAACATCAATCATTAATTCTCGTTACTTAAAAGATGACGTTATCTATAGATCGAACGTTGAAGCATTATAGAAAATGCATGAAGTGCTAGTATGTAAACTTTACATGATGACCTTATTTAGTATTCTATTTTTTTGAATAAATATTTCGTAATTCGACACTTCGTTACTTAAAAGATACATGACGTTATCTACGGATCGAAAGTCGAAGCTTCAAACGGAAGAAAAGGCATGAAGTGGGAAGGCGTGGGATGTCGGCAACGGCGGGCGGGCGTTACAGTATTTGGTTCAGCGTCACGGCCAGCTGTCACCTCAAACAAGCCGCCTTCTCAACACCTGCAGGGTATGTGCTACGTGGCCGAATGCTGTGCCGACGCGTGTACCTCTCGAGTCAAACTCGCACAACAACAAACTCCGTTGTGGATAAGGTCACGTGCCACGTCATCACCCCCATAGATTTGTCCACCCAACAAAAACCCACCACCACGTTTTATTTTTCACCCCCACTCTCCTTTTAGCTTACTCTATAATATTTTTGGTCCAATAGTGGATTGTTTTGGATAATTTTGATCTCGTGTGGGCCCCCACCACTTGTAAGTCGGCTAAACCACAATTTTCCATATTCTTCTGTTTATTTTAAAATGATCACGTTTCTATACGGAGACACGTTTTTCGAAATGACCAATTTTTTATTTTGATCCATCAACTTCATGTGCACTCCCTTTAATACACTACTTTTATATATCAAATCCACATTTAATGCATATGACACC
Source organism: Thymus mandschuricus (assembly GCA_029379335.1). NCBI lineage: Eukaryota > Viridiplantae > Streptophyta > Magnoliopsida > Lamiales > Lamiaceae > Thymus > Thymus mandschuricus. Next base: position 24,264,826 of record CM057071.1, on the reverse strand, counting down.
GCTATCATACAACAAACCTCAATTTTTTTTAATAAGTATACTTAGGAAAGCCATCACTTCGATAGAAACGGAGTGAGTACTAACAAGTCGTGGTTTAACTTTATTGTTGTTTAGGGTTTACAAGTAAAGAATTAGAAAGTGTGTTACAAATATCGAACGCTTTATGCTTTATATATAAACGAACTGGAAACTGGATTCTCAAACTAAGGAAAGACTTAGATACCTCGACTTTGCCACTACACCTGCAATATAAGCCATCATAACATGAAAAAAGTGCGAGAATGGCTAGGAGTTGAGATATGAGTCGTTATAGAAACATTTTATATATCGTACTTGGTCGAAATTGAATTGAGTTGAATAGTGTCCTATACAGTTTTAAAACTTGGATAAGTTTCCAAACTTAAAACAAAAAATCCTAAAATCAGGATTGAAATATAAGTTTTTGAACAATTGCATGATTGAAATACTAGGCCTTTGAAAACAAACCCTTGAGAGCTCACAAAAAGAAAAAGGGAAAAAGAAAAAAGAAAAAAAGAAAAAATAACAAACTTTACCAAGCCCAATCATAATTGAAGTATGAAGCCCAACCCACTTTTATTATTACAACTTACATAAATCCAAGTTACTTTAACACAAGCTCACCTTACTAAAAATTAAGCAGTCCCTTTGTCTCATTCCTCTTTGTGAGAGGGATATAGAACTTTCATGGGCTAAAATTATAGGCCCTAAATAATTAAATAAGTTATGACAGGATTTTGTTAGTAATAATGCAAAGCAAACCACAAACTACTTAAATAAAGCCCCAAAATATATTTTAAATAAAAAAAAAATTGTTTTATTATTCACCTTTTAAACTCGTAAGGAAAAACGAACAAATCAAGCTTTGATACTTATATTTTTAGTGGATCTAACGATTTCAATATATTATAACTGAAAAAATTGAACAAAACAATATCGAAATGAAAAAATGACGAATGTTCCCACGAAGGTGTCCACCATTGATGACGAGCATATCCATTTCTCGCATGACAATGTCTAACTCTTTTATAGGGAGATTTCGAAAAATAATTTTTTAAAATCCAAGTCAAATGGGAAGAGACCCAATCCTCAGAATTTATCAATAAAGATTCGACTCGACCTTTTATCTAGGAATCATTACTTCAAAATCTAACTCCAATATAACTATTTTTCCCCCTTTTCTTTTGTAATGATACATAATTTGACTAGATCATTGATGTGATTGTCCAATGAGGGACCTCATTCAACATCCAAAGGAAGGAAAGTGTTGGATTAAACTTATTCCCATCTTCACAAAATCTCTTTGAGAATAATAATCTTTCTTTCCAAAGCCATCAAATCAATTTCAAGAAAAAGAGGCCCTTAGATTTTCCAATAGCCAATAAACATCACCTTCTTTAAACAATGCATGTGCCCAAAATTTCAATACATATCCATCTATACTCTGCACCTTTCAATTTATTTATTTTCTTCTATGAGAACATACTTGTTGTGTCATCATTGATTCTTTTGTTATTTTGTGGCTTGACCTTTCGAAGTCGACATAATCTGATTTGAAGTTAACTGACTGAATTATGCAGGCGTTATTTATTAGGTATACAATTTTGACTATTGTTGTCATTTTTTTTTTTGTCACTGACTTTTGTTCTCGTCTCACAAGTGCAGTTGAAAAGTTCATGCTAGCTATATTTGTAATTATATACATTTTGAGATTTGATCACAAATCATTATCAATCTTATACTACTAAAATAGTATTTCTTCTATCCACAAGAACAATTGTATCTTTACTTTTCGACCTGTCATCAAAATTTACTTTACTCCCTTCCTATTTTAGGCTTTGTTTGGATACTTTGTGTATCACACTAAGTTCAAACCTATGAACTAGGTTTATTTCTCTCATTGAATTTGACTCGTTTCATTATTTCATATACCTCACACGTATTCAAATAAAGTGTTAAATTCGATTGGACGAAGGGAGTACATTGCGAAATGTTTATAGCCACAAACAAATTGATGATTACAAAAGTGATAGACATTGATATTAAACTATTAATATATGACACTATAATAAGATATAGACCTCAGATTAATTAATTCAAGAAGTTTGACTAGGAGAAGATGTTTGAATTCTAATGGCTCATTACCTCTCCTACCATTATCAATTTAATAAAATTTATTACTACTTTGGCAACGAATTTTCTTCATACTTTCAAAACTATATGTAAAGGGACTTTAATTACAATATATGTGAATATATATTATTGGTAGAATCAAATTAAGGTTAATACTATCTAAATTCTAAACCTATCATCGGACTTCTAAAGTTTTTGATACCTTTTGTTTTGTTTCTTTATTGAAAGTTTGAGCGTTTTGTTTGAAAATTAATTTAACATGAAATTTAAGAACAAGACTTTTGATTTTATAATTAATAAACTTTTATTATTGGGTCAATTCAATACACGCGAAATATATACTTTTTTTTTTTTGTTTTGATTATGTCGGATAACAAATTACAAATTTAGCATAGAAAATACTCACTTTCTTATAAAAAAAAAACAAAAGAGAGAGAGAAAATTGAAAAGAAAAATGTATAGAAATAATATAAACATTAAATGCTCGTTTGGTTCAGGCTATTTTTTTGGTCCGGAAAGGGAATAAGTATAATAATTGATTCATTTACTTGTTATTTAGTTTGTGTATTTAGTTATCTACTAGAATTGTACCCCCGCGATGCAGGGGTTTACTCGATCGAGAAAGAGTGTAGCAAATACTCCTATCAATTATTTAATCTATGTACTTTTTCTTGTTTTGAACAATAATTGATCTCTGCATGTCTATTTTAATACACTACTTTACGTATTTTATAATTTGACATCACTACTATCATTTATTTATAAAAATACATCATTTATAATAAAATAAATCTTTAACATTACCATATTTCTCGTATTTTCAGTTGTCATGTATAAATGAGTAGTAGTATGACTATAAATATAAGATGGAAATTAATTTTATATTGGTATTAATGAATACATTTGACTGAAATTAATAGGCTAAGTTGTTATTTGACAAAAATATAAGCTAAATAATTAATTTATAAAATAAAATTATTAAAGCACACATATCAAAAAATTTGGAGGAAAAACTTAGAATGGGCATTTTGTTTTAGTATATATATATATATATATATATAGATTATCTTTAGTTAGGACTAACTAAACACTCCTAAATTGCTCAATAATAGTGGGAAAACAAGGAGAAAGAGAATTATTTACAAATGATTTATTTCTATTGATGAACCAATCACTCAATAAAAGTATCAATCACTCTATAAAATAATACTACCTCCATCTCACTAAATTAGCCTCATTTGCTTTATTGACTTTTTCGGCACGCGTTTCCACCGAAACCTAGTACGAGTTTTAAAATATAATTTCGAAGTATTTTTTTGTTTACGGGATACTATGAGTGTCGATGTATCCCCGTAAACGAAAAAATACTTCGAAATTATATTTTAAAACTCGTATTAGGTTTCGGTGGAAACGCGTGCCGAAAAAGTCAATAAAGCAAATGGGGCTAATTTAGTGAGATGAAGGTAGTAGTTATTATTATCATTCGCTTCTTAACTTGTTCCCATTCACTTTCTGTTTTCCTACTTGAACCAAACGAGCACTACGTACTAAACGAGAATCTATCGTTTATCACTTTACAAAAGATGTTTGAACAATATAAAAGTGTACGATAGTCGTACGTTTAGGAAAGAATTCGTGTCACTAAATTTGGCCTTATCTCTTATGTTCAATTTGATGTGCAATTCCATGTGTCATAGTGTTAAAGGAATTACTCACCTATCTCTCTCTCTCTCTTTCTAAAATTAGGCAAATTTAAGAGATTATCGAAATTTATAGACCAAGATATGGTTGTAGGTTGTAACCAATGTGGATAGGCGGCGAGTTTAATGAAAATAACAAATTAAATAAATGTCTTCTAAAATTAAAATTGAAATATGGTATTTTTGGAAATACTACAAAAATAGATTATGTATATTATTAGCTCAATTATGTTAAAAAAGAATATTTAAAAAATATTAGCTCATGCATTGTCACGCCTAGCGTTGGATCGAGCGACCCGGGCGTGAACATGCATGACTCACGGGATGCATGCAAAACGTATTTTGATCGATGACCGTTTCATCTCAATGAAATTATAACGAGGGAATATGGAAAGGCATTGAGTAATGAGAAGGATGGTCCGAGGCAATCTCAGGCAAGCTGGTTGGGTGCCGTGCTGATACCGTTCCCTTGATGGATCCATACATAGTAGGGCAAAATCAGTTGTTGTCCAAGGAAGTCTCGTTGCGAGTAGATGAAGGTATGCGTTGAGTCCATGATAATACGTAGAAATACAAACAATACTTATTAAATAGTAATCCCTAACAAGACGGGTATACTTAATGTGTCCATAAATGACGTAATATTGTCATGCACGTCAATAATATTTCTTTTATATAGAGTTTATATTTTAATAGTGTTTAATTTTTAATCGGTAAAATCTGCTTCTTCTTTTTTTCCGTAAAAACTTTTTTTAATTATATCACAACCACGTCAGTCGGTCGAAAACATTTCTATAAATAAACTATAATATAAACAATACAAGGCATACATGCATGTGACTACTATTTTTGATTGCTTAGGTCAACACTATGAATATAAAATGCCTAACATCCCATAAATATCTGAAATCTGCTGATTATGTGTACCTCGATCCAAAATAATTAAATAGTGCATCCCTACAAAAATAATTACGTAGGGCACTAATTTATTTAGGTAAGATTGCAAATTGAATTCAACTTTCCAATACCTAATTCTTGTCTCTTCAATATTACTATTTCAAAAGCAACATTTGAATAGGGAGCTGCATTTTAACTTTGACACAATTTGGAGGTTGATGAACTTGATTAGAAGATTCGTACTTGAATTTGACAATTCAAAGTAATGTATATAAGCAGGAAACGTATAGAAGACACACATTTACGTGGTCTATAATGAGTGGGCTAAGTTTACGGGCAGAAAATGAGAACAAATTATATAAGGTGGCTAAGCTATAGATTGTAAAATTGCTCATCAGAACGGCAATCAGCGAATAAAGAACACACAACAAATGAGATCAGCCTATTAACAACCTTAAACCTCAACACTGCATACCATCGGGCTGGGGCGTCTTTGTCTCCTTCACCTGAACCTCGAACAAGGAAGCGCTGCGGAAAATAGGTTCAAGACATATCAACACAAATAAATAGGACTAATTTGATTTAAGTACAATGACCCAACTAAATAAACTAGGAGAATACAAAGATCACATTTTAAAATCCATGGGCTCAATATTTAGCAAATATATATTGATCAATTCATGTGGGACTATATGATAAATTTATTGAAGTAATATATAGGGAGCAAAATGTCCACTAAAATTGGGTATAGATAGGCTAACATGGGCTAATTTGACCTACATATTCTTGAATAGGCATAATATAATGGTGATGATTACAATTTACATATACTTAAGAATGAGAAGAAAGCAAAAGAACAAAACTACCAATATTCAATCCATCCACTTTTCTCAACATAGAGTCAACTTTATAAAATACCCTATTTTCACTCATCTACTTAATTTTTTTTTGCTTCTAATCTGAGGAAATCACTTCTTGGATATAGAGTTAGCCCTAATTTCCTATCAAGTGGATTATCATACACATGAGAGAATTGTTTCTTTCCACTCAAATTCAATTAGAAGCATCTCATGAGTTTTATTAGCCTTGTGGTCGAATCCTAATCGTCACTATTTTATACGGAACTATAAACTTTTTAATTGGCACTTTTTCCCTGACATATGTCACTTTTGAAAACTGTAATCGCTTAATTGTTAGTTTTAAGATTGTAAAAGACTATCGCTATGACTATCGATGTTCCATTGTGTTTATAATTGTCATTTTTTGATTCGGTTGCACCATAAGGCTAGCCTCACCGACATATGTGTATTGAACTATATATGACCAATCTCTTTCTACTATAATAACGTCGTTTTCATTTTGAACCCCTTACTACTCTCGATTTCTATGCGCAGTGTAGTCTATTGGAGGAGGGGAGAGATCGTTAGAGTGCAGATCCCACTAGATAATTTATTAAAACCCAATTGTCAAAATTAAACCATTTTTTTCTTTAATTTCTTATTTTAAAATGACAGAATTTGGCATTTGACTCTTGAAATTAATTGGGGACGTTATTGGCAAGTGGCAAAGGAATTTAGGAGTGGAAGATTTTGGCATTGAATTAGAAATATGATTCATCCACTCCACTCATCATCTCTATTTTTTTTTTTACAATTCTCATGCATGCATCATATACTAGTTATGGAATATTATTTTGTGGTTAGGGTTCCTCATTTACTTGGGACTCTTAACTCTTGGTGTGCCATTACAAGTTATTTGGCCCTTGTGTCAAGATCATTGAGTGGTTCTTATAAGGTGATACTCCCTTAGTTCGATTTTATAGCTCGTTTTCTTTGAAATATGTGAGCTATAAAATAATGAAATGAGATAAATGAAATAGGACGAAGGGTATACAACGAAATAGAATTTAAAAAAAAAATAAGACCGTAGAGGAAAGTTGTGAGAGTGCTGGCTTTGTTGGCAACGGTTAATGCTCGAGACTAAAAGATTTAAATTTGAGTTTTCCATGACAACGCAGTCTCTTAAATTTTCTATTAATTGTTATAGTATAAAAAAAAAGGAAAACAAATTATATATATGTCCTTTGCAGGCCCGGTTCTGGGCCTAGGCGAGGATTGAAATATATTAAATGTAACGATTCTACATTGAAAATTAATGAGGTTTATAAACAAGACCCATAATAATTGTATACCTAAAGCTTTAAAAAGTTGAGTGATGCTATTTGGCCATAATGTGGCCGGCCATAATTTAACTTTTTTTATTTTTTTTTAGTATCAAATAATTTATATATTTTTGCCAAACTTTTATAGATTATAAAAAACTCAAAAAGCGATGCTCCATATTTTTTACGTATTTTTTTAAATTAATCCTTTAATTATTTGATAATTTTTACTATTTTAAAGGATTTATTACCTTATTATCTAGAAAAAAAGAGAAAAATATGTAATTTTTGGGGAAAAAATATTTTTAAATTAAAATATTAAACTAATAAATTATAGTTATCATTTACAATTTTTAAAATTACGTATATTATGAAAAATATCGTTGTGTGGCCGGCCACATTATGGCCAAATAGCATTATTGTAAAAAGTTACTACATATAAATGTCATTTTTATATGAATTATTGAGACTATCGAAATCTCAGAATCGGGGCTCGTTCTTCCTCCTCTCGAAGAATTCCCCGCCCTCTTCAATTTTCCCTTTGCTTGGGAATTTTTAATTCACAATTCATAAATTGATTCATCGTAATTAAAATAACTTATACTTAAAAAAATAAATCACTTTGGTTATAGTATTAATTAATTTGAAAAGTTCGGTACTTCTATAGTTCTAAACGCTAAAGTGACATTTAATTTTTATCAAAGAAATTTTTAACCTCTTTAATTAATTTTTACTGTACTTTATTTGTTTGTACTTGAATTTATAAATGCCGCCAAAACTTTAATGCATAGTATAGTGGCCCTTTTAATGTTGTATAATGAAATATAGAAACATCCAAATTATCATGTTTAATTAGTTTAAAATGCATAATGAGATTGTGCCTTTTATTTAATTTGGTGGATAACAGTCCATTAAATTTTGTTGATCTCACTCTCATCTCTTTCAATCAATTTTATTTCTCATTTTAAATAAATAAAAGTGTATAAAATAGTACTCCATCTATCTAGCCTCATTAATCGTGTATGTTATTTTTTGGCTGTCTAGTTCTGCATGCTAATTTGGACTTCCGCAATTTGTCCATCTTGCTCTGCCGTTTCAACTAATGCAACCACGCCATTTCATTAGTCTTATTAATGTTTTGGGCAGTACGGAACCCCACCAGGAAGAATTTCGATACAAGGAACCCGCATGCATATCGAGGGGTGACCACTTGTAGCACACATAGAAAACTGCAATCCACTTTTGGGCCCCCAAAATCTGGCCTAGTTGAACCATCGACTCAGATACCATTTGTAGGATTTGTTGAATGCATCACCAAACTATATTAGTATGTTACTGTTTGCTTTGGGCCAAAGTCGTATGAGTTTAGTTCTTGGACTCCTTTCCAGAAAACCACAAACTAGTGTAATGGCGTTCACCTTATATACGAATCGTAATTTTTGTATATTTTCGATGTGAGACTTATTGTTTGTACCCTACGTTCAAATCAAACCAGATAGGTATGCATAAATCGGACATTTCATGAAGATAAGGATAATCATAAATTTAATATAATAAAAAAAGTTTATTGGAAAAATTAAGCACTAAATGTGATTACGAGTGACTTCTGCTCACAAATCATTTCTACTATGAACATTATTTGACTCTTATCCTCTTATGTCAAACCTTATTATTGATTTATATTTATATTTATTTCGATATTTATATTCTATTAATCTTTAATCTTTTTATTTTTGGGCTTGTGTTTTCTGTACTTTAGATTTCATTATTTTTGGGTCTCACATTTCTCCAATGGTCGACGTGCATTACCCGTCAATACTCCCAATGAACTCATTTGAAATTCACGAAATATGTAGACATTTTGCCGTTTTCGATCGTTACTCAAAACGAGCGAGGTAGTGTTCTCAAGTTAAATATTTAAGGTGCTGCCATAATCGACAATAGAACAATAAATAATGAGTTGGATGGATTTAATAAACCAATAATATGTAAACTTGGTGCTCAACTTTTAATTTTGTCCTCCCTTAATAATAATTATAAGTTTGTTAATTAAAAGGGAATTGCCCCATTAACTACATGATTTGTTGCAAGTGGAACTTTATTTACTCTAACTGTATGATGATGAAATGATACACAAAGTAGAAAATTAATTAATTACTGCAATATTTCAATAGAAAATAAAAGTGTTTGTACTTTTATTTTTCTTGAATAGAATTGGTGCTACTATAGTTCTCTATTCTTAAAATTTGACACATGTCAATAGGTAGAATCAAGGGTTAGCAAAAGTATAATTTTACACATGATCCTATGTGTATAAAAAATACCCCATATCTTGATGAAAAGTTTAAAATCAATATTTTAAAAATCGAAGTGGAGGTTGAACCGGCGAGACTTTCAGTTCATAGTTTTTTCGGTTGATCAATGGTTGCACCGTCAAAAATTGGAAAAAAAAAAAAAAAACTTGGAAAAACAACAAACCGAAATAATGGCCTATTAATGGTTCGACCAATTTAACCGTGGATTCAGTCCGATTTTTTTAAACACTGTTTAGAAAAGTTTAAAGAATCGAACATGGTTACATGGTTTTAATTTGACAACTGTGTCCTATTTTGCCAGTTCAGTCAGTTGATCGCAATGCAAGTTAAAATTCCGAGAAACAAACATCTTGTTAGCTCAGACCTTCGGTTCGATTTATTCAAATGCAAATGTAACTGAAATATACAAATCAAAAGTAGTTATAGAAAATACATAGTATTACTAAAATATACGAAGGTATGCATTACCTAATAACTCACAAAATAGTTCCTTAAACTATATTCCAAAGTTAATTTGATCAAAATATAGTTCCTTAATTAGCAAAGTTTATAATAATCCCTTTACCTAACAACTCACAATATATCTTTGCTTTTATACCGGTATATAGAAGGAGCCGCATAACTAACATGATCACTATCACGCGATATAGTTATACTCTTACGTCTAATATGACTCATATACGAAATCACGTCACGGTTTAAGCATTCACTTAGTCATGCATAACATGATCATGTCACGACCATTTTTCTCATATTGTTCTCAATTACTCGATTGAATGCATATATCGGATAGAATTCTTAGATATCCTCAATAAGAAAGAAAAAGAATACAAGGAGAAGAGTAGTACTCGTTTTGACAATAATTGAATTTCATATTTATATTTGAATCGAAATATAATCAAACCATAGTGAATTTAAAATTAAATATAAATTCTGGTGCAAAAAAAAAAAAAAAAAAGGAAAAAAAAAGGTATGGATTTTAAAGCTTAAATATAAAAGAAAAAAAAAAACAATTATCGAATTGCCTCCTTCTCCACTACCCCCCCCCCCCCCCCCCCCCCCCCAAACCACCCCACCCCTTCTACAGCACATATACGTATATAAATACTCACTCCATTTTCACTTGCCATCTTCATTCTAAGCTCAAAAACCAGAGACAGAGAATGGAAGCTCATACCTCCTCTTTCTCCACCTTCAGAACTTACATCCAAGCACTGTCCGACACCCCTCACCGCCTCTCCCGCCGCGCCTGCTCCGTCTCCACCTCCTTCGAGGAGACCAGCCATGCCCGCGCCCGCTCCGGCTCCGACATGCGGCGGAGCCTCCGCTGGTACGACCTCATCGGCTTCGGCCTCGGCGGAATGGTCGGCGCCGGAGTCTTCGTCACCTCCGGCTGCGCCAGCCGCCTCGCCGGCCCCGCCGTCGTGTTGTCCTACGCCATTGCCGGATTATGCGCCCTCCTCTCCGCCTTCTGCTACACCGAGTTCGCCGTCGACATGCCCGTCGCCGGCGGCGCCTTCAGCTACATCCGCGTCACCTTCGGCGAGTTCCTGGCGTTCGTCACCGGCGCGAATCTCGTCATCGACTACGTCCTCTCCAATGCCGCCGTCGCCCGCGGCTTCACGGCGTACCTAGGCACCGCGTTAGGCCTCCCGGCGCACGCCAAGCTCCGATTCACCGTCCATCGGTTGCCGGAAGGTTACAACGAAATGGACATCATCGCCGTCGTCGTCGTTCTCCTCATCACCGTCGTGATCTGCTATAGGTTTCGCACATTCACAAATTTCAATCACTCAAAAATATCGCACAAATCGTAGATCGATTTACACGAATAAACACCTAACGGAATTTCATCTCGAAAAATTTGGCAGTACGAGGGAGAGTTCATGGCTGAACATGGTGCTAACGGCGCTGCACATTCTGTTCATAGTGTTTGTGATAGTGGTGGGGTTTTGGAGGGGAGATTCGAAGAATTTCACCCAACCGGGTAACCCGAAGAATCCGGGCGGGTTTTTCCCATTCGGAGCCTCGGGCGTGTTCAACGGGGCGGCCAAGGTGTACCTCAGCTACATCGGATACGACGCCGTTTCGACCATGGCCGAGGAGGTTAAGAATCCGGCGAAGAATATTCCGATCGGCGTCTCAGGCTCCGTCGTCCTCGTAACGGCTCTCTACTGCTTGATGGCGGCCTCAATGTCGGCGCTCCTCCCCTACGACATGGTAACGTACACCTCCTAATGAGCGCGGTACAACTCGAATCGAAATTAGGTCTAATCGATTGGGATGTTTTGCTTTGCAGATCGATCCGGAGGCGCCGTTCTCGGGGGCGTACGAGGCGGGGGAGGCGCGGTGGCGATGGGCGGCGAACATGATCGGAGCGGGGGCGAGCATGGGGATCGTGACGTCGCTGCTGGTGGCGATGCTGGGGCAGGCGCGGTACATGTGCGTGATCGGGCGTTCGTGCGTGGTCCCCACTTGGTTCGCCCGGGTCCACCCGTCCACGTCTACACCTGTCAACGCCTCCGCCTTCCTTGGTACGTCGTTTTCCTCATCATCATTTTCTCTCCCCTCTCTCTGCACACCACCACTCCACTTCGGGCAACTTCTTTCCTTTTCTTAGAAATAAAATAACTATGGGCTTCGCTTTGCGCATGAATATGAATTTGATCATCATCACTACACTTTTGTAGCCTGTAGTTTATGGATTGGATAGAATGGAATAGAGCTCTTAATTAAGGTAATTTTGTGTGTGGTCCATGCTTTTCAAGTCACATCGTCTAGATTCGGAGACTAAAAATATGCACGCTCCGACCACGACATACGTGGTGGAGTGCTTCGGCACGAGTTTTAATATTTGTGACGATTGAATTATAAGTGTTTTTAGATTTGACTTAAAACTAGTATGAAAAGATGTTATAAAAATATAGGGTTCCCCGTCCACGGCAAAACCCGGAATGTTAACGTTTTTTGCGGGTCGGCTGAAAATGGCAAAACGGATGTGTCGTTATCATACTCGAATAACGTGATTTTCCAATTGGGATATTATTTCATAATTTTTCATTGGTGAGAGTGGCCACTCAATATGGGAAGCTCTTTGAACCATAGTCTTGTACTATAAATTTCTAATATATTTTAGAAATGATGTGGGGATGAGAGGTTGAGAATTGCCTTATTGAAATGGCAATTCTTGTTTGCTTATGAGAACTGGCTGTCTTTTGATCAACATCACATTCTTTTTGGTTAAGAAAGGTATGAGCTCTGTTTTTTTATGACATAATGTGGATTATTTGAGGATAAAAGGTAGATCTAGATCTTTCATGCTACCATATCACATTCACATGTGAACATAGTCTATTCCATAGAAGTAATAATGTCCATATTTTCTCACTTTAAAGCTTATGCACTTTTTTCTATAGCTACTCATTTTCATGGAAGCATGCAAAATTTTAGCCTACAAAAAGGTATTAGTGGAATTCAAAGTTATGATATTTTAGTAACTGGGCTCACTCTGAGAATTTAGGTTTCTACACTCTTTTCATATTTTATTTGAGGCATCAAGATTAGTGGCTGAAATAAAATTTCAGTAGCCATTTGCTATAGAATCTACCCTTCTACTCCCTCCCAAGGTTCCATTCATCTAGGGATAACCTTTTTCCAGCACGAGAATTAAGACGATAGATAAAGTAGTGTGGATGAGCTTTAGTGGGTTAAAACTTTTGTCATTTTAGGTAATATATCTATATCAGTCGTATAGACGAAAATAAAACTTATCTTTATATTAATGGGACGAGGGAACATTAAGTAGGAGTAATATTTTACTCTAAAAAAGAACGTTGGTTGATGCAGCATGTAGGGTGACTAGGAGAAATGGGAATGGACATATTCCTTCAAATTCAGAAATTGACATTTGTAGATGTTGTTGAGGTATAGTAGTGGTCTAGCTATGGCTTAGGCCACACCTGGATTGTTCCAACATCAAATAATCTTCTGTTACTGGAAAAAAGAAGTAGTAGTATATTTTGGGTTTGTGTTAACAACTGAGCAATGAAAAAGATGCTCCATTTCTTTATACCTATAGCATCCTATAGTTTTTTTTGTTGTTTCCATTCATTCTATTGGTTTGCTTAGGCCTATTCATCTTGTAAGTTTATCTTGTTTAAGGAGACAAATTGACTTGAAATATGTTTAATTTATCTAATCCATGAACAGTTTAATCTAAGTATGTCCTGGAATATTGCTACTTTCAGGAGTTTTCACTGCAGCGATCGCCCTTTTCACGGACCTAAACATTCTCCTAAACCTCGTCTCAATCGGGTCTCTCTTTGTTTTCTACATGGTGGCGAATGCAGTGATCTACAGGCGCTACGCCCCTCACGGAACGAGCAGCAATCCATGGCCGACTCTGTCTTTCTTGTTCTGCTTCTCTCTCACCTCTCTGATCTTCACTCTGTTATGGCAGTTTGCGCCTTCGGGCAGGCCTAAGGCCTTCATGCTCGGCTCGTGCATCGCCCTGGCCGCAGGAGTCGTGCTGTTGTTCCAATTGATGGTGCCTCAGGCACGAAAGCCCGAGTTCTGGGGGGTCCCTATGATGCCCTGGATTCCCTCCATGTCCATATTCCTTAACATATTCTTGCTCGGCTCTCTCGATAGGCCCTCGTACGTGAGGTTCGGGTTCTTTTCGGGCCTCGTGGTGGTTGTGTACATACTCTATAGTGTCCACTCTAGCTTTGATGCAGAGAGAGAGGGAATTCTTAGTCAAAAGGCTGTTGAAAGTGTGAAGGAATCCATTGACAGTGGAGATGAGGCTCAGAAAGTGTGAAAACCATGTTATTTTTCTCTTCACTATTAATAACTTTTTAGAGCAAAAGCAGGAAAAATAATAGCTTTGCTCCTTAAAAAAAAGAGATAGAAAAAAGAATATGTAGTCTTTTCTTTTTCTTTCTTTTGAAGTAGGAATTTTTAGGTCAAATTGTGCAGAACTTTAGTTATTTAGTCAATCAATTTTTGTGCAACTTTAACTGAAAAAGAAAGCCAGAAAATTTTCTGGGGTATATAGATTATCTTGTCTTTGTTCAAATCTCTCTCTCTAAATTTATCTCTCTTGTTTGCGGCATAATATTATCTGGTGAAATAAAGAGGGATTCGAGACGTGACAGTGACGTCTCTCTCTAGATTTATCTCTCTTGTTTACGATAAGTAATATTATCCGGTGAAATAAAGAGGGAGTCGAGACGTGACAGTAACGCGTGAGACGAAGTTTTGTGGGGGAAAAAGGTGAGATTTGAAGGAGGAATAAAATTTGTTTCGGCTTTGGAGGATTTGTTAAGTCTTAGATTCTAAATGAGCGTGAAGAATCAAGCTCCAAAGCCGCGATTCTTGGAAAATAAGGCTGAAAAGTTACTCTTTTTTAATACTATTTCATTTTCAATAGTATTCCTTGATAAATAAAAAGTTGTTCTCAATCCATTATCGTTGTACTTATTGGTTCGATGAAAAGCAGCTAATTTTTATGTGGTGATGAGAGGTAAGCTTTTGAGAAATGATATAAGCATATGTATAATATATGGAAGTAAAAGGAAATATATTGTGAGTGCTATATATGAATTTTAAACAAATTTTCTATTAAAAAGAAAAAGATATTGTGAGGCCCAAATCGAGTTCTAGCCTAGCCCGACTTTGTTCTTATGCTCGACGAATTCGGATTAGGGCCGAGCCGACTTGAGCGTTTGACAACTCTACTCTCACTATATTATCTGATTTAGTAGTTGGATTGAAATGAAACAATTAACACGGTTATAACTTATGTTCTCATGAATGTGAAATAAGATTTGAGGATAATTAGGTCATACGATAAGGGGATTAGCCTTAAATCATTTTAATAGTAAGTATATAATGTAAAACAAGTATTCTCTAGATAAAGTTGAGGAACAAATTGTATGGGCCTTTAGCCTAATATTATTTGTATTGTTTAATATTATTTGTATTGTTTTTTAGAATAAATATTATTATATGTATATATTGGATTTAGGGGGCTATGCAATTTTTGTGTCATAGTATTGGTTACACATTATACTTTTATCCTATGCATATTTTACATATACTTTCATATAAACTTTTACTACCTCTACTCTTGATACTGAACTTAAGTTGATTATATTAATTTAACATACTCATTATTAACGGAACGAAAGTAGTACTACTTATGTTCCTTTTTATTAATTTTATATGTCATTTTCGTTGTTCCACTTATTAGTCGCATAGTCTAAAATGACAAAGATGACTTTTTTACAATTAACTCTCTCTCTTTATAAATGGTTATAGTCTCCTTCCTTGCTTATGTTCCTATTTCACATGGGACTAATATTAAGGGGCCGAGACAGTATTTTAGTTTATAGCTTTACAAATAAGTTGTTACTTTCAAATTATCAGTTATGGTCCTGTAGGCACATAAATATATCGATATACACACTTAGTAGAGGAGTCGCATATATGTCACAATCTTCAAATTTACCTTGACTCAACAATGTGTAAAACTCCCTATTCACAAAATATTTACAAATAAATAAATAACTTTTGAAATTTTTTGGAGTTAAAAGAAACGAGGTTTTGCTTTGTCAATATAAAAGAACGATTGATTGGTGAGGGTTGTGGCTTTATTTTCATTTAAAATAAAATGAGTTTCTATTCAAATAATGTAATGATTTAATCATATATTGATAAAGTTTTAACCTTTGCTTTCGAAATTAAATAAAAGTAATTATGTAATTACATCAATCCAAAGAATTCTCATTTACTGTTGTTTTATGGGTCTGTCTATCTCTAATAATTTATTCTCGCTAACCACGGCCTATAGGGATCATCGCATCGATAGCAATAACTCTGGTGTGTAGAGGTTCGTATACGGAGCGCCGACAATAGGTTTAGCCACACTAACAGGCTGCACAATTCTTCCAGTTGCTTTTATAGAACTTCGAAAACGCACATAACCATCATCTACGTGCGTTTTCTATAGAACTTCGAAAACATTCCTTCTTGTATCATCAAACCATCACCCATTGATACAACACTAACATTATTTGATTCCAAGTTCAGAGCAATACTTTTTCACCTTCTTCAAATTGCACTAACCAAACCCACATTCTTCTTTATTCAGATTTATATTTTCGATTTTAATTGAAAAATCTTATTTTAAGCTTAGTGTCCCGAACTGAAACTTGTGGCCAACAAGTTTCCTCAACTCATCGTGCGATCCTAGACTAGCTCGCCCCGACACTAACTATGCAACCTTTTCACCAAGTCACTTGGCTAATAATGTAAGAAGGCGAAGACAGAGTTTGAAAGAGTGCAAGATAACTTGTATAGTTTGAATGCTTGATGGTTACAAATGAATGGCCAAGGGCCTATTTATAGAAGTGAGAGAGTAGTTCTAGATCTTTCTATGAGACTAGATGATTTCATCTCCTTCTACGATATTCTAGAGAATTATACCATCTCCTTCTACGATATTCTAGATAATTCTACAAGTCTCTACTATGTACAATAGGATTCCGGAATATTCTATAAAGTGCTGGACTCATCAAGTAAATTCTAGATTATTCCGTGAAGCCTCCAAGATTCGACCCCATTTTGTGCAGGGCGTGACATTATGCTAACCGCGAGGAAATATAAGTAATTCCAGTGTAGTCCATGTTTCCGACTGATTGAGCCACCCAATTTGAAATCCATGGCTCTATCACTCTTCACAAGTTCATTATGCTAAAGTGACACAAATTAGATTCCATATCAATATATATATAATACCGATATGGATCTCGATCATACGTGGCATCGCATATGATTTTCTTCAATATTTTTGAATATTCTCATTGATTTGGCTTATTTTATATTTATTCACAATTTCTGTCCCACATCGATTTTTTACAAGAACTTAACAATGGATTACCTATATAAATAGATCCATATATTTCCACCAAAATTCATCTTTAATATGAGAAACTACATAATTAATGTAAAAGTCTCAAAAACAAAACAACGGGCTAACAGAAAAATTGACGGGCAAATTTGCACTATTCATGCTAACGTATATCAACGAGCTAACAGAAAAATTAATGAGCAAATTTACATTATCCATGCTAACGTTGTATCGAGCAGCGAGCTAATCGAAAAATTATAATATTACGTCTTAACATATTTTTTTTTTTTTTTATCTTCACAAGTGACACACAGATTAAACTAATTTATATAGATAATTATGTATTTTATATTAAAATTTTATGTAAAATCACAAAATAAATTGAATCCCGTCGAAATTATTATATATATAATAGCGTTATGGATCCCGATCCTACGTGGCATCACGTATGATTTTCTTGAATATGTTCTAATATTCTCATTGATTTGACTTATTTTATATATTTAATCGGACATTAATCAATATTTGACACAACTGTTTTGCAATAAGAATTATCGCATACCTAAAAATATATATTTGAAACATATCTCCAAGATTTATCATCAATTTTAAATATTACTACTGAATAGAATCTTAATTATAATTGATATTATTAAAAAATGAATAAGCCAGGTTCGTCATTTACACATTCATATCACGATTGATATAGAGTTTGACTTTAATAATTCATTAATTCACTATACATTATAATAAGGATTTTTATCCCATATCGAATTTTTACAAGAACTTAGCAATAAAATTCCTATATAAATCGAAGAAATAATATATAAAATTATTGTTTTATAAAATTGAAGAAATAATGACTTTATAATGTTGTATACTATTCGTTCTATTATTTTTGAAATACTTATTCCACGTCAAACTTTTGTAAGATTTTATCAACAGAGAACTCATATAAAAGAAGATAACATATATTCGAAAATATTTGTCTCAAATGGTTTTTCATTTAGAATTCAGTTTTTTAGTAGGGTTTAGTTTTTTTTTTAGTTTTTTTATTATTATTTTAAAAAAAAATTAATGTTAGTGTTTTTAAGAGTTTATTTCAAGGATATATATTAATAACAATTTTTATTAATTATATTATCGTCACGTCATCCATATGCATATTAAGTAAGTACATGGTGGTATTATATATTTTGAGGTAAATAGCCCTTATAATAAATACGAGTGACTTGACATTCAGACATGTTTTGATATTTTTCTTTTATATTTTGCTTAAAACAACGTCGGATTTTGAAGTGACATAACGAAACCATATAATTTATTTGAGTAATGTTAACGCAAAGTTTATATATTCAAGGAGAATAACCCTTATGATAAATAACGAGTGACTTGAAATTCGTAACACGTATAACTATTTAAGAAATGTTAACCATAATTGATGTATTTTTATATCAAATAGACATGTTCGACGAGTGCTTTAGATATAAAATAAATTCAACTTTCCATCAACTTCATTTAAATATTTTAATTTTTTAATATTGTGCTTAAAACTAACATTTTAAAGTGATCCAGTCGAATTTTGACATGAAATATTAGTTCTTATTTTTTTTATTATAAAATGTAACGGGTGACTTTAAATAATTAGTAAAATAATTATTTATATTTTTCTTTTATATTTTGCTCAGAAATAACATTCTTAAAATGGTCCATGTCGAATTTTGACGGGATAAATATAGACCTATCATCAAAATATTATTTTCTTAGCATATTTTTTTATCACCAAAAGTAACGGACTACTTGAAATAATTAATATCGATAATTATGCATTTTCCATGCGGTGACATATTTTAATTTTTCTTTTATATTTTGCTATTATGCATTTTCCATGCGGTGACATATTTTAATTTTTCTTTTATATTTTGCTAAAAATAACATTATAAAATGGTCCATGTCGAATTTTGACGGCATAAATATACACCTAACATAAAATTGTAAATCCAATTTAACTCATGAGCTTTCACAAATTTCAGACATAAGTAACTTAAATAACAGGCAATCAAATACTCATGTTTTTTTTGTTACATCGAACCAACGGGCACTTTCATACTCAAATTGAAACTACTCGAGAATTTATATCCATTTTGTAATTTGTTTTTTCGATTACATGTATAACAAATATTTTGATATTTAAAATTTGAATGAAAACGACTGCTTGAGCACCGTTACCCTTATTAATCTATTTTTCTATTACTTACGAATAATGGGCGACTTGACATTGAATGTGCGTAAATTCGAGAAATATTATCTCTCAATGTCCTATTTAAAAAAATAAAAATCAATATTTACATTAAAAATATCATAGCACTTAATTTTTTATATCGTTTTTTCATATTCTACGTAGACGTTGAAATATAATTTAAGTCCCGTCGAATTTCGACGGGCACTGCACTAGTTTTTACATTATTTAGTAACAACTGAATACACGGATTATGTTTTCAATCCATATGATTGAACAATATCCATAGATTAATAAACAAAAGCACACGCACTTGTGATTTGAACGCCTGAACTCTTAATTGTAGGGAAACGTATCAACTGCGATACATTTTATCTTCTTAATTTTATTTGATATAATAAAATTACAATCTCAATATTATAATATAAACTCATTTTGATAGTCCCACTCAAGATCACCACTCAAACAAAATACTATTGTATGCAAAGTATTTTATATAAGCTCATGATTCACGAAAGTTGTGAGCAATACTAATAATTTATAATTATCTTTGGTTTGACTATCATCATGATTGCTAATTAGACTTTGGAGTCCCACGGGCTAATTACTAATTATATATAAATCTAATCCGATAAATTTATCCCACAACAGACTTATATTTGTCGGTGTCGAAATTCATAATTTATTGAAAAAGATAGGGGCTGACGATTTAATTTTTCGATGTCGAAATTCATTAAATGACTAAAATTGTCACACATTTGATTCTCGAAACTAAAGTTAATTTCTATACATTTGAAGTTCGGGACAAATTTGTTACAAGATGAATTTAACCGGTTAATTTTGTGTAATTTCCCTTATCAATGTAAGCATTAGATTAATCATCATAATTAATCAATTCAAAACACTAATTATATTATGTCACATGAGTATATTATTAAGCATAGGAATCAAATGAGTACTCAAATTACCACTTTGTTTTTTTTTTCCTCTCCTTCAAAATCCAAATTCTCAAGTTGCAAAATGTGAAAGGGATAGCCAAAAATGAGTGTCACCCACTAATTTTTATCCCACGTTGGATGGTCTTCAAGTCGAGTTGAATACTTCCCAATAAATTAACTATCATTGCCAATTAATTTTTGAACTTCTTTCCCTCTCATTTTTCTACTCCATCAATAGTGAAATTATTACAATTTGATGGTTTGAGTTTACAGAATGTGAAGCAAAGTTGTAAAGGAGAATAATCCTTTGATAGGGATAAGTCAATAGTGCTATCAAGTCGAGTCGAATCGGATCGAACTGAGTTGGATGCATAATATTTTTGGTATATCGTAGCTTAAACTAATTTAGATTTTAATGATATGTTTGAACTCATCTTTTGTGTGATTTTGACCTTCTTTTGCCCTCTAAGATTTTAATAATTTCAAAAGAAATGCCAATAATTTGTGAATAGTTATTCATACATTTGTACACTAATGCAGTATTCTTTCCATCACAAATCAACCGTCGTGTTTTATTTCGGTTCGAGATTTTAGGTGCAGTATTAAAAGTAAAAAACAAAGGTTCATATTAGAATGTACTGTTGTTAATACTTTCCGTTTTAGAAAACATGACAATTCACGTGAGACGGCCCAAATAAGAAAGCATGACAATTGTCTACTAATATGATTGTGACATATCTAAGTGGCCTGATTTCAATTACCATTAATCCAGCCAATAATCCACTTTGATAATTCGTCCTCTTTCCAAAAGTCAATAGGAAAAATCTACCATCACCTTTAATTATTATTTATTTCTTTTCCTTTTTAGGAAAAGGGATATCCATAAATGGGAAGAATTATTTGTTGCATTAAGGTCATGAAAATCCATTAATGAACTTGTATAGTGTCCTTTGTCCTCTCTCCCTTTTAATCAAGACTTTAATTATTAAACTTATCTTTCAACTAGTAGTAATGTTTAGGCCATTAATTAAATTTAAACTAGATTAGTTTTTTGGGAAGTTCTAGTGTCACAATAGTTTAATAATAAAATTTATATTAATAAAACACTACCTTATTGTACGTGAAAAATGAGTACAGTACATGTACTTGCAAAAGGAAAAATCGCAGTTTTCCATAGTTGTGTTTCTTATACAAATGAACTCGAAAATTTATATAATTAGGTCAAGACACTTATTTTTTCCACGCATTTTCTTTTAAAAAGTTTAGTAATCAAGAAATCATTAGTAAAATTTATTAATCAAGGCAACTTAGTTTCATTTGTTTTGGACAACACATACAAGCACACTTGAAATAATTTGAATCCCGTCTATTAATAACCAATTGAACTGCGCTTCATTTTGAACAAAGGATGGATTGTACATTGGACATTTGTTTAGAAAATGAAATGCACAAAAAAATAATGCAACTACAACTAGTGATAATTAAAAAGTGGTTTATAGTGACATAGAATTAATAGTGGAAAAATTGGTGGAGAGAGAGAGAATTGGATAATTTCTTGGATTGTGTAATGATAACCAAAATGAATGCCCCCATACATACTCATCCACTTGTATTGTTTAAAGGTGAAGAAATTATAAGTGTGAGAATCAATCATTGACATGTGATTGTGAAAATCTTTGTTTCCTTGCGGTAAAGGTTGTATTCTCACTATAGATTACATTAACAAAAAGGGAAGCCATCAAAGTTTTTATACACCGTCTCTCCCACTTTATTAGTCTTTTTTTTTTTGTCTGTTCCATTTAGTAATTCATTATTTAAAGGAAATAAATTAACAAATAAAAACATCTTTTATCTCCGCGTTCGTTAATTATTCTGCCATTCTAAATGGAACTAATGAAGTGGGATGAAAGTAGAGAATATTATTCATTTTTTAAAAATTAATTTTAATTTAATTAATTAGAGGTTGAAAAGACACTTGAGGAAGAAAGAAGATTTTTTGGGTTTTTTTTTTTTTTGATTTATGTTGTCGGGTGTAGTAGATCTTGCACTAAATTGAGTATGGATTATATGAGATTTGTTTGTTCTCTATAAGTGCACTAATTTGTGTTTTTGTTAATGATTGTCTAACTAATAAAGAAACATTTTGTTAGTTTTCAACTACTAATTGGTAGTATATTTTTGTGGGTTTTTCTATTAATAAAGTTGTCAATTTTAAGAGATGGTGATCATTTTGGCTGCATATCAAAAATCTTGATATTGATATGCATTTCGTGGAATTTAAGAAGATCTTCACGAAACAGACATGTTATTTGTCGAACTCATCCCAATGATAGCGTTTAGTTTGTCGTTACCCCCACCAGCATCATCAACTCCCACGATCTAATCCCTGATGGTCTATTCATCCGAGAAACGAATGACATCATGATTATTTTACATATAACAATCGATTTAATAAAAATCCTCTAAAATTAAAGATAACATAGTGGGGAGATCAAATTCAAGAAGCTCAACCGTCTCCTTAACAACAAAGTGCAACGTAATTGGTTACACATCTTATTTGTAATTACAGGTTAGAGTTCGAATCATCTTTACATTGAAAAAACATAAAAAGGAAAAAAAAAAAAAAAAAATCCTTAGAAGATTACGAATGTATTTTGTAGGCTTCTACTATCAAATTGGGCCCAAAATATGGCTATATTCTAACAAAGTTGGGCCCAAAGGTTTGAAATTTTATTTAGGCCCAATTCAGCACTGCTAATTTTATTTATATTTTCCCTAAGAAAGATTTATTTTTTTTAATCTTAAAAAAAGAAGAAAAAGTTTATTATAAATATTCTTTGTAGAAAATTAAAAAAAAATTAAAATACAAATCTGAAGCTGCAGACCCCTCTTTTGTGGCGGGAACGGAGTGAGCCAAAACGATGGGATTGGAGGCGCCGGCGCCGGCGCCGCCGCCGAAATGGGCGTCGAAGCCGTGCATAATGGGAATCGACGAAGCTGGGCGCGGCTCTGTGTTAGGTACTCGAATTTCCCCCCTCATTCACTAATTTTCTCAGTTTAATTTCTTAATTGCTGATTTGAGTTGGAAATTAATTTCTGTGTTTTATATGTCCGATGGTGTATGGATGCTTGTATTGTGAGAAAACCCTCTCCACCTTGAGTTTTGCAGGTTTTTTGCTTTCTCCTTTGTCTTCCTTTTTTAGTGTTCGTTAATAGAGTAGCTTATGTTATGTTAATTATGGGATTTTTCAAGTTTTGACGAGTTAAGGTGATTGGCAGTTTATGTTGAAAGATTTCATTTTCTGTAAGTATTGGATTTTGATTGCCTTATAATGCTGCTTGATTTTTCTTTTAGTGTATTGATCAGATCCTTTTGTTGTTGATAGTGAAATTATGGCATTTTGTGAAAGAATGAAGAGTTTTTTTCCTTCTTCTCAAAATAGTTTTCCTATCACCCCCACGAGGAACTGTATAATAAAAACGAATCGAAACATTGGTATGCAAGTTTAGTTGGCAGGCTTCACGCCTAGTGAGGGTAATAGAGCATTTGGGAATAATCTACAATCTACCGAGGACGTACTCCAAGAATACCATTTCATCATTTATCTTAGAAATAATAGATTCATGTACGATTTTCTTGTATTGTTGATTTTTCTCTTTTTCGATAAACATAGTGTATCCATGTGGCGTGAATGAGAAAACATATGTTTATATTATGTCTTCTTTCTGCACACTATATGCTACTTGAGGTGATTGCCTTGTACTAAGTGCATAAGAGGAAACGACTAGCTGCTGGTATTGAGTCGATAGCTATACTTTGAGGAGCTACATCATACATGCTTTGTTTGTAAAAAGTGGTTTATAGGCTTTGTTTGTCATCTAGAATTATAAAAACGAATAGGGGAAAAAAAATAGAAACGATGTTTCCTGTTATGATGCAGACAACAGCACCTAGAAGCCTCTCCATGCTTCATCATTCTTTATAATGTGCAATTGCATAATGTAGCAAAGTTTTGCCTGCCTCTTTTCGTGTTTTCTTCTCTAAAATGACACAAGTTTTGTTTCTTCACTATTTGTGCAGATGCAGAAATTGATTTTGAAACTTTTTTTGTTGGAGATGATGATCATATTGGCTACATATCAAATCTTGATAATGTTATGCATCAATAAGGTAGCATTCCTGCGTCCTTCTTGTTAAACATTTAGAAATTATTCTTTGTTACGATAAAACGTTCTGCAGATTTTAAGACGATCAATGTTTCATTTCATAAACTTAATTGCAATAATTAATGATAAACTTAATTTGTGGAAATCATCAATCATAGTACATGAGATGGGAGTTTTACTTATATAATATGGTTGTTTACTTAATTATGCAGTTAAACAAGGACTTGTTAAACCATATCAAAGTCAAACAATCATGTGATGATAAATATATAATTTGCAAATTGTAACAGCCGGTGTCGGTGACAATATTATACTATCAAACATAAATTATTAATATTGGAAACATCTCACTCTACTACATGCATGTTCTTTATTTCACATTGCCAGTCTCTCATTTTCATTCAAAACTTCTTCATAGTTCATATTCAACATCTGCTGCACCTTCATTGAATTTTTACCAGAAAAAAAAAATAAAATAAAATTGCAAGCTCTCTTCTTCGATCCTTGAAATCAATATATACTTACTCTTTTCGTGTGCATTTTCGAAGATTTAAGACGGTAGTGTTTAGAGATCATGGCAGCATATGCAGCTGCGGTTTCTCTCATGCACATCATAGATCTGATAAAGAACCATCCTTCCCCTCCGATTTCTCTCGACAAACAACAGCTTGATTCTCTCACCGAAATTGTTACCTTCTTGCAGGAGTTTCTCGAGGGCTATGTTTCTCCTTTCAGCAACAGCGACGAAGCAGATGCGTTGGAGATGCGGATTGCGGAAGCAGTTTATGCTGCTGAAGACGTGATCGAGTCCTACATAGCTGACAGTATTCATCCGGCCGCACCTCGGGATGAGGACGAACAAATCCGTAGCTTCAACTTTTATGAAGGTGTGCAAAAGGTGATAGAAGCAATGGATATGATCAGAAGAGAGGTGATGGGGATGGTGAGGGAGAAGGGCAGACAAGTTGAAGCTGATGTTGGACTCGGACTCGATGCCGGTACTTCCATTGAGAGGAAGAGCGAGATGGTGGGGTTTGACGAGGTGCGGCTTGATCTCTTGGATAGGCTCACCGGAGGAGATTCCAACCGCCAGATCATCCCTATTGTAGGGATGGGCGGGATTGGTAAGACCACTTTGTCTCGAAATGTATTTGCTGATAAACTTATCGTAGAGCATTTTGATATATGTCTGTGGGGTACAGTTTCTCAAGATCATAATATTGAACATACTCTTAGAGAAGTTCTATCTCAGGCAAAATTAGTGAACTCGAGTGATGGTGAGAGTAGAACTGTGGCAGAATTAGGACAAGAATTACACAAATATCTATTCGGTAAAAGGTATTTGGTAGTAATGGATGACGTCTGGAGTATAGAGGTCTGGGATAAGATAAGAAATTTCTTTCCCGATTGTGGTAAAAGAAGTCGAATAATAGTAACAACTAGGATCTCGAACTTGACAAACTCTAGTAATAGCCTTTGTATGAGTTTCTTAAACAAGGTTGATAGTTGGACTCTGTTCTCCAAAACTGTCTTCGGTAGGGAAGGGAGTGTAACTCCTGAACTAAGAGAAATAGGAGAGAAAATCGTGGGGAAGTGTAAGGGACTCCCTCTGTCCATTGCTGTGATTGGGGGCATTTTAGCAAAATCCGAGCACACACAAATGTATTGGGAGAACATAGAGCAGAATTTGAGTTCAATAGTGAACTTGGAGAATGAAGAATACTGTTTGAGAGTATTGAAGTTGAGTTATAACCATTTGCCTGCCCATCTAAAGCCTTGTTTCCTGTACATGGGAGTGTTTGGCGAAGATAGTGAGATCAAAGTCTCGACAATCATCAACCTATGGATTTCAGAGGGATTTCTTAAACAGAAAAAGGACAAGAAAAACTTGGAAATGGTAGCGAGGGCGTACTTACAAGAGTTAGTTGACAGAAATCTTGTTCTAGCTGTTGATGAGGAGGCTGCTCGATATTCGAGGAGGGGTTTTAGAGATCGTGATTTGGGGTCAATTGGGATGATAAAGTTGTGCAAAATGCATGATTTGGTAAGAGATGTATCTTTGAGAGAAGCTCAAAAGCAGAGATTCTATTATGTCTATAGCAGCAAACATAATCTTCCCAATCGCGATCGCCGCATTGTTATTCCTGATAAGACTACTGAACCAATAATGTTAGAATCTTCGCCAACTCTTCGTTCCTATATATGCCATGACCACGATATTGTTTTCATTCCGGATTCTAGATTGTTGAGGACATTGCATACAGAGTATAATGATTTTTTTTCGGAAGACTCTGAGTGTACCCAGAAAGACGCGTTTGGATTGGTGAATGCGCGGTTGCTTGCGATTTCCGTGGGACACGATACGCAAATCCATTCTTCAATCAGTCGGCTTTGGAGCCTGCACACGCTGCTTGTTCATAGTTGGAATGAAGTTGAAGGGCCGGTTGAGTTTTGGGAAATGCACCAGCTCAAGCATGTTGAGTTCACTGGGGAAAGTTTGCGTCTCCCACTTCCTCCCTTATTGAAGAATAAGAATGATGATGATAATAATGCTGTTATCATGAGGAATCTCCACACGCTCATAGGAGTGGTGGATTTGTACCTGAATGAAAATGTGGTTAGATGGATGCCCAATCTCACTGTGTTTGATGTTCGCTATGTGAATTTGACGAGCAAAAAAGTGCACCGTCTCAGCTTTCTTCAACGTCTCACTAAGCTGGAAAGCTTCTGCTGCTACGTCGAACAGACGAGCGGCCAGAATCTACAGGAGATTTGCTTCCCGAAATCTCTCAAGCAGGTATTTCTCATACACCTACATTGTTCACCTCAAATTGAGCTGGAAGGCATCATGCAAAAGATCGGAAGTTTGCCATTTGTTGAGGAGGTCGAAGTACAAGGCGGTGTCTTCAAAAGTCCCGAGTGGGAAACAGTTGAAGGCCAATTCCCCAGGCTCAGGACACTAGACTTGACCGGTTGCGGTGGTCTGAAGAAATGGATAGTGTCGGAGGCCTCCCACTTTCCGCTTCTCGAGAGGCTTATCTTAGAGAGGTTGAGCGACCTGGAGGACTTCCCTTCAGAAATCGTAGAGATAGCAACCCTCAAATCGATTGAGTTGATCCATTGCAGTACATCGACAGTGTTATCGGCTAAGAAGATAGTCGAAGAGCAAGAGGACTTTTATGGAGAGGATCGACTATCGTTTCGTGTTCGGGTTGAGAATTTTCACAAGAAAGAACTGGAGAGCTTGGCAACTCCCAACTTTCGAGTGTGGCTTCGTCCAAGAGGTTAGTAGTTTTATTTCAATGTGATCTTTTTTATTTTATTTTTTTAATAAATAAAAGAATTGCTTTTGAACTTAATTCTAATCAAATCGATTTCACCTTATTGTTTCAATGCAGTGAGGAGACCCCAACCCAGAAGACGTAGGAGAAATATGATTACAGGAAAAAGTCGGTAATGTTAACCAAAATGCCGTATATTGATCTACTTGTATTGTATTGTGCACGAGCCGAATCGAGCTGAACATCGGCCTATTCAAGCTCGGCTCGGTAAGTATTTTAAATTGCTTTTTCGAATTTGACTCGTTCACTTAAATTTTAAATAATATTGTTATATTATGTTGTATTATTGGCTAATTAATTGCATGTATTTTATATATGATGCTAGCAAACATGTTCGACACTAAAGCTCGTGAACATGTTCGCGAGCTTTCGAGCCCAACGTATATGTAAGCTCGAAGTCGGCTCGAAAAAAGAATTGAGCTCGATTTGAAGCTCCAGCTAGGGTCGTTTTTAGAATGTATTGTATGAGTTTTGAACAAACTTTTCATGAGCTAAAGCTGAAATGAGCTTCGAAATTTCGAATTACTCCCTATGTTGCGCGTGTTGTAAATGTTGCACTATATTCGGTTGCCATTATGTAAATTGTTTCTTCGCTATACGAGTAGATGCCAAAATCGATTTTATTAGGTCTCGACTAATTGAGATATTTTTATGGGAGGAATTTTCTTTTATTACCTATAAAAGAAAAAGTTGTGTCATTTTTAAAAGATGATGATCATTTTGGCTACATATCAAATCTTGATAAAGTTACTATAGGAATAGGATAGCATGCCTATGTCCTTCATGTTTCAACTCCCTACAAAAATTTAGAAATTATTCTCGATTACCACGTTCTTGCAAATTTAAGATAATGTTTATGGAATGATATGTTTGTTAAACTCATCTCCAAGATACCATTTTGTTTAATTTGGGGGTTAACGACTACTATTATCAAAGAATCACGATTTTATCCCCATTTGAATAACGAATGACATCATGATTATTTTACATATAACATTCAATTTACATAGAGTACGAGTAAAAACCCTCTAAATCAATGATAAAATAGTGGGGAAGCCAAATTCTAGAAGATCAACTGTATATAACAATGAAGTGTGTTTGATAACACATTTTATCTATAATTAGAGTTGGAGTCATATTTACATTAAAAAACAAAAAAAAAAAAAAACAAAAAAATAGATCTCTCAAAATATTTTGTAAGAATTATTTTGCACTTGTAGGTTTCTAGCAATTTGGGCCTAAAATATGGTTATATGCATTTAGGCCCAATTCCTGTAGGCCCAATTCATTATTGTAGTATTTTTTTTTATTTTTTCTTATCATAAGATTTTATTTGAACTACAATAAAATATGTAAAACGATTACTACTTTACTCCCTTCGTCTCAATTCACTTGGTTTGTTTCAGTTCAGTACGAGATTTTATGTATAATGTTAAAAGTAAAAAGTAAAGGGTTCACATTGAAAAGTAATAGTAGTTAATTCTTTCTATTTTAGGAAACAAACCAATTAAAGTAGAACGTCCCGATTAAAAAAAGAAGCTAAGTTAAGTGGGACAGAGGGAGTAAAATATTATTCCTTCCTTCTCGCTCGATTACAAAAATAAAATAATACTCTCTGTCTTATTTAATGAGTTTAAAACAAAGATAAGTGAATTTTAAAAGACTTTTTTATAATATTAATTTGTTTCATTTTTTAGAAACAAGATAAATAAATAAGATAAACGAAAAATGAAATATCAACTAATTAAGTAGGGAAAACATAAGTAACAAATAGATAAGTAAACAATTAGTACTACTTTTTAGGTGTTTATAATTTAAACAATTAAATTGAAGTAAAAGATATTGTCTCATTAATATTTTTGTTTAACATTCTTTCCCTAAGAATTTCTTTTTACCTCAAAAAGGAAGAAAACGTTTATTAATAGAAGTATATCTTTGCTATTGCTAGAGGAGAAAAATATAAAAATACAAATATGAATTAAGCTGCTAAAGCGAGACTGAAAGAGCGCCAAAACCCCTCTTTTGTGGCGGGAAACGATGGGATCGGAGGCGCCGCCGCCGCCGAAATGGGCGTCGAAGCCGTGCATAATGGGAATCGACGAAGCTGGGCGCGGCCCTGTGTTAGGTACACGAATTTCCCCCGTCATTCACTAATTTTCTCAGTTTAATTTCTTAATTGCTGATTTTAGTTGGGAATTATTTTCGCTGTTTTGTAGGTCCGATGGTGTATGGATGCTTGTATTGTGCACGCTCCTATGAGAAAACCCTCTCCACCTTGAGTTTTGCAGGTTTCTTACTTTCCTCTGCCTTCTTTTTTGGTGTTTTTTTCCTTCAATTTTTTTTTGGAACCTGTGATTCTTCGGTTTTTTAGTTCAAGTGTTTGTTAGTGGAGTTGCTCGTGTTAAATTTTGATGAGATAAGGAGATTGGGCTGTTTGTGTTGAAAGATTTCATCTTCTGTTGCAAATATTGTAATTATTGGATTTTGATTGCCCTTATAAATGCTGCCTGATTTTTCTTTTTGTGTATCGATCAGAACTTTTTGCTGTTAATATTGAAATTATGGCATTTTGTGAAAGAATTAGGTGATTTTTTTTTCTCAAAATACTTTTCCTATCACCCCCCATGCCGAGGGCAAGGTAAAATTAAAACGAATCGGAACACTAGTATGCAAGTTTAGTTGACAGGCCTCATGCCTAGTAAGTGTGATAGAGCGTTTGAGAAATTTAGGCTGTATGTACTCCAAGAACATTATCTCAACATTTATTTTAGAAATAATAGAGTCCTGTATGCATTTTTTGTATTATTGATTTTTCTCTGTTTCGATGAACATGGTATATCCATGTGGCATGAATGGTATAGGCTAATTTCGACAGGATTGACGCACAAGTTTCATATGTAATGTTGTCATTCTGTACACTATATGCTACTCGAGGTAAATGCCTTGTTCCAAGTGCATAAGAGGAAAGGACTAGCTGCTGGTATAGAGACGATATCTGTACTTTGAGGAGCTACTTGCTTTATTTGTAAAAAGTGGTTTATAGGCTTTGTTTTGACTTCTTGAACTATAAAAAACAATCATTCCTATTATGATGCACATGATAAAATGTTTCTCTAGCTGAAGTCTCTATTCTTTCTTATGCAGACTCAAAAACTTTAAAAGAGGAGAAGAGGGAAGAGTTATTTGAGAGTTTGAAGGCTGATGAATCGATCGGATGGGCTGTGGATGTCATAGATCCAAGAGAGCTGTCAGCCAAAATGTTGAAGAAGTAACTATCAAAATTATGTCATATTTTCAGCAAATACTTGTCTAAAAGCTTCATAACATTGTTTTATTTTTCCAATCTCTACAGAAACAAGATAAATCTCAATGAAATTTCACACGAATCTGCCATGGGCCTCATCAGGAAGGTGTTGAACCTTGGTGTACTCTTAACTGAGGTGAAAGTCTTTCTAAACAATTACTTGTTGAACACAAGATTAACTTGGTTTTAATTTCAAATAAAACCAGCAGGGCAATTCTGATGAAATGTTTGCGTGCTTTAGTCGTTACAAACAGAATCTCCACTTTTTGTTAAGTCTTTATTCGTATGGCTTTGACATCCTAGTTGAGCTAATGGACCTAGTACTTATATTGAATTCGAATAGGAGCATAATTTAGGATCCATACATTGCTAGAGTTTTATATCTGCAGCCTTTTATGTTACAATTGAAGTGCCATATGTCGTAAGAGATGAGAAAATTACAGAGAAATAGTTTGTCATTGAGCAAGGGGGTTAATTTTCAGTTAGGGTATCAGGCTCTGCATTATTGATTAGAGTGAAGAACGAAGAGTGAAGAGGGGCTCTAGGTGTCATATTTGATTCCCTTATCACCTCTTTAACTTCTGTCTTGCATTGCACTTATGAGAAGAACACCTAAAGAACTGCATTAATATCAAATAGCTAAACATGCCATTAGGACTTAATAGCACAAGACGACTAAAAGCTTTGGTAGTTCATAAATGTAAAATATCACAACTTTTAAATTGGGACCGAGTGTTGCTCTCTAAACTAGCTGCCATGGCTTTGAAAGTGAAGGCAAGCCATTAGCCATGCAAGAGTTATGAGGCTAGAGCTAATTCAATATAATTCTGGCGTAAAAGGAATTTGTGTATGATTTAGGTTATAGGCGGGCAATCTTTCTGCTTCTTTAAGCCTGACTCTCGCAACACCTTTAACATTCTTCTTGCTAATTCAGGTTTATATAGATACCGTTGGAGATCCTGAAAAGTATAGAGTAAAGCTTTCCGAACGATTTTCTAATATTAAATTTGTGGTTTCTAAGAAAGCAGACAGCCTTTACCCTGTTGTTAGTGGTGCAAGTATTGCTGCAAAGGTAACTTAATATCCTTGATCTTCGAAGAAGAAGCTACCCCTCAAATAAAGCAAAAAAATTTGCATCGGAATCTTCTACTTATGCTACTGCTATGCCTTTCAGGTAACAAGAGATAGAGCTTTACGAGATTGGGTGCCAGATGAAACTGCAGAACTTCATAGGAATTTCGGGTCTGGTTATCCTGGAGGTAGATTCTCCTACATAGTTTTTACGATTCCTTTGATTATTCCTATTGCTTCTTGTCAAGAACTGCGTTGTTTGCCTATATAGATCCACAGACTAAGGCCTGGCTAGAAGATCACAAGCACTCAGTGTTCGGATTCCCATCATTGGTTCGCTTCAGTTGGGGAACATGCACGGCATATTCCAAAGATTTTGTCGACGTTTTATGGTTAGTTTTTCATTTTATCTGTGTTCAGCAAATCTAGTATGCTGATATGATTCTTATGAACATTTTCCCGACTGCTATCAGTAAATCTTGTTTGATGTAATATCTGATCGTCTGGTGTACTGTAGGGAGGCCGATGCTGCTGACGAGGAGGAAAGTGGAGTGTCCAGCAAACGACAAAAGAAACTAACTAGCGTCGGCTTCACATCCGTAAAGAAGAGAAGTGAAGAAATAGAATCAAGTGGGAAAGGTCGTTGCAAGTTTTTCCAAGCTCGTAAACTCGAGCAGCTCAGCCAGTTCTGAAAGTATGGTTGGCGGAGAGAACACTCACATTCACATCTGAGTTATAACTATTCTTTAGCAAACAACAGCTGCTGCTGCTGTAGCATTTCTTCCCATAACTTTAATGTATGAATATACTATTTGTGCTGAAATGAAGGAATCTGTCACTCCCTCCAATTCTAATTATAGGTGGTTTTAGATGTTTTGATTATTCCAAATTATTTGATACTATAATTTTTTTCCTAAGAAGTCAATTTCGTTTGGACACGCTTAGTAAGAAATTGAGGTTTGTTATATAATGGTTGTGGTCTACGTACTTTAAGTGCGAGTTTAGTGTAAAAATGTACTCCCTCCGTTTATCTTCATTTGACACCTTTCTTTTCGGCACAGTATTTAAGAAATTCAAGTTTATGACGTAAATGTAGAGATAAAAGGAATGCTAAGGGTTTAAAGGTAAAAATAAGTGGGATATAAGGGAATAAATTGAGTATTAAAGTGAAATTTTGGGCTTAAAATAGAAAGGAACCAAATGAAACTAAACGTCCTAATAAAAAAACATGCCAAATGGGAGTAAACGAAGGGAGTAATGGCAAATGGGAGTAATCGAAGGGAGTAATGTCTTAAGGGATTAATGATGAGTGCTGATAGGGTCGTTGGACCAAAATAGGAATATTACAGTCATTTTGAAATTAAATACTACTCCCTCTGTCCCGCCAAAGACATTACATTTCTTTTTGTCAATTTCTGGCACGTTTTTCCACACTTGATGAAATGTTTTAAAATAGATTTTTGAAGAATTTTTTCTTTTGCGGGATAATACAACTATCATAGTATCCCGTAAAAGAAAAAAATCTTCAAAAATCTATTTTAAAACGCATCATCAAGAAGCGTGGAAAAACGTGCCAGAAATTGATAAAAAAGAAATGTAACGTCTTTGGCGGAACGGAGGTAGTAATAAAAGTAAAATGAAAAGTATATGCCTTGACCCAAATCCAAATCCAAATCCAGCCCCATATTAGAAAGCGGGTCAAAGACTGCAAAGGAATGTTTGATTTGTGAAGGCGGAGGAGGAGGAGGATTGGATTCGGAGCTATGATGCGAAAGCAAGTTCTCTCCTTAACAGAAGCCGCGGCTTCTAGAATACGCCACCTCTTAGACCAGCGCCGCCGCTCCTTTCTCAAGCTCGGCGTCAAGGCTCGCGGCTGCAACGGCTTATCCTACACCCTCAATTATGCCGGTACAATTTCCTCCCCCGTTTTTTTTGTTTTTCGTTTTTGCTTTATGTTTTCTGGGTTTCTATTCACCGGGACATGATTATTGCATAGGATTTTTGATTTCGTGCCTTTTTTCTGGATATGTAGTGGGTGAATTTGGTGTTGGGGAATTTTGGGGTTTTAGGATTGGTGTTCAAATCAAGTTATGATGCAGTATGGTTTAAATAAAATGAACCTGATTGTCTCTATCTGTTTGCTGTTGCCTGGTATGAACAACTCTGTTCTCCTTTAAGATATGATTTTGATGCATGTGACAAAGGGGAAAAATGTTTTCATCTCTTTTGAATTTCTTCAAGTTGACATTCTGTGGTGCATTAGATTGTAGCGTTGCCGCTGTTATAGTTACCTTTTCTTGTTCTATCATCCACCGCCTATGTTCTTGAAGTGAAATGAAGTTTTATATGTATGAGCATGGCATGATTAGTGACCAATAATTTTTGTAGATATGATCTTGGATTTATAAATTCAACTTTAGGCGAATCGGGAGTGAACTTTAGATTTGTGCAGATAGACTTTAGACAAGATTCATGGTGGTTGAGGGCTTAAATTATGATTGAACATGTCTGCATTAGAGCATTAGGAAATTCCCAAGTAGAATCTAGTATCATCTTCAAGGAGCTCAATGAGTTCAGGAAGAAATTCATGCATTTATATTACCCTGTATGTAAACTAAAACTAGGAATGTTTATAACCAGTCCTTTCCTTGGGGTAGCACCAGTTGCATTTTCTTTCCTAAAGAGATGACAAACATTCATATTTGTATGTTAATTTCCTACTTATCAGCTTCTATTCACTCATACTGTCCAGATTCTCAAAAGTTCACAGTTGCTCCATGATTCCCCGGCATAAGAGTTATACCATTTTGATTTACCGACTGTTTTGTAATATGGAATATATCCTTTCCTGGAGGCAACACGATTTGTATTAGTTCTGTTAAAAAGATTACATTGGGTGGGAGAAGGTGGTTAATTAATCAATCGAAAGGAGAGCCACTTACAAACTCTCAGGTTGGGATGTTTTGTTTACCTTGGACAGAAATTGGAAAATTTGCCAATTACTTAGTTGAGTAGACCTCCTTATTTAAAAGCTAAATTAGAGGTTTGAATTTGGGGAAAGAAGATTCTCTTATGAAGGTCTAATGCTTCAGTACCGTTTTATCACGAAGTTTCTCTTTCCTAGGTTTTATACGGAGTTATTAATTCTTATTCATTGCAGACGAAAAAGGGAAATTCGATGAGTTGGTTGAGGACAAAGGTGTTAAGATATTGATTGATCCAAAAGCCCTGATGCATGTTATAGGAACTAAGATGGACTTCGTTGATGACAAACTGAGGTACATGATACTTTCCACTTCTTGTTTTAAACCTTGCTTGTCAACTGAAGCCCTTTTACGTTTAGTTATGGCCTAAGGAGTTGCACGTACCCTCATCTTATAAGTATTTGGCCTATAATTGTGGAAATGCAAAACGGGCCTTTCTTTCTCTATGAAATCCATCTTAATATCGGTAAATGTTCAAGTAGTAATATGTTAGGCTTATTCTCATACTTGTAAAGGCAAAAGGTTTACCTATCATATTTTGATTGGCTGTTTACTTCCACACAGATCTGAGTTTCTTTTCATAAACCCGAACTCTAAAGGGCAGTGTGGCTGTGGCGAATCATTTTTGACTTCGAGCAACTCGGGAGCAGCCAAGGGCAGCGGTAGCTCGTAAGTACAAGTCTTGATAACACTGTTTCGGATCTGTAGTTTTCTTAACACATTCATATAGTAGAGGAATTGTGTACACAAAACAAGCTCGTTTGGGGTCTCAGATGACAGAAATTCTTGTGAATTGCAATTCATTGTAGAATTATAGTGACAACGATCGTATCTTTGTGCATTAACTATGTATATTACTCGATATCAATAAGCTGTATCACGATATTCGCGTATGAAATAAATAAATCGATTCTTCTGATCTTGATGCTCAATGATTTCTTCCTTTTTGTTTCCAGTGGGGTATAAATCTCTACTTATGTCTTGAATTTTGATGCTTCTTACGAAAATGTCACGACTTTCGAATTTTCGTATGCTGGCGATGCCCAAAATATTGATTCAATGCAATACTTCGTACCCTATTTCTGCCTGATAATGAAATGATCTCGTCTGCTGCAGGTGGTTTTCTCTCGTTTAGGGTTTCTACGTAAATATGTGCGTTCTTTACCGTTTATGTTGATTATATTGCTCGTCTATATTCATGACAAAATTGATTATGAAGCTAATCAAAGAAACTATACGTTCTTCATTACAAAAGAATGCTACAGTTTCACTAAAATTCCTATACTAAAAAACCACTACTTTCTCTAAACTCTTCAAATCTTCATGAACTGAACAATCTTCCTATATAACACAAGTATATAAACTTACCAAAACTCTCCACACGAACACGACCCTTCTCTAAAATGGTGAAACCGATTATTATCCCTCACGACAATCTCCCGTCTCGTCACGGTCGAAGCAACCTTCATAAACTGATGGCAGTCCCCACATATCCTCAAGTTCTTCATGATTCTTATAGGAATACAAGGAGGCAAACACATCAACCCCAAAGTAAAGGCTAGTTTCTCACTGTGGTGCTTAAGCAGCTCCCTCTTGCAATCGTCTTCCACGTCGTGCAAATCGTGTTCTACGTAGCCTCTGAAGCCCGATTTCTCCATCTCCTCAAGTAAACTATCCAGTCTTGAGTATATCTCAGCCATCAGTGGATGATCTATCTCCCCAGCCATGAACGAATGAACTTTGTCTTTGATCTCAATCCAACTTTTCCCTCTCTCCTTCTTAGCTTCGCTATTCTTCAGCAATTTTCTTGCTGATGCAACATCGGCCCATCTTCCACTAGCAGCATAAACGTTGGACAGAAGCACGTGATTACCTGCGTTGTGGGGTTCGATCTCAAACAGTTTCTTAGCTGCAATTTCTGCAACTTCGACATTTTTATGCACTCTGCAAGAAGCTAAGAGCGAACCCCACATGGAAGCAGTGGACTCAAACGGCATCTTCTCAATCAAATCCATCACCTCATCGATTTTCCCTGTCCTGCCTAGAATATCAACCATGCAAGAGTAGTGTACGACGTTTGGATGCACGTTATGTTCTTTCTTCATCACCTCGAAATATTTTCGCCCCTTTTCAGCTAATCCCATATGGGCACATGCAGATAAGATGGAAACGTAGGTTACTTCGTTCGGACGTAGAAAGGCCTGCTGCATTTTTTCGAACAGCATCATAGCCTCTAACGGCCTAGCATTTCTAGCAAAGCCAGAGATCATAGTGTTCCATATAATCACATTCGTTTTCTCTACTTCAGCAAACACCAAGTGAGACTGTTCGATGGTCCCACATTTCGCGTAAACATCAACGAGAGACGAAGCAATGTACTCGTTTGCACCAAAACCAGATTTACACACAACGGCATGCACTTGTTTCCCTTCTATCAAAGCAGCCAAGGCCGCACACGAGCTGAGAACAGACGAAATCGAGAACACACTCATCTCGACGCCATCTCTTTGCGCTGTTAGAAACAATCTCAACGCCTCCTCGTAGAGGCTGTTTTGCACGAACCCCGCCATCATCGAGCTCCACGTCACCTCACTCTTCTCCGGCATGGTCTCGAACACCATCACCGCATCCTCAACAGAACGACACTTCGCATAAACATCCAGCAACGCAGTACCAACAAAGACATTCGACTCCATCGACGTCTTCACAACAAAAGCATGCAGCTGCTTGCTCTCGATCTGCAGTGCATTCGACGCGCAGGCACACAAACTGCTCGACAGAGCGAACGCGCTGAACTCCACTCCGTCCCTCAGCATCCTCACGAAAAGCTTCAAAGCAGCCACTCCATCCCCATTTTGGGTGTAGGCGCCGATCATAGTGTTCCAAGAAACCTCACTTCTCACGCGCATTTCGTCGAACACCTTGCGGGCGTAATCCACAGCGCGGCATTTGGAGTACATGTTGATGAGCATGTTGGAAGTGGAAGTGTCGGATTGTAAGGCGAAGTGGATGATCTGAGCATGGCAAGACTTTCCCGGCGAGATTGCTCGATGTTTGGCGCATTTTTGGACGAGGGTCTGTTGATTTTGTAAAAAGGCGTTTCTTGTTGTGCACATCCAAACACGGCCTTCTTCTTCCTCTTGTTGGATTGTTGAAATGCTTCTTCTGTAATGAGAGGTGATTGCAGTGTGAGATTTATTTCCTCTGTGCAAGAATCTCATTTCAACTATGAAAATGGGAGGGAGTGTGGAAATTTATTTAGTTATGGTTTATGAACTGTTTGAACTCATAATTAATGAAATTTTATTTAGTGTTTTATTTATGTGACAACTTAAAATCGGAAAATAACGTATCACCGAGTATTCGAACTAGGATGTTTATAGTTTGGTTTAAACCGTACCAAACCAAATCAAACCGTATTTTACGGTTTGGTTTGGTTTATAGTTTGAAAAAATATGGTTTGGCTTTATATTTTAAGAAATTATAGTTTATGGTTTAGGTTTGAGTTTTGAAAATATATAAACCAAATCAAACCGTAAACCGCAATTTAATTATAATAAATATAATATTATTAATTAATTTTGACATAATTTACTTTCAATTTTAATATATCGCCATTTAAAGTTGAAAAGTAATAATAAAAGATAAGTACTAATACAAAGTACATATTTTCATTAATTTTTATTGTAACATTTGAACTCACATAAAAAATCAAAATTTATTGTTTAACAGTTGAATTTTATTTTTTAAATAAAAAAATTGAAATAAAAATTAAAAATTATTTTTATACTATTTGTGATAAATTATCTAAAATTTTGATTAGTTGCCCAACTAAACTAAAATTAGCGATTAGCGATTCATGAGAGAGAGATAGATTTATCCCTTTAATTAGATATTAAATTAAATTTGAAAAATTGTTATATAAAATGACGACGCTTGATAATAAATGGGTAATGGAATTAGTCGGTTATTTGGAAGCACAATGGTTAGTTATATAAAACCTTAAAATTGAAAAAAATTACAAAATTGCCTTTTAAAAATTGATTTGAAATTGAAGGATTCCCTTTTTATATATATACTCCCTCCGTCCTCCATTTAGTGACGGAGGGAGTTTGGGCACGCGTTTTTTCGCATTTTATGGTATAATAATAAATTAATGTGTTAAAGTGGAATAATTGTGGGTCCATTTGAATTGTTTAATAGTATTAAAATGTTAAAATAATAAAAAGTAGATGTATAAAGTGTTAAAGTGTTAAAGTGATTGTGGGGTCTACGTCCAAAAATGGAAATTGTCAGTAAATGGAGGACGTCCCAATATAGTATTAACGTCACTAAATGGAGGACGGAGGGAGTATATAGATTGCCCACTTATGCACCTTGAGACCAAATTCATTAGACTAATTGTGTACCTTTCCTTTGAAACATCAAATCAAGTACTGAAATCATATCTAATGAATCTTGATAAAGACAAAGACTTAGATATAATTATACTATAAAACTGCAATTCAAAAGATTTGTCAAATACCGTGGGTATCATAATTTAATTTGGTAATGAAACTAATGAAACAATCTTCTGGTCCAACCATAACACTGAATATATAAATTGAAAATTACAAAAAAATAATAAAGATTAATGCATGAACTAATAATTAACAATAGATGAACAATATAAAACAACTCTTTAAGCTCTCGCTAAGGTCTTATTATTAACGATCCCCCATCAAAAAGCTCTCAAACGTGAAAGTACGTCTTATATCTCCATGAAAATTGCCTTGCATGCAGACCATAATATTTTCAAAGGACTAATAAGATTGAAGATTAGTGCTCATAAAACATGAATACTTTTCCTAACGTCGATTAGAACATATTAAAAAAAATTAAGAATAAGAATAAGTAAATACTACTCCCTTTGATGCATCCACTTTGACGTGTTACTTGAATGTATAGTGAGGTATAAAACAGTAAAAACGTCAAAGTAAACGAAACAGAGAGAGTATTACGTACACAAGACGTACGTCATCGACTATAATTAATTTTAGACACAAAAGAATTCATTT
Source organism: Thymus mandschuricus (assembly GCA_029379335.1). Classification (NCBI taxonomy): domain Eukaryota; kingdom Viridiplantae; phylum Streptophyta; class Magnoliopsida; order Lamiales; family Lamiaceae; genus Thymus; species Thymus mandschuricus. The sequence continues at coordinate 24,224,589 of CM057071.1, read as the reverse complement.
GAAAGTAATATCTGAATTATGAATGCAAAATCATACCTTACGAAAATATATATATTGAATCTTCTAGATTGACAGAAGAACATGCACCACTTTTACCATATTCATAATTTATTTTTTGTGGACATCTTAGTTAGAAAACTACATTATACTCCTTATGTTTTTATTTACAATCAGTCAAGTTCTATATTAGGATGTCACATTCATCATTTGTAAAGTTCCAATACGAAAATAAATATGTTCAATTAGGCTGAATAAACTAACTTAATATTTAATTAATTTACTCATCTATTCACACCTCTAAACATATTTCGGTACAATTTAGATCACGATTGAAAGAAAAGATTTTTTTTAGTTCTTTCACTCCCGACTCTTTTGTCTTATTCGTTGATCAGTTTTCTTTATCTGTTCTTTTAGAAAGAAAAGCGATGCCCTTTTTGCGCCCCCTGGGAAAAAAGTAAGACGAGACTTCGCGTCCCAAGAGCAAGAGTCCAAAGCTTGTTGGTGATTCGTTCAGGAAGGAGACTTTAAATAGGTCCCTCAGCGAAATTGGATTGATGGGGTCAACGACGGAACGAACAACGAAACTTTACGACAGCTTTTTCGTACACGTTCACTTGCATCACATACACAAGTGCTACAAAAAAGTAGTGCGGAGAACTAGTCAGAATTGCGCCCCCGGTGGAGAGATTTTGCCAGCCTTTGGGAGTAATCATTCAATGCAGTGGGAACGAATTAGGGAGATATAAGGTGGCTTAGAGATTTTCTTGGAGTGTTTGAGAGCTATACGTACTATCATCTAATCTAACATCTAACATTTGTCCGATCAAAAAAATAAATAAATAAATAAATCATTCAATGCAGTGGGAGCGATGTAGAAACTGGATTTTTAATCATCATAACTTTTTCAGTTTGTTCTCTGATTTTTATGCTTTCATATCAAATTAAATCTCTCATGATGATATTTCAGAATCAATAATTATTGGGTTCTTATGAATCTAATAAAATATTACGTAGCATATTTCCCTATATATTTTATCTTTAATGATTATTATATCAATATCATACTCTAGAAATTTCAAAGAGGAATGATCTTATATCCATTGTGTGCATTCTTATTATGCACACAGATGATGTAATTCATTATTAATGAAACAAAGATTTAAATATATACCATAACTTATCTAAAAAGTACACCCTATCACTGTCACATTAGTAGTTGGCACATTAAAAGTGTCAACGACGGATAGAGAGTGCTTTTGTTATTTCAAAAGGACCGATTATAAAAAGTATTGACATTGTCGTCCGTCGTATGCGATTATCATTGATTCAATATTTGTAAATTATTTTGGGTATCAATGCTCAATATTCTCCGATCTCGATTCATCTAAACTAAAATATATTACGCCGATTGTGAGGATTACTTAAAATTTCACTTTGTAAATTATATATGTTTACGTTCTTGCAATTTCCTTTTTTACCAAACGTTTTAAAGTTCCTGTAAAAAATTTACCCTATTTTATTCGTTAAAATAGAAATTATATGCTAAAAATATTTATAAATTCTAAGTCGATAAGTGAATCCTAGAAAATAATCATAAAATTATTTGATATCATAATAAATTAAAATAGTGAAAAAAGTATATAAATTAATGGAAACAGTTAGTAAGAAAATAAGAAGGAAATTCTTAAAAAATCAATATTCATTCATACATGTGCCAAAATCATTCTCCCAGTCACTTAAGCAAATCAAAATTATATATATACATATTTTTGTATATGGTATCATACCATATACAGAATATGTTTATTAGGAAAAACTTCCACACACAACATTTAAGTAAGGCTGAAGGGTAAAATGGAAGACAAACAAGAGAGGGAGAGGGAGAAGTCTGAATCTCAGGCAATGGGGTCGATAAAGAGCTGTCGAATGAAGGTCTGCATTTCTGGGCCGACATGCGTGTACCAGTCTTGGTCCTTGTAGTAGATATTCTCAATTACGCGGGCGAAATTGAGAATACGATAAAGTAGAGGGGCCAGAATTTCGGTGGGCTTGAGGAATGCCTCATTGATGTCCTTCCACCCTTCCTCTATTTGCTTCTTGAACTCACACACAGCCTCCTTTTTTGTTACATTGTGTTCCTCCATGTAGCACTCTATTATTGAGGGTATGTGCTCTCTCTCTTTCTCAAACTGTCAAAATTAATTATATATATGCATCAAAATGATGATGCATGAATCTATTGAATGCAATGTATGCAAAAGATCGATAGTGCATCAACTTAAAGCATACGATGTATCATTTAATTTAATGTGATAATTAATCTATTTATTCTTAAAATGTAATTAATTAATTAAAATGTATATATAGAAAAGGTAAATGAATTGTAAACTGCTCACATGCATGCATTATGTACGTATAGGGAAGAGTTCATATAAAAATAAGTTATAGAGTGAGAAATGTGAATTAATAAATCCGGATCATTGATTTTGTTACTACCTACGAGTATTGTTGAAGTAATCATGGTTGTAGTTGGCAATGAGTTATATACACTGTACACTGCAACCATGCTTACTTTAATTAATATCAACCAGCGTAGTTTATCTATTACTATTCTCACACTAAAACTTATATATGTATGTTCGGTGCTTGACCATACTGCTTCAATTGCATAGTCGACGCGGTAGGGTTTTCCTTGTTTTATCATCTCCTCCTCTATTTCTTCACCAAGTTCCAAGAGGCCCTTATAAAGTGTTTTCATGTACTCCGGAAGTTGATCAAGACTTGAAATGCTCCAACTGCAGATAAACTATTAAATCAAGACCATGCATATATATGTATATATGCATATAATCAAGTTTATTTAATTTTATATATAGTACTATCAGAAAAATGCCTATATATATATAATTAACCTCTCAATTGCTTGTGTGAATAGCTTGAGTTCGTGAAACGTTCCGTAGGCGTCGAAGGCGTCGTCCACTATGGATATCAAGGCCTGCACCTTGGTTGAGATCTTTCTTGAAACTGCATATTTTGGTTCAAAATAAACTGCCAATACCCAGAAGTAAGTCTCTACCAGTCGGTCTCTTGCAAATGTCAACTTTGTACTGAGACCAAAACTCTTCCACCACCTGCTCATGTTAGTTAATTACTACATTCTTTTTATCAATTAAAAAGAAAGAAAAAAGAAAAAAAAAGTACGAACTTTTATAGGACAAAATAGGCAAATCGTAAGAAACCACACTTTTATAATTCAACATAATAATTACTCCCTCCGGTCTTTCCTAGTTGAGTCATTTTTTTTTGTGATTTTCGGCACGCTTTTCCACGCCTCTAGATGATGAATTTTAAAACGGATTTTTGAAGAATTTTTTCTTTTACGGGATACTACAACACTTATAGTATCCCGTAAAAGAATTTTTTTTAAAAAAATCCGTTTTAAAATTCATTATCTAGAGGCGTGGAAAAACGTGCCGAAAATCACAAAAGAAATGACTCAACTAAGAAAGACCGGAGGGAGTATTTAAAAGTGGAGTGAAGAGTAGATATATACCACTCTGTCCAACCAGTTGAATCATTTTTCTTTTTGGGACGTCCCACACCTATTGACTCATTTTCTTTATTAGAAATAATTAGAGTATAATTAGTACAATTAGTAAACCCTTATTACACTTAACATTCCATACTTAAATCTAATCCACTCATTTTTCTGCACGTAGTTCAATATAATTTAAATTTTGAAAGTTTAAATTATTATAACTTGCTCGTTTGTTATCGAATTTTTATGATTTTTATATCAAATTAAAGGTCTTGATACGATCTTTCATTTAAGATCAAACAAGAACATGTTTTTATGCATCTATGAATCTTTGTTTCTAAATTATGTCTAAATACATAAACTACATTACATTACCTACAAAATACACTTTATACACTAAATATTTTCCTCTTAATTCCCGTGCATAAAGCAAATGGTTCAACTGGTTGGGACCGGAGTGGTACTAGATTATGACCAAGATTGCTTACTAATCTTGCCTTAACTAACTATTTGGTAGCTATGTTAGATAATTCACCGGCCCGTGAGATTAACAAGGCCCAACCATAATTTACTATTCCCCTTCTTCTTGTTCAACTCATCCAACCCCTATGGGCTATGATATTATTAACAAAATTGAATAGTATAACCATTTGGAGTATAATTATCCCATAATATTTTGCAAAGTTTATCCGAACACCCGGATTTGATTTAAAATATTATTTTAAAAAAAAAATCATTTTCAAAATTTTGATTTATATATTATAATTTTTAATTATATTTTTAAATAACATTTTTTATTTAAATAAATAAGTTTTGAATGTTTCATCATGGTTTTTAAATAATCTAGTTATTTAAGGCAATTCAAGCTTTTAATCTAGTGAATGAACATTGCTACAAAATGGCCAAATATTTTATCCTAGATTGTAATCATATCTAGCAAATAGCAATCTTGCATAACTATCTTATCAACCTTGTACTACTATTTTACTTTAAACTTAACTTGGTTAATTCTAACTAGGCTACCAAAAAGGGCCTTAAAGTAGTACCTGTAAAGCTCAGTCAGCTCTTTCTTGTGCATGGACTGCAGCAGGTTGAAATCCAACTTAGCCAGCCTGAGTAGACCCCGGTGATAATCGGGGTACTGCTCGTAGATGGAGATATACTGCCTAGCTTCGAGCCTCGTCAGTGCTCTACGGTTGCTGTGCTCGTGCAAGGCGCGGTGGACTTGTTGAGCCAGAGGAGCATTAGAATTGGTGAGAGAGGGCAACATTTTGTCAAGTTCACTTCTAGTGTATGCAAAGGCATCGTCCAAAGCTTTTTCACCGCGGACTCTAAGGTAGGTGGCTTCGAAATACTCCAGCAACCCTAGAGCTCCGTCGTCGTCTGATCTCCAATCATCACCAGCAGCCTTAAATTTGTCGAAGATTTCTGCATACGCGCGCATACATACACATGATATACATGTATGTAAGTGGTACTTACCGCAAAAAAAAATGTGGCACTTACCGCAAGAAACTTTATATCCATGTTGTCTGAGAAGACGGAAACCAAGGGCGGTTGCGTAAATGTCGTGGTTTTCGTCATGGAATTTCTGAGAGATTGTTCAAGGCTTCTTCGATCTCCTCTTCGAAGTGATACTCTACGCCCAGTCGTTGTATCGCATCGATCAGCTTCAGCAGTGGAATGAAGTCGTTAAACGCTTCCTTGAGCTCTCCCTTCACTTTCTCTTTCAGTTCTTCGACCACATACTCATCACCGGCCTCGTTTGGCAGTGGAGTGTAATGGAGAAATTCGTCTCCCCATACACTTGGATGGAAATTTGCGAGAGGCCGAGTAGAGGAAGAGGAGCTCTCCATTTTTTGTATGATTTTCTTGAATTAACAAGTACGTAGTAATAATTTCTTCGATTTGTGGGTATATTTCTCTCTACATGGATTTTTCCTCCTGTTTATAGAAAAAAGCCTTGGCTACAAAGGCTTCGTAGTAGTTAACTCTAACGAAAAGTTAATTAATTGTAACCAAATATTCTTTGTCTGAGAAATGTTATGCTACGTACATACCTCGTGCGCACTGCTCTTGTTTCATTGACGTTAACATTTATTTTATTTTTTTCATTTTATACATATGGTTTAGTTCTAATACCCTAAATATTGTTATTGATCACGTCGTTAATTTTATAAATTACATAAAAATCAAAGCTCGATTGTCTATTTTATCTATAATTAATTATGAGATATCTCCTCCTACGTTGTAATTAATTTTATAGGATAGGATTGGATAGGAGGGCGGCTATCAGGTATTTTAATAAGTTACTTTAAATGTAACCAATCATTATAATTAAATACGATCGTTCCTTAGGATGGGTCAGCATGGGTGACCGCACGAGGCCAACATTTATATTTTTATCAAATCTATTGTATTTTCTAGAAAAAAAAATATTTATGATATTATAGCTCAATAATATATAGCACTGAATAAGAAAAATATTTATATATGTTTTTTAAAATTAAAATAATTAACTCCTACTTTTCTATATGAACTCCTTACTTTTTTCTTTTAACACTTGTGCATGAATTCCGTGCTAAAAAGAAACGAGACCGGTAAAGTAGGACGCAGAGAGTATTTGTATTCTACCCAAACCCAAAATAACTTAATTAATTACTATATCAAAATAGCGTCAGCTAGACATATTGAAAGATTTGACTATTTTAGGAATCGAGAAATAAATTTTAGCTGGTCATAGTACTTATGATATTGTGAACGACTTTGTAACTAAAATGGCTCAAATGAGTTATTTTCTATTATTAATTTTGTGTACTATAAATGTAAATGTATGCATTAATTTTTCAAATTTCAGGGCCTATTTTATAGGTCCCTACCCTACTTAAGTAACGGCTCTGATTAAATATGATGATAGCAATTAACTCTTAGCAATGCTTAAATTGTAGTTGGCCTACTTAATTAAGTGCTATAAATGTACATGTGGCTAAGATATAGGAGTATATTTATCTTTTAAAAAAATACTCCCTCCGTCTTATAGCAATTGTCTATGTTGCCTTATTGAGACGTTCCATTTAATTGTTCACTTACCTAAAGTGGAAATATTATACTTTCACAACCAATATAATATAAAACCCCCCATCTCTTATGACATTAGTTATTGTGTTATTTCTATAATGGAAATTGCCGCGGGACAGAGGGAGTACATTGAAATTAAGTTTCGAGCTATAGGGTGGCGCAAGGACAGAAAAAAATTAATGTTTCTGACCATGCATGCAACTTTTGATTTTCTTTTTTCCTATAAATAGAAGGGAAGTTTAAAAAGAAAAAGTAAGGGTTTCAAATATTATTTTGAAACCTAAAATCAGCCCCGGTCCTGACATTTCAGGGGCCCTAGGCCAAACTAAAAATAATGGCCCCTATAATTTTTATTTTTTTATATATTTTTAATTTTGTATGTGTATTTTTCACATCATAAATTATATGTTTATTCTACAATATTAATATAAAGAACGTATATGAAATAAAAACTATATTCAAAAAAGAATATATATATATATATATATATATATATGTATGTATATATTTGTGTTTATTACTACAAGTAAAAGAAATATTAACAATTTTATTAAACTGGTAAACATGAGATAAATGAATAGTAATAAAATAAATAGATTTATTTTTTAGGTAAATGATAAATAAATTTCTTGAATGCTTTAAGCAATAAACAAAAATCGAAATATTAAATTTATAAGAGATAAAACTGAATCGAAATAAACCAAATACTATATAATAGATATAATGTATATCAAAGAAAAAGATATACAATAAAATATTCTTAAAAGAATTAATAACTCTAAACTAAATAAGCAATTTAATTTGTCCAAATTTTATAAAAAAAAGCCATGATACAGAGACAAAAAAAAATAAAAATAAATCATGGCGGCTGGCGGCAGAAACGAGAATGAGGAGGAGAGATAAGGGGAAATTATATTTATATTCTAAAATTTTATATGAAATTGGGCCCTTTTGTTAAGCCCAATTAAAAAAATAATGAAATTTAGCAAATAAAAATACATTGGATTCAATTTTTTGGGGCCCCTTCTTGGTCTGGGCCCTAGGCGGGAACACTCCTCGCCTAGGCCCAGAACCGGGCCTGCCTAAAATCACAAATTAATTACAAGCAAAAGGAATTGAAATGGAGTCCGATCTTCTCCTACGGAACTCGAAAGCAGCTACTACTACTACTACTGCTCTAATTCTCCTTCCTCTTCTAATCTTTTTTTTTCATCAAGAAATGGAAGAAATCCGAAACCCTAACTAGGGTTAATCTCCCTCCTGGCCCTAAAAAGCTTCCAATAATCGGAAACCTCCACACTACAAGAATTAAGCTCATAGTCTACACTTGATACACTACGGTTTTTGTGAAAAACTGTAGTAATTTTTTATAGACTACGGTTTTTTCCTAAAACCGTAGTGAAATATTGAGTACCAAAGACTACGGATTTTCTTCCACACTGTAGTGTATGAGAAAATTTATAGAAAATCAATAAAAATAAAAATAAACAAAAAATGGGGGCATAAGGCGTTGAACCCGTGACCACTTTACATATAGTCAATAATACTAACCACTAGGCTAGAAAGTAAACTTATCTATTTAATTTACTTAAATTTATAAATATAAATACACAAAAATTACATTGCTAGGTAAATAAATTCAAGAGCGCGAAATGAAATTTCACCCCCAAAGTAAAAACCCTTTCTCCCGCTTCCACCTCTGAGTTTGCCGTCGACGATGGGTTCAGCAAATCGCCGCTCCCACCTCTGAATTCGCCGTCGCCGACATCACTTTGCTGCCACCAAGGCGTAGCTACTTCCACACACTCCTTCACGCTCGCTGCCGTTGACGGGTTCGTTTCTTCCAAACTCGCTGTCGTCGCTCCTTCCCCACTTGCCGTCGCCGTTGCTTCTTCTTTATCCTCATCCTCCGTTGACTTAAAGGGTTAGTACCTGGCGAAGATAATTACCTCTCTTCGTTTCTCTCATTGGAAATTTAAATTTTTGTACGTATTGAAATTTCCTCCTCTGAATAAGATTAGTCAAAGCTTTGCTCTCCTAAAAATCCATAAAATTTTAAAAATTCCCAAAATTTTTGGTTGTGGATGAGTAGAATTTGCACACAGAGAGGTTAATACATTTTACCATTCTAACTTTAATTTTTTTCTGCACAATCATTAGCTTCAGAATATACTGGATAGGCTTCAGCAGCTTAAAAGAGAGTGGATACTTAACAATCGTATTTTATGAAAAATCTGCTTTATGAAAAATGACATAGAAAAATCGATTCTAGCTGCCTTTACAGTGCTCAACTGTGCAAACCCTGTTTAGATTATATTAATATCTAACTTGTATTTAATTTGTATTTATTATAAAATATGAGTTGCAATGCATTCTTCTTTTCTCATGTGATATTATTTAAAGATGAAATGATTTTAGATCTAGCATGAGTGTTCATGATAGTTGATTTTATTTTATGTGTAAATCATAAATAGTTAAGTAGCTGCCCCTATTTTATGGATAAATATTACCAGATTCTTAAAGCTTCTTATCACCATAAGTAAGATGACAACAAATATAACCTAAATATTAAAATAATTAACCAACATAATTCTTTCTAGGTCTCGAGATAATTCTTGATTATTCAAGATGGACAAATCATGGATGTTAATGAATAGACTATCACGCGAATACGAGGATGGGGTAGAATCATTCTTACAATTTGCATTGAAGAATGCAAAAGATTGCAACCAAATACCTTGTCCTTGTTCATTATGTGGTAACCTTATTTTAGGATTTGAGTACTGTTGTACTTGAATTTTGGATGAAGAAATGCTTTTGGAATTATGGAATTTCATATGCTTTTGCTTTTGGATCTAATATAGCATTGTAGATTTTTTAGCTAAAAAAAATAAAAATAAATAATTTACTGTATAATAGACTACAACTCAAAACTGTAGTCTATGCTACAATAATTTAATTTATGTAAAAGACTACGGTTTGAAACTGTAGATATTTTATAACTATGACTACGGGCAAAATGCGTAGTCTATTGTTAACATAGACTACGGTCAAAAAATGTATTGTATGCAATTAGGCTTTCTCTACACAAGCTATATCTACGGCTATAACCCGTAGTGTATGTTATTTATAGAATACGGTTAAAATCCGTAGTGTATGCTACCTATAGACTACGGTTTTTACCCGTAGTCTAAACTCATGGTCTTTCTCTACACCACCTGTGTCTACGGTTTTGGAAAGTCATACACTACGAATAATAACTGTAGTGTATGAGCGAAATTCTTGTAGTGCCATCTCATCTCCGATCCTCCTTTCCGTTGTTTCGCAGAATTGGCCAAACAGTACGACCCTATAATGCACGTGAAGCTGGGAGAAGTCGACGTCGTCGTCGTCTCCTCCCCTGAAATCGTGAAACAAGTACTCAAAGACAAGGACCCTATTTTCGCGGACAGGCCAGAAAGCCTAGCCTTGAAGATATTCTGGTACAATTACATCAACATCGCGTTCGCCCCGTACGGCAAGTACTGGAGGCAGATGCGGAAGATCTGCATTCTCGAGCTTCTCAGTGCCAGAAGCGTGAAATCCTTCGCTTCCATAAGGAAGGATGAGGTTTCTCGAATGGTTGAATCCGTTCGTCTCTCTTCCGGGAAGCCGGTGAATTTAACAGAGATGGTTTTCTCGATGATGAGCTCCGTCACATGTAGAGCTGCGTTTGAGAAAGTGTGCAAGGATAAAGATTCGTTGATCAAGTTGGTGAAGGAAGGCCTTGATATGGGGGCCGGCTCTTCGGTTGCGGATATTTTTCCGTCTTCGTTGATAGCTAATGCTCTGAGCTTTGGGAATAAGCTGAAGTTGATGTTGGGAACCCCTTGCAGTTTGATTTTGATGATGTTTATCGAAACCACACTTAGGCATATTTTACTTGTTTAGGGTCAAGGCCGATAGATCGACCTGCTACCTGTTAGTGCAGGTCGATGCCCTCTAATGTTTAGAATCAAGTTCGATCCACCATGTAAGTGTAAGGTCGATGTATCGACCTGCCTCAAATTGGATCGAGCTGGATCATCTGCCTGTCTATCGACCTCCCCTATCAAGTTTCCAGCTGGTATTGCCTTAGAAGATTTCAAGAGCTGGATTATCAATCAAGGTCGATGCTCTGCCTTCATGGAGCGTCACGACCTGATCCTTGCCACGTCGAGTGCCAGCAAGGACGAATATTCCCAACGGCTAGAAGTGAGTCAGCTTCCAACGGCTAGTGCCACGTCAGCCTGACTCCAACGGCTAGTTTTTCAAAACTGCCTATAAATACTTCAGCCATTATCGGATTCAAGCACGGGAAACACATGCTATCAACGCCATATCTCTGCCCAAATCTCTCTCAAAGCTCATATCCATTCAAGTGTTCGAAATCCGATTAGTTTCCCAAACACTTGACGAAGAGAGGTTTCCGATTCCGATAAACACCACAACGACGAAGCGTTCACTGCTGCTTGTCGATTGTTCAACAGCTTCTTCTCCGACTTGTTCGAAGTTAGAAAGCTTGTTTTTATTTTCGCCATTATAGAGTTAGTCAAGCTCTGTAAAAGCGTAAGGTTGTTTGTACGTTTCAGTACGAAGGTTGTAAGGGTCACGACCCAAAACTCGTGTCTAGATATTTTCAGGTTAGATTGTATCTAGAACTGATACTCAGTCAGTATAAATAAGAGAGGTTGAATCCAAAGGTAAAGGGATTCTCAGGTCGAGTCGACCTGACGTGGACGTAGGAGGGTTTCTCCGAACCACGCTAAATCGCGGTGTCTCTCTCTCTCTCTCTCTCTTTATTTATCGCCCTTATATTTTATCATCAAACTAACTAGCATCAACCTGCATATCTGCATCAACCTGCTACTGTTCTATCAACCTTAAGATTTTTCAAAGAGTAAATCAACCTCCACCAACTTCCGCATTAACAACAGTTTGATAAATCAAGCTTGATACCATACAAGCTTGATAGATCAAACTGCCTCTGATAAGGTCGACCTTGACAATCGACCTGCAGATCGACCTGATTTTACAAAAGTCAAAAACGGTTGGTTATTGGTGTATTCCCCCCCCCCCCATACACCAATTACTCTTTCCCGGGACCAACAAGTGGTATCAGAGCAGTGGTTCTTTTAACTGCTGCTTTGCATACTAAAAGTTCTTTTTCAAACTTTTGGTCATTTTGAACCGATCCTTAGAAAAATCTTTTCATTCATTTCATATCATATTATATTGCAATGGAGGCTTCTCTTCTCAGGGTATGTGAAGACTTCTCCATTCAAGGCTATGAAGACTGGAGTTTTCGAATCAAGATGTGTCTCAAGGCACATCACGTCCTCATGTGGGATATTATCGAGAATGGCCCCTCCCCCATATATGCAGCGAAGATTATTGTGGATGGAACATCCCCCGGGGAGGCTACATACGAGAAAGTCCTCAAAAACCCTCGCGACTACTCAACCGAGGAAAGGAAAGAGGCTGGTCTCGATGATTACGCAAAGGGACTCATCTCCAGCACCGTGAAGGGCGTCTACCTGGCCAAGATCCGAAATCTTGAAACGGCCAAAGAAATGTGGGACACCCTCCGGTCCATCAGCCTTGGCTCAGAGGAAATGACGGAGAACAAGCTGTCTATGGCGTGCAGCAAGTTCGATGACTTCAAGATGGTTTCGGGTGAAACCATAGAAGCGATGAAAATTCGCTTCACCGAAATTATTCTCGAGGTCGCTGCAATCAATCCCTACAAATATACGCAGCGCGAGAAGAATCTCAAAGTGATACGTGCCCTTCCTGCAAATTGGCACGTATACGCCGCCATGCATCCAGCCCGATCGGACTTCAACTCCCTCACCACTGAAGATCTTTTCGACATTCTTGTCGGAAACGAATATGAGATGATCCGCATCCATGGATCAACACAGCCTTCCACCAGCAAGAAGGCTGATGAAAAGAACAAGGAGGTAGCTTTCAAGGCCGACTCAGCCTCAACTGCTGCCCCAAGTCAGATTGACGAGTCCATCGTCAAGAAGTTCGAGAAAATGACTCTCGACTATGCTCTAGCTGCTAGGAGAAATGAGAAGCTCCTAGGGAAGGTTGTCAAATACAAAGTTCTATCGTGACAACAAGTGAAACTTCTCAAACCGCAACCACGACCGCCCTGACAAAAAGGGAGAAGGTAAACCCTCAACCTTCAATTCTTCTAACACACCCGAGGGTGGTTGTTTCAATTGTGGCAGGCCAGGTCACTACAAGACCGACTGTCCGGATCTTACCAAGGCCGAGAGAGACGAGCTCCGTGCAAAGCGCGATAAGAAGCTCAAAGACCAACGAGCTGCAATGATCGCCGAAGAAACAAAGGAAGCTCACCTCTCGGATAGCTCGTCAAGTGATGACGAAGGTTACATCGCTTTCAACGAAAGTGATGATGAAGAATGTTTCGTTGGAGAGCACCAACAAAACGAGGGATCTTCAAAGGTAGATCTTCAACCCATATCACTTTCTTTCTCTGACGATGATTGTGCAGAAGAAGGTGATGAAGACCTATCCGAGGCTGTGTCTTGGGAAGAAATCAAGAAGCAGCTGGATGACTATGCCGATCTCGTGGATACACTCAAGGAGGTCGTTGAAGACAATGCTGAGCTATTGGATAAAAATGAAAAATACAAGCTAGCATTAGAAGAAAGATTCTCTCCCTACGATGAAGAAAATGAAAGGGAGATCGAAACCCTAAAGTCAAAGGTTGATGAATTGACTTTACGGGTTAAGGAGTTCGATACCAGGGTGCTCGAGAAGGACGAGACCCTCAAGACCAAAGATGCCGAAATACACAGCCTTACTTCAAAATTGGCTGACTTGGTAATTCGACACGAACTCCTCGTGAAAAAGGAAGAAAAACTTCAACTCACATTGAGTCAGTTGAAGAAAAGTGGAAAGAAGCTGGAAGAGGTCCAATCCATGCAACGCAATCCGCGCGATCACTCTGGGATTGGATTTAACGGAGAATCTAAGAAAAGCAAGAACAAAGACTGCGAGATCACGTTCGTGAAAGCGCAGCCTAAATCAAAGAATGTTCGGAAAGCTAATCAAGCTCTCCCTGATAAGATGGTCAAGCTGAAGAATCCAGCTCGACAGCCCCAGGCCATCCTCATAAAGCAACAAAAGAAGGAACAGCCTGTTTCTCAAAAGAAAGAGAATCGACCTGTCCAGCAACGTCGACCTGCCCCCTATCATCAAAATCAGGCTGTTCATCAAGGGCGATACCAAGGCCAGCACTATCAAAGGCCGTATCATCCTCAGTTCTTCTACCCGGATTATCAAGGGTGCTACTGCCACTATCCTCAACAGTCAAATTTTCCAGACTGGCAGTATCAACCTGGGTATTATGAAGAACACAATTATCAGCCTCGTCGCCCTCGCTCGAAGAAAACCAAGGCTCCCAAGCCCAAGACCGCTACTGCCTCGTCCTCAGCCTCGGATAGAAGCAGACCGGTGAAGCAAATATGGGTTCCAAAGGCCGTTTCCGCAACCGATGTAGCACCCAATCTCAAATGGGTTGCTAAGTTTAACTAATTGCAGGTTGGGAAGGCTCAAAGAAGGAGCCAAGCAGCTCATGGAGCTGTATGGATCATTGATAGTGGATGCTCGAAGCACATGACGTGTGACAAAACGCCACTTTCAAACTATCAAGAACGAGACGGGCCACTTGTAACCTTTGGAGGAAATTCTAAGGGATTTACGAGAGGCCAGGGCGATCTAAGAGTTGGTAAAACAACTATTTCTAACGTCTCTTATGTTGAAGGTCTTAATCATAACCTATTTTCTGTGTCGCAATTCTGCTCGAGTGGTAAACGAGTAGAATTCACCGCTAATAAATGTCTCGTGAAGAATGAGGAAGGAGAAACACTTCTTACCGGAATTTTGCAGGATAGACTCTATATTGTTCAATGGACAGATTGGATAGAGACCTGCCTGGTCACAAAGGCCGATTCCGAGACAAGCTGGCTATGGCACAAGAGGTTGAGTCACTTAAACTTCAAGGCCATCAACAAGCTCGCACGCAACAAGCTGGTGAACGACCTGCCAGACCAAGTCTTCGATCGTGATCACATCTGCAGAGCCTGTCAAGCCGGAAAGCAAACAAGATCATCCTTTCCAAGCGTGACGGCACAATCATCAAATCGAATTCTTGAGCTTCTCCATCTCGACCTCTTCGGTCCAGTCACTCCCTTGAGTATAAACGGTAGAAAATATGCTCTCGTTATTATAGATGATTATTCTAGATTTACGTGGGTTATTTTCATGTACAAAAAGAAGGAGACATTGGAGAAGCTACCTGCGTTGCTGAGCAAGCTGTGCAATCAAAAGGAGAAATCCATCATCTCCATTCGATCAGATCGAGGCACCGAATTTATCAATGCAATGATCGAAGAATATTGCACAAAGAGTGGGATTCATCATTAAACTTCAGCTGCACGCACACCTCAACAAAACGGCGTGGTGGAACGTCGTAACAGATCGCTGAAGGAAGCAGCTCGTACCATGTTGGATGAAACCAATCTTCCAAAGAAGTTTTGGGCAGAGGCCGTTAATACAGCCTGCTATACCCAAAACAGGTCGATCATCACAACCCGACATGGAAAGACTCCATACGAGCTGTGGAACAACAAGCTCCCCAGGTTAAAGTATTTTAAAGCTTTTGGGTGTTTGTGTTACATTCATAACAATGGGAAATCTCAATTAAAGACTTTCGATAGCAAGGCCGATCCAGGAGTATTTTTAGGATACTCAGAGGTTAGCAAAGCTTATAGAGTCTTTAATAAGAAAACCCTAGTTGTGGAGGTAACACCTCATGTTGTATTTGATGAATCTACTTGTCTGTACAGAGAATTAAGTACAGGTACAGATCAGCCCGCTGCTAACAGGCCGTCTAACTCCCCCATTGACGACCTGCTAGTATGGACTCCAAATGATTTGGAGGAAGAGGATCAATCTGATCCTAAGGTCACACAGCAAGGGGGAAGTGATGCAAATGATAATACGAGCTGTAATACATCAGCCGTACTTAACCAGGCTGATCCCCCTCCCTCAGTCCCCAAGACTGATGCTGTTCACGACCTTACATACCAAATTGAGCAGCTCGATAACACTATGGAGCAGCTCAACATCCAGGCCGAACAGCAGCCTGATCAACATCCCGAACAACAACGCGTATCCACTGATCCGTGGAGGAGATTGGTTGAACCCACTGGCGCAACGAACTAAGATGAAATTGCTTAATAACTAGGCCTTGGAGGAGCAGGGGAAGCTGACGGGCAGTCCCTTGAGTCTGCTTTTGAAGCCAAGGCCAAGTACTCTGAATACACAGAGTTGACGAGGGGAGCAAAGATGCGGATAAAGCTGTACCGGCTATCTTCCCATTCATTGCCGGTGGACCCTTCTTCCCCCAACTCTTTCCATTCTACCAACGAATTTTCTAGAATAATGCGTAAATCTAGATCGGCTAATTGTTCTCGAATAGCACCTGAGAGTTGTCTCGCGCCCCTAGGTATTCAGAATACCTTGAACCGAGTCCTTTAGTTTTTGCCTTTGCCCGGAAATGATAGTAGCATAGCAAAAGCAAAATGGATTCGATGAAGACGGGCGGGCATTTTACCAGAGGTTTCTAATCTACCCTTGTGTGATTCCTGTTGAAGCATATACTCCTCAAACCAACCTGAAACGCACTCAGTCGTCCCAGGGTGCGTCGTCCCTTTCTATCTCCGGTCCCGGGAGACCCTTGTTGATTCTGAACTTCGTTCGCGAAGAAACCGGACTTTTGACGGACCAGCCCTTTTTTATGCGCCGCTTTACCCTGAAAGGAAAATGAGCTTTGCTCTTCTGGGTGCTAGGCGCTCCCGCGGTTCGCGAGAAGGAAAAAGAACTCATCCTTTGTTGCATCTGGCACGGTTTGAGCGGCGTAGTATGAAGCTCTGACTCTGACTTAGTTGCTACTGGCATCCGTTGCTGTTTTAACACTAATTCTGGTGGTATCAAAGCCCTGGGAATCCAAAAACAACCTTCAACTCACCCGGAGTTTGATGAACCCATTAATGAGCCCGAACCAATCACTTCAAATGAAGAAAGGTCACGACGCAGACGATGGATCGATGATCATCCGAAAGAGCTCATTGTTGGGAACCCAAACCTAGGAGTGCGAACAAGGAGGACGATTGGTGAAAGTGCGCTATTAAGCTGCTATCTCTCTCGAATAGAACCCAAGGATGCAATTGAAGCTCTTCGTGATGCTGATTGGATTGAAGCCATGCAAGAAGAACTCAATGAATTCAAAAGAAATGAAGTATGGTCTCTAGTTGATCGTCCTTATCATCAGGGCGTCATTGGAGTCAAATGGGTTTACAAGAACAAGAGAGATGAATCTGGAGAAGTTGTCAGAAATAAAGCCCGATTGGTTGCAAAGGGTTACTGTCAACAAGAAGGAATCGACTATGATGAGACATTTGCCCCCGTTGCAAGATTAGAAGCTATAAGGCTGTTTCTAGCTTATGCCGCTCATCAACGATTCAAAGTCTACCAGATGGACATTAAAAGTGCGTTCCTCAATGGCGTTCTCGAAGAGGAAGTCTATGTGGAACAGCCTCCTGGATTCGAGGAGGGTGATTCAAGCAAAGTCTACAAACTGCACAAGGCCGTCTACGGTCTTAAGCAAGCTCCTCGAGCTTGGTATGAGACACTGTCATCCTTCCTCATCGAATCAGGATTCAAGCGTGGATCAGTCGACAAGACGCTATTCACTATCAAAGTGAATGAACATATCCTTTTAGTACAAATTTATGTTGATGATATCATTTTTGGATCTAAATCTCCCATTTTGTGTGAAAAATTTGGTAACCTCATGACCGAAAAATATAAAATGTCTATGATGGGGGAAATGAATTTCTTTCTAGGGTTGCAGGTTAAGCAGTCCGATGAAGGAATCTTCATTAGCCAAACAAAGTACGCACACGAGCTGGTCGACAAGTTTGGTGTCAAAGACAGCAAGCCTGTCAAAATACCGATGCTCTCTGGAGGGAAGATCGACCCGGATCCCCAAGGAAAACCTGCCAACATAACACAGTACAGGGGTATAATTGGTTCATTACTTTATCTAACTGCTAGTCGACCTGACATCACTTTTGCAGTTGGAGTGTGTGCTCGATTTCAAGCTAATCCGAAGGAATCTCACTTGGAAGCAGCAAAGAAAATTCTTCGATACATCAAAGGAACCACAAATCTAGGTCTTTGGTATCCTTGTGATGATAATTTGCAGCTTACAGGTTATTCAGATTCTGATCATGCAGGGTGCAAGCTCGATAGGAAATCTACCTCGGGTACTTGCCACTTTCTCGGAAACAAGCTGATTTCGTGGTTTTCAAAGAAGCAAACCTCAGTAGCCACCTCCACCACAGAGGCAGAGTACATGGCCGCAGAAAGTTGTTGTGCACAAATCTTGTGGATCAAACAACAACTTAAGGATTATGAAGTTGAAGTCAGTGAAGTACCAATATTCTGCGACAGCTCGAGTGCCATCGCCATTACCCAGAATCCAGTTCTTCATTCAAGATGCAAACACGTGGATATTCGACATCACTTTATTCGTGATCACGTGGAAAAGAAGAGTGGTTATTGAGAAGATACACACTGACATTCAACGAGCTGATATTCTAACCAAACCCCTAGCTGAAGAAAGATTCAAAATGCTATGTGGAAAGCTAGGGTTATTAAATGTTGAGTCATCAGGCCGATCGTAAGCCTCCAGGCCGTTTTCTCCTCATAAGGCTGACACATCTTTCAAAAGCTTGTGGGACCAACAATCGGGACCAACAAGCAGGCCGTCTCTTTACAAACAGGCAGATATCAAGGGGGAACAGGCCGTCAACTCTCAACAGGCCGTTACCACATGAACAGGGAGTTACTATTTGAACAGGCCGTCTATCTACAGACCGTGCCTATCTACAGGCCGTGTCTGTCAACAGGCCGTGTCCATCATCAGGCCGTCGACTATTCAATAGATCGACCTGTGTTCCTCAATTGAGGGGGAACACTTGGCCAAAGTGATCCATCATTTGAGGGGGAACAATGGCCAATGTCTGTCTCCAGGGCGTTTATTTCGCCAGGCCGACATCTTAAATCCAGGCAGTTCCACCTCGCCAGGCCGATGTCATATGTCCAGGCCGATATCACAAATACATGCCGTTCATTTCGACAGGCCGTTCTCCGTCACAAGGCCGATATCATCAGGCCGATATCAACCTGAATGCAACTGCATTTATGAAGGAAGAATCAAAAGGGCAGTATCACCCTTTTGTCTTATAACTTCTTTAATACGCATTGATTTCTTCATTTATTAATGTTATTTATTTCTCAATGTGTTTCATTATTTAAGGTTCTGATAACTTGCAGAAAATGAGGAAAAAGGGAGTAATGATTACCATTTTTGTAAAACATCCAGTCAAGTGTCAAATTTTGACACATTGACCGAGGATGCATTTAATTCCCTGCATTCTCTCTGCAAAAGTGCAAGTTATCGCACGTTCTCAATAACTCACGCGCGAATGTGTAACGTTTCACATTTCACGCGCACTCATCGTGTGGATGAGAATTAAAGAGCGATTTTCACCTTTTCAAATTCGAACAATCTCAACCGTTCGAAAACTCTACATATACGGCATGCAGTTTTCTCTCAAAAACTTACTTACTTTTTTCATCTCCTTCGCAAAAACCTAATTTTTCTTTCTGCAAAAACTGAACTACCGCCGTCGTGTTCTTCGCTTTTCTACATTCTCACTATCTGCATCAAATCACTCTCCGTGGTTTGTACTCTTTTCACCGATTATGTTTTACATTTCTGTCAAGTTCTTCATTGTCTTTAATTTCTAATCTTTCTCGAAAAACTTGCAGAAAAACACAACAATGGCAGAAAAGGTTTCTACCTCCGGCCGAAAGGAAATGCAGTGGTCGGAAATCGAGGTCTATCTGACCGCTCGTATCAAGTACGAGCCCTACATGGTGCGCGAAAACTACGGTTTTCGCGATCTAGACTCCATGTTCGCCTTGGTGGAGAGATGTTTCCCATTCCATCAAATTATCTCCCACCGGCCGGCGAAGAGTCTGCCCAGGATGGTATGTGCCTTCTTCTACAACTGGAACGAGGGCAAGTCCGTGTCTTCCCACACAGTCTCCCTCGGAACCCAGAAATCCATGGTCACCATCAACATTCTTGATGCGGTGAAGGGTGCCTTCGGTATTGGTGACGGAGGGTCGATGCAAATCTCGGAGATTTCTCAAGACCAACTGCATCAGGTTGCAGATCGGGTCTTGATTGAGCAGAGGCAGTTCGTTCCAGTGGCCTTCAAAAGGAACGAGCTGCGCCCCAAATTCCGCCTCCTAATGGACTTCATCCAAAAGTGCTTTCTAGGGCACGTCGGGAATTACGACCAGGTCACCCCGTTCAAATTTCAGATTTTGACGGCCGTAATTCTCGATCTACCGATTTGTTGGGCAAAATTGATGGTCTCGCTGCTCTGGGAGGAGGCCAGACAGATCGTCTGCGAGACGGAGGGAGAGGCCGTTGTGAAAGTGTCTCTTCACAACGAGAAAAGGCCGATGCGCCTTGGGTCGAAGGCCACCTGTATTATCATTTCTTACTTCAAGAATAAGAAATGGTCCAATGATCCGGCCTTTCCCCCCCTGTTTATTCCAAAAGATCTCCATCAGCTGGAGATGGCGATTGGGGTGGCACCGCAAATCTATTACAACTCCCCAGACTCTGTCAGGGAGCATCTCGCCAGAACCGGGCAATCCAAGGTCGGATGGAGGATCCCAGATCGACCCGTCCAAAAGAAGAGGAAGGCCGATGTCGACCTGGTTCCCGCTCGCCCTGCCAAGAAGGCTCTTCCTGTAAAGAAGACTCCTCCACGGAGGACGCAGTCGGCCTCCAGTGATCCACCCAGGCCGTTTCACAAGATCCTCCCCCTGGATTTTGAGGTATCTGCACCTCGCAGGGAGTCCTCGCCCGCTTCATCGCCCTCTCTCTCAGCCGAACGGACTCCATCTCCAGTCCGTTCCGCCGCCGAGCCGTCCGCCTCGCAGCAACGCCCTGCATCCTCTCAGCAGGTCGTTGCTCCCTCGCCAGTGAGGTCCCCCTCCGTCCATCGAGCTGGATCTGTTGAGATCCAGGATCTCACTGCGGAAAAATCTCTGTCTTCCCCCATTCGGAATGCGCCTGTGGAGGAAGACGTCGTGCTGCCGATCCAGCCTATCTCTGAGCAGCCGATGTCTGCTGCTCACTCCCAGGTCGCTGCATTGAAGGCCGAGGCCAGGCTGAAGGTCATCGACCTGATGCCGGGGATAGCCCAACTCCCCAAGTCTCTCGACCTCGCCACTCGCCTCCAGTTCTATCTGGATTGTAAGTCGAGTTACTATTACTTCTTCGAGGCGCTGCTGCAGGTCGTTACTCTCAACGACCTGAAGGTCGAGGAGCTGGCTCTAGAAGCGGAGTTCGGGTTCTTCACCGTGGGGGATGCGGCCTCAAATTTTCGACAGCTTGTGCTTCGCCGCATGAAGGTCGAAGCCAAAATTTTGGGCATCGACCTTCGCCCCCTCTATGCGCACTCTCGCGCTCTGTACAACTCCGCCGCAGAAGCCGGAGACGAGTTTGAAAGGATTCAAACTCCGGAGCAATCATCACCCAGGATTGAGGGTGATGATCAGCCTCTTGTTGCTGCTGCTCTGTCTCCCAAAGTTGATGTGGAGGCTGTGCTCGATGAAATTTCTGCCAAGCTTGAGTCCATCATCACCAGCCTCCCAGAGCAAATCAAGCAGGCCGTAGCAGAGGCCCGGGCTGATATAGTGGAAGATGCCAAAGCCCAGGCCGATGAAGCTGCCAGTGAGCGCGTCACGGACTTTGCCGTGAAGCTTTTGAAGGAATATACCGACAAGCTCCTGCCGGGCCAGCTTGAGGAGCTGAACATGGCGTCCCGTGACCAGATCGCGGAAGTATTGGAGGACTTGGCCAAGGTCGATGAGCGTGTAACCAATTTGACCTCATCTGTCTCGACCTCGGCATCGACCTCCAATGAGCAGATCAACGCCATCCACGGCACCATCTCCTCCCTTCTCAGTGGGCAACTGGAGTTGAAGGATGCTGTGATCAAGCTGCAGCAAGAGGATGCGACTCTTCTTTCCCTCATCAATGCCCTTTCTGATGATGTCGAAAAGGGGGAAGAAGTAAGAGCCGCCGCCGCGAAGAAGAAGAAGCCATCAAAATCCAAAACTCCTTCAACTTCCGTGGCTCCTCCTCCTCCACCTCAAAAGCAGCCTGCCTCTCAGGCCGTTCTCTCCAAGGACGTCGCCTCCCAGGCTGATCCCATTGCTGCTGCTGCTGCTGCCCAGGCCGCCGAAGACAAAGCCCGTCTGGCCAAGCACTCCGAACTTATTTCTGCCATGATTTTGGCCGGGGCGTCGCAGGAGCAGTCCGTGGACCCTGAAGAGCAAAAGCGGTTCATGGCCAAGTGCCGGGCCGATGAAGCAAGGAAGAAAGGGAGATGGACTGGATCAGCCAGTCCGCCCAAGTTTTGAATGCTGGAGTCCAGCAGCAGGTCGTTGAATGGCTTGATGAATCTCAAAACAACCTGCTGCGGGAGCTCAATTCTTGCTTCATCCTGCTGCACTACTGGATCAAGGACCCCTCCCTTCCTGCCGATGCTGATGAAGCGTATGCAGCCTATATGCTCAAATTTCCCTACCAAAAATTCATTGGTGATCTTCGGAAAAAGGCTGCAGAGGCCGGTGTGACGATAAGGGCCCCAGCTCAACAATATTTTGCGCCCTTGCGTCTTGGTGCTTCGGAGTATTTGGATTACTCTCGAGTCGACCAATACATCGCTCAAACTGCCATCGGCCTAGGCGTCAACGTGTCGAATTCCGATCCCGACTATCGTCGTATCAGGGATGGAATTTACGCAAGCATGCAGTCGAAGTCAAGGGAGCAGGTCCAGGAAGAGCGCTTAGCAGCCCGTGCCAAGATCCAGGCGATGTAGATAGATGTTTTTGTTTAATTTTTGTATTCATTTATGTTCGTAGCTCAGTTTGTAACTTCCAATGTAATGTATGCTATCGAGCTGAATGAAGCAAAAACATCTTTCGACCTGACGAAAATATCTCTTTGTCCAGGCATCTGCCTTTACTGCTTTATTTTAATTATGTCCTTATCTGCCTTTCTTATTTTTCCTTATCAATCTTCATGATTGAAAAATTTTCAAGCTCTGATACCATCTTTCAGTGTTTTATCTTAGGAATTATTTGTAAAGTGTTTGGTTTCGACATCATCAAAAAGGGGGAAATTGTTGGGAACCCCTTGCAGTTTGATTTTGATGATGTTTATCGAAACCACACTTAGGCATATTTTACTTGTTTAGGGCCAAGGCCGATAGATCGACCTGCTACCTGTTAGTGCAGGTCGATGCCCTCTAATGTTTAGAATCAAGTTCGATCCACCATGTAAGTGTAAGGTCGATGTATCGACCTGCCTCAAATTGGATCGAGCTGGATCATCTGCCTGTCTATCGACCTCCCCTATCAAGTTTCCAGCTGGTATTGCCTTAGAAGATTTCAAGAGCTGGATTATCAATCAAGGTCGATGCTCCGCCTTCATGGAGCGTCACGACCTGATCCTTGCCACGTCGAGTGCCAGCAAGGACGAATATTCCCAACGGCTAGAAGTGAGTCAGCTTCCAACGGCTAGTGCCACGTCAGCCTGACTCCAACGGCTAGTTTTTCAAAACTGCCTATAAATACTTCAGCCATTATCGGATTCAAGCACGGGAAACACATGCTATCAACGCCATATCTCTGCCCAAATCTCTCTCAAAGCTCATATCCATTCAAGTGTTCGAAATCCGATTAGTTTCCCAAACACTTGACGAAGAGAGGTTTCCGATTCCGATAAACACCACAACGACGAAGCGTTCACTGCTGCTTGTCGATTGTTCAACAGCTTCTTCTCCGACTTGTTCGAAGTTAGAAAGCTTGTTTTTATTTTCGCCATTATAGAGTTAGTCAAGCTCTGTAAAAGCGTAAGGTTGTTTGTACGTTTCAGTACGAAGGTTGTAAGGGTCACGACCCAAAACTCGTGTCTAGATATTTTCAGGTTAGATTGTATCTAGAACTGATACTCAGTCAGTATAAATAAGAGAGGTTGAATCCAAAGGTAAAGGGATTCTCAGGTCGAGTCGACCTGACGTGGACGTAGGAGGGTTTCTCCGAACCACGCTAAATCGCGGTGTCTCTCTCTCTCTCTCTCTCTCTTTATTTATCGCCCTTATATTTTATCATCAAACTAACTAGCATCAACCTGCATATCTGCATCAACCTGCTACTGTTCTATCAACCTTAAGATTTTTCAAAGAGTAAATCAACCTCCACCAACTTCCGCATTAACAACAGTTTGATAAATCAAGCTTGATACCATACAAGCTTGATAGATCAAACTGCCTCTGATAAGGTCGACCTTGACAATCGACCTGCAGATCGACCTGATTTTACAAAAGTCAAAAACGGTTGGTTATTGGTGTATTCCCCCCCCCCCCATACACCAATTACTCTTTCCCGGGACCAACAGTTGATGAGGATGCGGCGGAAGATGGACATGATTCTTGACGATATTATCCACGAGCACGAAAGGAATCGAGATTCGGTAAATGGAGAGTTTGGTAATGAAGATTTGGTTGATGTATTTTTAAGGATTAAGGAAAGTGGAGATATGGAGTTCCCAATAGGTTATGACAACATTAAAGCTGTACTTTTTGTAAGCATTCTTTCAACTTAGTGTTCTTTTCTGGGCATAATATATATACATTTTCTATGTCTCGTTCAACTTATGTCGTGTTCTTTGCACTGTGGTGTGTAGGACATGTTTGCAGGCGGAACTGAAACATCGTCGTCAACTATAGATTGGGCAATGACTGAACTACTACGCAATCCCGAAGTGATGGCCAAAGCGCAAGATGAAATAAGACAAATGGCAATGGCAAAAAACAACACCAACATTGAAGAAGAGGATATTCAAAAATTGAACTACTTAAAGCTTATCGTCATGGAAACCCTAAGACTGCACCCTCAGGGCTCCATCATTCCCAGAGTCTCGAGGGAGACATGCCAAATCAACGGATACAACATACCTCGTAAAATCAAGGTACTGGTGAATGTATGGGCGATGCATAGGGATCCGATGCACTGGGATGATCCGGAGAGCTTCATACCGGAACGATTTCTGAAAGAGCCATCGTTGGATATGACAGGAAACAGTTCTCGGTACTTGCCATTTGGGAGCGGGAAAAGAATGTGCCCCGGAATGACATTTGGATCGGCTAGTGTTGCTCTCCCATTAGCTCAACTTCTTTTCAACTTCAACTGGGAACTTCCCGCAGGTATCGACGCTCGAGCTCTGAACATGATCGAAACATCTGCCCTTACAACTTCGAGAAAAGAAAGCTTATGGTCGTTGCATCTCCTTACAAAATGTAACTTAATTTGATTTTAGTATATAAGTGTATGAGATCGAACACTTTCATCGCTCATATTCAAAGCTTCTCATTTCGTTTTAACACGTGAATTTAGAAGAAGGGTCCATGTGACAGGGAGCATTATACAATTCCGTCTCTCTAAGTCTATTGACCTCAGTGTTGGCCAGAGGCTCTGATACCACTAAACTAATA
Organism: Thymus mandschuricus; assembly: GCA_029379335.1. Taxonomy (NCBI): domain Eukaryota; kingdom Viridiplantae; phylum Streptophyta; class Magnoliopsida; order Lamiales; family Lamiaceae; genus Thymus; species Thymus mandschuricus. The sequence continues at coordinate 24,199,200 of CM057071.1, read as the reverse complement.
TATACACACATCTTAAATGCTCCCTTGTTAATTATGGACAGAATAATGTGCCCAGAACTATATTTGTCAACTGCATGGGTTAGGCCAAGCTAGGCGAGCCCAGCTCGGCCCAAGCCAATATATGGGCCGGCTCAAGACCGGCCCAGTTTAGCATGTGGGCTCCATGCTTGAAATAGTCTCCAATTGACTTCTCATGAGATCGATCATGTTCTTACCAATAACTGTACGTGCTTACTTGGTAAGTATATAGGAAAATAAATTATTTTCCACGTGCAAATGTTCAATCACGAAAACATAATTTTTTTCCTGCTTTGGTCACAGTTGGATCTGCCAAGTATAGCTTTTTAAAATTCGAGTATGCTTTCTTTTATCCCTGATGTTTCGTTTATTTCAACTAGTAAAGAGAACGTGCAGTTGCACGTAGAACCTTTTAATTAACAAAAAGAAGTTTGAAATTATTGGTATTATTAATTGTTGATTTCTAACGTTAATAGATTGATACAAAAAGTAGACGAAAATGATATATATTAAGTTTTTTATATCGATCATACGTATACAATTTTGTTCCTAGAACTTATAAAAAAAATACTAATTATACAATTACAAAGAAAAAAAATTCTCATCAATACTATATATTTTTACATCTCTCATTCATCATATATTCATTAACCATATATTTCGAAGATTGACAAACCACTAAATACTTGACATTACCTAATACTTTAATAAACTATTTAATAGATAAAAATATATTAAAATATTATAACATTAATTAATATGAAATTCTAAAATTATTTCTTTCGCATATCTAGCTTCAGTGTTTCGTCAATTTGTATGTTCTTAGTTCAATGTAAACAGTAATTAATTTTTTCCCGTTTACTTCAAACTCATTCAACAATCCCATTATTTTTTTCAATATAATGTATTTCATCTCACTTTAGAGAAATCATTAGAATGTATAATCACAAAGACTAAGATACTCTATGATCCTTAGAATCTTTTAAAAAGAAATTGCTTATTTATGCACTCTAAAACCAGTTCCTTAGATTAATTTAGAGGTTTTCATTCCTTTGGGACATCAAATCAAGTACTCCCCCATCTCTTTAATCTTGATCGTTTTTATTCAACCTGAGAATATAATAATAATAATAATAATAATAATAATAATAATAATAATAATAATAATAATAATAATAATAATAATAATAATAATAATAATAATAATAATAATAATAATAATAATAAGGAGACAAAGGGAATACTAAAATCATATCTACACGAATTAGGATATAAAAAATAAAGACTAAGATACTAAGATAAAATTATACTACAAAACTACAATTCAAAAGATATATCGAACTTTATGTATATCATAATTTAATTAGGCCATGAAACTAACGGAACAATCCTATAAGAGAATATATACTCCTATACCCAATTTCAAGTTGTAAACCTAAATTTAGCTTTGTATCTTAAAAACGTAAAAATATACCCATATTTTGCTTCGGTAGACCAAAATGCCCTTGTTTTTTAGGTTCGGAGTACTATTTACTTTTTATCTTTTTTCTAACCGATTTTTCCTCACCTTATACGCACCATCTCCCATAGTTTCTTCACTCTCTTCTCTCTCTCTCTCTCCTCTCTTCTCTCTCTCTCTACCCCATGGCGCCGCTGCCTCCGCCGCCCAAGATTCCAGCCAGTTCCGGCAGCAGGAGCGGCGGAAGAGCGAGGAGAACATGACGGACGAGGACCTGAAGGAGCTCAAGGGCTGCATCGAGCTAGGGGTCGGGTTCAACGCCGAGGAAGGGCAGAGGCTCTGCACCACCATCCCGGTTCGCCTCGAGGAGACCTTCTGCTCCGCCAGAACCAGGGAGAACCTCGACAGAGCCTCACGCGCCGACTTCTACAACCCACGCGCCGGGCGATTCTCCACCCTCAACAGCTTCAACCTTCCCAGTTTCTCCACTCTCTCTCTCTTTCTCTCTCTCCCCCTCTCTCTCTTTCTCTCAGTTTCTCCGACCCTCCCCTTAGTTTTTTTTGCATTTAGGTTTTCGTCTGTTTCAGTTTTGGCGTTTTGAATTGTTTTTTCTTCCATTGATGTTTTCTAATTGGTGCTGTGAATAATGTGATGAATGCCAGTACGGCGTCGCAGTACATGGACAAGCAGATCATGGATCTGTCCAATTCTCAGAGCCACATCCCCAACAAAAATGGCGGCGGAGGAACTGATTTCATCGATTTTATGAATCGCCCCGTGGAGAAGAAGGATGGCATGATTCCCAGCTACGATTTCATGAATCGCCCCGTGAAGAAGAAAGATGGGGAATCCCAATTAATTCTCATTGGATCTCAACCTCTTTCCTTTCCTTTCCTTTTTTTTTTTTTTTTTTTTTTTTTTTTTCCATATTTTTATACTTGCTTTTTTGTTTTATTCATATTATTGTAATCACTTTGATTATAATTAATGGTTGCACACCGATATATACACAACCACTTTGATTATAATTAGTGGTAAATTATTTTTACACGTCTTCCTCCGGATTTGGCGCTCTCTCTCTTCTCTCTATCTTTCCTTTTGCGTTTAATTTGAAAGTCAATTGGGTTGAGTATGATTACTCGAAACAACATCAAACTTTGTTTCACTTATTGAAATTTGAAAACTAAAGTGAGCACACTATCTACGAATGCTATCCTCTGTCCCGATTACTTAAGTACACAGTACGAAACACAAAAAAAGATTACTAGTCTTGTGTAAGTTTTTGTTCAATTTACATGATATACTTAAGTACACAGTACGAAAGGAAAAAAATCTTACTGCGTACTTAAGTACACAGTACGAAACACAAAAAAAGATTACTAGTCTTGTGTAAGTTTTTGTTCAACTTACATGATATACTAAAGTACACAGTACGAAAGGGAGAAAATCTTACTGCGTACTTAAGTATACAGTACGAAAGGAAGAAAAGCTTACTGCGTACTTAAGTACACAGTAATAAACACAAAAAAAATTACTAGTCTTGTGTAAGTTTTTGTTCAATTTACATGATATACTAAAGTATTTAGTACGAAAGAAAGAAAAGCTTACTGCGTACTTAAGTACACAGTACGAAGGAAAGAAAAGCTTACTGTGTACTTAATTACACAGTAAGAAACATAAAAAAGATTACTAGTCTTGTATAAGTTTTTGTTCAATTTACATGATATACTAAAGTACACAGTACGAACGGAAGAAAATCTTACTGTGTACTTAAGTACACAGTACGAAAGGAAGAAAAGCTTACTGCGTACTTAAGTACACAGTAAGAAATACGTTTCGTACTTATTTGTATGGAACACAGTACGATTTGTAACACCAAAATTACCGAAATAGAGAGAGAGAGTTGGTGGTCAAAGTCAAAAAGCAAAAAGCAAAAAGCAAAAAGTAAAAAGCATAAGCAAGGGCATTTTCGTTTAAAACAAAAAAAAAAGCAAGGGCATTATGGTACCAAATTTGAAAGATTAGGTATATTTTATGTTTTTAAGATCCAAAGCAAAATTTAGTTTTTTAACTTAAAAAACTAAATTTTGCTTTGGATCTTAAAAACATAAAATATACCTAATCTTTCAAATTTGGTACCATAATGCCCTTGCTTTTTTTTTTGTTTTAAACGAAAATGCCCTTGCTTATGCTTTTTACTTTTTGCTTTTTGCTTTTTGCTTTTTGCTTTTTGACTTTGACCACCAACTCTCTCTCTCTATTTCGGTAATTTTGGTGTTACAAATCGTACTGTGTTCCATACAAATAAGTACGAAACGTATTTCTTACTGTGTACTTAAGTACGCAGTAAGCTTTTCTTCCTTTCGTACTGTGTACTTAAGTACACAGTAAGATTTTCTTCCGTTCGTACTGTGTACTTTAGTATATCATGTAAATTGAACAAAAACTTATACAAGACTAGTAATCTTTTTTATGTTTCTTACTGGGTAATTAAGTACACAGTAAGCTTTTCTTTCCTTCGTACTGTGTACTTAAGTACGCAGTAAGCTTTTCTTTCTTTCGTACTAAATACTTTAGTATATCATGTAAATTGAACAAAAACTTACACAAGACTAGTAATTTTTTTGTGTTTATTACTGTGTACTTAAGTACGCAGTAAGCTTTTCTTCCTTTCGTACTGTATACTTAAGTACGCAGTAAGATTTTCTCCCTTTCGTACTGTGTACTTTAGTATATCATGTAAGTTGAACAAAAACTTAAACAAGACTAGTAATCTTTTTTTGTGTTTCGTACTGTGTACTTAAGTACGCAGTAAGATTTTTTTCCTTTTGTACTGTGTACTTAAGTATATCATGTAAATTGAACAAAAACTTACACAAGACTAGTAATCTTTTTTTGTGTTTCGTACTGTGTACTTAAGTAATCGGGACAGAGGATAGCATTCGTAGATAGTGTGCTCACTTTAGTTTTCAAATTTCAATAAGTGAAACAAAAAAAACTAAGGGGAGGGTCGGAGAAACTGAGAGAAAGAGAGAGAGGGGTAGAGAGAGAAAGAGAGAGAGAGTGGAGAAACTGGGAAGGTTGAAGCTGTTGAGGGTGGAGAATCGCCCGGCGCGTGGGTTGTAGAAGTCGGCGCGTGAGGCTCTGTCGAGGTTCTCCCTGGTTCTGGCGGAGCAGAAGGTCTCCTCGAGGCGAACCGGGATGGTGGTGCAGTGCCTCTGCCCTTCCTCGGCGTTGAACCCGACCCCTAGCTCGATGCAGCCCTTGAGCTCCTTCAGGTCCTCGTCCGTCATGTTCTCCTCGCTCTTCCGCCGCTCCTGCTGCCGGAACTGGCTGGAATCTTGGGCGGCGGAGGCAGCGGCGCCATGGGGTAGAGAGAGAGAGAAGAGAGGAGAGAGAGAGAGAGAGAGAGAGAAGAGAGTGAAGAAACTATGGGAGATGGTGCGTATAAGGTGAGGAAAAATCGGTTAGAAAAAAGATAAAAAGTAAATAGTACTCCGAACCTAAAAAGCAAGGGCATTTTGGTCTACCGAAGCAAAATATGGGTATATTTTTACGTTTTTAAGATACAAAGCTAAATTTAGGTTTACAACTTGAAATTGGGTATAGGAGTATATATTCTCAAACTAAATCGCATGTAGATCAAAATATTTTCAAAGAAAGGCTAGTGAGATTAAAGATTAGTGCTCACAAAAAATGAATAATTTTTTATTGTAAACAAGAACATATAGAAACATTAAAAGAAGAAGAAGAAGAAGAAGAAGAAGAAGAAGAAGAAGAAGTAAATATTACACAAGACTTCATCGATTTTAGTCAATTTTAGCTATAGAAAAATTCATTTGAAAGTAATTTTTGAATTATGAATGCAAAATCACACCTTACAAATATATTCTGCATCTTCTAGATTGACAGATAAACATGTCCACTTATACCATATTCATAATATATATTGGTGGACATCTTTGGAAATTACATTATATTCCTTCCGTTTCTATTTATAATGAGTCGGATTTATATTAGGCCGTCTAATTCATCATAAACAACTCCCAGTATGGAAATAACTATGCTCAATTAGACTAAATAAATTAATTTAATTTATGAATGTAGTAAACATTATATTTCATATATCATATTCTGTCTTAGTGATGATTAAATCAATATCATGCTCCCTTAAACTAAAATTCTACTACCATTGTATAATGTAAGGTGAGATTTTTTTTCAAATACCATAGTTAAAAAATGCTATAAAAATGATTATAATCCAAGGTATAAGAAATTAGTTACATTTTAATTTTTTTGAAGCTTTAAAGAAAAAATTTTAAAGGTCGCACCATGGAGGTTTTGAACTCAGGATAACCTCTACCGCTAGACCAGCACACGTACACATAAACTAGATACACTTATTAATGAAAAAGATCCATGAAGTATGATATTGGCTTCATTGTTTTTTTTTTTTTTTTTTTTTTTTGCATAGGTAAGATATAAATATTATAAATTTTCCTAGTAAAATTCTCTCATGTTTATTTTAATCATATATAATTGTTATATGTATTCCAAATAGATCGATTTCAAACATCAATAACATTACCATCAATATACTACTCCCTCAGACCATGATTTGCTAAACCTTTTGGATATTAATATTTCATCTCCGATTTCGATTCAACTAAAACTAAAATACATCACGTCGGCTGTTGAGATTACTTCAAATTATCACTATGTGATTCTAAATATCTATGTTCCCGCAATTTCCATTTCTCAAACCTTCTAAAGTTTCTATCAAAATTTTACCATGTTTATCCAATAAAATCAAAATTGAATTAAAAAAAAAATTATGAACCTTAATCGAGTCCTAAAATTATCCTAAATTAACTTTAAAAAAAAATTGTTACATGAAAATGAAATAGAAATCTCATTGGTAGAGACATAAATAAGAAATAAAAAAGCTCACTCATGGAAGCACCGAACAAGGGTTTGATCTAAAGGCTTCTGGTTTCTTGCCATGATTGCTGCCCTTTGATTCAATAGATTGGTCCCCATTAGCCTAGCCGCTCTTCTATTGATGAAACGGCGTTAGGTTATGCTGGAAATTGATCGATGATTGGGTCAAAACTCAAAATTGTCGTTGAGTGTAGTAGGCCAACAAAGAGGAAAGACTTTTATATATATATATATATATATATATATATATATATATATATATATATATATATATATATAAGAAGTTAATTCTTAAATTAATGAACATAAAAGAATGTATAGAAAAAGATATATTTTTTTTTGGGGGGGGGGGGGGGGTTCTGTCTTATTTATTAATTCTTTTTTCTTAAAAAAATAAATAAATATAAAAATACCCGTAAAACTCCTTTCCTTTATTGGATATCTTGCCAAAAGTAAAGTTAACAAAATTAAATGGGACGAACGGAATATGTAGAGGAGACAAAACTCTTAGAAAAGACCTTAGACTAAAGGGGTGTATTCAATTTAGTTGATGAATTTTTATGGATTTTAGAAATCTGTAGGTATTCAATTCAGATTTTAAAAAGTCTTTAAAAATCTTGAGGTATTCAATGCAGACTTTTTAAAGTCTTAAAAAATCTGCAGGTATTCAACAGTCTATGGATTTTAAGAGTCTATGGATTTTGCTGGATTTTTTTTTAAATATAAATAGATTTCACTCTTCAAAATCTTTTATAATAACCAGAGATTTCTACGGATTCCTTAAAAAAACTCAAAATTATCATTTTCGCCACCCTCCTCCGTCACCGTCAACCACCTTCATATGTTATAAAAATCGAACAATTATAGTTTATTCTAAAAGACATCAAAATTATGACTATCTAGTACTAAAAATTTATTTACCGAGTATATGAGTTTGCATATGAAAATCAATCTTTACATAAAAATTATCATTGTTATAAAATTCGAACATGCAACTTTTAAATCTCAACTTTTATTTTGATTTTTTATAGTTAAATTACTGCAACGTTTTTTTTTAAGGTTTAGAGAATAATGACAAATGAAATATAACATTTGAACGGAAAAAAATAAGAGTAATTTTTTTTATTAGAAATACATTAATTGGACTTTCTCTAAAGTATGATTCTTGTTTTGAAAGATAACATAATTTGATGAATTTTGATATTCCTCTACAAACGTATTCAAACAATTTGGATAAAGTTATTTGGTATTTTAATCTAAACAATATATATAAATTTATTTATTTATTTACAAGTGTGACTCATATACACTTATTTATTTTAATGAATAGTTACAATAGTTCAGCGTCGGAGTTTATTGAAATCCATGTAAATTGATTTTTAAAAAAAATTATTTCACAATACTGCAAGTCCATAAAAATACATCAAAATCAATAAATAAGGTCAGTCAAATTCTGTACAGAGTCTAGTCAAACTCTGCATAGAGTTTATGCATTTTAAAAGTCTATAAAAATCTAGTATCAACTTTTCAAAGTCTAAAAAATCCAACAAATTCTCAATTGAATACACCTCCTAAGAGAGAGTAAATTGTCAGTTGAATGATTCTATCAAATTTTGTATTATGATTTATGAGGCGCAGGCGCAGCACGATTTCAAGAAAGTAGCGACAAAATCTTTGAAAGGATTGTAATCTCCGAAATTGATAACCTACAAATTGGGTGGGGGGAGGGGAGTCAAATTTGTAGAATAATTTGGTAAAAGAAGCAAGAAATGGAGCTTGAAAAAGGAATGCAGAGATGGATTGTCGACATATCTAATTGGAAACCTTCGCCCCATCATTTCAATCTCGCCATGTCTCTTCTTCCCCGTCATCAACACTCCTCCATCACCAGGTACTTATTCATCAATTCATTTCCTTTTCTTCTTCATTTATGTTTAAGAGGAAGAGGATTGAGGAATCTAGTGTATTTACTGGAAATATTAAGCTTGATTGCTTTTGATTGAGCCCTTTAATCTAAGTTTGTTGCTCTAGATTCTTAAGAGTGAATTTTGAGTGAGATTGCTTTGATTAGGTTTTGTAGAATTCAATTTGCTGTAGTGTTCATTGTGTTTAAGGTTATGTGTTCTCTGGGAAAATTGTGGAAGAGAAGAAGTGTATTTACTGGAAAAAAAATTGGACTTGGTTACTTTTGATTGAGCCCTTTGATCCAATTTAGTTCTTCTAGGCGTGTAGATGACTGTTCGAGCTTTCGTTTTTCGGGTTTGGATGATGTTTTTAGATTCTTGGAGTGAATTTGAGTGAGATTAAATTGATTAGGTTTGTAAAACTAGAGGATCGAAAACGAGCTCTTGTGAGCCGGCTGCTGCAGTATACTTTGGTGCATCAAGTTCTGGGAATCCCATTTGATGAGATCATTATTGAACGAACTCCCGAGGGGAAGCCCTTTTTGGTATCCTTTTCACATTTTCATCTTGATAATGTGTCGGAATGGTTTTATCTATAATTCTTCGATGCTATCAAAATCATCATGCATTACTTTCAGCTGTAATGCTTGGCAAATAGAAGTGGGAGTCATTGTTCTGTCCCGTCTTTCTAGGTATGTGACAGCGTGGAGTCGGGGTTTCCTAATTTCAACTTTAACGTATCACATCATGGTGACTATGTTGCGATAGCATCTGAGCCTATGTGCCTTGTGGGATTGGATATTGTTTCTCATTCTGTTCCAGTGAACGAAACAGCCGACAAGTTCATACAGAGTTTCTCGTCCTACTTCTCTGATTTAGAATGGCGTATCATCTGCAATGCTGGCTCTTCCAATGAGATGCTGAGAGTTTTTTACAGGTACATCCTTTAATCATTTCGACTGTCATGGTAGGTTACTGATGTTGTTTTGTACCTACACTAATCATTTATGAACGGGAGAAGCACAACTTTCTCCACTGCAGTATCGAACTGAATATGAACTTGTTCTGATGAAAATGACAATCTATGGGAGTGGTGTAATAAGAGCCTAAGATTCAGAATCATAAATAAAGGATTTGCATAAGGTTCAAATGGTAGCATCTCTGATTCGAGCTAGTTTATTGCTGCGTTTCCTGTGTCTTTCTACACATTAACAAAGTGTTCTTTTGGGATTTATACGTGAAATTGTCCATTTAGATGTTGGTTCAACTTTACCATACATTATATGCATTCCACTTTCTTACGAGTTCCATTATGCCAATTGCTGTCTTGCAGATATTGGTGCCTGAAGGAAGCGTACGTGAAGGCCATTGGTAGTGGCGTCGGTCACAAACTGGATGATGTCGAGTTCCATCACATAAGCTGGGATAACATATTTGTCAAAGTTGCTGGGAAAGAGTTGAAAGATTGGAAATTTTGGCTTCTTCAACTCGGAGAAAATCATTCGGTAAGTCATCGTCTACTCCCATATGTTCCTCCTTTCACAATTTCTGGATTATTATGGTTGATTTAATCTTGCATTTTTACACCCTTTTAACTTAGTGAAGTTCACATTCTGCTATAGGCATCCATTGCAAGAGGTCATCCAAGAAGCGCCATCTCCAGTTACGCGAAAACTCTCAAACAGCTCAAGTTCAACGAGGAGGAATACAATGCAGCCCTCAATCTTCCAAACCCAAGTTTTACATTTCTCACAGTTGACGAACTCGTCCAGCCATGGCACGACGACTTATCGAGCAAACTCGATGTCTGTGACAGGGTAGAATTAGAACAGTCCAGTTCCTTTCCATGTAATCAAGAATCAAGTGTTATGAAATATTAGATATATTGGAAACTGCTGTTTGCAATAAATCGATTACAAAGGGTAAACTAGACAAATCTCCCAAAGGAAAAGGGGCAAAAAAATTACATAATTACAACTCTGCCATTAGGCAAAAGACTCATATTTTGGAGGCAGTACAGCCCTCCCTCTCTCCAACCCCAAAAAGAAAAAGAAAAAGGAAAAAGAAAGAGAAAGAAAGACTCCCTTTTACCAGTTGAAGTATCCACAAGCTGTACAAGAAGAGGAAGATTTGTGTCGCATCAAAACATATTTAACTCGGCAAGGTCATCCATAGGTATATCGAGCCCGATGGAGTCGTGATCTTGTAATCCATCCATGTCGAACCATGAATTCAGATCCTGGGGTTCACCGATCTCGGAATCTACACCTAGTCCGTCTATACCATCGATGTCATTCAAAGGCAAATCGCCCAACTCCATGGATGCTTTTATCTCGTTTGAGGGAACTGGTGAAGCATTATCCGAGGACGTGAATCTAACGTCCTTTCTCCTATTCCCGTTGTTATTTGGCGATTCTAAAGAGGGGGTATTTGGGTTGATAAAGCCATTTGCTGATGTGGAAAGCTGGGCTGTTCTCTGCTTGGGCTTTGATTTTGCCTTGCGCTCGCCCTTTGAGCCTCCCATGGATGAGCGTCCGGCCTTGGTTACATTGTTTCTAGCCAAAGCATCTCTATCACTTCTCTTTCCTTTGGCACCGTCTGTGATTCCTAGAGCTGATGAAGCTCTAAATACAGCACCACCAACATCATCGAGCGATAGTTCCTTTCTCTTTGCTCGATTTGATATTGGTCCGTTTTTAGCAAAAGCGTGATCCGATTGATGAGCAGAAGCATCAAAAGCATCTGCTGACGTGGCATCTGCAGCAACACAGGAGCAAATTCGTTATGCCAAGAGACATAAGTGCAGTTTGAAATAAAAATAAGTGCTTGTTCCGAGAGGAACTCAAGCGGTACGTTACTGCACACATAGTTATCATCTGAAGTAGATATATTTACAAGATCCAAGGTTTTACCATTAGGAACTGACAGGCTGCCACCATTGAGCAGCTCTGTTTCATCAAATCGAGGAGGGGTTGCAAAAATGATATCTCGAAGTGCTGGATCAGAAAAGCAACTCGCCCCCGACATTTCGAATTTCCGACATCTGGCAATCGTCCTCTTTGCAAAAGCCAAAGCAACTTGTTTCGATACTTTAGGGATCCCATGTTTAGAAGCAAAGCTTCCTCGAGTTGCCTGTCAATAATCAATATTCCAATACATTATTCTCACTTTTGAAGTCTGAAGATTGGATGTAATATAGCATTCTAGGGTGAGAGTCAGCAACATGCACATTAATTGTATACTAAACAGCAATTTAAAAGCATAAGCAAAATTTTAAGATAATTACTGTCGATCAAACGACTTAGTGAACACATTCCTTAGTACCAAACTTCACTGCAATATAATAACAAGTCTCTTTTTGAGTTTACATTTCATAAAGAAAATAGCTGGATAGTGGAATTAGCACCAGTTGTGGATTAAAAAATATGTGGGTAAATACGAGATTGCATGAATATTTTTCTTGAAGAGCAATTCAGTGAAGACGTATTGCTTAAGGGATTATAAACCTGTCAAAAAGAATGATACGGGAATATTTATACTAACCAAAAGTTTCTTGTATGCCAACTCAACAAGTCTGTCCATTGCAACCTGCTCAGGGTTCCTGAGAAAAGAATTTGCAATATCATTACAGGAGTCACATAGTATTCTAGCTATCAATCAGACCACTTAGATACTCACGAAAAAGGTCCATATAAGAATTTCTGTTTACCTTCTAACATTATTTTTGCCTTCTTCAATAGCCTTGTGTATTTTATCCAAGCACGATCTCTTCTTCTCAATCTAAACATTCAAGCATAGGAGACGGATCAGTATATGAAGCAATTTGAATGCCATGTATGAAAATACCGTTCATCAAGACTTCAAGAAACAGTGTAAAATATACATAGTGAGCAATGGTAACCACGATTGAAAAAATTAGTATGAAAGATGACCTGTTCATAGAATCCCTTCTCTAACTGCAATATTTCCTCGTTAATCGCTTCATCTTCTTTATCATCCAAAGCAGGCTGCATAAGGCATTGAGGCAAGGATGAGAATGTTTTATCTAGCAGTAGAAAATGACTAAAGAAGAAGTTATATAGGACAGTATACACACTGATAGATATATGTTGCAGTTCTTTCTGAAATCTGCAACTTATTTAAAGCGTAAATTCACAAAAATCACTGAAGCAGTAATATGAACTCATGGCCAAAATTTGTTAACTGATAATTGTATCTCAACAACCAAGACCTTACCACAGATTCCACGAACAGGCCTATACTCTGCAGCTCTAGTACGAGCTTCTCTTCAATAGACATCTGCTCATACTGATGGTGAAAAGAAGAAACACCAGAATTTTTTGTCTGCTGACCTTCAGGAACATAATCACATCGTGAAAGCCTGACCAGAACCTCAACCTCAGAGTGCACGTAACCAATGTCTCTATGATGCAGTTCACCATTACATGCGCGATCCTGAGAACCAGGGGCTCTAGCAACGTCAGCATTTCCATTACAAGAAAATATTACATGATTGCCATTTTTTGGAGTTTGAACACCAAACAAGGGCTCACAAAGGTCTCGTTTATTGATATGTTTGCTATCAGCACCGAGAAGGAGACATGAATCAGTGACTGACATAATCGGCCTCCCAAATCCAGTTTCTTCAGATTCTTCAATCTCATCTTCTTCAATCAGAGCTGATAGTACCCTTTGATAAAGTGGAGTGACTATTTCATAAGGTTTCTCTGAATCTGAGCCCTCAAGCACATATGAATTTTGAAGTTCAAGCGACCCTATTCTATCTGAAGAGTTCGTCAAACATGTTCCACTTTTCATGCGTCTATATCTTCCAAAATAATTTGATTCAGGAGCAGCAATTTCTTCATGGCCAGATTCATCCTGATACAAGGCGATAATGCTTTGTATATCAGAAGAAATAGATTCATAATAGAAAATTGAAAAATGCCACAAAAACGGTCTGACGCATTTGTAATGTCACAAGAATTGCTGGACAAATGCAATCACGAGAAAGGTGTGAAGGGATGTCTCCCTTTTACAAACCAATTTTACCTGTGCATGATTCCCGCGGCTACAATTCTGAAGAGAACCTGAGGAAGATTCTTCAGCCAATTTTAGCTGATTCAAACATAGAGGAATCAGAAATCAGCAGGCTACAGCATGTACAATCTACCAAAATATTGACTAAACACACCTGTTCAGATAAGTACGACTTTTCATCAGGGCCAATAGAAGCAAACCACGGCTCAACTGTTTTCCAAAATGCACTTGAGCATGCATTAACTGCAGGAAGTAAAAATATAATAACAATAAAGAAGTATTATTTATTCAGAAGCCAAGGAAGTCAAAAAAGTAACTATGGGAAAAATGTTTTGACTTCTAGATCATAAAAACATACAGCTAGTATTCCAGGCAAGATTAGCAGCTACTAGAAGTTCTTCATGGTCATCCTCTGATTCCCCTGAAATCACAACACCATCTACATGAGTACTTTCGTACAATTTCCTCTATTATTTCGTTCATATGAGTAGTATGCAGGGAAGGGAAAGGACAAATTGCATTCCATGAAAGTTACCACTACAATCAGGGGAACCACCATTGGCCATATGGCCAAGACGAGAAAAGCCTTTGCGATCTGATAGCTTTTTCAGAGGGCGGCCTGACTTACTGTGACAGCAGAGTAAAAAAGACTTGTGAATAAAGAAATAACAAATGATACTATAGGATTGAAGAATTGAAGGCAAATCATTGGCTAGAAGTAATCTGACCTTCCACTCTTGTCAGAACCAGACCTTGCATTTCGCAGAGGTTTTATTGGTGCTACACTATCCAACTTCTCTCTCGTTGAAGAAATGCCAGCCCTACAAAATGGTGAAACCCTTCCACTACGCCCTTGTCTTCTCACACCATCACCAATTTCTTCTTTTACCATGATTTTATTCTTTTTGATAGGTATTGTAGAAGGCCCAACGTTTTGACCAGCATTTGCATCCTTCTCCTCAACATCTGCATTGACTATGCCCTTCTCTTTTATTCTAAATTGACCGGCACCAGATTCCTCACTTTCAGACAATCTTGCAGGAGATGAAACATTGTCAGGCTTTGCTTTAGAATTCTGGTTCCCACTGCCTGAACTCTTGGTCGGAAGAGAAGCACTGGTCGTTCCAGTGCTTAACCTGGGACTGAAATCTGACGGTGAGCCTCCTTCAGCTTGGAACTGGACATCTTCAAGGTTTGGAACAGGAATTAGATTTGTCCTTCTCGTACGAGAACTCTTCTGTGGTCTCTGACCACCCCATTGGGTTATAGGTGGAGATGATGATCCGGAAGGCATCGGGCGTTTTCGATTGTTAGCTCCACTAATAGTTGGGGTTCTGTTTACAGCCTGGGGCTGCTCCCAGCTTTCTAGAGTTCCAGACATACGAGGTATGGTAGAAGTTGAATTAGCTCCAACCATAGAGCCGCCACGTGGTGTCCTTGAAGCCTTTCCTTTTAATATTGGGCTCGGACAAATGGCATGATTCTCCTCACGGCTATTTATCCTAAAAGAAAACCCAACATGATTCCATCATCAAAGAATATATACCTTAAAATTACAAAAGGGGAAAAAGGGAAAGTAGTGCAAAATAACTAATTATGAGCGAAGGGATGTGATATAGATGATTCAGCAAGAAAGAAACACATTAGTTACTTAATAGACTCAAATGATAAAGACATACCTAACATTTAACTTTCCTAAAGCCCGCTCCTTAATTGGTCCAGCAGAACCATCCCTTGAGAGCATTGATTTCTCTTGTTCGTTCTTAAAGGCAGCACGGGCACTAGAACCAGCTTGAGATGATGTTGAATCTAATCTGTTGCTGCTACCAGAAGCTCCTGACCTGGAAAACGTTTCCAAAGAGTCTCATTATATCAAATTTCAAGCTGTAACCAACTTGACATGCTAACAGTAATAAATCACGTAAATAATCATAATGTTAGCTCTGTTCAACTAATGCCCACTCCAGATTGGTTAGATGAGCATATTATCCATTATTTAAGGCTTTAGTGGTGTTTATATATATAAGGTACAGCTGATCAGATCTTGCATGAATACATGAGACGAAATGTCTAGGTATCTATTAGATGAAAGACGAAGAAAATGTTTCTGATCATCCAAAACTTAAAGGATACATCAACACATTGTTAGGACTTAGAACTCTGCACAGGGTGGTACTCCAAAGATGTATCTCATCCGCCACACTATGTATAACATAAATTAATCTCACAAAAACACGTGAATAAGCTTCGGCCTAGTAACAGTGAATCTAGAAATCAGCGAAAGGAAAGCAAAGAGTTTGACAAACAGCGTAGGCTCAAGCAACGATTGAGTTTACGCTTGTATAAAGTAATGGACCCTAACCTAAAATTATGCGCAGAATCGCCAGACTGCAGGGTAGATTCACTTGTGAGCTTATGATGCATGGTCCTTTTCAACTCGCCATCATTGTCAACCGGTCTTGGAAAGACAGCACCAACTGAACGCTTCCTTTTCATTTTTATCTTATCCCAACCTTCTCCACCAGCAGGGAGCCTCCTTATTTTTTCCTCAGCAATCTCAGAATCCGCATTGTTATCCTTTGGCAGATCTCTTTCTTTCGTCACTGTCGAAGGCTGGCGCAATACTCCATTATTTCTGCCTTCAGCCTGAGAATGGGGAGAGTGCAACAAGTTTTTAAATCAGTTATATAAAGAGAAATAGCTAGCTCAGCCAAAAAAAAAACATTTTTTTTATTATTTTATTTTTTTTTTGGATCAGGCAAGACCTAGCGGTTGTTAGTGGGATTTGAACCCGTGACCTCATCGATCACAGGGACCCCTCAACCATTAAGCCACCCCTTAAGGGGCCCAAAAATAACATCAAGCGAATAAAAAAAAGTTGATGACGAACCCAAAAAGATAAGTCATGAACTCACTGACCATGACAAAGAAGAGTAATCATGGGACTAAATTGATAAAACGAGGCAGTTATGGAACAGAATGCCAATAACTTTCATTGGTCTTAATGGTATAAGGAAGGTAACTCAAATAAAAGTGGCCCTCAAGATTTCAGTTTAATCATAACGACACTCTATTGCTTCATTAAGTAGAGATATAGCTCGTCTATATTAGATACAAATGTGCGTATATGTTTCATAAGGCAATTGAAAAGCCATTTTTCTTGGTCTTAAATCCGTAGTATGCTGGGCACATTTTTATAGATCCCCAAATACTCATAAGCGGTGTCAAAATTAGAAAACAAAATCACAGCTACACACTGATTTCTATTCGTCGGATATGATTAGAGGTGTTGACATAGCAATAATATAAAACAAGAGAATAACTAATGCAGACTCTGCAATCAATACCCTAGTTTCTGCCACTGATGTCCGTAAGCGCTTATTCAATCCACCATTCTTAGGCCGATCATCGAATTTCTGACTTCCAAACTCTGCCGGGCTCCGATGCATCAGTGATCCTATCTTCAAGGTTGGGCCACTAGATCGTTCATTTGCCAGCATCTCATTCCGTTGCTGTTGTTTCTTAGAAGACATAGTCTCAAGATATTTGTTGAGTCTATTTATATGATCCTCCAACTTTTTTGCTTTCAAACTGCCAAAAACAAGTAAACTTCAGAATATACATAGGAGGTGAAAAAGAATATCATGAAATCATGATGGTAGAAACTTTCATGATAAATAAGCACATTCAGATCCAAGATTAAATATATATATGTATATATAGCAAAATATACTCATAACAAGCTAAAGAACAAGAGACAGGTAGAAAACAACATATAAAAACACTCATTCCTTTTAACAGTTTATCAGGGACTTCATAAGCACAACAAGACAAATTAGATGCATGAAAACTCAATTCATTCAATCAAAAATCCATGCACTAGGATATTCCAAGGAGAACAATCTACCAGAGGACTAAGTTTACCTGGCTTTAACACAAGAATCAGCAACACTTGCTTTCAATCGCTTCAATTCTTCAAGGGCAGCAGGAGATGGATTCTTTACATGAGCAGCACCAAAAGAGTTGTCTTCTGAACTACCACCAACAGAAAAACCCAGAACCCTCTTTACATCACTTGACCTTGCATACTTTTGATCTATAGGAATTTGCTCCAACATCAGACATTGAGATAATGCAGGCGCTTCTCCTGAAGATGTTGCACTCCCCCTAGAATTTGCCTTCCCAGAAACAAAATTTCTGCTCTCCATACCATCTCTGAAACTTGTAGACCTATCCAAAGCGGAAGCAGAGTAACCCCTCTGCCCATTTTGGAAGTTACCAGCAAAACCAGAGTCCGGACTGGCTGAGGTAAATTCAAATCTTGCATTCCCAGCCATTACTCAGGTGAAATTCTCATGTCTTTGGATTCGTTTCCCTCAAGTTTTTAACAGCTTATTTAGCAGCTAAAAACTATGTAAACCTAATAACAGAAGACATCATTAGGAGCATCAACAAACACCGGCACAGTCAATATGACGTGATGAACAATAAATTTTCGCTAAAAAGGTTAAAATATCCAACCAACAACATTCCACGGACTTCATAAACATATGCAGCTAACTAATTACACGAAACGGAATTCAAACAGTTAATTTCAGAACTAAACAAACTGCAATCTTCTTCTACGATAAATACAAAATTAATTAACTTCAATAACGATCAGCCCAATTAAGCTACCAAAAGCCACACGACAAACAAAAGAGACCAATCAAACACATTACAATCACCAACACCAACAAATTCCACGAATACGATAATTCAACAGTAAACCATCAAAATTTGCAAACATGTACCAATATAACAGCGAATTAACACATAAACCACCCATCAAAACACTTCAAGCTCCCACTCCCAAGCTCAAACACCATAATTGAGCAAAGCGAGAAATTAGGGTTTATCGACAATTCCCCGCTTCATCAAAAATTCAGCAGAATTACAAAGCTCCAAGCACAATTCAAGCAGAAAGGCACGAAGTGAGGGCATAAGCTTACCTGCATTCATCGATCGAGATGGATCAAAGAGAGAGAAACAGTGTAAAAGAGACGAAGAAGACGAACGAGAGTAGAGAGAGAAAGTAAGAGCTCGTAGATAGACAGCTACGACAGTAAATGACCTTTTCTTTTTTTCTTTTTCCTTTTTTTTTTAAGATTTTCGTGGCTGAAATATTTGGGGCGTATTTATAGCTGGTTACGTTGGTGGGCCCACTTACTACAATTTGGGGGAGGATAACTGATTCTTATTAGGTTCCAAAGTACAACAAAATGCCCTAAAATTTATAGTTAGTTCGTTTTAACTACCGACTGTATGCATATTTAATACTTACGGACGATATATTAACGTTACGTCAATAATTTTTTTAAGATTCAGTTCGTTTTGCCCTAGAATTTGGTAACCTCCGTTAACTATTTGGACAATGTGTGACACTGATAATGTACATATTTAATAAGCTTACAGACGATATATCAACGTTACATCGATAATTTGATTGTTGGTTGACTATTAGTTATGTATAAGTGTATAACGATGTCAAATAGTCAATGTTTTTATAGCATAATATACTCATGCTTTTATATGTGGACTCTAAAGGTGTTCATGTTTTCCTAGTCTAGAAATCTTTTCGATCGACCATGAAAAACGGATCAGTTGGTAAGAACTTTAACCTCCAATTAAAAGACCGAGAGTTATAATTATTATAGAGGAAAAATGAATGGTGAACCATTATTGATTCTCCTTAAACGAGATAACGAAAAACAGATCAGTTGACAAGATCTTTCACCTCCAACCGAAAGGTCGAAAGTTAAAATCATTATCGATCCCTCCTTAAACGAAACTACTTCCCCTTTTTATAGATAGAGAGAGAGAATGTTTGTTTGTTTATTTGTATAGAGAGGGAACATATCTTTGGTGGGAGCTACTAAGAAAATGTACACTAGAATAGGAAAGATTGCACGAATGGGGAATTTATTATATCTTACTTATAACTTATATTTATATATTGATTATATGAATGTTCCAATTTGATGGGAACTTTTGACTATTGGGATTTTATATATATAAGTAAAATAATTAATGATGGGTTTTTCCTTAGCCCTACATCATGCATCAATATTTGTCTCATGTATGTTAATATTCAACCTATATCTATCTATACTTATATAAAAAGAGCCTTATTTTACAACATGTAGACTTCCTATTATACCCTTTAAATTAAACTTAATATACAATATATATAAATAATAACATAAATAGTCATTTTATAATTTGATATAATAATCAATAAGGTAATTGTATTAGGTCAAACTAAGTAATATTTTAATTGGAATTCATCATACATGTACGGAAATCTTGAGATATATTTGGACTATTTTAATTGAAATTGAATCCATAAAACAAAATCTCCATTCAAAATTAATGTTCTTCTCATGACGTTATATGTACAATACACATAGTTAAAATAATAAAACTATTATTCATTAGAATAAAGTTAATCACGCTAACAAATAAACATGTCAAAAATTATAGTATTATATATGTACATCAAATATCTATTAAAATAAAAAATTAACCCTATATCCACCAAGAGCTTAGTATGTTTTTATTGAAATTGAGGCACAATAGAGGGAAAATTAGATTATAACATTTCAAAAAAAAAAAAAAAAATTAAATCTAAAGGAATGTGTGGATTTATTGAACAAAATAAAAATATCACGCTTTTCACGTATGGATAAAAACGATATAAACAATATACTTCTCGTGGGAGAGTTAGAATTTTCTTCACTAACTATAATCTTGAAATATGTAACAAGAATTTCACTTCTTAAACAAAAATTTAACTTTGAAGAGTTGTGGTAGTAATTTTATTTTATTGTATGATTGTTTAATACTACTTCCATAATGCCATAAACCTTTATTATTAAAAAAAAAAATCCTTCGATAATTGAGTTTTAACTTATCTTATATAGTTTTACTTACACTTGTTGCAAACTCTACAAGATCAATTCGATAAACGAACTGTCTATGCTTCATTTTATCAATAATTTTAAATAAAATTATGGAAAATCCAAAAAGGTCTATTGAATACTATTAAAATAAAATGAGAGATATTGTATTACACTTATAAAAATATAGATTTGAATCACGATTTGCGTGCGAATGCATGTTATATTTGGATATGAATTATTTCCTAATACATGGTACTCTTGTATTCTACCTTCATCACACATCTTATTCCAAACTTTAATCAATACCCATGTTAATATGCTAGGTCATGATGAATGAGAGACGGCCTAATATGATACTTGACTTATTATAAATAATTGATGCAGTATAATGTAGTTTACTAAAATGTCCACCTATAAATATTACGAATATGATACGAATGAACATGTTCTTTTATCAACTAAAAGATGCAGTATATTTTAAGGTATGATTTCACATTCATAATTCATATATTAATATCAAATGATTTCATTTATGGATGAAATTGGCAAAATAGATGATGTCTTGTGTAGTATTTACTAACTCTTCTTTAAAAAGAAATTGTATGTTCTTAGTTACAAGAACAAATTATTCATGTTTTGTGAGCAGTAGTCTTCAATTTTACTAGCCTCTCTTTGAAATATTTTGATATGTATGTAATATGATTTAATTTTGATGGAGAGGTAGAACTTACTTTCACGTCCAAAAGTATTTATAATAGGTATCACTAATTATCACTAATAATAAAATACTAGCACGAGATTAAAGAGTTGTTATTTTATAGTTCATCTACGGTTAAAATGATCTCATGTATTTAAGTGAGATTCATAATTTATAATTAGTCCCAGAAATTTAGGAAAGTATTTAACCAGACATTGCTATAATTAGCTCCTATTTAATTTGAAATCATATTTAGGGGGTATTTGGATAAGTTTATAAGCTGTGTTTGACAGCTTATAAGCACTCTAAAAGTGTTTGACAAGATAACCTTCTAAAGAGCTTATAAGCTTAAAAAATAAGCTCCTCCACTCCAATTTATATTTTCAAAATTGGATTTTTTTCATTGTATAACTTTACATTATTTTTATAACTATATCTATATATATATATATATATATATATATATATATATATATATATATATATATATATATATATATACATTTGGGTGATAAAATTATATATTCTAAAAAAAATATTTTTTCAATTTTTTTTTTAATTTTCACAATTTAATTTCATTTGAGCTTATAAGCTCTTTTATCCAAACAATTTAAAATCTTATAAGCTCTTAAATCTAAGAGCTTATAAGTTTTTGAAACATCTTATAAGCACTTAGAGCTTATAAGCTCCTCAAAATAATCTTCGCCAAACACCCCCTTAGTCTATGGGATTATGTTGAATTTTTTTTTTTCGTAGTCCACTCTTATTATAGCTAAGTAAAACCCCCTAACCTCAAAAATTCGTTACACTCTGATTTCTTAAGAATAACGAATAAATAAAATAAACTTTGTATTGTATTTAGCTCACTTAGCTCACTGATCAAACTTTATTTACCATATTACGACACAATAATGACTTTGCATAAAGCCTTCATGATATTTTTTGAAAAGATAAATTAAAATATTAGTGTTGATCATATTTTAGTTGTACAAATGTACATAGAATAATAATAGCATATACCTATTGAGCAAAATATTGCAATTTATGAACACAAGTGTATAAAAAAAATGAGTTATTCAAAATGTTACGACCTATTGCAATATCTATTAATTATTGTCACACAACGTGTAATGTAGTAATTATTTCATGTTTATTTCATGTAGTAAATTTATTTTCTAAATTATATTGAGTTCACTAGCCTTTTAGCAACAGTGAACATTTCAAGGCTTGAGTATTTTCAGAAAATGAAATCTCAAACCTTCAACACTTGGAAAAATTCGTTGGTATTCGAATGTTGAATTTGCTTTGAGAGAGATGAGATTTCTGCAGAGTTTCGGCTTTAAATAATGAATTTCACGTACTTGAATATGGAAATGCCTGAAGCATCTATAGACATAGTATTTGAAAAGTAGCCGTTGGAGTGGCAAGAGTGATTGTACTAGCCGTTGTTGTTGACTCATTTCTAACCGTTGAGACTTTGTCATAACTGACACCTTACGTGTCAGCGGACAGGTCAGGTCGACCCACTTAGGTATACAGATAAACATTTGAGGTTATTCTCCAATGATCTTGAGGTCTTCATGACTAGGCAGTTGAACTTCCATGAGAGTATGTTGATGAAGGGCAAAAGTGATCAGATGAGTTTCTATAGGTATGGTCGATAAGAATAACCTTGACCTTTACATGACATATCAATATGTTCTAAGAGCTTAAGCTTACTAGCCAAGGTCAGGTCAGTCTTATCAACCTTAACTCTAATAATAAGAGATATCTCTAAGTGTGATTTTAAGAAACAACATCAAAATCAAACGGACTAGGGTCCCAACAGATTGATACTTATTTTCTAGACTATATTGGGTTCACAAGAATGAATAAGATATCATATATAGGGTTAGTTGTCTCTAAATACATGATTTTTTTTGTCAACTAAAGTTTAAAGAGGTTGGCCTCATTGTATTTTCTTCGAGCTTAATATGTTTTTAATCATCTACTTGTTGTACTACACACCGCTTGAAGGAGTATGTTAATATGGTATCGTTTGTGGATATATGTACCCACAAAAGGAATATATGAATAAGAACTAGATCTTTTAGTGACTTGAGGATTTATAATTCAATGTTTTAAGTAAGTGTTATTCTTTTATATATATATAATTTCATATTGTTTTATGATGCTTTTCCAAAACTTATGTATTTGCATTTCCAATATATCATATTCCGAAATTTTCAATTTCATACATTCTTGACCACACTATTGTAAGTATTGTATCTTAAATTTTAGCAAATTAATATGAAATCTTAGAAAAGCTTTAATTATTGAGGGAAAGTATGTATAATAACATGTGAAGTATATATATTTTTCATTAATTATATTGTGAGATAATTGCTAAAGTTTTCCTGCAATATTATCATTAGTCACAAGAAATATATGTTGATATAGAGATGAACTATATTTTCAAAACATATTATTTTTATGTGTTTTGTTTTTAGAATAGATTAATTCTGATCCATGTTGATGCTTGGTTAATAGAGTTAATCAATTGTTCCATATGTAATTCATATATATATTTACAAGAGGTGGAAGCAATAAAAACAAATTGTTACATGTTGGCATAAAGTTGAGATAGATGATCACATTAGGCTAACAAGGTACCACCTATAATGTAAGGATACAAACATTTTAATTCGCTGTAACGACCCGCATTTTCATAACTCTACAATAGTAGTTTAATTCGTAAATCAAATAAATAGTTTGAAGATTAATGACTAAAAATTCTATTCTCGACGAAGGTAGAATTTTCGTAGAAAAAGACTTGTTATATTAGTCGCTTTTAATTAGAAGAATGACCCCTATAATTAGTCGATTAAAGAATATGATTACTTTAAATGATTAATTCATTGAGTAGTAATTTCAATTAGAAATCAAATAGTAATTTGATTAACCATTTCTATAATAGTAATTATATTATTGATTTACGATAGTATCGATTTATTCAAAATCGATCAAGAGTAAAAGTTGTAGTACAACAAATTAATTTATATTATGGGCCCAGCCCATCGGTTCATGATCGAACCGTTAGATAACAATCGAACCAAACATTCGATTAATGCATTAATGAATCAAAAACAATAAATTAATAAACCACATGTCAATAAGAATAATATCTTGAATAATTAAATAATTATACACTAAAAACAACAAATAATTAAGAGAATACATGTATGTATTCGTTGCTTGTATCAAAAGAAAGACAAAAAAATAGATAAGCAGAAAAGGTGGCAGAGAAGGAGAAGGGACAGCAGCAACAGATGAAGATATTCTTTCCAGCTTCATTCTTCACCCCTACACCTTCTTGAACTACAAGAAAAACAAAGATGCAGCAGCAGAGAAGGGGCAGAGAAGTGACAGCAGCAGCAGGACAAAATCCTTCCAAAATTCCAGCTTCATTCTTCCCCCTTACACCATTCTTGAACCCCAAGAAAATATCAACTTGCCACCTGCTAACTGCAAAGCAAACATAATAGGATTAGATAAGGAAATCAGAATAAAGGAGACCCTATGTTTTACAACTAACTAGCCCTGCAGAAATCAAAAGGAGGATTTGCAGGAAAAGGATGGGGGAAAGCTCCAACCCTTACCATCACTCGATATTGCTACAATCCTCACAATATCAGCCCTATAAATACCCCCACACTCAACTATTTTCAGTTCTTTTTCTACCACTCTCAACTCACCATAAAACACTAGAAGCAGCAGATCAAGAAGAAGAAGGAAGGAGTGTGGTGAGCTAGCAACAACAGCACTTCTAACACTAAGTAAGTAACCTAAAACCCCCAAGTAAAATCAAGCATGATTTAAACTTCAACCCATAAACAATAATACGAAAATTCAGTTTTCATTCTTTGAACAAACATGCTAAAACTGGATGTTTACTTATGAACATAATGGTGGAAACCAAGCATGAGTTCAAGCATAATACAAAGCATGAAACGAATTCAACTATAATGATATAATCTTTAGACTATAACTCATAATACGAATTAAACACCTAGTGGCTACAACATATGTGTGTCGTCAGTTAACAAGAATGGATCAACAACCATAAATCACAACAAATTTGTAGTAACAACATAAACCAAAATCTGAAAAATATCTGAGCTGTATGTATATGTTGCTCTCAAGAAAGACAAGGAATGCTCATTCACATAAATCACCACAACTTTTCGTATCTCCAAAACTGAAATCTGTAAGTTTTCCTAAGCTATAGACATATATATTGCTCTTAAGCAAAACATTCACTAGTCAAATGAAATAAATCCCCTGCTGCCACTAATTAATCCTATATGCAAGAAAATCCTAAACTAAATAAATTAAACAAAAGGGGCAGTGAGCTTAGCTTAAGCTACGGACTGACCACCTCCGGTCGGAACCCTCCGATTCCGATGACGAAGCTATCGTCGAGGGTAGTAGTCAAAACTGCACAATAATAATCGAACAAATACAAATTAGATGGCATTGAAAATGGGCAGAAAATATATAAGAGAGAGGGGGAAGGGGATTTTGGAGAAGAGGAAATCGGACCTTTACCTTCGGCCGGCAGCGAGGCTCCCTCCGACAGCAACGGCGATTCCAGCGGCGGTGGACGGAGATCCCTTCGCCAGCAGTGGCTGCTGGCGGAGCTTCCAGGCGCGACGGCGAGGACAGCAGCGACGCCGCCTCTGTCCTTTCCTCCAGCGTGCACGTCGAGCAGGTACGGCCGAGCCACCGGCAAAGGAGAAGCCGGCGACGTCCGGCAGAGAGAGAGAGAGAGCATCCGCGAGAGAGAGAGGGTGCGGGTTTCTGTCTGATTAATGACAGAGAGAGAGAAAGGGGAAGAAAGAGGGGCTGCCGTCGACAAAGAGGTCGCCGGCGCCGGCAGTCCTCGACGCCGGCGGTGGAGTCGCAGCCAGAGAGGTTCCGAGAGAGGGGAGGGAAATTAGGGCTAAATCGATCAAGAGGGAGAGAGGCGGAAATGAAGAAATGTTAGGGTTTTCAGTATATATAAGAATATGAACCGGGTCGGGTTCGGTGTTGGGTCGGGTCTCGGGCCAAAACCCGCGGGTCCGAACCAGACCAGTAAATTGGGCCGAGTTCAGTGATTTGAGCCGAGTCCAGAATTTGGGCCGAGAATTATTATTACTGGCCCGATTCAATTCAATTAAATTACGGGCTTACTTGTCCCGATTTAATTAATCAAACGTTCGATTAATTTTCAAAGAATTATATTCTCGTAAAATACTCACGAGATTAATTAATTAATTAATATAAGGTACATGTGAATGATTTCGAGAATTAAATCACATAAAATGATTAATTATTATAAATCGACTCAGTTCGGAAAATAACCTTAATAATCGAAGCCGATTAAATTTAAGGCACGAACCTATGATAAAGAAGGCTAACCTTAGCCAATAATTTATTTAGGATCGATAATTAGATAATTATCGATAAAAACCCGCGGAAAGGATTTAATTAATAATAATGATTTAGTTAATTATTATTTCCTTAGAGAAATTCTCTATTATGGATTTATAATTAGTTATTCATTAATGTCGATGAATAGGCGCGGAACGTCGTGGGGAGTAGCCTTCTATCGCTGAAGACCGACCCTATTCACGCTTCGAAAGGTGGGCTTTCATTCAAATAAAATAATAACTTGATAAAATCTAAGTTAGTTATTTTTAAGCTTGTCATGCCATAAATGATTTGATTTTGTATGATACCTATCTGTGCAATTACTTAATCGAATTCGGGTCCTAGTGAGATAGCTATCTTACTTCGACTAGTGTACACAATGTGACCGTGTGTCATCTTCGGGTTGGCCGGTCTAGGTATCGTGAGAGTGGCCACTCTCTCGATACCATAGGAACAGATATGGTAGATTACTAAAGAACTTAGCCCTGCAGGCATCTTTTAGATCACAAGACTTTTGTAAGTATAGGATCTTTTCCGAAAAACTCCTATGTCTTACTCATAATGGCTTGACAATTATATATGTATGTTTTTGGCATGTGTCCACTGAGTACGTTGCACTCAGCCCTGCATATATTTCTAAATGTGCAGGTTGAACGAGGTGAATTGGGGAGCCGGCTTAAGCTTTTGTCGTATTTGAAGCCTACTTATGTAATAGCTAGTTCAAGACTCTCGGTAATGCATGTCTTCATACATGCATTCCTATAAGACTTCCGTTGTGTAACTTTCTACACTTTATTCCCAAAATAAGACTGAATCATGTAATCGTATTCGAATCTATGTTCTCCTATTTTCCTTGAAGGCCTAGTGCCATATGACATTCGATGAATTATGTCTAAATTAATCCTTCAATTTTGCGTTATTGTTTCACCCCACTTTCTATCCCGCTTCTTTAATCCCGTCCCTAGTCATGATTTCCCGGCTTAACTATCCTTAGTAAAGTCCGGTCGTGACATTCGCTACTCTCCTACATTAAAAATAATATTTCCATTACCGACCGAAATATTAATTTTAGCAACCGAATTTTCGGTCGCTAAAATCTGTGTTTTTTGTAGTGTTTGTTGCTTTTTGTCAAAAGATTAAACTGGTTGTTTGGGTATCTTTCCAAACTTGTATGAGATATAAACTAATTACATACTTAATAAGGAAAATTGTCCATGACTGAATCTTTAAATGAAGATGATAATTAGCACGAACTACATAACAACTTTCGATAACTATACTACATTATAATAATATCGTTACTCATTATTTTAATAAAATAAAGGTACAACGTGCAACGCACGTTATCTTGACTAGTTCATATAAGAGTGATGCTATTCGGCCATAATGTGGCCGGCCATAATTTAACTTGTTTTATTTTTTATAATATCAAATAATTTATATATTTATGCCAAACTTTTTTAGATTATAAAATACTCAAAAAGTGATACTCCGTATTTTTTACGTATTTTTTAAAATTAATCCTTTAATTATTTGATAATTTTTACTATTTAAAGTATTTTTTTACCTTTTTTTACCTAAAAAATGAAAAAAATATGTAATTTTTGGGGAAAAAATATTTTTAAATTAAAATATGAAATTAATAAATTATTGTTATCATTTACAATTTTTAAAATTACAAAAAATATGAAAAATATTGTTGTGTGGCCGGCCACATTATGGCCAAATAGCATTATTGTTCATATAATAAACGACATGGAAAAAATAAGTATACTTTTATACTTCCTTTTACATTAAATGTGGCTTCAATTAGCTGATGGATCTCGTATCGAAAGGAGTCGTACTCAAGACCTTTAGCCGTCATAATTAGTAGCTACGCCCTTCTTTTAAGGGGTTTAATGGCCATTTACATTACAAACCACTATCAATTAAGTAGCGCTTGGTCGAGGACTCGAGGTAACCAATTTACAGTAATTAAGTAGACACGGTTGAGACACATAATTCGGCACAACGGAAAGTGATCCCTACCAACCACCACATTATAATCGCTTTTTTTTTTTTTTTTTTTTTTTTTTTTTTTTTTTTAAATGAAAGAATTTTGATTGATTAGAAAGTGAAAGTTTTACACGTGGCATTCATTAATAGAAAATAGAATTTCAAACTAGCTTTAATTATGAGCTTTATGCATATTTGTTCAAACACCATCATTTTTAGAAGGTTATATATTGTAACTTTAACACCCTAATTAAGGATTTTCTTTCTACTTATTGTATTTTTGATAGTTGGGTCCATCCATTTTTCTTCTTAAACCCTTCTATAATCATTTATCTCAGGCACTTTTAGTTATATGTTTGCCCCGTTGATAATGAGTTCGTTAAACATTATCATACAATCATTCTCATATAAATGGGTTCATTATCAACGAGACTGAAAGACAATTTTTCATACATATATATATTTTTTAATACAAAGTACTCCATATTCCCATAAATGCGTAAGTCTAAACAAAAGTAGAAGCAACAATTTATTTTTCACAAAAACATGCATAATAAAACACACCTAACAAATAAGTTCTTAGCATAGACATCAATAGTACAAAAAACCCAACATTAGGACTAGAAAGGAACAACAAACCATAGTACTATTTCAACAATCTTGATTTCGTCGAAATTCAGAGCATCGTGTTCAAGATCTCGTTCCACGAGTCAGGAACTCCAGGCAGACACCAATGGCTACAGTCCGAGGTCTGGTCTCTCAGCTGCTGATCACTATGTACGCTCAAAGATCGAGCATAGACGGAAGGATGGCCATCCCTTCTCAAGGCAGACATTGATGTTATATCTAGCAAGTGCACTGGAAATGCCATCTCCCTCAACACTTTCTTCAGGACTACCATCTGCTCCGGCACATGAGGCCGGCTCGATCTCTCGAGGGGTTCCCTCTTGTTGTAGCATTTCCATCCATTATCCCTTCAAACGTTAAACATACCAAATATATTAACACAGCACGAGGCTCGTGCGATTCCTGCAAAGTACGCATACTATTATACTTACTGGTTATGCCTGGGAGACGCGCTTCTGAAGAAAACTCGACTTTTTCTAGGGTCGAGATTCAAATCTATCCATTTGGACCATGTCATTAGCCCTTTCTCATAAGCAAAAGTTGGATTCATGCTCTTGTAGACATTTTGCCCTTCCATAACAAGATCCCACCTGCCAAAATTAGCATGAAAAGATCAATCAATGCTTTTTCTTCGTTGGAACGAATTCGTCTCCCCGAAACTAAAGAGATGAAACTTCTTACGAACTCGATTTGCTCGAATGAGTCCACCAGTGAGCAGAATCAAAGACAAGAACATCAACTCCTCTCCAGTATTTGGCATTCTCTTCAATGGAATCCAAATCCAAGATCCTCTTCCTTTTAGGCCCTTTTCTCAACTCCACTAGCAATGGAGCCCAACAGAATTCTATTGACATCTCAAAATCCTGAAAAATAATCATCAATTCAATCATAATCAATAATCGTAATATAGATAAATTAAAATCATAGAAAAAAATTGGAATCAAAAAAATAAAAAATTACCAAAGCAAGAAAGGCCATGACAGGGCCATTGTATAACACTTTCTTTCTATTATTGGAAATAACAGATTGAACTAAACAAACAAGAGATTCCCATTGATTCCTCATTATGGAATCACCAACAAGCATTACTCTCTTCTTCCTCATCCTTCCAAGAAAATCCAATGCATTAAACCTGCATAAATGGTTATGAACGTAAACAGAATTTAGTTAATGATCATATATCTAGCAAAGATCTTGATGTATATATGTACCTTGGGATGGAGCAGCCATAAGGCTTCCATCTCCACTTTTCGTAGTCGGAGTCGTGGCGGCCGTTTTTCCGGCAGGCGACGGCGGTGCTGAGGTAAGGACAGGTGGAGTCATAGAGGGGGTATGTCTGATCAAAGATCCATTTTCCTTTGGTGAGGTCACAGGATTGAAGTGGTGATGGGTGCTTGTTGTGGAACATGTTGATTTCATCGTCTCTTTCATCTAGCCAGTTTAGTTCCTCCTCACCATCATCATATGTTGAGGAATCAACACGGTGGAAGGAGAAGAAGAAAAGTAACAAGATGAAGAGGAATGCGTGTTTTTTGAAGTGGAAATGAGCCATTTTTGCATTTGGCTGAAAATGTTTGCTATTATGAGTTAATATTGAAAGCCAAGAGATGATATAGAAAAGGTTGATTAGGTAAAAAATGAGAAGTGATCTGGACTATTGATCATTGGATGGTCTACGGTTCAGATTGACTGGTACATTATAATTGTACTGCGAATATTACGATGGCTTGTGCATTATAATAGTATCGATGATCCATTATGATCAATGATGCATTATAGCTATAAGAACCGTGCATTACAATTGCTTGCATAATGCATCACTTTTTTTTTTTTTTTTTTTTTTTTTTCGGAAAATCAATTTTGTATAGAATTTAACATCGATATTGAAATACGAGAAATGCTCCCCTACCGCTGTGGGCACTCTTAATATGTCCACCGCTGGTGTAGCAGTGCTAGGGTTCCTTTTATAGTGAGGTTAGGGTACATATTTTAATTATTTAGTTCATAAATGATATGTCATATCATCTCGGACACGTTAAGAATAGACATGGTGGATAGGGGGGCATTCCGCATCGAAATACATAATTAGTTCATTTGCTCATACAATGTAACCTAAAGTTTTTCTCCATTTTTGACTTTAAGTTGAATTTTTTTCTTCAAACTTTCAATAGTCCTATCAATGAAAATAAGAGCTTTTCATGCAAAATTTCGCCGTGATTTTAGGGTTTGTAGGGCAATAATGTTTTCCCATGATTGATAAACCTTTTTTCAATTTGCCTTTACGTCCTTTCCATAACTAAAAGCTTTCGTATTACAAATAGAAATGATTCATTTTGAATTATCGTTAACACGGAGTTCATCTCGGATAGAAGACGGGAATCGGATGAAAATGCAACAGAAAACCCGAATGTGATATTCAGCTATTAATCTCGATTACATATGATGAAAATTTCAAAAAACACTACATGGTTTAACAAAAGTCTCTCCAAATTTCATTATTCCAAAGTGATAAAAAATAAAAATAAAAATTGAGATGCAAACAAATGACCAAAAGTAAATGTTTTAATTTGAACAAAAACATAAATCACGATTTCATCTTTGATTATATACAACGCCAAAGAAGAATTTGACTAACCATCTTGGCCTTCCATGTAGAATTATCAAATAACCAATACCAATTCCAACTACAGTTCCACATCCATACCCCACAGTCACTGCTCGCCACCCAAATCCATTTATAAAGCTCGACTCATCATCGTCGTCTTCTTCCGGTAACATCGGTTCTCCGTCACATTTTTTCGTTAACGGGAGACCACACAACCCTGAGTTTCCAATATACGAATCATTGTCAAACGTGGAGAACTGTTTCAGTTGAGGTATTCGCCCCACGAGATTATTCATCGAAAGGTTTAATTTCGAAAGAAATGTCAACCTTGTCAACTCACTCGGAATTTCTCCGTCCAATTTGTTTGCTGATAAGTCCATCGACTCAAGTGCGCTCATATCTCCTAGAGATGAAGGTATATGTCCCGTGAGGGTGTTGTGCGACAAGTTCAAGTACTTGAGAGACTTAAGATTTCCTACGGAGTGTGGAATAGTCCCGGAGAATCTATTGGACGATAAGTCGATAATTGTGAAGGCCGTCAGCAGTCTCTCCAACAACTGACCCGAACCCTTCAAGATGATTCTCATCTCTATGTAATATAGAAAGTCATCATAACTATCCGTTTGATTTTCCTGTATCATTGCTCTGAAACTCTCGAAATAACTTCGAGGCAGAGAGCCCACGAATGCATTCTCGGATATATCCAAAACTTGCAACTTAGGAAAGGGAAGCTTAGTTTTTGAAGGCGGAGATAGGGTACCATGAAACTCGTTAGACCTCAGAACTAGCACTCGAAGCTGAGGAAGGGCTTCCATCCAAAAGGGAAAGACGTCTTGTATTCTATTATTTCCGATATCAAGCCCCTTCAGACTCTTGCAGTTGATGAGATATTCAGGTAACTGTCCTTGCAATCTATTGCCACTTAAATTGATAGACACGAGACTGCAACCCTTGCTAAATGTCGAAGGAATGGGACCGCTAAACTTATTTGCATGTAAATGAAAGATGATCAAAGACTTGGTGAAGTTTCCAAAGCATTGAGGAATTGTTCCTTCCAGACTGTTATTAGAGAGAATAAGAAATCGAAGGGATGTCAAGTTGCAGATGGAGGACGGAAGCTCACCATTTAGTTTGTTGGAAGCGAGCATTAAGTCATTCAGATTTGGCAGAGTCCCAATGGCGGATGGTATTCGACCTTCAACGAGAGGTTTTTTTAAATGCATCAATGTTAGCCTTCAATCATCAATTTCGAAAAACAACTTGATATCCTTGTAGGGGGACATGGACTCTATCCAAATAAAGTGATTAATGTGGTAAAAGTTCTATACAAGAGTGGGAAATCTTACCGATTAAAGCATTATTGTCGAGGAATAAAGCCTGCAGTGCTTTCATGTTCCCGATTTCACTTTGCAATTCCCCGCTAAGATTGTTATTGGATAAGTAAACACTTTCCAAGGAAGACAATTTATAAAAGGACGGCGGCAAAGGGCCAGATAACTTGTTATCACTCATGTCCACCGATTTTAAATTTTCAAGAAGATGAATTTCTTCTGGGATAACTCCTACAATATTATACAATCACAAAAAGTTTAAGTGTTGACAGAAATGTGTATATTTTTGAAAACAAAGATATGCATTATGTGTAAACATAGAACAAACCGCAAATAATATGTGTTATTTATTAAAATGCAAATATTACTAGTCAGCAAAGCTCCAGTGCCTTAAAATCAACATTAAAGTGAAGTTTAAGCCATTTTATAATTTCGTGACGTCTGGCAAAAGTTAGTGCAATAAAGACACTAAAAGAAACTATGCACAACATAAAATAACAGCAAAATGAACGGCACACAAACTTCAGAACGACATGTATAAATGGCTAGATGCAAGTTGTGGTCGAATAGTAAAAGAAATCGTACCTCTTAACGTATTATGGTGGAGCCGTAACTCTTGAAGAGCTGTCATGTTGCTCAATCCTCTCGGAATTGACCCAGAAATTAGGTTATGACCCCAATCTAGGATCACTAAATTATTAAGATAACAAATCTCCTTTGGAATATCACCTGAAGAATAATATAAGTCATCAAAGTTACAATTCCATTATCAATATTTCTCAACTAGCTCATGCTTTCTCTCAATTACTTTTACTCTACTTTCTCACTAAAGTATATTGCTACATTTCAATGGTTGAGTCGGTAAAATTGCAAATAATCCCCAATTGTATGATACTCTCTGTTGTTGTAGAGATACTTATAAAAGTCCATTTGTATTAAAGAGAAAAACAAAATCATATAAACTTCCCTACAATCATGTGTTACTTGAAGTATCCTATACTATGATTTGATCAAATGCATCAATACTAGCCATTACGTTGAAGAGGGGAATCTACAATAGGAAAGGAATTCAATATGCTAAAGTGAGATAGAATATTACCGTTTAAAGTATTGTTGTCGAGGGATAAAACCTGTAGTGATTTCATGTTACCAAATTCTCTTGGCACTTCCCCGCTAAGTGTGTTACTTGATAAGCGAATAATTTCCAAGGAAGACATGTTGGAAACGGTTGGCGGCAAAGGACCGGACAACTTGTTAAAACTAATGTCCAATGATTGTAAATTATCAAGGTGATAAATCTCTTGCGGGATAACTCCTATAACATTAAATGACCACAAAAGGTTAGTATAATTCAGGGTACACAAATTTAATAAATAAACAATGTACTTTTATTAGTTGCTTAAACAAGTTTCTATTTTTTGACCTCTATTAAGCTTCTCTAGTTTTTACCCTTCCGAGCATCTATACATCTACATCCATATTGAAAAGGAGCATTATATACAAATTTTGGTTGTATCAAAATAGTTTTATCAGAAATTGATTTTTATGGACAATCATGTATTTACACCATTATACTCCATCCGTCTATGCACATTTTTCCATTTCGGGCCGTCCGCTAGAGTATGCACATTCCATTTTTTAACTAACTCACTATTACTTTCTTATTATTTATTCAAGTGGGACCATTTTCCCACTAACATCACATTCACCTAACATTTATTAAAACTCGTGACAGAGAAAAATATGCATACTAGTTAGAGCTGAGGGAGTATATATTTACAAGATTAGAGCAAAAAAGTTATTAATCACCACAATTGCATTAAAATTTTAATGGCCAAATTGAATTTGTGGAGGGAGGAATCCATTTGACATTAAAAGGAAAATTGTAATTAAAATGTTCAGAAACATACAACGTCTCCTATATTATGATGTGATAAAACGCATCAAGATTAGCCTTCAAGCTACAAAAGAAAAGAGTTTAATATGCTTAAAGCTCTAAAAAGAGTTAGAAATCTTACCGACTAAAGCATTCTTGTCAAGGGATAAAACCCGTAGTGTTTTCATGTTTCCAATAACTCTTGGCAATTCCCCGCTAAGCGTGTTATTTGATAAGTAAATATATTCCAAGGAAGACATGTTGAAAATGGTTGGTGGCAGAAGGCCCGATAACTTGTTATAACTCATGTCCAACACTTGTAAATTATAAAGATTATAAATCTCTTGTGCAATAACTCCTGTGAAATTATATCATCACCAAAAGTCAGTCTAAGTTAAGATACAAAACTAAGAAGATACTGTTAATATGAAAAAAATAATCTACATGATGAATTATAGAAGCTGACTTTGTTTTCAAGATATATAAAGTACTATTGCAATTGACATTTTTATATGTAATTTGAAATTAGGAATTAACTGAAAGAGAAAGGACATACCAGTTAAAGAATTATTGAAAAGGTATAATTCACGAAGAGTTGTAATGTTCCAAATTTCTCGTGGCAAATGTCCGCTAAGTTTGTTGGAGTAGAGGCTCAATGTCTCTAAACTATTAAGATAGCCAATCTCTTTTGGAATATCACCTGTGGAATCGATAGATTTTAAATATAAATGATAAAACCAATTGATAGAGAATCAAGGATATGATATTAATAGCATGGTATAATCACAATAATATCAGACCCCTAGTTAGGGTGTGCTTTGCTTAATTACGTGAGATACATGTACAAATCTCCAAGAATAAGATCATATGAGGGGCAAACAGTACACTCACAAAGTCTTGTTATATTATTAATTGTTGAATCCAAAACATGAGAAAGAAATCTTACCGATTAAAGCATTGTTGTGGAGATATAAACTCATTAGTGTTGTCATGTTCCAAATTTCCCTTGGCAATGTCCCGCTAAGTGTGTTACTTGACAAGTCAATACTTTGCAAGGAAACCATGTTGAAAATGGTTGACGGCAAAGGGCCAGACAACTTGTTATTACTCATGCCCAACGACTGCAGATTATCAAGATGATAAATATCTTGTGGAATAAGTCCTACAAAATGATGCAATCACAAAAGGTT
This sequence comes from Thymus mandschuricus, assembly GCA_029379335.1. NCBI lineage: Eukaryota > Viridiplantae > Streptophyta > Magnoliopsida > Lamiales > Lamiaceae > Thymus > Thymus mandschuricus. The sequence continues at coordinate 24,163,122 of CM057071.1, read as the reverse complement.
GGTTAAACTTTAGAAACGGTGCGACTTTTGTTTAATACTAACACATGTATAAGAAAGGAAAATATACATAGGAAATCTTACCAGCTAAGATGTTGTTGTCAAGGGATAAAACTTGCAGTGCTTTCAAGTTCCCAATCTCCCTTGGCAATTCCCCGCTAAATGTGTTACTTGATAAGTAAATACTTTCCAAGGAAGAGATGTTGAAAATAGTTGACGGCAAAGGGCCCGACAATCTGTTTAAACTCATGTCCAGTGATTGTAAATTCTTAAGATGATGAATCTCTTGTGGTATGACTCCTACGAAATTTTATGGTCACAAAAATTTAGTGCACTTTTAGATTGAAAAGATGTGCAACTTATGTATTATGAAGCCAACGGTATGCATAAATAAAGTAAATAGGAAATAAACCTTAAGAGGTTGATACATGTTTAGGTCCATGTATTTACCCTATTTGTCTAAAGCTTCAAGGTACTTTCATTAATAAAATATACACTTAATTTGCATAAAAAATCAGAATATTTGATCAAAGTTACATATTCGACGCTCATATTCAATAATGCAATAAAGACATGACCTTATAAATTTGTATTTTTGACATCTCCAAATCTTTCTGGTCAACCGAAGCAGGCACGAGGGGAAGAACTTTCCTCTGTACACAAGATTCCCAGCAAGCAAAACAATGCTGTTTTGAAACAAGAATTATTGCTCTTTTAAAATTTTACCTACAATCGTCACTTTTCTTATAGAAAATAAAGTTAATAAGAGATCTTATATACTTATCGCTAATTATAGTAGAAGATACAATTATAATGACATTAATGACTTTATAGTTTCGAATTAGCTTCTCTAATTCAGTTTGAAAAATCTTTTATTGAGTGCTCAGATTTGAATAGCTCTCCTTATGTACAGCCACTGGGACATTGATGCCTCTACAAATCCTGCCTATTGTAAACAGTTTTGACATCCACTAGCTAAATAAGACTTCACCGAATTTCTTTTACTTGCTTTTACTTTAGGTCTATTGCTACATATCTCCCCCACAATATTCCAAGAGAAAGAAGAGGTCACAAAAAAAAAAAAAAAAAAAAAAAAAAAAGATGAACTTGCATATGCTTTCGATAAGTGAAGAAATTCTACCTATTGATAATAAAGGACTAAGACAATAAGAAAACAACTGAAATAGTAGGAACATACCAGTTAAAGAGTTATTGAAAACATATAATACACGAAGAGTTGTGATGTTCCATATTTGTCGTGGCAAAGCTCCACTAAGATTGTTGGAATACAGGCTCAACGTCTCTAAATTATGAAGATAGCCAATCTCTTCGGGAATAACGCCTGTGGAATTATTATGTTAATAAAATTGAAAAAGAAGAGATTTGATCATCAAGTAAAATGGACGCTTCTAATAGCCCGAACAAGAATATAATTAGACAAATAACTAGTTGTGTGCTTCCCCTAATTACATTATATACAAACACCGAGCATATGATCTGTGATGAAAGGCAAACAATACAGTTAGTATGTTATCAATTGGTGAATCCAAAATAACAATGAGTAGATGCAGTTTCGTGAGCCCCCATCCCAAACAAAAATGAAACATTAATGAGGTGAACAAAGTTGACGTGACATTTCCAAAACTACGACAACATGATGAGCATTTACCTCTAAACATAAAATCAAAGTTCTTCCACATGAAACCAATTACTTTCGATTTTAATATACATCTACTTTGAATTTGAATATGTCTTTCAGCAGTATTTGATTTCCCATTCCGTTGTCCATTTTTCCTAGGACGTATCTTCTTTCTAATAAAGTCAACATCCACCAAGTTCGTTTAAAAACTAATGGATAACTATCACAAATGCAGAGCTTAAGAAGACACTGTATGTATGAGTTTGAATGACCTTAATCCATACAAAAGAAATAGTGAGGGAATTACACAAGTAAAACTGTAAGTAAAGATCATACCTCTTAAATTGTTCCGACCAAGGTATAATTCCCTGAGCTGAGTAATGTTCCCGATCTCTTTGGGGATTTCTCCACCAAAGTAATTGAAAGAAAGAGCAAGACTCTCAAGTCGAGGACATCGATAGAAACTCAATGGTATATCTCCCTCTAATTCATTTGAATATAACTCAAGAACTTCGAGTCTGCCAAGGTTGTTCTTGCAAATGTCCATCGGCAGGCGACCTGATAAGCTATTATTATACAAATAAATAGATTTCACAGAAGTCATGTTGAAAATGGACAGAGGAATCGGACCATGAAGATAGTTGGAACTCAAATCAAGAGAAACAAGGGAAGAAATATTTCCTATTTCTAACGGGATTCTGCCCACGATTTCCATATTCGAGATATTTAATCGAACCACCCTACGATTCTGCGAATCGCACGTGACTCCTATCCATCTACAAACAGAGGTTCGAGTGGTCCAATTGCTTTTTATGACATTGTGAGGATCCGAAGTCACGAGGGCTTTGAATGCAAGAAGCGAAGATTCATCGCTCTTGATTTGAGCCGTGGTCTCTGCACTAGCAGAGCTTTGACAACAAAACAATGTGAACAGAGAAATCAGGAAAACTACTGAAAATCTCCCCATATAGTATGTGCTAAGCCTGTGAGCTAACAAGAACCCTAAGCAAATGAGTTATACTGAAAACTAAACTAAATGTAGTGAGGGAAGAACTTTGAACGAGAGAGTGAAGAAGACTAATTACAAGGCAACAAGTCAACTGCAATCCATTAATGAATATATTAACGAAAGAGAGGAAAACATATACTAACAACAACTAGCAACTGGTAATTTGAAAAGAACTAATACAGCCAAATCTACTACTGTATTATACTAGTATAATAATTTTTTCCAGAATTTCCAGCAAAATTGAAAAATTACCTCAACCAAATTCACACCACAACAGTGTCAAAATCATCAACTCGTCGAGTTCCTGCAATTTCATCAAATAATGAACTCCAATCGTGCAATTTCGATTAGAGAATTTGAAGACGATGAGTTGCAGAAATGGATTGGGGGAAGAGAGGAGGGGCCCGACTGTCGCCGCCGCGAATAGACGACTTAAATACACGAGCTCGATTTGGTCATGGACAATAAGCGACTGAATCGAGCTTCTGTATTTAAACTGTGTATTAGTGTGGCTCGTGTATTCAGAGAGGCACATTTCCAGCGGCGGTGGATACGCAATTTTCCAGCAGCCGATGAAAACAAAAACTGAGAAGAACGTTTTTGAGAGGGAGGAGGATGACCGGGTGGCGTATGGCTAGATATAGATGATCTGCTGCGGCGGAGTTGAGATGGCCGGAGGTGGCAGCGCGTGATTGAGAAGCGGCGGGGGAATTGGGTTGACGGCGGCTGGTGTTGGTAGATGATTTTGGTGTTTATTTTTTAATTAATTACTCGTGTCATCCCACTTTAATTGTTCAGCTTTCATATTCGAACCGGTTAACTTGACAATTCGGATTGTCTCATTTCCTCAAATAGAGACAATTAATCCTTATTGCTTACTTTTAATAATGTGTATAAAATCTCGTTTCGAACATGACAATTGAAGTGACACTGAGGATATAATTTATAACAAATCTCACTTCAATTCCTACCTTTTTAATGGAGTCATCTCATATAAATTGTATTGTTTCTAAAATTAAAAGATTTAACATTCAAATTCGAGCTCGACCACCACAAGCCTCAACATTAAATTAAACGTGTTCACTGACTTTCGAGCCGAACAAATGCAAGTTTGGACTCGGCTCACAAGCTTGATTTGAAGCTCAAGCATGGCTCGTTTTCAACAAGCGAACGAGTTTCGTACGTGCTGAACTTTGAATAACTCACGAATATCTCTATTTAAGTTGCATCCTTAAATATATAATCAAGAATCTTAAATGCCGCCACTCTTGACTTTCTAACACGGGGAGCTCGTACGTGATGTTGGACTATTTAATTTTATTAAACAACAATAATATTGATAAGTAAACGTAATTACATTATTTTCTGCTACAAAACTAGAATTTTCTTCATATTTTAATTAATAATTAACACACGTTACCTATTAATCAAAGGTCAAAAGTTGACAATAAAAGATTGTTGCATTGGATCCTGTCGATGACTTTAGTAGAAGGAGATTTAATGTGAAAATTAATTATTTCTTGCAAATACTGTATGTGTGATGTGCAAACACTTTATTAAAAAAAAAAATTAACAGAAAATTCAAAGACCGCGCCACGAACGCCTCAAATTCAATACCTCCTCGAAATTTAACCCTCTATTATTAGGTTAACACACACGATGACGATGCGTATTTTATAATGAGTACTCAAAAATAAAAATTGGAACGTTGGAATGATGCATAGAAGATGTCCGATAAAACCATCTTTTTCATCATCTTCAAGTCATGCGCGTACCAAGAACTAGCTTGCGAAGCAATTACTTTTTCAAAAATATAAAATTTAGAGATCGAGCAAAACTCGAGACCTTACCACCCTCTACCGTTACACCAACACATGTTTTGTAAAGCAACTCACTTTTTACTGCATGAGAACGTGCACAACACAAAATAGGAGTACCTAGCTAACATAGTGGTACGTACTTTATTCTACAATGCACAAACATATATACATATGCAAAACTGTAACGTTTTGATTGGAGAGGAAAACGTCTTATCAAATGCGTTTTTCGATTGCGACACAACATAAGCATCCAACGCGTAGAGAACAACACATGCAAACATACATAAACAAGCAAAATTGACATGACTTAATAGCATATATACTCTTTAGCAGGCTAGATAAATGATACTCGCGAAACTGCACTCTTTCTGTATTTGCTTCAATAAGAAAGAAAAGAACAACTCGTGTTGACGTCTCTCGTTGCCTTCCCTAAACATAGATTTGTCGCGCAAGTCCGGATACGGATACAAAGAATGAAACTGTTGCCTTGGCTGGGATATATTGTTGGTGATCCTTAGTCCGAATATATGGACTGTTTTCGGCTGGGAAACACGAAGAACGAGCTGTTGGCTGTGCAAGTCATGGTTATCAATCTAATAATGTTCATTGTTGGAATGCTGATTGGCCCATAAAACTCTTCAATCTTCTTCTGAGTGAGTTCCTTAGTGAGATTGAATCTACTGATGTTATGCCTCATAGAAACATGTGAGATTATATATATACGATCGAGTCATTATTGTGGTATATGTTCGTATGGTTTATTCAATTTTCTGCATCCGCCCCTCTCGAGTTGTGGTAATACAAAGCGTTCTTGGAACAAAGAGAATAATTGATTCCAAACGAGCTTTCGATATATTCGGTAAATGTTACGATGAATGATGTTGGGCTTGTGGAATTGAATAAACAAGGAATAGCCCAAGACATTCAAACATAAATTAAGAGCTCAAATTGGAGCAAAAGAAGGAGAGGCCCAATAGCAAGAGGACACATTCCTTTTGGGTAATTCTATTCATAACCCCAAATTACTATTCATAGCCCCCTAATTAACAAATAAATAAAAACTAATAACGATTATACAATACTACCCTTAACCTCTGAATTTGGTGAATGTATCGCCCCTGGTTTAGAATTCTAATTCTTATGAACATAAATAGATAACCAACGAGAATTTTAAAAAACAACAAAAAAAAAAAAAACATATTGCCCACCGAAATAATTTCTCCAACATAATTGCGCCAAAAAAAAAAAAAAAAAATCCCAACATAACAAAGCAATATCAATATGCACTTATAATTGTATAACCCCCAAAATTCATTGTTTCGTTTCGTCATAGCCCCCAATTGCGTAATATCATGGAGGAAAGAAATCTAATTAAGAATGGAGTCCAACTGTATTCTCCAAACATGAAATGTGACTTTTATCTCTATCCTTTTCTCTTCTTCAATGGTTTGTGGCTGCAATTTTTCAACATTGTTTGTCGCTCCTATTTGAATCATTAACACTGTGCGACGTCCTGTTCGCTGGTGGTGCCGCCTCCGGCAAGTGGCTAGCTTTCATCTTCCGTCCTCTATGCGTTGATTTCATTCTATATTGGGGCTATGCAAATCATATGATTTTAATATATAGTTGGGGGCTGCACGGTTTGTTGTAAATTTGGGGTTATGCTTTCAGCCAAATTCGAGATGGGTATTATTGCAAAAGGGACATGATTTTTCGTTTATTATTTAATTAGGGGGCTATGAATAGTAATTTGGGGGCTATGAATAGAATTACCATTCCTTTTAATCAATTTTAACACATTTTTCCACTTGATGATGGGTTTTAAAATTGATTTTTGCAGAATTTTTTCTTTTACGGAATACTATAGCAGTCGTAGTACCTGCAAAAGATTTTTTTTTTTTTTTTTCAAAAATTCATTTTAAAATTCATTATCAAGAAGTTTGGAAAAACGTTTTAAAATTGATAAACAAAAAAACGTCTCCTCTTATAAGGGACGAAGAGAGTAATAAACTTCCAGTCCAAACTTGATCGTCTCACTCACTTAATGTGGACCACGTCTTCACACTCCATTGACTCAGTCCAATTGTGCATACTCTCCACATATTTCTTGAAAAGTATTGCAAGAAACAACAAGAACAAGAAGAAAGACAAACAATTCGGTGGAATTTGATGAAATAAAATCCAACGATATTTAAACTGAATATTTACAATTTTCTTTCATATTATGAAAAAGGAAGGGAAAAGATGATCTTGATGTAACGCATTATCGTGAGTGCTACGATCTTTAAATTCGATGTTATATATAGTTGTTTAAAAGAAATTTGGCATCTAGTCACTTACACTTGGTCCAATGGTCACAAGGAGTATTATATAATCAAACATCTTATGTTGTACAATAAAATTTGGTTTATATATGTTCCTACAATAAAATTTAATCTAAGGTTAATATTGTAATACAATATGATCACATTATTACACATGGATTTACAGAGAAAAAAGTTAAATAAAACATAATATTTATTTCAATTCCTCATCTGCTGTAGGGGAGGACTCTCTAAATTGGCTTAATTATCTGCTTTTAAATTTATGTAAAGAGCACCATGTTTAATATTAATATATGATGTTTTCTTGCTGTAAAAAAAAAACATAATATTTATTTAATTACATGAATTTATTTTAAAATTCCTAACTAGTATGTCCCCCGTGCAGTTGCACGGGAAAATTTTCTTCTTCTTCTTTTTTTTTTTTTGAATAAATAAAATACGGATGATTGGTGTTTATATGTTAGGATTTTCGTAGTGTTTTCGAGTCCGTTTTCGTTATGTTTTGTGTCTCTTTCGTTTGTCTTTTGCTATGATTTGGTTGCTTTGGAGTCTTTGGTATTGTAGGATAAAAAGGACGGAAATGAGAAGAAAATGAGAAGAAAGAAGCATTATATCGAAGAGGGGTTCGATAGGAGCATGTAGGCGAAAACGGAGGTCGATTTGGAGTTCGGACGAGGAAGATACGATCGAAACAAGAAAGGCGCGCAATACAATGCGAGTGCTACGTTGGACGAGCGTCCAACGTACGTTGGACGACCGTCCAACGTTCCGGCCAGCTTTCCTTTCCTTCTATAACTAGGTTTTCATACCTATTATAAATACTACCCCTTGTACACGAATTCTACAACCTTTTACCTTAGTTTTAGCTCTAGTTTAGCATTCAAATACTTTAGTTTAGTTTTCCTTTGTTCGATCCGGATCGCTACTTCGTTCTTCAATTAATTCAAGTTTTTACTTAGTTCTTCGTTCTTCGTTTAATCTTGTAAGTTCTTTATTGCTTTCTTTTATTTGATTTAATTGCTCCCTAGTTCCTTAGATTTAGTTCTTAATTGCTTAGTTTAATATCGTTCGTTCGTTTTCAAGTTCTTAGATTAGATTCGTTTTCCTTAGTTTTCAATTCCTTCGATTTCAAGTTTTCGTAGTTAGATTTATTTGCTTAATTTTTAGATTTAATTATTATGTCTAGATTCGTTTTCTTCGTTGCTTTCGTTATTGCTTTCTTTTCAATTCCATGCCTAGGTAGTTTAATTGCTTTCGCTTAATTTCTCTAGTTTAATTAGTTTAGATTATTTCTTTGCTTTTTAGATTAGATTTATTTACTTGCTTTGATTTATTGCTTATTTATTTTCTTGCCTAGGATTTAAACAAACCAAACCAAATTCTTTTTACTTGTTTTCTTAGATTTAGGCTAGTTTAGGATTGTTTTGCTACACGATTATTTGCCCTGCAAAGTTTTCCTTGAGATTCGACATTGGGTTTTTACTTACTAAGTGCTAGGATAGATTTCGTTCTATTGCGAACACTTTTTAGTGAAACAAATTTTGGCGCCGTTGCCGGGGAAAACTTTAGGCTATTTAATTGTGTAGTATTTTCTTTTTATTATTTTTATTTTTATTTTTGTTCGATTTCTTTTCCCTTCCACTTGGTGCGTTTAATCCGTTTGTTGAGTGTTGTGTATGCTAGGTCGTCGAAGTCTCAAGGAAGTTGACACCTCACATCAACGACATCAATAGGAAAAAGGCGCTCTTAACCGTGAAGAAGGAAGAAGAAGACGAGAGCTCGAAGCAATGGCACAAAATAAATGGAGAAGTCGCACCGTGGCTGCCATCAAAGCGAGCCAACAACGTCTTCACGCCTCACCTACCTCAGCTGGCCATCTCTCATATCTACCGAAACAAGGTGATCCCGGAAGTTTCAAATTAGATGTTGTTTTGGATAATGGAGATAGTGTGCCGAGTATGTTGGATTTGGGGGCAGCGGTGAACTTGATGCCATACTCGATTTTCGAGAGAATGGGTTCGAGGGATCTTAAGCCCACCAATTTTTGCATCGAGTTAGCCGACGGTTCTTTGAGTCGTCCCTTGGGGATTGTGGAAGACGTTGCTTTACTTGTGAGGGGTATTCAAGTTCTTGCCGATTTTGTTGTGCTTGATGTGGGGCGAGGAGCTAGGAGTGAGAGAGGTCATCTTCTCTTGTTAGGGCGACCATTTATGGCCACTACTCAAGCTCGGATTGATGTAGGTACCGACACATTGAGCATGGCCGGTGAAGGAGGTTCGGTAACATTTTCAGTATTTGGAAATTCACCTCCTATTCCTACTTCTTCTTTTCATTTATGCTCTTATGTTAAGCTTGCTAACCCTTGTGTTGAGGAAAATGTTTGTGAGATTTTTAACAAGGTAGCAACTCTTGAAGAATTCATTGAAGATGAAGAGTCCATTGAAGATGACGAATTCTTTAGTTGTGTGGATGAGGAAGAAGCCATTATTGATGAGTTCTTGAGCAAATTGGATGAGGAAGAGATCGTGGAGGAGTTTTTGAGCAATGTGCAAGACATGGAGGATCACAATAGTCATATGGAGGAGTCGATTTTGAGTTCACAACAAGAGGAAGAAATCATGGACAACTTTCTTGCCGATCTCGACGAGGAAGCACTTTTTATGGAGGATCCATCATCAAGTTTTGAAGATCATGATATTTCCTACATGGATTTTCACACAAGTGTGGGGGAGATGAGTGTCCAAGATAACCCCTCTTTTCGAGTTTCAAGCCAAAGAGAAAGAAGAGTCCACCTTTGCACCGAGAGTCTCCTATGGATGGTTAAAGACGTTGCTCGTTGCAACAGATTTTGGATGAGAATTTTTGGTACGTCAAGCTAATGACGATAAACAAGCGCTTGGTGGGAGGCAACCCACGTAAAAAAAAAAAAAAAAAATTAGAATAGGCTTTATTTTTATTATTTTAGTTGTTTTTCGTTCGTTTTCTTTTGAATTTCGTGTAGGGAATAGTTTACAAGGAGGGTATGATGAAGAGAGAGATCGAGCCGGACCCGAACGATCCCCGTTTTTGGGCCCCAAATGATCCCCGTTGGAATGATCCCCGGTTCTGAGGTCCATACAACCCATGCTTTGTTTTGTGTCTTTCTATTTTTGTTTTGAGTCTTTTATTTATTTGTTTTGTGCACTTTTACGCTTTGGTAGTTTGTTTTGGTGTTTGTTTTGTAGGTACTACTCGAGTCTTTCGAGATTTTGAGTTATGGGTCGTCATCTTTCGATAAGTTCCTTCTTTCCTTCTCCTTTTTATTTTCTTGCAATGGGGACATTGCTTGATTTTAAGTGTGGGGGAGGGTCTTTGAAACTTTGGCATGATGTGTTTAATTTTGTTGAGTCTTAGGAGTTAATTGAGTCTAATGAACATGTGATGATAGTATTGTGGATTTGGCCGATGATAGAAATTTTTGTTGATTTTTGGAGAAAAATTCATGATCTTTATTATGCATGGAACCTTGGCGAAGCGACGCATTTTATTCATTGAATTTGAAGTATGCTATGAGGTCGGGAACTAGTTAGTTTGAACCCGTGAGAATTGAGCTATTTGTGCATATTTATGCCTATTCTTTGATTGAGTGATCATGCATGCTTCATTGTTTCTAGAACTTGCCTTGTTTCTCCATCAAGACCTTAGTATATTTACGAACTAGGAGATGATCTTAGGCCATTCTTTCGTAGCCACATGATTCCTATACACTAACCTTGTTCATAAACCTTTGTTTACCCCTTTTGAGCCTTTATTAGCCGTTCTTTGTAAAACCGGATGATAGGAGGTTTGGATGGTTATGAGTATCCTTAGTATTTGTGGTTGGTGATATGGAAGGAGTTGAATAGAAAAATGCGGTTGTGGTGAAGAAGGAGGAGAAAGGAGTTTTAGATGCTTGATTTATGTAGTTAGCTATCCCTATGAGCTTAGTAAAAAAAGAAAAGAAAAAAAATGAGAAAAAAATAGAGCCTTTGTTCAACATTAGAAAGAACATGTATTAGTTGAGCTCTAAACAAAAAAAAAAAAAAAAGAAAAAGAAAAGAAAAGAAAGAAAGAATAAGAATATAAGCATAAGGGGATAGTTAGCTTTGATTTATATAGTTGATATTTTAGCATCTTTGAGTTTGTATTTGGTCTGTTGGATGGTAGAAGATGGAGTAAAAATCCATACTTTGGTTGGAGTTGAAAAGAGGTTGATGATTTAGATTTATTTGAGTCACTTAGCCTATACTTTCCCTACCTTAACCAATGTCCCCACATTACAAGCTTATATAAAGACCTTTTTGATCCTAATTTGTAAGTATTACATTAGGTGGAGATGTTGAGATTGAAGGCAAGCCTATGGTAAACATGTTGCATTGCATTGATATTGAGTGAACCCTATGATGTGCATTATCTTATACATCTTTTCTTTGAGAGAATCGAGTGTTCACTTTCATATATATAATTTCACATGTTGGAGAGTGTTCTTTGATGGATTAGCATATTTTGAATTAGTTGAGTAGATTGTGTTGATTGATGCTAAGGTTGTGTGCATAGTTTTGATCATGATCATGAGAGTTTGTTTTCGAAAAGTTTTGAGGCCTATATAGTTCACAATACTTGAGTCTATTGTTTATTTCGTTTTTGTTATTGTTCGGGACGAACAAAGGTCTAAGTGTGGGGGAATTTGATTGGTGTTTATATGTTAGGATTTTCGTAGTGTTTTCGAGTCCGTTTTCGTTATGTTTTGTGTCTCTTTCGTTTGTCTTTTGCTATGATTTGGTTGCTTTGGAGTCTTTGGTATTGTAGGATAAAAAGGACGGAAATGAGAAGAAAATGAGAAGAAAGAAGCATTATATCGAAGAGGGGTTCGATAGGAGCATGTAGGCGAAAACGGAGGTCGATTTGGAGTTCGGACGAGGAAGATACGATCGAAACAAGAAAGGCGCGCAATACAATGCGAGTGCTACGTTGGACGAGCGTCCAACGTACGTTGGACGACCGTCCAACGTTCCGGCCAGCTTTCCTTTCCTTCTATAACTAGGTTTTCATACCTATTATAAATACTACCCCTTGTACACGAATTCTACAACCTTTTACCTTAGTTTTAGCTCTAGTTTAGCATTCAAATACTTTAGTTTAGTTTTCCTTTGTTCGATCCGGATCGCTACTTCGTTCTTCAATTAATTCAAGTTTTTACTTAGTTCTTCGTTCTTCGTTTAATCTTGTAAGTTCTTTATTGCTTTCTTTTATTTGATTTAATTGCTCCCTAGTTCCTTAGATTTAGTTCTTAATTGCTTAGTTTAATATCGTTCGTTCGTTTTCAAGTTCTTAGATTAGATTCGTTTTCCTTAGTTTTCAATTCCTTCGATTTCAAGTTTTCGTAGTTAGATTTATTTGCTTAATTTTTAGATTTAATTATTATGTCTAGATTCGTTTTCTTCGTTGCTTTCGTTATTGCTTTCTTTTCAATTCCATGCCTAGGTAGTTTAATTGCTTTCGCTTAATTTCTCTAGTTTAATTAGTTTAGATTATTTCTTTGCTTTTTAGATTAGATTTATTTACTTGCTTTGATTTATTGCTTATTTATTTTCTTGCCTAGGATTTAAACAAACCAAACCAAATTCTTTTTACTTGCTTTCTTAGATTTAGGCTAGTTTAGGATTGTTTTGCTACACGATTATTTGCCCTGCAAAGTTTTCCTTGAGATTCGACATTGGGTTTTTACTTACTAAGTGCTAGGATAGATTTCGTTCTATTGCGAACACTTTTTAGTGAAACAACGGAGTATGAAGTTTTCAATTCACGAATTAATTAAGTGGTATGATATCTCTTGCCTCCCTCTCTCTCATCAATTACATAAGATTTAAATCATGTAAATAGGCAGAACCGAGAACAAAAAACAGAATTCCATTTTTGGCAACCCCATCTCACTCCACCCTTTAAAATCTGCAAAAGAAAAAAAAAATAACTAAATAAATAAAGTAGAATGAGATATTAAAATTGCGATGAGGAATCAAATTGAAGAAGAAGAAGAATGAGACTAACTGGGATTGAGAACTTAATTACATAGCTTTAAAACATTTGAATTCAAAATTTTGAAATAGCATTGGAAACTTAAAAGGCACCGTCTGCTCCCCAATGGTAATAATTGGGAGATGGAAGAGAGAGAATTAAATAAACTCTCACGCGAAAACCAAAATAAATAAATAAAGAAAAAGTCCTCCATTAATGGAAGAAAAAAGACGTCAATAAGAATTTAAATTAAAGAGCAATAATTACTTTTCTTAAACAACATAGGAATGTGGAGAGTCAGTAAAATAATAAAATATTATTGTGTCTTAGAAGTTTAGGCCGGAAAAAATGTTGTGAAATTGGTATATAATAGATTACAAAGTCTAATCATGGATTACTTAAATTTAATCATGGATTGACTTTCAGCTCATAACATATTATTGTACATGAATTCAAAAAAGAAAAATAAAATAAAATTAATTGTGGTATTTCGTGGGAGTATTTAGTTTTAGCGGTTAACAATTAAGATACAAATTTACATAATATTTTAAAATTGGAAAATAAGATTTAAAATAGAAGTGCAATTACGTAAATACTGAATGGAATTAATAAAAGGAAATAACAGAATGAGTACAGAAAATCATAGCCCTCAAATCGCGAGCAGATTCGATCTTGCAAACTCAAGAAATCGTTTGCAATGCAAACCCCCCTCTAATCTCCCTCCACGTGTATTCCACTATCCTCTCTTCTTTCCTTTTTTTTTTTTTCCTTTTTTTCTTCTTCATTGGCATCAGTGCAGTGTGAATCAAGCAATGAATTCAATTCATAATATTTAATTTTAAAATTCGAAATTGGGGTGATATTTTATGTAATTAAAAAAAATCTAGGACAAATAAAAATAATAAAACAAGAAACTCTATAAATATAAAATACTCCTTACTTTTTTTTTTCTAACGTGGTATGTTATAAATAAAAATAAAGTTTTTCTCTCTCTTTTTTAAAGGGTTATATTCCAATTTCTCCTAGTACTCCTTCGTTTTTTTTTTTACGTAGTATAATCACTTCTTTGCTTTCGAAATTCAACAAATTAAATTTTAGATCTTTAATTTAATTAAATTTTACAATTAATTAGTAGTAATTTATATATGTGTGTGGTATTATAATATATTTTGGTCAATTCATAGCATAAATAATTTTTTGATTTAATCTAATTAAGAGTTTGAAATTAACATAAAAACAAAATTATCAAAAAGGACAAAAAAAACTATACTACAGTAGCAAAGTAAAAAAAAAAAAAAGAAAACAGATAGTGGATTCCACGTGAACGGTGTGATGGAGGGGTTTGCACCTGCAAAGCCCTGCAAGATCGACGCTCCCCAAATCGCGCGAATAGGAAAATTGTGCGAGTGATGTCAAGTCTTAAAAGACTTTTCGTTGACACGTGCAATCGTAGTCATTTCACACGCATGAGTTAATTTCGGGATTATAACATCCTATAATACATTGATATATCATCGTCTTATGTGAAAAAAGCCGTTTTCAAACCGGTAACGACTCACGAATTGCTTAAATAGAAATGCAGTAATTGTTTTGACATAACAGTAATTATTGTTACAATAGAAAATGTCTCACATCGAAATTCAACATAGAATCTCATAATTAAGCGTCGTTTCACACACTTGAATATAAAATACTAATTAAAAAGAACCCACTGATTTTGATGCCACTAAGAATGTGAAATTAGATTACTAGTTGGCATGACTTGAGAAAGAGTAGCTAGTCAGCTAGAGTCAACTAATGTTGTTAAATACGTAATTTTAAGAGGCTTATGCAAAAATACCCATATCCCATAACACTTCTACAAAACTACCCATTTTTATAAAAAAGTGCAAAAATACCCAAGTTTGAGGTGAAGTGCCCATTTTACCCTTGAATAAGACAAAAAATTGTGGTTTCATGAGATGTTGACCGGCCAACACACTTCAATCTTACACACTTGTACATTTTTTGTTGTTTTGTGTAATAATGAGTTCATGATTGTACAATGATTATGTGAATTTTGCATGCACTATCTACAATAATTGAAGCTGCACATTTACACAGTGGGAAAATGACATTTTCCGATTGTTAGCATGTGAGAGATGCTCATATTTCAAACGTAAAATTAATCATAGTGAATTTTTTAGTAAACAAATACTCAACACCTCATATTTCTCAAACATATTCATTTTACATTTGAGGTTTCAATACAGAGAAAAAGAAAGTGAAATTCTTGTGGGGAAATAAAGATTGCAATTTGTGCTACAATTTCGATTGGAATATAGAAACGTGTGTGAGAGTTTTAAAATTCTGAGCAATATTTCATTACTCTCAACTTAAAAGGTATGCATTCGTATTTATTTCAGCGTTTTAAAGCAATATTGCAACAAATTATTTGGAATAACATAATTGATTCTCGAATTCCCTTCGTTTTACTCATTTTCCTGTCGACTAGTTACCATTAGTTAAATGAAGCTTGTTTTTTTTGTGTTATTTTGAATGTTTAGAGGACGGATTTTTGTTGCATTAGATAATGATTTCTAAAATTTCATTATTAAATCTTGTAAGCTTATATATGGATATGCGTTGTTGAATAACGATTTTGAATCAATAATATACTACACTAAAGGAGATTGATCACTGCATATTCATATATGTTTATGTTCATATGATTAAATTTCGATTGAATTCTAGAATTTTACGGTCGTATATGGTGTACAAAATATATATATTACGACGGGAATATTCGTTTTTGTGTGAGATATGTATTTTTCAGTTGTGTTTTGCAATTTAGTAATCGTATATTCACTGATTGTTCATGTAATTATGTAGATATGGATTTGTGAAAATGTTTAATCATTAAATCTGGTGGAGGATGGGTCGGCTGTGAATATGTTGGTGGAACTGAACAAGTTACGAGTATATCGACTGAACCCAGTTGTTCTATTTTGAACCTCCGGTACAACATTGACAATGTTTTACAAGCTGCGAATCTGGGGCTGAATTACGAGTTTTATTGTCTATCACATTCTCACAGCGGTCTTCGTGAAAAAGTTGTCCTTGTTATTGACCGACAATTGAATGAATTGTTCATGCATGAGACATATCCAACCGTATATGTTGTTCATAACAATTCAAATGTTGGACGAGGTGAATCTTCGCAGCATGATTTCTATATTCCTTCTCTTGATGTTCACGAGCCAACGCCATTTGGATACGACACTGATTTCGGAAGCTATGGGGAGATTTTAGAACAAGTTCGACGAATGACTTCTACTGATTGGTTTTGCGAAGTAGGTTTTGCTTCTGGGTCTCACAGACGCGATTTAAATCTTGAGCAATCCTCCTACACAGCTGATGAACCGGGAATTGGTCTTGAGAATGATGATGATGCCGATGAAGATTATGTGCTTGAATCATTTCCCGAAAATTGGTCTTGAGAATGATGATGATGCCGATGCCGCTTCTTCTTCAGTACCCGAATAAGAGGGTACAAGCACTCGTCGTGGACAAAAATAAAAATGAAACATTATGCCAAATGGATCTTGGCCAATAGCAGATTGCATGTGTAGAGAAACCATCTCTTCTGCATCAATGTTCATGAGCACCACATAGTCGGCCTACATCAATTATTAACGATAGGAAAATAAGTTATACATGCCGTATATTTTATTCAATCAACTGGAAAATCTAATCTACATAATTAATTCGCATGCATATCAATTATTACAAAATTCTATATTTAAAATTTGAAATTTCGATAAAAAAAAAAAAAACGAAGGGAAATATGTAATTTATGAATAGAAAAATTAATCAATGATTGAAATTATACCTCATGTTGGAATATTGTGGCGATATTATCCTTGATTCTCGAATGAAACTTCCACCTTAAAAATCTTGGGTGTGCGTCCTCTTGATCCTCTACTTTCTTAGCTACGAAGTCGGCTAATTCCGGCATGATCTCAAGGGACCAAACGTGAAAGGTCCATGCAGCTCCATTGAAATGATATATACCTCTTATTATGTGATATAATCTTGACATAATGCTCCAATGTCAAGAAAATATAAGCCCCCCGAAAATCATTAAAATACTTCATATCGCCCAACAAAGCCCAAATCCCATGAATCAACATAATGGTTATGGTCATATGCCAACAAGGAATAGGTAAAGTACGAGGACATGTGCTACCCTAAAGTAATGCTCCCCAATCGGATCATCTAGTCTCTTTCGCTCGTCACGAAAATTTTCGAACAATTTGACGATTGTGATATCCCCTCTCCACTAAACAAGTGAAGAGCATGCACGTGCGAGAGGTCATCTCGCCCGTAGTGTCCACTTCCGACGGTCCGAACTTTAACCCCGTTACTAATGCAAATTCTATATGCCCAAATCGAACGTGTGCCCCATTTAATTCGAACCACATCTCGTCGTCTTGCGCCCCAATAATCTCTTGAGACAAAACATGGTGCACAACCATGCAACAATCCTGTGTAGGATTCCAACGAAGAAATTTTCCGAAGCATCCTTCCTCAAAACGATAAAAAAGTTGTCTTCCTCCAACGGCCATAAATGTTTTTCTCACTTCTCGTAATTAAGACTGATAGCTCATAGTATGTTCCGATTATTGAAGGTACGTCGATTATCTCTGATCTTTTGAATTCAACCTCATTAAAAATGAATCATAGCATAATTAGTGCATAAATACTATAATTAAGGGGGGAAAACATAATTACAACCGAATCAAGCAATTTTACGTTCGTTAGAGGCCTAATTGAAATGAAATACGACTGTAAAATTCATTATAACGAATGTAATATCATTCTCGAATATAATAATAATTTCATCTATAATTTATTTAAATATTACGACAATTACGACAATAAAATCACTATTTCCTTCAAAAATAAAATCTCTTTTAACAACTACGACAATTACGCTAGCCCGAGTAAAAATTATTAAAAAAAAAAAACCTTCTAAAAAATTATTTCAGTCATGCTAATATTCAATTTAATCGTGATTACATTGTTTAAAAATTTGCATATCTAATAATAATTAACAATTTTATACGAACTATATATATATTTTTTGGCTACTTCAAAACCTAAATTTATCTATATGAATGATATATTGACAACAATAAACAATTATTTCTAAATTATTATTCAAACATAATTTGTAGCAGGCAAAATTAGTTATAACAAATGAAGGGAAAATAAAGTCGTATCGATGGTAATTTGACATTAGTGGCAGGAAAATTACAAAATAACAAAATAAACACGAATTATATGTTGGTGTCCTTGTGGAAGAGCCATGGTGGACTGGAAATCTCAGTTTTTTTTCAATGTCCTACAAAAAATTATTGAGTTTACCGAGTGTTTTTAGCAAATTCCAGTCGTAGAGAAATATGAAATATGAAGAAAATCAACTGAAATTTACTCGGATGGAAAATACGAAAAAGGGTATGATTTCTTGGAATTTCAACTTATTTCAGATCTTAGTAGCTATCTTAAGTAAATTCGATCAACACTCTTGCGAAAATCATACGAGATTTAGTGAATTTTGGTCGGATAAACCTGCTACAACGCAAACGGAAAATAAGGGAAGCAGAATGCGGGAAAAAGAGACGGACGAAAAATTGGGTTTTCAACCCTACAGTCAAAGCATTAAATACCAAAAGTTGCACAAAAGTTGAAAAAAAAAAAACTGAAAAAGCTGAAAAAATGCACAATCACCCTCAACTTTATTTTTTTGTCATGCAAAAAGTGAGGGGTAAAATTGGCACTTCACTCATAAATTGGGTATTTTTGCACTTTCTTATGAAATTGGGTATTTTTGTAGTTGTGTTATCAAATATGGGTAAAATGCTATATTACCACTAATTTTAATTACGCAGAAATTAGTACTCCCTCCGTCCTCCATTTAGTGACGTTAATACTATATTGGGACGTCCTCCATTTACTGACAATTTCCGTTTTAGGACGTAGACCCCACAATCACTTTAACACTTTAACACTTTATACATCTACTTTTTATTATTTTATCATTTTAATACTATTAAACAATTCAAATGGACCCACAATTATTCCACTTTAACACTTTAACACATTAATTTATTATTATACCATAATTTACAAAAAAACCTGTGCCCATATTCCCTCCGTCAATAAATAGAGGACGGAGGGAGTACTATAATTTGTTGCCTAGCATTGACTTGACTTTTCAAATAAATTTATCAATTTTACTCGAAATTAAAAGCTTTCCAATTTGCCCCAACGCTAATGCTCAAACTCATAAAAGATGCTGACATAAATTCCACCGTAAATACACTTATTATAAATATTAATTTAAATACTACGTCCCATTTTATTCCACTAGCAGAGGTAACGTGCGTTGCACGTTATACCAAGTTTTTTTTCTTTTCATAATAAAAGACCATTATGCATATAATTTGTAAAAGTAGTGGAGTATATATTATCATGAAGAGATAAATAATCTAAATAAAGCAAAGTATTCAATTATATTATTGTATAAATTAATATTTTGATTAAGTAACTATTATATTGTTTAGTTTATATTGTAAATAATTTTGATTAAGGTTGCGTTCTCTTTGAAGCGAAAGAAAATGAGATAAAAGAGAAAACCACCCTATAAATTCTACCATTTTCGTCACCTTTTATCAATGAGGGGAAATTTTACTTTTTAAATTGGAAAAAATATTTACAACACCAAATTGGAGAGATAATATTTTATCTTCATTTTAGTGCAAATGAAGGGGGAAAAATAGAAAATGTGAGAAATAAGGAAGATTTTAAGGATAATTTTCTCTTTTCTCTCATTTTCTTTCGGAATAAAGTAAAACACAACCTAAGAACTTAAAAGTTAAAAGAAAATAACAGTTAGTTTATTAACTTCAATTTTAGAGACACAATCAAATATGTTTCAATTTTCATACACATTTCAGCAAAATTAAGTTTCATTTTCAAATACCCAGAATATTTAAAACAAAAAAAATAGAGTAGAATAGTTTAACTTCTTTAAAACAACACATAGAGGCAAATAAAAAATGTTATCTTATTTGGAAGTAATTTATTTATTTATGTATAACTTCTTTCTAAAAGCAAGAGATGTTTTTTATATTCCAAAATATTTTATAAATCTCAATCTTTATATGTCTAAATGATTCAATATGTAGATTCATATTCATACTAAATATTTTTTTAATTCCAACTTGACGAATATATATATATTTTTTCGTCTTATTGAATTCAAAGTTCATTTTATTTAAAATTGTTTTTTTTTCCTTTTCAAAGTTGGATATGGATAATTTGTTTCTTGAACAGTAATTATTTTTTGTTATTTTGGTCGTTGTCGATCATTTTGCATTAATTTTGACTCTTATTACTACATTTTTTTTTTCTTGCTTTGCATATCATGAACTTATGTATATAAGGGGGGGTCCACGCACATTAGATAAGTATATCGATATAACCAACTACAAAGATACATATTAATTATGGAAGTTTCTGACTTTTTCTTCTATTTCAAATTTCAAATTATAATTAAAATTGGAAAAGAAACTATTTTTCTATCTTTCTCTCTCTCTCTCCAATTCCCCTCTAACTTAGTCAATCCGACTGGAAAAAAAATATGTACAAAGCAAGTTGAAACATAATTAGTAACAAAAATAAAAGAGACACAATTGAACATAAACACGTTTTGGATTCAACAAAAACATAGTCACTAACTTAAATTTTATAGGAAATATATTCATTTTTATCCTCGTAAAAGTACAATGGAGAATATAATTTTTATTCATTAATAAAGAATGTGAAGGAAGAGATACCATTTGAATCAATTATTTATCATAAAGGGTAATTTCATCCTACAAAATAAATTTATTTCACTCCTCTACAATTTATATCTAACTATCAATCATAAGAATGGAACCAGTCATAGATATTTAACTATTTTCATATTGTTTATGCATACTAACTATACGAACAATGACGAATTTATATACATGGGGCATAGGGCATAAGCTTGTATTGTTTTTTCCCCCTCTTTTGTTTCTTCTTACAAAATTTTGAAGTCAGTTGACATTTTATATGAATTTTTATGCTAAAGCCCCCACAATTAAATCGTATTTTGTTGAATATATGTGTTGTGTTGAAATCTAAAATTTAAAATGTTGTGCTCCTGCTGAATAATTTTTCTGACCCAGTCACTATATACGAATTAAACATTTTATTTTATTCTTTTCATAACTTAATCTCGTTCAATCCTTATATTCTATCACATCAAACAATGTCTTAGATCTTTAAAACAATAAAAGGTGTCACATACTGACCTATGATTATAATCAACATGGCTAGCATATAAAGAATAGTACAATATATAAAGTTTTATCGATAAGATAATTTCTTTCTATGAAACCAAATTGCACTAAATTTCATGTGGCTAATGTTGTATCTAAAAAAATAAAAATTACATAAAAATTACTCCCTCGTACCCATCCAATTCGACCCTTCTATTATTTTACAATCACACAAATTAAAGAAAGAGGCCGAATTCGATTGAACAGAGGGAGTATATATTACTTTAACTCTTATATTAATATCATATGATGGTTATTAATTATATATTTATGGAATAAATTTTGAACAAAGCTTACAAGAAAATACAAAAGAAAAATGATGAATAAGAGGAAAACAGTTAAGAAGTTATGCATAAACAACTCATAAGATAGACTTGATATGTTATTTTGTAGCTTAAATTGTTCGTTAAATATGTTATTGTGTATAGAAATTATGTCATCCGCCTTTTGACAATTCTGATTACTTAAGACTAACATTTTAAAACTAATAAAATATGCTTTCTCCATTAATAAAAGTGAATCTTCTAAATAGTCAATGACAAAGTTATGATTACTTATATGTAAATTACGAGTCAGAGAGAAATGAATATATATGACCTCACCCTAGAGAATACATTTTTGTCAATCAAAGCATCAAAAAATATAATTGTACTCCATCTTATGTTATTCTTCAATGCTTATCTACAATGTTGCAATAGATGCTCATTAGTAATTAGCATAAACTTTATTAGTTGAAGTAAAATTTTCAAAGCGAACTCTTCCTTTTAGTTGATTAGCACTAAACTTTATTAAATTTGATAGTAATGATACTTTAATGTTGTGAAGTTATTAATTATTGAGTGTTCAAATAAATTTAAGACTGGAATGTGAATTGTGATTCTATTCTATTTCCTCCTCCAAACTTTCTATAACATGAAGAGGGTATCCAAACATCAAATAATTTGTTAAGGGGTTTTTACTCTAAGAGATAAAAATGAACTGACTTATTTTATCCGACATATATAATTTCATATTTGCTTTTTTAAGATTTCAAATTAATGTTATTCTCAAAGTACATGTTAAGACGACCCATAATTTTCGCTTAAACTTGGAACTACTTGTATAATATGAATTCAAGCCAAAGTAAACAATAAATCTAATTATAATAAATTATTTTTATTCCAACTTAAGTTAAAGTATATTATTGTGGATTTTATTTATCTTTGTTATAAAGTAATATAAGAATAATAAAAATCAAGATGCATTTAAAAAATTAATAGAATAAAATTTCAGTTTTTTTAATCACAATTTAAGTTTGTTTATTTTTAATATAATAAAATATTAATGATAATCCCAATTCATTATTCTCCTCTGTTGAGAATTGTTAATGATTCAATTGTTAAGGGGGAACCTTCTTGGGAGCTTTAAATAAAATTTTATATATGTTGTTATATTTTTTATCCGATCCCAAAACCCCTCATTGTAAATCCTATTCCTACCCTTGTTTGATTAGAAACTTAGGATATAATTTTTCGAGCTTATAATGTTAGGAAAGCTCATTTTATTTTAGTCGCTTTAGGTCTAGCTAGCTTGCAGGTTTATAAGTGATGCGATAAGGCCACTCGCTTGAGTGTATTTCAAAAGCTGAAGCGAGTCTTCACAGTAAAGCTGAAGCGATAAGACCCAGACTTGGCAGTTTTCCAAAGCGAAGCGACCACTCTGCCAAGCGAAAAAGCGATAACTCAACTACCATCCTCATTCAAACCTGAGTTTGAACTTAGTCAAGTGAAGATCAGCCGCCATTTAATGCAGATCTCCACATGGCTCCCGAAGATTGGTTGAGAAAGTTGACTCCAAGACAACAGCAAGCGGCAGCTACAACACTGTCCAAGCTCAGTTACTGTTGAGCTTGGAAGATAGCCATTTAGGGAAAGAAGACAAACTGCTCTCCTAAAAAGCTACATGTCAAAGCCGTCGTATTGTCGAGGATGGAGAGACAAAGCCACCAACCTTGCAACGGATCGTTGGCGTCTCTACCACTATTTAAGGAGCAAGCAGAAACATGAACACTTAACACTTCATCAAATTTTCCAGCGCTTATATTGCAAGTTCTCGCGATTTCAAAGTGTTTCTTTCACGAGTTCTTCAAGAAGTGTTCCAAGCTTCAGTCCCATCAAAGCTTGAGTTTCTGCAACCTCGCTCCACTCTAGTTCTTAGGCTCATATATACATCCAAAGCCTAGATTAGAAGAAGAATCCTAGCCTTCACTTCATCTTGTAAAGGATTCTTCAAGTTAGATTGTGTGTGTTACACAACAAACCCTACCCAAAACCCTATTCTCATTAAGTCGAGTGTATTTTGTTGAGTTAGAGTTGTGTTTATTGAGTTGTAATAGATCCAAGTCTTCACTTTCATCGATTGCGAAAGACTCGATTGAAGGTTGTAGTTTGTGTCGATCCATGCTTGCACTATCCTCGATAGTGCAAAGCTCGATCCTTGTTAGGTTTCCAGAGAACTCGTCGTAATCTCTGTGGAATTCTTGAGTGAAGAGAATTCGTTCCCGGAGTTCGAACAAAGTGGACGTAGGAGTTGTTCATTGATCTCCGAACCACTATAAACCCTTGCATAGTATCTCTCTCCATTACTCTTTCAATTTCACTTTACTCGCTTTGATTATCTCATATTGCACAAGCACGTAAACAACTTTAACTTGAAAATTTTAATTACTTAGGAAAG
Organism: Thymus mandschuricus; assembly: GCA_029379335.1. Lineage (NCBI taxonomy): Eukaryota > Viridiplantae > Streptophyta > Magnoliopsida > Lamiales > Lamiaceae > Thymus > Thymus mandschuricus. The sequence continues at coordinate 24,139,171 of CM057071.1, read as the reverse complement.
ATATAGCTCACTAAATTCCGCATTCGTATAAGAAAGCAACTCTAAGATCAAACACTCGCTTCGGTCTCTTGAAAGCTTGACTATAGATCTAGCGCTAACTTTGGTCTTAAGTCTTAAGCTGCTGACTTTACATACTCTGATACAAGCTTGAAAAAGAAGTTGAAAACTTCGAAAACACGCTTGTTAATCCGGGACCAACATCCTCAATTGCCAAATCCACTTAAACTACTAAAAATTTCTACCTTATTAATTCTCATGCTGAAAAGAAATTTAATAACTTGAACAGTCCGAAAGGAGTAATTGGGTTATGCAATTAACAGAGCAACCGTATAGTCCAACTTTAAAGTAAATATAGAAATTTATAGAAATTAATAAAGATTAATGCCTGAATCTCTTTGATCTCTCATCAAGTTCTTATTATTAGCAAATTCTCAAACGCTCCTGAGTGCGAAAGTACGTTTTGTCTCTCCATCAAATTAAATCACATAAAATACAATACATGTCAAAATATTTTCAAAGGGAGGCCAATATGATTGTCACAATATTCTATTATTCATAACAATTAAATTCAATATAATTTTAAAATAAAGGGATAGTGACAAATAAAATTGGGAAAAGATTAAAAGACTTCTAACTTTTAATCAAAATTTTAAAATCCTTTCCTTTTTCCAAGTCATGTTTCGACATAATTTTGGTGCATTAAAACTCGAGTTTATTTTGAAATTACATGCTTTAAGAGATATACTTTTAATAAGAATTATGTTTTTAAATTACCAAAACAAATTATAAAAAATTACCGATTTTAATTAGAATTATGTTTTTAATTTACCAAAACAAATTATAAAAAATTACCAATCATAAGATTTTTATGAGTATAAATTAACGATTTAGGTGAATTCACTTTTCATAAGATTTTTATGAGTATAAATTACCTAGTATTTGTCCCCATCATTAAATTACGTATTAAATCTTTAGATATTACAAATATTCTCAATACCGAATTCACCTTTTGTTTTATTTTTGTATTTTCAATTTTAATTTATGTAAATCCAATTATATAAATATATTATATACCTTAAATATAATTATACTTTATTACTTAATATCCTTAATTTTAGGTAAATTTAAAGGATATTATAGGCAATACATTATTTTGTAACATAAGGCTCTTTTTAGTATAGGTATAGATTTGATCTATTAAGTAGATATATGTGAGGTATAAAATAATAGAGCAGTTCAAATAGAGTAAAATGGAGGGAGTATATATGTGGAGGAAATGGAGATTGAAATAAGGGTTTCATCCCATGGATAATGTTGAGGGCAAATGTGTCATTTCGATAGAAGATTTTTTCTATTTTAAGTGAAAACCTTAATACAGATGACGTACCAAACGGGTGGTAACAACACGGATATGGGATATGGGGTAGGAGGAGAGTATATAAATATATATAAATAAATAGTAGCTTAAATCTTCTATGTTCAAACAAGCAAAGCTCAAAATTCTTCCCAGTTTTCTATACTTATCTCTTTACTCTCTAAAACAGCCTTATTATTTCCAAATTTTCATAGCCCCTCCATCGATCATAATGGATAGATCCCTGCAGTTTAGTACGAAGCCCCTTCTTTCACTGCTACTCTTCCTACTACTCCTACTTCATTATAGCTCAGCCAACACCATAGACCGTTCTTCACTCCTAGCCTTAAAATCTCACATCACTTCAGACCCTCATAACATACTCACCAAAAACTGGACCCTCGAAACTGATGTCTGTAGTTGGACCGGAGTAACTTGTGACGACGATCCTCGTCTCCGTAGAGTGACCGAGTTGAACATCTCGAACATGGGTCTTGTCGGAACGTTCCCACCAGAAATTGGGAATATTTCTTCCCTCGTTTCGCTAGATATGAGCATGAACTCATTCCACGGTCCCATACCGTCGTCCGTCTTCAACATGTCAACCTTGGAAGTTTTGGATCTGAGGAACAACAGTCTGTCAAGTAGGCTACCCAATGATATGTGCAAACGCAACGTAAACCTCAAGAAACTTCGCCTCTCCAACAACAAGATGTATGGGAAGATACCATCTACTGGTTTGGAGGAATGCTCCAAGCTTGAGTTTTTCACCTTTTACAACAACAATCTCAGTGGGCGAGTGCCAAGAGAAATTGGGAACTTGACAATGCTTCAAATATTGAATTTCGGTGCCAACAATTTAGTAGGTAAGATCTTCTCTTCATAGCCTTTTCTTTTATTGTCATTTTTTTTAAAATTTTAAATGAGTTAATGCAGATGAAATCTCATGTCTCCAGACTTATATTAAAACTAGAATATTTACCCGAGCGATGCTCAGGAATAATATTACATATGTATATTTCTAATCTATCATACAATGTAGATATTTTGTTGATAATACTTTATCATATATATGTTTACATTTATATTGTTTACATTTGTCATATGGTGTCAATGTGTTCTAAAGATCCAAATAAATTATATAGCATCGTCATTACTCCAAAACAAATTATGTCATGGTACATAAGAAACCATGTTTTTTGTGAAATTCTTTTTTTCATCTTCTCCGGATTCTCCCTTCTTATTCTTCTGATATTTTCCTAAATCTGCTAGACTTTTATTCTTTATTTTCCAAAAATTGTATCTTTTAAAAACATTAGCAAATACAATGCAGAATCCAAGAAATCAAAAACACTATCATTTCTATGCTAAAAAAATACAAAAAAAATAATATAGTTCAATGTATATATTGAATGAATGTCAACGAAAACTATAATTCTATTCTAAATGAATAAAAAAGCAAACTGAGTTTTCGTTATATTTAAAAATGCAATCGAGCTGTTTCATAACTACATGTATAAGTTAGTTTGCACATCATTTGCCGTTGCAAATTTTGTTTTGTTCATCCAAGTGTTCTAGCGATAAGAGATCTCTTGTTCAATATGAGCATCAACATATTTACATTGAAATCCAAAAGGTATGATTTCCTCTAAGAAAACTACCGTGTGATTTTTGTGTATATCGATATATAAATACACATGATTATTTAGTTGCAACTAAATAATAGTACATTGTTTCCCTCATTTCTCCACTCGACGTGTAATGTGGAGCAAAATCAAAATGGATGTTAAGATTTGTGCAATGGAAAATATCGACTCATATATCAACGTGTATTTATAGAAGCGAGAGGAAAATCTAACCTAAAAGAGTCATGTAATGCTCAAAAAATAAAATTAAACAAACTTTAATGTTAAAGAACATGTCTGTTCACAATTTCTAATTAAATTTAATGGGAAAAAACTAAATAAATTAAATTAAACAAACTATAGTGTTAAAGAACGTGTTTGTTGACAATTTCTAATTAAATTTAATGGGAAAAAATAGATAAGGATATTAGAAGTGTGATCACAAAAGACACTCATAAAATGTATGAAAATTTTAATAGAATTTGTGGTGAAGGTATATATTTTACGAATTACAACGTTACAGGTGAGATTCCAGAAGAAGTTGGTTATCTCAACAACTTACAATACTTGGGCATGCATGAAAACAATTTGACAGGCATTTTACCTGCAAAAATTTTCGGCATGTCATGGCTGAAAGGTTTGTGGTTGAGTGAGAACCAGCTGATGGGGCCAATACCAAGAGAAATTGGTAACTTGACAATGCTTCAAACAATGAATTTGGGTAGCAACAATTTTGTAGGTAAGATCTTCTCTTCATAGCTTTTTCTTTTATTGCCATTTTTCTTATAATTATAAATGAGTTAAATGCAAATAAAATTCTCTGTCTCCAAACTAGTATTCCAATTGTGTATTCCAAGTAAAAAATTACGTAGTTTTAAGTAATAGTTTAAGAGATTTTTGAATTTGCGACAGTTAAAGATATGAGAAAGAAATTACATATTTTTAACTTGAGTACGCGATTGAAATAAAAATTTGGGAACAAAGAATCCCATCTGAAGTTAATGTCATTCGATTTGATTCCTTTACCTCCAATTATGTTAGTATCTTGGAGTATTAGATATACTCCCTTCATCCATGTGACCCAAAACTTAGGGCACATGATTTTATGTATTTTGATTATATATTAATAAATTAATGTATTAAAGTGTTAAAGTAGAATATATAATTATTGGTGCATCTAATATTTTTAAACTGTATTAAAATATTGAAGTATTAAAAAGTAGAGTGATTAAGTATTAAAATGTTGAAATGATTGTGGGACCTCGTCCCAAAATTGAAAGGTTCAGTATATGAACGCCGTCTCATGCAATGTAGTAAGAGTGTCACTAAATAGACGACGAATGGGAGTATTTGTTTAAATAATCATGGCTTTTGATTTCTATACGTATGTACCTGCATGGAATCATATATATACCGAATTTGGTGTATTAATTTTGACACTTTTTTTTCCTTTCTAATATCTATGTATTTTTTTCATTCAATTTTAGTATATCAGTATAATTTATATGTGAGCTTTTATAGGATCCTAAAATTTGTGGACATACGAAAAATGAAAGAGACACTAAGAAAAAGTATGAAATTTTTAATAGAATTTATATCGAATGTATATATTTTACGAATTACGACGTTACAGGTGAAATTCCAGAAGAAGTTGGTTATCTCAGCAACTTACAACAGTTGACCATATATGACAACAAACTGACAGGCATTTTACCTGCAAAAATTTTCGGCATGTCATCACTGGAAGGTTTGTTTTTGAGTGAGAACCAGCTGATGGGGCCAATACCAAGAGAAATTGGTAACTTGACAATGCTTCAAACAATGAATTTGGGTGGCAACAATTTTGTAGGTAAGATCTTCTCTTCATAGCCTTTTCTTTTATTGCCATTTTCTTTTAATTATAAATGAGTTAAATGCAAATAAAATTCTCTGTCTCCAAACTAGTATTCCAATTGTGTATTCCAAGTAAAAAATTACGTAGTTTTAACTTTTAAGTAATAGTTTAAGAGATTTTTGAATTTGCGACAGTTAAAGATATGAGAAAGAAATTACATATTTTTAACTTGAGTACGCGATTGAAATACAAATTTGGGAACAAAGAATCTCATCTGAAGTTAATGTCATTCGATTTGATTCCTTTACCTCCAATTATGTTAGTATCTCGGAGTATTAGATATATATACTCCCTTCATCCATGTGACCCAAAACTTAGGGTACGGGATTTTATGTATTTTGGTGATATATTAATATATATATATATATTAATGTGTTAAAATAGAATGATTATTGGCGCATCTAATATTTAACTGTATTAAAATATTAATTAAAGTATTAAAAAGTAGAGTGATTAAGTATTATAAATTTGAAATGATTGTAGGACCTACGTGATATATAGAATTTTGTCTCATCTAAAAGCTTTCAGTGGGATTCGAACACAGGACCTTGGCGTTTGCCAAAGGCTCTGATACCATGATAGAATTTTCGGTCTCATCTAAAAGCTCGATCTTGCTATGTCCCAAAATTGAGAGGTTCAGTAAATAGACGTTGTCCCATGCAAATTTGTGGACATACGGAAAAATGAAAGTGATACTTTAAAAAAGTATGAATTTTTAATAGAATTTATGTCTAAAGTATATAATTTACATTATAACGTTACAGGTGAAATTCCAGAAGAAGTTGGTTATCTCAACAACTTACAACAGTTGGCCATACCTGACAACAAACTGACAGGCATTTTACCTGCAAAAATTTTCGGCATGTCACGGCTGGAAACTTTGTTTTTGAGTGAGAACCAGCTGACGGGGCCATTACCAAGAGAAATTGGTAACCTCACAGCCCTTACTGTGTTAAGCGTTCAAGGCAACGGTTTGAGTGGTACGAAATTTCGTCATAACTTTCGTGTTACAACTGTGTACATCAGTTTTGATAAGTCTGATATCTCTTTTTAGCAATTTTACTTTATAATAATTTATTTAAATTTTACAATTATATTTCAATTTTATTAGTAAAGTTATAGTTCCTCCGTCCCATTTCACTTGACTTTCTTTCTTAATCGGGATGTCTCACCTTCAATTGGTTTGTACAATTAATTTACAGGTAACATTCCGAAAGAAGTTGGACTGCTTTCAAACTTAGAGTTCTTGAGATTAGAAGATAATGCATTTAATGGATCTATGCCGTTGGAAGTTGGAAACATATCAGCAATTCGCGTGCTCTCCATTTACAACAACTCTATAAACGGTAAGCTAGACTCTTTCCGTTCCAACTGTTTTATTTTTTTAATCGGGTAATCTTACATGCAATTGATATGTTTTTTTAAAATGGAAAGAATTAATTCTTATTTTTTTTAATATAGATACCTTACATTCACTTTTAAGTTAGCGCCTAATATAGCATACCGAAATGAAACAAGACGACTAAAAAAATGGGACGGATCGAGGGAGTACCTACTTAATTGCGTGATAACGAAGTTTATCTTAATTTTGACAGGTAATATTCCATTATCCATCTGCAACTTGAGGTCCCTTAAAATCCTGCAATTGTCAAATAACAATTTGGAAGGAGCAGTTCCACATTGTTTGGGTAACTTGAGCACATTTTTGAGGGACTTTTACGCGAGTGCAAATCAATTGACTGGCCTCATTCCATCCACATTCACAAAGGGATGCACACTTCAGTCACTCAATCTCAACGGCAATAAGTTGGAGGGAGAGTTGCCTCAAACCCTAGCCAACTGCACAAGTCTTCAAGGTGTCGACATAGGTGATAACCAAGTACGAGGCGCGTTCCCGTTTTGGATGGGAATGCTCCCCTGGCTCCGTGTGCTCGTCTTGAGGTCTAACAAGTTCAATGGAACAATGTTAGACATCCCGAATACTACAGAGCAACATCCGTTTCGCATGTTGCAAGCGTTGGACATATCCCATAATGAATTTGTTGGCTCTCTTCCCGAAGTTTATTTCAACAACTTTCGAGGAATGATAAACGCAGAGGATAATAATAGGGATGTCAAAGACACCTGGTTCCGGTCGTATATGGAGTACTATTTCACCTTGAAAGGTTTGGATATGTTTCTGCGGCGAATGCTCTACACCTTTACTATCTTGGACTTGTCCTCCAACAACTTTTCTGGGACGATTCCTTCTTCGATAGGGAAACTTGTTTCTTTGAGGTATTTGAATTTGTCTCACAATACCCTAACAGGGCATGTACCTGCATCTCTTGGAGATATGGATGTGCTGGAATCGTTAGACCTGTCTTCCAACAGATTGGATGGAAATATCCCGAGTGAGCTGGCTAGGTTGACGTTTCTTTCGAAACTAAACCTCTCAGTGAATAACCTCGTGGGGCCGATACCACAGTCTACTCAGCTTTCCACGTTCGAGAATAGCTCGTACGTGGGGAATGCAGGACTGTGTGGGTTTCCTCTGACGAAAACGTGTAGTGAACCGAGGCAGCCCGGGGAAGAAGGTGGCGGTGATGGTGATGGTGATGATGAGGATGATGATGAGTCTAGTTTTGTGAACGGATTTGGTTGGCAATGTGTTGTGTTGGGGTATGGATTTGGATTAATAGTGGGGATTGGTATCGGTTATTTCTATGTTATTCGATACGGAAGGCCAAAATGGTTCGTAGAATACTTTCTTGGCGTTGGATACAGTGCGCATCGAGACGATCAACAACGACAAGAAGACGGAGAAGAACTTAAGCTTAGGTTGTAACTCTTGATATTACTATTATTACTATGTACCACTCCGGTCCGAACCAGTTGAACCATTTGCTTTATACACGGGAATTAAGACAAAAATATTTAGTGGATAAAGTGTATTTGTAGGGAATGTAATGTAGTTTATGTATTTAGACATAATTTAGAAGCAGAGATTCATAGATGCATAAAAACATGTTCTTGTTTGATCTTAAATGAAAGATCGTATCAAGACCTTTAATTTGATATAAAAATCATAAAAATCCGATAACAAACGAGCAAGTTATAATAATTTAAACTTTTAAATTTTAAATTATATTGAACTACGTGCAGAAAAATGAGTGGATGAGATTTAAGTATGGAATGTTAAGTGTAATAAGGGGTTTACTAATTGTACTAATTATACTCTAATTATTTCTAAAAAAGGAAATGAGTCAATAGGTGTGGGACGTCCCAAAAAGGAAAATGGTTCAACTGGTTGGGACCGGAGTGGTATGTTTTACGTATTGCAGTTAGCATATTGGGATAAATGGATTACGTTCCGACGTCGTATTGACAATTTTACCCTCGTCGGAGGCATTTTTGACGGCAACGACCATGCACAGACATACATGCATGCAAATCACATTTTACTGCATGAGAACGTGTACAACACTAAAATAACAAAATAGGAGTATCTCACATAGTAGTACGTACTTCTAATCTACAATGCACACACATACATGCAAAACCCTAACGGTTTAATTGGAATGGAAAACGTCTTATCAATACATGCGTTTTTCGATTGCAACGCGCAACATAGGCATCCAACGCATAGAGAACAACACATGTCGACATACATACACAAGCAAAACTAACATGATGTAAAGGCATAGCTACTCGATCTTTTAGCGGACTAAATCGATACTCGTTAATTTGAAACAATCAAAAGAAAAGAAATCGAGCAACCATCTCGGCCTTCCATAACGAATAACTAGATAGCCCAAAAACACTCCGATTACGAACCCACATCCATACCCCAAGGCAACACATTGCCAACCAAATCCGTTAACAAAACCATACTCATCACCAGTATCATCATCACCATCATCAGAGCCGGACTTGGCTCAAGGCTCACAAGGCCCATGCCTAGGGCCCCATAATTTTTGTGGCCCATTTTTTTTTAATTTTTTTTATTTTATATACTACCTCCATCTCACGAAAGTAGTCCACCTTTCCTCTTTGGTCCGTCTCATATATTAGTCCACTTTTTAAAAATGGTAAATAATACCACTCAGTCCCAGGCTTCTTGACTCATTTCTTTTTTGACTTTTCGGCACGCATTTCCACCGAGCCGTAGTACGGGTTTTACGATATAATTTTGAAATATTATTTCTTTTACGGGATACTACGCACTCGTAGTATCCCGTAAAAGAAATAATATTTCAAAATTATATCGTAAAACCCGTACTACGGCTCGGTGAAAATGCGTGCCGAAAAGTCAAAAAAGAAATGAGTCAAGAAGCCTGGGACGGAGTGGTACTTGGCTATAATTAACCCTCTCTCCTCAGAATTAATTACAACCACATATTTTCTTCTTTATTGTTCTTTATTGGTTCTTGTGCCAATTCAAAAGTGGACTACTTTCATGAGATGGAGGTAGTATATACTATTTTTTTTTTTGAGAAGTATATATATACTATTTATATATTGAGTAGTACTATTATTTATAACTCAAATTACATTTAAGATATATTTTAAGTTTGTAGGGACGAAAATAATACAATGAGAAACGTTCTTCTACCTCGTGGGTAATTTTAATGTGCCCAAAACTGATACGACAATGTTACGGTTTACCTTTTTATGGATATGTTATATATGGTATATATTTATAGAGGATGGATCATATAGAAATAAGTCCTGGTGTGAGAAATAAGAATAGATCTGGACCATTGATCTTAATTTGATCTATGGCTGTAATTGATTTAAGCATGATTATAAGGTATTATAAGCATGACTAGGTTTAAGCATGAATTTGTACATTAAAAAGCATAATGGTGTTGTAAGCATAAATATATACTGACTTAAGCATGATTTTGTATAGTTTTAAGCATCTTTCTCATTTTCTCACTTAATGATTTATTTGCACACGAACCACTCCCTATATTTATATATTTTATTAATAGTATGTTACATTATTAAAAATGTTCACAGTGGGTATGAGAGTATTCCTCATAATATGTAGTATATGTCTTTAACTTATGCAAAATGTAGTGGAAAAAAACGGTCTTAGAATCACCTTCTATTTTTCGAATGGATGAGCTAAATCCTTGTGGGTTTTTATTTCTTTAATATTCAAATATTTGATTTTAATTTTTTATGTATACAATTTATTACTTCTAATTTTGTTCAATATTCTTATGTTTAATCATTTATTTAGTTCAAAAAGAGTTGCATTCGAGATATATATAGAACTGTTAAAATCATTTGAGTATGTAGATTACACATATTTAGATTAATTAAGATTTTTTTTTCGATTATATCGATTTTCAATATTTTTTCACGTTTCTGGAGGGCCTATTTTTTGTAGTTTCGTCTAGGGCCTCGTAGAGCACAAGACCGGCCCTGACCATCATCTTCTTGTGGCGTCCTTTCGCATTTTTTCGTCAGCGGAAATCCACACAACCCTACATTCCCCACGTACGATTCATTCCCGAAGGTTGAAAGTTGAGTAGATTGTGGAATTCGCCCCACTAGGTTATTCATCGAGAGGTTTAGTTTCGCGAGGAATGTCAAACTGGCCAACTCACTCGGAATTTCTCCATCCAGCCTGTTCGAAGACAAGTCCAACGACTCGAGCAAACTCATATTCCCGAGGGACTTAGGTATACGCCCATCGAGAGCATTGTACGAAAAATTTAAGAATCTCAGAGAATTAAGATCCCCTACACATGATGGAATGCTACCAGAAAATCCATTCAACGATAAGTCGATACTCGTAAACGTCTTCAACAACTGCTGCAATAGAAGATCCAAACCCTTCAACGTGAGCTTCAACTCCATGAACCTCACAAACAAATTACCCACCTCAGCATCGGTCTCGTTCTCCTTTGCATCAACCATACCTCGAAAGTTCTTGAAATAAACTTCAGGCAAAGAGCCAACAAACTCATTCTGTGATATATCCAACACTTGCAGCTTGGGAAACAGATGTTCGGTCTCCGAATACACCATCATCGTACCATTTAACCTATTAGACCTCAAGACGAGGATGCGGAGAAGGGGGAGAGTCGCCATCCAAGAGGGGTACGGGCCCCGTAACTCGTTGTTGCTGACGTCGATCCCTAGCAGGCTTTTGCAGTAGGCTAGGGTTTGAGGCAGTTATCACTCTCAGTTGGGTATCTTCATTAGCAAAATCTGTTTGATGCAATGAGTAGTTAATGACATAAATCAGATGGCAACATTGGAAACAAATGAGGTATTTTTCACTTCTCTGAGACCTTCATGATCCTTTTTTTCTTTTTCTTTTTTCAGTGAGGCTGTAGTCCGGAAGATAGAGAAATCCGGTGGTTCATCGTTGTCTGAACCTGTTGGGAACCCTCTGCAGTTATTTTGATGATGTTTTTCAAAACCACACTTAGGCATTTGCACGGCATGATATTATGTTCATCTATTCTAATTGAGTCTGTTCTCCTTAAAGAATGAGGCCGTTGTCTATAACAGCCTCACTTATTAAAGGTCATCTGGCTCTCCACTTTCTTCATGCTTTGCAGGTCTTTCGGCCAGGCACACTAAGCTCTTTCACCTAGCTGCCGAAGACAGGCTGTTGATCACTCAGATAGATCAACCTCCCTCCACATAGCTGCCACCTTTGTTGCCAGCTGTCTGGACCCACTCGAAGTGCTGAGTCAACTCTGCAACGGCTCTATGCCACGTCAGCTCATGTTCTCTAACGGCTATATTTTGCAGGACTCACAACGGCTAGTTTTTGAACTATGCTTATATAAAGCCTTCAACAACAATGGTTCGAGTACGGGAAACTCATTAATTTTACAAGACAAATCGCTGCAAGAAAATTCTCTCAAGTTCACATCCATTCAACACTCGAAAATCCTAGAGCTTTCCCAAGTGTTGAAGATATAGAATTTCACCATTGTTATTCCTCAAGCTTGTTGCGTTTACTGCTGCATCAAGCTCCCTGTACTCTCTCTCTCACATATTTAGTGCAAAGCTAGTATAGTTGAGATTGTACGTTGTTTATTCGATTGTAAATCGAAAGATTGTATGTTGTATGAAACTGATACTCAGTCAGTATAAACAAGAGAGAAGTAGAATCCAAAAGTAAAGAGATTCGTAGATCGAGCTTGATCTACCGTGGAAGTAGGATAGTTACATCCGAACCACGTAAAAATACCTTGTGTTATCTACTGTATTTATTTACTCTCTCTCTGTTAATCTGCTCATACATAAACTGCATAGAACAGTCTTCCTTTAAAGGTTGTAAAAGATTTTACATCGAGAGTTATCTAGCTCAACCTATCCACCACATTCCACACATCGACAGTTTGATGGATCAAGCTTGTTTATCATCACAAGCTTGATAGATCAACCTGTCTCACTCTGTAAAGGACTGATTGACCAGCTAGTTCCTCAAAAGACAGACTGCCTTTGTTTTAAATTCAAAAACGGTTGACTATTGGTGTATTCCCCCCCCCCCCCCCCCCCCCAATAGACCAATTAACTCTTTCTGGGACCAACAGAACCTGCTGCTCTGAGGTAAGTTGCATCTCATTCAGAGTGCCTATATTATAATCAAATATTAATTGCTGCACTAGTACACCATGCCATCAGGACAGGTAGCTAGACTCTTTAACCATTATTTTAGGAAACCTAGATTTTGATTTCCTGAAGGAATTGTTCGTATGTTAGCTTTCATATGGTGCTGCAGTTGGGAAGTTCTGATAACTTCTTGACTCAGGAATCATTTTATTGCCAACTTTGGGTGCTAATGAGTCAAATCAGGTGAGATGTAGAGCTTAAGTCTAGGAGAGAAGTAGTCAAGAATTCCACCTGAGATGGAGGTGAATAAGAAATCATAAACGATTCTTGCTCCCCTATCTTCCACTAACTCTAAGGCCGGTGGCAGTTTTATCCTTGGATAGCCCTCTTTTCTTAAGAGCATTATCTGAAAACTTCTCATAATTTGATGGTGCTGTGCTCTTTTTACTCTTATTCTTATCCATATCAAAAAGTTTCCTGAGATTTCTTGATGCATTCCGAGTCTGTTCAGAAATGCCTATCCTTAAGAGTTAATCATGCTTATGGATGAGATTATTAAGTTTTGGTTTAACCAGTCTGATTCTGGTAAACTATAGGCAACAGTCGAAATGCATTGTACTTCTGTTCCCGATAGTTGTTGTATGCTCTTCAGTTATTCTTTGTTTTGCCTTGTGTTGCTATTGCAAGTACTGGTTCAGAATGTATGCCTTGTGTTACTTAATTAATGTGAAATTTAGGCCTTCAATCTTTTGCCGTTTGTGCAATAAATGTTGAGCCTATATTATTTTCCCCTACTCTAGGTCTTATATTATCAGTGTGTATGTGTTTTCTTTTGACCATTTTAAATTATAATTATGAGTCAGGACAAAATTGTCAAAATATAGGAGTAAGGTTTTTATTATGTATGTGTGAATATGAACACCAATAGCTAGAATAAAATTAGGATGCCTCAGTTTATAAGCTAACAAACAATTACAGTTAATATCTTCTCATGAATTATGCATATGAAATTAGACTGTAATAATTTCTTTTGGTATATAATTTTTACTGAAATTATTACCTATACATTTTATTTAATTACGTATATTTTGAGCAATACATTTTATTTAACTAAATATATTTTCTATTCTTGAATAATATAATCCATCACTTAATTGAATTTATGTGGAACAGGCAGAAAGGGAGGGAATTCCCTTGGAAAAGTGTGTATACCCATCTTTTCGTGCCATTCATGTGAACAAAGACGGAACTTATAGATCAAAGAAAGCTGAAAAAATCGATGTAAGTTTTATTTAATTAATTCATTAATCTTGCCCTTTTGTTGCTGCTTTTCTGGAACCAATAATTTGTTTCTTTAATGTTAGCTTGCCTTTCATTTCCTTCCTAGTTGATCATTGCTTCTGCCTTTTGATTTCGATTGTTCTAAATTAAATATGTGTTGACAGCATTGAAAGTTGTCTTGAAAAATGAGGTTTTACCGGTTGAAGTGTGAGTAACTGATTGTCTCAGCTCCATTTTTTCCACATCACCAACAGATAAATGCTGCCAAGTAATTACACCCTTATGTAGGGGGAACCTAAACATGCAAGAGTGCCAAATATCTGTTAGATTGCAATACAGTCCAAAACTTTTCATTTAAACCTCTTCTTGTTTTAATCTAGTTTGTGGTTCGTATTTCTTCACATGCATATTGCCATAACTTAGCTCAAAGAGAAGAAAAACAGAACCCCTACTCTACGTTTCTACTCTCTAATAGTTAGGAAGTTAATTTTCGAAACTTTTCTTACTGTTAAGACATCAACTAGTTACAGCTTGAGAAATTAACACCCGATAAAGATAAAGGGGTTCTTTTAGGACATTAGTATTCTGTATTCGATACTACACTGCCTAATAATTAGGTACCAGAAATCAAAAGTCATGTTTAGCCTAACCATAACCATAAGTATTTTAGCTTTTGCTTTACTACTATATACATTGGAGTATGAAATCATTCTTGTGATTCAACTAGTTTGATTTTTTCCATACTTATTTTTTTAAAATCTTCACTAATGTCTCTTTTAATATTTATTTGAAGACAAAGGTGAAAGCGATAGCTGCTGAACGAGGAGAGGGAGCAGATTTAAACGAGATATATATGGAAGTCAATCGGGATGAGCTTCGCAAGAAGCAGAGGATGTACGGTCTTGCATCAACACTTCTGCGTGACAACTCGACTGCTACACATCAAGTTCATCACTGTGATAGTCGTCTCGAGGAGGTGGAAAAGCAATTACAGGCCGAGCGTGAGCGGAGACTCCTACTAGAGGAGCAATTTCGTGCTACACAGGAGACAATTCAGTTGTTGTTGTCACGGTAAGACAGTCGCACTTTGGGTGATCACAATTCTCCAACACCCTCATGATGAGTTTCTACATGATGAGTTTTCTACATGATAAAAACTTCTACTTTATAATTCTAGACTTATGTAGGTTGAATTATTATGGATATAATTTAGATGTTTAAATTTATGGATATACACTCGAATTATGTTATGTTGATTTTATGGATTATGCAATGATACTTTAAATATTATATTCTATACTTGATTTTAGAAGCTTATTTGATCAATTATATATATTAATTATTAAAGCAGAAAAATAAAATCACAAAAAATTAATTTTTTTTGCAACGTATAAAATCCGTAGGTAAATAGTTGGTAAAGAGTAGATAATTTAGCAACGGATAAAAATCTGTAGGCAAAACCTACCACAACATAAGAAGGGAAACCGTTGCTAATGCGTTGGTAAATGGCAACGGACATATCCGTTGCTATTTAGCAACGGAAAAAACAGTTGGTAAACAGTAGGTAGTATTTAGCAACGGATTTACCTGCCTACGGAAATTTAATTGGCAATCAGTTGCTAAAATTTAGCAACGGACAAATCTCCGTAGGTAAAATTTACTGACGATGGATATTGCAACGTTTGATTTGCGTTGGTAATGCGTAGGGAAAGTTGTTTAGCAACGGTTTTCTTTGAATATAGCAACGGAATTTTCCGTTGCTAAAAAAATAAAATGGTGTAGTGTTAGTTAACAAAATTAAGCTATAATAATTTATAAGCTCCTTAAAAATGAGTTTATTCGCCTCCCGACTTATTTTTACATCGTGTGGATTCTTATAATAGTCAATGCAAGTCATTATTTTGTCGTTATGATTTCACATGTAGAGAATTCGATTTATTATTTCCGAGCAAATAATTATAGCCATGTTTTAAAATACTAGTAAACGACACGTACGATGTACGTGATCACTTATTTTTTTTACTTAATTTTATAAATATTATTTTATTATTATGTTATTTTATATCAAAACATATATTGATTCATTCAAACTTAAATATAATGTGTAAAAATAAAATGATAAATAAATAATAAATGATAAAAATAAATTAATTAAAACATAATAATTTATGTTTAGAATCGTTTAAAAAAGAAATAAAATAATCTATGCTACAATATTTTGAAATAATAATTTATATCCTCTTCAATTTTTGCTGTTTGATTTTGATGCACGTAGAACTTTTCTTCCTTTTATTTTTGGAGCTATAAATTTTCAAGGTCTCAGCATCGTCGTCACTGGAATATTATCAACACAATCTTCAAATTTCTTTCAAATATTTTTCTTTTCCCTTTCTCTTGATCTACACGATGTTCCAACTCCATGTTTTGAATGTTTTTAGAGATGTTCAAAATTACTTTGGTATTTTTTCAATTACTTTCTTATTGCACTTCCTACATGTTGAATGCCCCATTAAAGTTATTTTTTTATTAAATCATATTATGACTCACTAAAGTTAAAATAATGCGCAAAATTGAAATGATTAATAGGTATTGAATAGCAAAAATAAAAATAAAGTTTAAAAAAATATTCAAACTTCTTTTTATATATTTTTGTTTCCCCCTTTTTTAATCTTCATGACGTTGCAACTCTAAGCTTGATTTTTTCTTACCAATCACTTAAATCGGCTTAGAGGTTTTTCTTAGTTCGGTTATTACATATATATTTTAATTTTAAAAAAAAATTCCCAAAATTACATATTTTTCACTTTTTTAAAGATAAAAAAGGTAACAAATTCTTTAAAATAGTAAATAACACTATCAAATAATTAAATGATTAATTTTAAAAAATACGTAAAAAATATGGAGTATCATTTTTTGAGTTTTTTATAATCTAAAAAAGTTTGGCATAAATATATAAATTATTTGATATTAAAAAAAATAAAAAAATTAGTATTATATTTTTCACAATATATGTAATAATTTATAGTTATCATTTACTATTTTTAGAATTACATATATTATGAAAAATATTGTTGTGTCTCGGCCACATTATGGCTAAATAGCATTATTGTTCTTAGATTCACCTTTTTATTTGAACTCTTTTATTTATTTATTTATTTATTTATTTTAATCTCTTTCATTTTTTTGGTTTTATCTTTTGGATTGTATCAACTATAAGGGTCAAGTCCTCTTTATCATCGATTTTCACCGAATTGATCGTAATAACGAAGTGTATCTCCCTTGAAAACTTTTCATTTAACTTATCCACATGCTCAATTTTAGCCGTCAATATTGTTTGACATGACATGTATTTTGAAGAATGTGCATTTTTCTCTAATTTGGATAAAAATAAATTTAATGAGTCTCTTTGTGAATTTTTTTGCTTATCATACTCAATAAGAATCTCGTATGAATTCTGATATTTTTGTCAATGTAAGTTGGTTCTTCACAATTTCCAATTATAATCAAGAATTGACTGAATTCATATCATTTCTCGATCTCATATTTTTTGACAATTTAACTTAGATAAAAGTTAACCCAACTTACTGATATTATTTGGTGGACTGTATTTTTATGCACAACCAGTATTATTTGCCTAAAATCACCTCCAAAAACCATCATTTTTTTTTTTACCAAAGTCATTTGCTAAAAAAACTATAATTCTCATTGCACTTCCTGCTTACTGAAATAATCTGCCAGCAAATAAAAGAATAGACTACTATAAATTTCTGATTTGTAACTTAAAGTAAGTATACTCTCTACACAAGACACATCTATTACACTGTCTCCCTGTAACTGTTGGATATATAATATTTGAACATACAAAATTCTTATTAATAAATATATATTGTTGTAAAATGAGTTCATATTATTATGTTCAAAAGGTAAGAAAAATACCTTTTTCTCCGGAGATAATATTTTCTTCGGTTATAATTGTGATACTTGCCTATGTATCATTTAGAGGTCAAACACGAGATGAAAAATGTAAAAAAAAATATAAATTTACAAAAATATAAAGTAGAATATTCAAATAATCTAACATGGGTTGGAAAAAAGATGAAAATTAGAATTTTAGTGAGAAAGAATCTTTCTTTAGTTTGGACTCTGGAGTAGTAGCGGGATCATGTGAATAATTAAATCTCAATTATACTGCAATACTCAAGATAATACAGCCAACATTAATTATCAATGCTGAAACTTAGAAATTGTCTTCTTAGAATGTTTACATTAATTTTTTATATAAACATAAATAATTAAAAATATAAAGGAGCAAAATTTCAGCATTTATTACTTCGAAATGCAACTAATTTTCTTAGATTCGAAAGTTATGATACATGTTACAACATTATTGATTGATTCCCTAATCAACAGATAATTGACGCATGCATAGTTTAAACCTCATTAATCGTTACTTACACTAATGTACAATATCTAACTACTTATAATTAAGTCAAACCGAAGTGACGACTTTCCTAGACAAAAATACTAATTGTAAATATTATCATAATTTATAAGATTGATATATAATTTTAATCTTATGAAATAAAATAAAATGTAAAATTCAAAAGAACAAAGTACCTTGTGTTGATGTCGTATCCTTTTTAATATTTGGATGCCAATCAGTTTCATCTTTCCGAAAAAGAAGTGGATATTGCAACGGGTCATAACATCCATAGTAATATTTTATTCTATGTCTCTCCTGCGAATGCGAATGAACTATAATATATCTCTTGTATGAGGTGCTATCATTATCTCTTTCAACACATATTGTTGCAACTTGATCTGCAGTAGGTGAATTGTACACTCGTCGATCCAAATTTACTTCTTTAGAGATATGAATCGGTCTCCATAATTTTAACAGCTTCTTCACCGTTACATTGAATATTTGAATTTTATAGCATGTTCGTTCCAATTTCAACTTCGCTTATTGTCTCAAAAAAGTACAACTGAAAAAATCCTGCATTAGAATTATTTGGAATTAATCCTGAAAGATCATGATAAACCATTTCTTGTGCCCGAAATGTATAGACTCACTGTCTTGCATATGCAAGTTCTTTATCTAATTTTACACCATACGATGTAAATAGAAATATAGAATTGTATGAACGGATATTTTTTCTAAAATCAATTATCTCTTGTGATTCCGAAGTAAATATATAGTTCGTACAATTCATAGGGACTTCAACTGATGCAAGTATTATTTTTCCATTATTACAACAAAAGGTCGGAGGTTCATACTTTGATCTGGCAGCACCGCAATGAACATAATCAGATTTTTTTTATTTTTTTTCAATCCATGAACTGTTGTACCTATAAAAAACAATATGAATTAAAGTGTATCAATAGTAATGTTTGTAATTGTGTTTGTGTGCATAATAGGATTAAAAGAAAATAATTACCATTCAAATCTCATCAATTAATATTTGAGCTTCGTTTGTTTATTTCGGAATATATCTTTTTCATGTGTAAAAGTCTCTTTTGTCGATACACCTCTTCATATGACTATGTTCACTTGTTCATTGGTCTAAATGTTGAATGAATTTGTATGATCAAATTAAATTCCACTAAATTTTTTAAGTCACTCCAGCAATATCTCTTTTATAAGACCATTAATTGTAGTTAATATATATAGACACATTTTTTTACTCTTGTTCTTAATTAATATGTTTAATAGTTATAATTCTTTTTCTTTTAATTTTAGAAGAAAGAATTCGTAGTTGATCTTTGTCATAAAAAGAACTAACGAAGTAATCAAATACGTAGTAATTGATTTTTGAAAAATTCAGCTCTTATGCGACCATTCATTGATTTAATAATAAAAAAATATGTCCAAATATTAAGAATAAAACTTTACGTGCTACTACATAAAATTTATAATATAAATCGCAATAATAATAATAATAATAATAATAATAATAATAATAATAATAATAATAATAATAATAATAATAATAATAATAATAATAATAATAATAATAATAATATTTTAAAATAAGAGGAGGGGGAGGGGTATACTTGACAATACATATTTTGTAAGAATGCACACTTTTATAATAGTAATAGATTTTAGTGCATATTAAAAAAAAAAAAATTGTATGTCAATCTACTTAGGTAGTATATTTCTGATGCACGGGATAACCGAATTTCGTATTTTTAGTTATTTTTTTTAATATTTCAATTCTTTTAGATATTCTTCACAATAGTGTTACAGGGAAACGCTCTGGTACCCATTGTGGGTACTTTTAATGTGCCTACCAGCCACCGCTGATGTGGCAAGGGCATAATTTACTTTTTTTAGATAGGTTAGAATATATATTTAGATTTTTTTTCCCATTGATAATATGGTACGTCATAATTTACATTTTTTAGAACTCTTGATATTATTATTATTATTGTGCATGTTTTACGTATTGCAGTTATCATATCGGGATAAATGGCCGATCACGGGCTCTAATAAGGCCTCATTACGGGTATTTAAGTAGATTGCCTTCAGAATCTGCGACTAACTACTTTAAATGTAATACATTTACCATTAAATACGTATGTACATGATCTTTGCAATCTCAACCAAACACAATCTTAAAAAATTTAGAAACCTAAACTTCAATTTTCCCACAAATAAATGCTCTATTCACAGTTTCTTACCATTTTTTCAACAGTATCCAAGATTAATTCTTTCATCTTCCTTATAATATACTAGTAAAGATAACGTGCGTTGCACGTTGTACCTTTATTTTATTAAAATAATGAGTAACGATATTATTATAATGTAGTATAGTTATCGAAATGTTATGTAGTTCGTGCTAATTATCATCTTCATTTAAAGATTCAGTCATGGACAATTTTCCTTAAGTATGTAATTAGTTTATATCTCATACAAGTTTGGAAAGATACCAAACAACCAGTTTAATCTTTTGACAAAAAGCAACAAAAAAATGGAAATATTATTTTTAATGTAGGAGAGTAGCGAATTAAAATGTTTGTATCCTTACATTATAGGTGGTACCTTGTTAGCCTAATGTGATCATCCATCTCAACTTTATGCCAACATGTAACAATTTGTTTTTATTGCTTCCACCTCTTGTAAATATATATATGAATTACATATGTAACAAATGATTAACTCTATTAACCAAGCATCAACATGGATCAGAATTAATCTATTCTAAAAACAAAATACATAAAAATAATCTGTTTTGAAAATATAGTTCATCTCTATATCAACATATATTTCTTGTGACTAATGATAATATTGCAGGAAAACTTTAGCAATTATCTCACAATATAATTAATGAAAAATATATATACTCCACATGTTATTATACATACTTTCCCTCAATAATTAAAGTTTTTCTAAGATTTCATATTAATTTGCTAAAATTTTAAGATACAATACTTACAATAGTGTGGTCAAGAATGTATGAAATTGAAAATTTCGGAATATGATATATTGGAAATGCAAATACATAAGTTTTGGAAAAGCATCATAAAACAATATGAAATTATATATAGAGGATGGATCATATAGAAATAAGTCCTGGTGTGAGAAATAGGAATAGATCTGGACCATTGATCTTGATTTGATCTGTGGCTGTAATTGATTTAAGCACGATTATAAGGTATCATAAGCATGACTGGGTTTAAGCATGAATTTGTATATTAAAAAGCATAATGGTGTTGTAAGCATAAATATATACTGATTTAAGCATGATTTTGTATAGTTTTAAGCATCTTTCGCATTTTAGCACGCAATGATTTATTTGCACACGAACCACTCCCATTATATATATATATATAAAAGAATAACACTTACTTAAAACATTGAATTATAAATCCTCAAGTCACTAAAAGATCTAGTTCTTATTCATATATTCCTTTTGTGGGTACATATATCCACAAACGATACCATATTAACATACTCCTTCAAGCGGTGTGTAGTACAACAAGTAGATGATTAAAAACATATTAAGCTCGAAGAAAATACAATGAGGCCAACCTCTTTAAACTTTAGTTGACAAAAAAAATCATGTATTTAGAGACAACTAACCCTATATATGATATCTTATTCATTCTTGTGAACCCAATATAGTCTAGAAAATAAGTATCAATCTGTTGGGACCCTAGTCAGTTTGATTTTGATGTTGTTTCTTAAAATCACACTTAGAGATATCTCTTATTATTAGAGTTAAGGTTGATAAGACTAACCTGACCTTGGCTAGTAAGCTTAAGCTCTTAGAACATATTGATATGTCATGTAAAGGTCAAGGTTATTCTTATCGACCATACCTATAGAAACTCATCTGATCACTTTTGCCCTTCATCAACATACTCTCATGGAAGTTCAACTGCCTAGTCATGAAGACCTCAAGATCATTGGAGAATAACCTCAAATGTTTATCTGTATACCTAAGTGGGTCGACCTGACCTGTCCACTGACACGTAAGGTGTCAGTTATGACAAAGTCTCAACGGTTAGAAATGAGTCAACAACAACGGCTAGTACAATCACTCTTGCCACTCCAACGGCTACTTTTCAAATACTATGTCTATAGATGCTTCAGGCATTTCCATATTCAAGTACGTGAAATTCATTATTTAAAGCCGAAACTCTGCAGAAATCTCATCTCTCTCAAAGCAAATTCAACATTCGAATACCAACGAATTTTTCCAAGTGTTGAAGGTTTGAGATTTCATTTTCTGAAAATACTCAAGCCTTGAAATGTTCACTGTTGCTAAAAGGCTAGTGAACTCAATATAATTTAGAAAATAAATTTACTACATGAAATAAACATGAAATAATTACTACATTACACGTGCGTGACAATAATTAATAGATACTGCAATAGGTCGTAACATTTTGAATAACTCATTTTTTTTATACACTTGTGTACATAAATTGCAATATTTTGCTCAATAGGTATATGCTATTATTATTCTATGTACATTTGTACAACTAAAATATGATCAACACTAATATTTTAATTTATCTTTTCAAAAAATGAATCATGAAGGCTTTATGCAAAGTCATTATTGTGTCGTAATATGGTAAATAAAGTTTGATCAGTGAGCTAAGTGAGCTAGATACAATACAAAGTTTATTTTATTTATTCGTTATTCTTAAGAAATCAGAGTGTAACAAAATTTTGAGGTTAGGGGGTTTTACTTAGCTATAATAAGAGTGGACTACGAAAAAAAAATTCAACATAATCCCATAGACTAAGGGGGTGTTTGGCGAAGATTATTTTGAGGAGCTTATAAGCTCTAAGTGCTTATAAGATGTTTCAAAAACTTATAAGCTCTTAGATTTAGAGCTTATAAGCTCAAATGAAATTAAATTTTGAAATTAAAAAAAAATTGAAAAAATATTTTTTTTTTAGAATATATAATTTTATCAACCAAATGAAAAAAAAATAATATATATATATATATATATATATATATATATATATATAGTTATAAAAATAATGTAAAGTTATACAATGAAAAAAATCCAATTTTGAAAATATAAATTGGAGTGGAGGAGCTTATTTTTTAAGCTTATAAGCTCTTTAGAAGGTTATCTTGTCAAACACTTTTAGAGTGCTTATAAGCGGTCAAACACAGCTTATAAACTTATCCAAATACCCCCTAAATATGATTCCAAATTATTAGAGCTAATTATAGCAATGTCTGGTTAAATACTTTCCTAAATTTCTGGGACTAATTATAAATTATGAATCTCACTTAAATACATGAGATCATTTGATTCATTTTAACCGTAGATGAACTATAAAATAACAACTCTTTAATCTCTTGCTAGTATTTTATTATTAGTGATACCTATTATAAATACTTTTTGACGTGAAAGTAAGTTCTACCTCTTCATCAAAATTAAATCATATCTATATATATATACTAAAACAAAATACCCTTTCTAAGTTTTCCCTCCAAATTTCTTGATATGTGTGCTTCATTAATTTTATTTTATAAATTAATTATTTAGCTTATATTTTTCAAAGTCATATAACAACTTAGCCTATTAATTTCAGTCAAATGTATTTCATTAATACCACTATAAAATTAACTTTCATCTTATATTTATAATCATACTACTACTAATTTATACAAGGCAACTGAAAATACGAGAAATATGGTAATGTTAAAGATTTATTTTACAATAAATGATGTATTTTTATAAATAAATGATAGTAGTGATGTCAAATTTTAAAATAAAATGGTGAAGTAGTGTATAAAAATAGACATGCAAGAGACCAATAATTGTAGGATTAAATAATTGATAGGAGTATTTGCTACACTCTTTCTCGATTGAGTAAACCCCTGCATCGCGGGGGTACAATTCTAGTTACATACATATCAAAATATTTCAAAGAGAGGCTAGTAAAATTGAAGACTACTGCTCACAAAACATGAATAATTTGTTCTTGTAACTAAGAACATACAAATTCTTTTTAAAGAAGAGTTAGTAAATACTACACAAGACATCATCTCTTTTGCCAATTTCATCCATAAATGAAATCATTTGATATTAATATATGAATTATGATTGTGAAATCATACCTTAAAATATACTGCATCTTTTAGTTGATAAAAGAACATGTCCATTCGTATCATATTCGTAATATTTATAGGTGGACATTTTAGTAAACTACATTATACTGCATCAATTATTTATAATAAGTCAAGTATCATATTAGGCCGTCTCATTCATCATGACCTAGCATATTAACATGGGTATTGATAAAAGTTTGGAATAAGATGTGTGATGAAGGTAGAATACAAGAGTACCATGTATTTGGAAATAATTCATATCCAAATATAACATGCATTCGCACGTAAATCGTGATTCAAATCTATATTTTTATAAGTGTAATACAATATCTCTCATTTTATTTTAATAGTATTCAATAGACCTTTTTGGATTTTCCATAATTTTATTTAAAATTATTGCTAAAATGAAGCATGGATAGTTCGTTTATCGTATTGATCTTGTAGAGTTTGCAACAAGTGTAAGTAAAACTATATAAGATAAGTTCAAACTCAATTATCGAAGGATTTTTTTTTTAATAATAAAGGTTTATGGCATTATGGAAGTAGTATTAAAGAATCATACAATAAAATAAAATTACTACTACAACTCTTCAAAGTTAAATTTTTGTTTAAGAAGTGAAATTCTTGTTACATATTTCAAGATTGTAGTTAGTGAAAAAAATTATAACTCTCCCACGAGAAGTATATTGTTTATATCGTTTTTATCCATACGTGAAAAGCGTGATATTTTTATTTTGTTCAATAAATCCACACATTCCTTTAGATTTAATTTTTTTTTTAAACATGTTATAATCTAATTTTCCCTCTATTGTGCCTCAATTTCAATAAAAACATACTAAGCTCTTGGTGGATATAGGGTTAATTTTTTATTTTAATAGATATTTGATGTACATGTATAATACTATAATTTTTGACATGTTTATTTGTTAGCGTGATTAACTTTATTCTAATGAATAATAGTTTTATTATTTTAACTATGTGTATTGTACATATAACGTCATGAGAAGAACATTAATTTTGAATGGAGAAATGATAACAAAATAATTATTTTCTCAAAATTGATTTTGTTTTATGGATTCAATTTCAATTAAAATAGTCCAAATATATCTCAAGATTTCCGTACATGTATGATGAATTCCAATTAAAATATTACTTAGTTTGACCTAATACAACTACCTTATTGATTATTATATCAAATTATAAAAAGACTATTTATGTTATTATTTATATTGTATATTAAGTTTAATTTAAAGGGTATAATAGGAAGTCTACATGTTGTAAAATAAGGCTCTTTTTATATAAGTATAGATATTCCACCACCTGCGATTTGGATGCTAAGTCAAGTGAAACTATATGGTTCATATAAAGCACCGATTTTGTTTCAAGTTAAGGGCATTGTAAGAGCCTATGCAGATGTTCGAAAATTGAACGACAAACGAGCCGATCATGCACAGACAAACGAGCCGACGTCGTATTGACAATTTTACCATCGCCGGAGGCACATCGGCAACGACCATGCACAGACATACATGCATGCAAATCACGTTTTACTGCATGAGAACGTGTACAACACTAAAATAACAAAATAGGAGTATCTCACAAAGCTATGTAAAATGGTAAGATCTGAAAGAATTAACCTTAGATACTATAGTAAAATGGTAAGAAACTATGAATAGAGCATTAACTTGTGAATATTATTAGGGTTTTGGTTTCTAAATTTTTTAAGATTGCGAAGTTCATTTACATACTTATCTAATGGTAAAAGGATTATATTTAAAGTAGTACATCTGTACATGTGTGGGACAAATTGCATGCACGTATTAAATTCACTTAATTTTGTATACGGTACAAAGTACGTATAATTTTGGATGGTTATACTTTTACCCGTAATAAGGCTTTATTAGAGGGTGATTGGCCATTTATTCCGATATGCTATAACTGCAATACGTAAAACATACGTAGTAATAATAATAATATCAAGAGTTACAACCTAAGCCTAAGTTCTCCGTCTTCTTGTCGTTGTTGATCGTCTCCGATGCGCGCTGTATCCAACGCCAAGAAAGAATTCTACAAACCACTTTGGCCTTCCGTATCGAATAACATAGAAATAACCGATACCAATCCCCACTATTAATCCAAATCCATACCCCAACACAACACATTGCCAACCAAATCCATTCACAAAACTAGAATCGCCGTCGTCGTCATCCTCATCATCACCACCACCTTCTTCCTCCGGCTGCCTCGGTTCACCACACTTTTTCGTCAGAGGAAACCTACACAGTCCTACATTCCCCACATACGAGCTATTCTCGAACGTGGAAAACTGAGTAGACTGTGGTATCGGCCCCACAAGGTTATTCACCGAGAGGTTTAGTTTCGAAAGAAACGTCAACCTAGCCAGCTCACTCGGGATATTTCCATCCAGTCTGTTGGAAGACAGGTCTAACGATTCGAGCACATCCATATCTCCAATAGATGCAGGAACATGCCCTGTTAGGGTATTGTGAGACAAATTCAAATACCTCAAAGAAACAAGTTTCCCTATCGAAGAAGGAATCGTCCCAGAAAAGTTGTTGGAGGACAAGTCCATGGTAGTAAAGGTGTCGAGCAGTCGCTGCAGCAACAGATCCAAACCTTTCAAGGTGAACTTGTACTCTATAAACGATCGGAACCAGGTGTTTTCGCCATTATTATCCTCTGCGTTTATCATTCCTCGAAAGTTGTTGAAATAAACTTCGGGAAAAGAGCCAACAAATTCATTATGGGATATGTCCAACACTTGCAACTTGGGAAACGGATGTTGCTCCGTGGTCTTCGGGATGTCTAACATTGTTCCGTTGAACTTGTTAGACCTCAAGACGAGCACACGGAGCCGGGGGAGTGTTCCCATCCAAAAGGGGAACGCGCCTCGGACTTGGTTATCACCGACGTCGACACCTTCCAAACTCGTGCAGTTGGCTAGGGTTTGGGGCAACTCTCCCTCCAACTTGTTGCCGTTGAGATTGAGTGACTGAAGTGTGCATCCCTTTGTGAATGTGGATGGAATGAGGCCAGTCAGTTGATTTGCACTCACGTGAAAGACCAACAAAGATGTGCTCAAGTTACCCAAACACTGTGGAGCTGCTTCCAAATTGTTATTTGACAAGTGTAGAATCTCAAGGGACCTCAAGTTGCAGGTAGATGATGGAATCTCTCCGGTTAATTTGTTGGTAAAGAGTACGAATTCTTTCAGCTCCGATAGATTTCCGATGTTGGATGGTATTGGCCCTGATCAAATATTAACATGATCAGCCGTTAAGTATGTCTACAGTAGGTTTGGTATATAACGGTTCTGTACGTATATAAAAAGAATGTTACCTGTGAAACTATTGTAATGAAGCCACAACTTGCGAATCGCTGTCATGTTCTCCATTTCTCTCGGCAATCGTCCATCGAGTCTGTTGCCACCGAGATTCAGTTCCTCCAAGTTATTAAGATTAGTTATAATTTCTGTTGGAATATTACCTGTCAAAATTAAGATAAAAATTTCGTTATCACGCAAAGAAGTACTCCCTTCTCGACCCGCCCCACTCTAGACGACTCATTCCCTTTTGGCACGGTAATTAATAAGAAAGTATCTAGTTTGAAATGTGTCGCTGTTAATAAATGAAATACTAGTTGTTTATGAATATAATTACTATTATTTTCTAAAAAGGAAACGAGTCATGCATGTATGCTAGAATTATAGTACTGTATGTTCTATCAAAGTATCTACGTATAACAATTCATGATCTGATTAGTTGGCAAGACGCTTCCCTCAAATTAATAAATTTGAAGTCCGAATCACTAATTCGGACTTGTTCGCGACGTTTAAAATTCAGAAACCGTACCAGTCAAGTAATTGCCGCCAAGCTGTAACAGTTGAAGAGCAGTCATGTTCCCAATCTCTCTTGGTATCGATCCAACAAATTCATTCTCTCCAAGCATCAACCTTATCAAATTATCAAGCTCCCCAATCTCTTTTGGAATACGACCTGTCATGCATGAGAGGCCAGTTTAATCGGTTATAAAATACTTCGTCCGTCCCTTTATAAACGTTACGTTTTTACGAAGCGTAACATCTATAACATCTATATAGACTTGTGATTAATACAAGATCTTAATTAATTAATTACCGGTAAATGCATTATTGGATAAGCCTAATCCCAAAAGTAGTTTCAAGTTCCCAATTTCCCTTGGCAGGACTCCGGTAAGCCTGTTGCTCGACAAGTCAATATATGCCAAAGAAGTTCTATTAAAAATTGTCGATGGCAATGTACCTGTCAGGTATATGAAAGAATGCGTCAGTGACATGATGATTAAGAAAAGAGAAAAGGTACTCTACTCACTGTAGACACTTCGTCTCATTCCTCATTAAGAAAATTTATTGAAAATGGGAGGAAAATATATACTCACTTCGTCTCACTTCAGTTGTCCTGTTTTATTCGATACGAGATTTTAGGCGCAACGTTAAAAGGAAAAGTATGGGATATGTTATGGTTAATTCATTCTATTTTAGAAAATATGACTGTTGAAGTGGGAAAACGTCTCAATATAGTAATCCTTCCGTCCCACTTCAATCATCATGTTTCATTTCGACATGAGATTTTAGGCGCAATGTTAATTTTTTTAAATTAAAAAAAAATGATGGTTAATTCTTTTTAGTTATTTTAAGAAACAATACAATCTGTATAGAATGACTATATTAAGAGAGCAGAACGATCGAAATAGGATGAGAGCCTATACATAACTACTGAAATGAAACGAAAATGAGTATCTCTTACCATTTAAAAAATTGTTGAAAATGGAGATCACACGAATTTCCGGTATGTTTCCAACTTCCATCGGCAGTGGTCCATTAAAAGCATTATTATCCAATCTCAACTCCTTTAAGTTTGGAAGCAGCCCAACTTCTTTCGGATTACCTGCAGTAATGCTGACCTATTAGATAGCTCTAATTCGTAGATAATATCCTCTGTCCAAAATTCGATATTTCAATTGTGTACCAGATTTTAAATTTGACTATTAACTTCATCATACTCTCTATAAAATATACTATAAACATTTATAAATGAAAATGAAAACCCTAAAAATATATCGAGTTTTGGAATTATCAACTACTCCCTCCGTCCCTCGTAAAATAATATTTTTTCCTTTTTGTTACGTTCTTAGTAAACGGATATGTTTCCTTATATTTGGTAAAATACTAAAGGAAACACATTTTTTACACATGCACTCTCCACTTTAACACACAAACTCGCCCTTTCTTGATTCTCGTGTCCGAAAAGAAACGTATCATCTTGTAGGATAACTTTACTAATGAAAATTTAAAACCTAAAAAATAATTATGAAATTTAAAAGTATCATTTTAAAGTAAAGTTTCCTGAAAAAAATGCCTATCTAATCAGAACTGATGTACACGATTGTAGCACGAAAGTTAGGACGAAATATAAAAGTATAAAAGAGTTTTGAGATTCATACCACTCAAATTGTTGCGTTCAAGGCTTAATAAGACAAGGGCTGTGAGGTTACCAATTTCTCTTGGTAATGGCCCCAACAGTTGGTTGTCACTCAACCCCAAATTCTCTAGTGAAGAAATGCCGAAAATTTTTGCAGGTAAAATGCCTGTCAATTTGTTTTCAGGCATGGCCAACTGCTGTAAGTTGTTGAGATAACCAACTTCTTCTGGAATCTCACCTGTAACGTCGTGTAATTTGTAAAATATATACTTCCGATACAAAATTTATTAAAAATTTCACTCCTTTTTTCTTCAAAACACTACTAAAAGAAATGATATGTTGCTACAATAGCATACACTACACTTTAAAAAATGTCGTTATAACATATTTAAAAATGCAAATTGTTAACACTGCATTTCGCTAAAACAGTAATATAATATTTTTCAGAGTAAAAACTGTCACGACGAAATATTTAACTTTACACTTTCATCTATTATTACAATATTGGCATATACATGACTTTCGAAATTCATTGTAAATAAAGTGTAACAATAATTATTTTATTGCGACATTTTTAAGTGTCTTTATAAGCAGAATTTATACTAGTGAAATCTTTAGTGTCTCTTTCACCTTTCACATGTTCACAGTTTTTAGGGTTTTTCTATTTTAAATAAGAGCTCATATATAAAGTTACAATCATACCCTTGAAACATCACCGCCGTACATTTTTAACACATTACCACAAATTATATTGATATTGATAAATTGAAATTGAATGGAAAAAAATACTTACAAATTAGAAAAGAAAAGAAAAGATAAATCATATTCGGATCAAGATTAATACACAATTCAGGATATATGATTGCATGCAGTTACTTTTAATTGTTCAATTGAAAGAATACATATAGTTTTCAAAAAGCCATGATTATTCAAACAAATAATTACTCTATTCGTCATCTATTTATTGTCACTCTTATTATATTGTATGGGACGACATCCATTCATTGAACCTTTTAATTTTAGGACGTAGGTCCCATAATCATTTTAATATTTTATCAATCTACTTTTTACACTTTAACATTATAATACATTTAAAATATTGGATGCACTCATAATTATTTTACTTTTACACTTTAGCACGTTCATTTATTAATATATTATCAAAATGCATAAAATCTTGTGCCCTAAGTTTTGGGTCACATGACGAGGGGAGTATGTATAATAATCCCAAATAGGAACATAATTGGAGGTAAAGGAATCAAACCGAACTACATTAATCCACTGTTCTCAAATTTGTGTTTCAATCTTTGTACCTAAGTTAATTAAATTGCGTAGTTTCTTTTTGATGCCGCAAATTTAAGAATCTCTTAAACTATTAAATCTACTTAGTTTTAACTTGAGTATACAATTAAAACACAAGTTTTTGAAGACATAAAATCCCATCCCGCATTAACTCATTTATAATTAAAAAAATGGAAATCATAGCAAATTAAAGCTATGATGATAAGATCTTACCTACTAAATTGTTGGCACCGAAATTCAATATTTGAAGCATTGTCAAGTTCCCAATTTCTCTTGGCACTCGCCCACTGAGATTGTTGTTGTAAAAGGTGAAAAACTCAAGCTTGGAGCATTCCTCCAAACCAGTAGATGGTATCTTCCCATACATCTTGTTGTTGGAGAGGCGAAGTTTCTTGAGGTTTACGTTGCGTTTGCACATATCATGGGGTAGCCTACTTGACAGACTGTTGTTCCTCACAGGGGCGGAGCTAGCTATATGGCAGTGGGGTCCGGTGACCCCACTGGAATTTGAAAAAAGAAGAAGGGTATTTTAGTAATTTCAGAATAATTGATTAAAAGTATTAAAAATTAGTAGTATTTATAAATTTTCCTCGAGAAATTCAAGAAAAAGTCATGCCCTTCCAATCTCATATTCTCATTCTAGTTCAATTGTTGCTGCCATCTCCTCTCGTCAATACTAATCCACCGAAGGAGTTTTCACCGCCACTGGCACCGAGCCATGAGCGAGCCTTCCGAAGCTCTTAGGCCAAGCGGCTGACGGTGACCCCCCTGCGTCGAAAGTCTAGCTCCGCCCCTGGTTCCTCAGATCCAAAACTTCCAAGGTTGACATGTTGAAGACGGACGACGGGATGGGACCGTGGAATGAGTTCATGCTCATATCTAGCGAAACGAGGGAAGAAAGATTCCCAATTTCTGGTGGGAACATTCCGACAAGACCCATGCTCGAGATGTTCAACTCGGTCACTCTACGGAGACGAGGATCGTTGCCACAAGTTACTCCGGTCCAACTACAGACATCAGTTTCGAGGGTCCAGTTTTTGGTGAGTATGTTATGAGGGTCTGAAGTGATGTGAGATTTTAAGGCTAGGAGTGAAGAACGGTCTATGGTGTTGGCTGAGCTATAATGAAGTAGGAGTAGTAGGAAGAGTAGCAGTGAAAGAAGGGGCTTCGTACTCAACTGCAGGGATCTATCATCCATTACGATCGATGGAGGGGCTATGAAAATTTGGAAATACAATGGCTAATATATAAGGCTGTTTTAGAGAGTAAAAAGATAAGTATCGAAAACTGGGAAGAATTTCGAGTTTTGCTTGTTTGGACATAGAAGATTTAAGCTACTATTAGTATATATATATATATATATATACTAGCTGAGATAACGTGCGTTGCCCGTGAAACTGAATTTTTTAATTATTATGTGAGATTTTAGGGCTAGAAGTGAAGAACGGTCTATGTCTATGGTGTTGGCTGAGCTATAATGGAGGAGTAGGAAGAGTAGCAGTGAAAGAAGGGGCTTCGTACTAAATTGCAGGGATCTATCCATTAGGCTTGGTCGATGGAGTGGATATGAAATGGAGGTAGTATGTGACTAAATTGCAGGGATCTATCGCATCTTTTATGAGTTTCAGCGTTAGCGTTGGGGCAAATGGGGAAAGCTTTTAATTTCGAGTAAAATTGATAAATTGATTTGAAAAGTCAAGTCAATGGTAGGCAACAAATTATAGTAATTTCTACGTAATTATAATTATTTGACAACATTATTAGTTGACTCTAGCTGTGGTAAATGTAATTCTCAAGTTAATGCCAACATTGTCTTCTAATCACACATTAATTCAAGCTAGTTACATCATAATCACTGTGTTCTTTTGACGTAGAATATATAGCTATAGTAGTATTTATATATTAGTTTATTTATATTTAATAGTTAGAGTTTTATTTATATTAATTGGGCCTTTTGGTTTTAGCCTGTAATTTCATTATGTACTGTGGGAGTCGAATTTCGATTTAAATTTAGGGTTAATTTATATTCACTTCTTGTAGTCTTCCGGTATTCAATTGTGAATCAACGGAATATCACCTTATTCGGTGTTCTCTTCCGGTACCGAAAGACCCAATTAAATAAAACCCTTGCTATTAAATATAAATAAACTAATATATAAGATACTAGTATAACTATTATCCATCATCTATTTAATTATTTTATATTCAAGTGTATGTCCCACCGTTTAATGAGTTTGACCGTTACCTTGGGGCAAATGGGAAAGCTTTAATTTTGAGTAGAATTGATAAATTTATTTGAAAAGTCAAGTCTATGCTAGGCAACAAATTTCTACGTAATTACTATAATTAGTTGATAAGTTACATCAAAATCAGCGTGTTCTTTTTAGTTATTTTATATTCAAGTGTGTGAAATGATTAGGGGTGTCTAAGCGGGACGGGGCGGATTACCCGCCCCGTTTTCGTCGGGTATCCAAACCTAAATAAGGTTAAAATGCATTCCGCCTTCCGCCCCAAATGGATAATTCGGGTATCCAATACTCGAGATTCGGGTGATTCGGATAGTTTTCGGGTATCCAAACTACCCGAATAATAATAGAGATAATAGTTAAAAATACCCACTTTTATAACAAACATAACTTTTATACCCACAATTTAAGAAGTATAAATTTTATACCCATTTTCAATTGAAATGTCAAAAATACCCTCCCCTTTTCAAATAAAACAAAATTGAAGTTAAAAATAAATAAATATAATCTATAGTCGTGGGACCCACCCCTAATAAATCCAAAATTTAAGATTCATCTACCCCACCCTCCTCTCTCTCTCTCTCTCTCTCTCTCTCTCTCTCTCTCTCTCACACACGATTCCTCTTCACATTTTTACACGACCAGAAATTACCCCCAATCGGAAAAAAAAAATTACAGTTGCCGTCGCCGTCGCCGATATGTCGAACCAAGACGAAGCAGGGACCTCCAACCAAGCCCCTCCACGCCGACGGAGCGCCTCCCGTCGTCGGCAGCAACAGCCGGCGGAGGAGCAGCCGGCGGTGCCCCCGGTTTACCCCGACCCCCCACCGCCGGTATGTCCTTTTCTTTATTGAATTACGTTCAATGTAAAGAAGCATGAAGCATATTATGGTTTCGAGCACTTTGTGTAATAAGCGTGGAGCATGTTATGGTTTGAATCGAATTTTATTTGTGTAAAATTTAAAATTTAACTGTTATTGTTCATAGGTACACGATTGAATTTATGATTCAATCATGTACTACACGACATAAATCAAAATTCCAGTCGTGTAAAGTCAACAATTTTGACTTTTCAGTCAAAATTGTTGACCTTACACGACTGAAATGGAGTTTCAATCGTGTAGTACACGACTGAAATGCAAAATCAGTCGTGTACTCTGCCGTGTGCAATGCATGAAAATTTCAATTTTTTTTTTATTCATTTTGTTTCTTCTCGATTTGCAGCCTAGGTTTCAATGGATGAGGGGCCGTATGCAAGGGTTTAGGGGGCAAATTAACCTCTACATACGGGACGACGTGATCCAGTCGATCCCAAGGGTGTTGCGTCGCGTAGGCGGGCAACGCTTGGTCGAACGATTCGAGCAAGGGCCGTTTCGATACCTCCTCGAAATTCGGAGGAGCGGGAGTGCGAACAACGCCCTCCACGAGCTTCTAGCCCGAGAGCTCGAGGATGAGTCGATTCCCGAGATGGAGAGGTGGTTCCACGTCGGTGGCCGGGACATACGCTTCCGTGCCCAAGAGTACGCCATTGTGACGGGGCTGGCTTTCGGGGAGTCGGCATTCAACCCTAATGGCCGGCACGACCCTCCCAATAGGAGCATCCTCCACACGAAATACGGGGGCAAATCCCCTAGGATAAATCAGTTGAAGCAGGACTTCAACGACGATAAGACTGTACTGGGCACGGAGGACCAGTATCTGAGGGCGGCCAACCTGCTCATGTACTATCTCATGTTACTCGGCCACGACAACCCGACGATCGAGGACTGGGCATGGCACCTGGTGGAGTTCGAGGAGCAGTGGGATTCATTTCCATGGGGAGCGTGGTCGTTCCAGATCCTCCACTACCAGCTGCACGTGATGAAGAGGGACCTTGGCCTCATTACGAGCTTGCGGGGTGCCTATCACCTGTACGGGCCGGTCTGGGCCCTGAACATTTGGGCCTACGAGGCGATCCCCCTAATGGGGCAAGCATGCGGCCGACGGGATCGTCCGACACTGTCCCCCGCCCTTTTTTTTTCTTTTTTTTTTTTATTTTTTTTTTCTTTTTTTTTTTATTTTTCAATTCGTGGGGCTCAATTGAGTTGGAATCACTGTACTTTCATACATTGTGCAATCTTACGATTCGATCACGTTACGTGAATTACACGTTTGTAAGAACATTACGTTCGTAAGTTAGTTCTAGATCAAACGTAACCTTAGTAGTTAGACTATATAAGTGACTCTCACTCTATACTTCATACTTACATAAGATATCCTTCGTTTCAATTGATTTTGGCTTAATTATGACATAACTTGCGTTATTACACGTTTATAAAACTTAATAGACTCGAGATACACGAGAAAATCAAATGAAACACAATAATTTTTTGAATTTTGGCTTAATTTTGACTTTTTGGCATTAATTTTGACTTCTCACGAAAAGGGTACACGGTATATTTCAATTGAAATCGTGTAGAGTCAACAATCGTGTAGAGGGCATTGACTTTTATTTAATTTTGACTTGTTTGACTTTACACGGTTAATATGTAATTTTTACCGTGTATACACGGTCAAAAATAAGATTTGACCGTGTAAAGTCAATTTCAATTTTGACTTTTTTTTTTTTACTTTACACGACTAATATGATAATTAAACCGTGTATACACGTTTAAATCAACTTCATTGTCGTGTAGTTGGCCGAAGGTATCCATTTTTTAACACAAAAAAACTCAAATTGTCACCAAATGATCAAATCAAACACAATCTGATAAGATTACATCCAATAACATTCTTAAACATCCAAAAACGTTCATTAACATCCAAAAACGTCAATTTGTGTAAAAAAAAAAATGAAAATATAATCAAGCATCGGTATCGTACGGACATCGGGGCCTAGTATGCTCCTCGCTCTTGCAAATGCTACATTTTTTCTTACCTCTTGGACGTCGAGGGGGAGCATTTAGATCAACTCCGGAAATGGGAAGCGAGGCTTGGCAACTCCGTCGCTTGTGCCTGTATTGTCTGCATCTTGAACACCTTTGTCGGTTCGTTGGGATTCTCCTTCAACGGCCGATCGAGCTCTTGCCATCGGTGGTCATCCGGCTTGCCTAGGTACAAGAGGGGGTAGCACCCTCCATCGTGAAATGAATTCGGGAACACTCCACATCTCGGGATGAGGAACCGGTTGAATTTGAGGAGAATACGTAGCAACTAACGTGGATTGCCCGAAATAATGGCTCACGTAGTCAGTTGCCCGCCCACCGGAGTGCCTGTAACAACATACAAAAACGTTTAGAAATCCGATTGAAATACGACAAGCATGAAACTAAAATAAAACGAGAACTAGTCGTACCTTATCGCCGCACAAGCGTGTCGACAAGGGATGCCGTCTAACTCAAACTCACGGCATTCGCAAGTCGAGTTTTGGAGATCGACGAGATAAGTCTGCTTTTCACCTTCGACTCTCCAAAGGGTGGGCGTAGGCGTTCCTCTGACGGAGTAGCGACGGCCCCATTCCGACGATGCTGACATCTTCGTATAGGCATTCTCGGTGAGTTCATGTTGGCGAGCTAGGGCACTAGTCCGATGTTCGTCGAACCACTTCTCGACGACTATCCGATACACCTCGATCATGGCACAAATCGGGAGTCTCCGAGCCCACAACAACCGAGCATTCATGGTCTCGGCGGGATTCGAAGTCATGAAGCTCGTACGTCGGACGGGACACTTGCACCTTGCCACCTCGGCAGGCCAATGTCGCTCAACCTCCTGTAGATCCCGCCTCCCTCCCTGCTTAGGTCCCTCAGATTCCCCCAATATTCATCGAATTGGGAATTTCGATAGGCATAGGCTGCAGACTCGAATATAGCCCCCGCATGCCTTCCGTACCTAACGAAATTCCTCTGGAGGTGAACGAAGCAGAGGCCGTGAGCAGCATGTGGAAAGACGGAGTCGATCGCATTTGCGATGCTCACGTGCTGATCGGATACGATCAACAAGTCCGAGGGCG
This sequence comes from Thymus mandschuricus, assembly GCA_029379335.1. Classification (NCBI taxonomy): domain Eukaryota; kingdom Viridiplantae; phylum Streptophyta; class Magnoliopsida; order Lamiales; family Lamiaceae; genus Thymus; species Thymus mandschuricus. Next base: position 24,101,843 of record CM057071.1, on the reverse strand, counting down.
CCCCGAAACTCTCTCGCACTTTGGCCAAGAACCACGTCCAAGATTCGTCGTTCTCTATCGGACCGAATCCAATGGCAAGGGGGGACACTTGCTCGTTCCCGTCTTTCGTCACCGCCACAAAGAGAGTCCCCTTATTCTTCCCCTTCAAGTGCGCCCCGTCTAATACGATCACGGGGCGTAGCAAACCATTTTTGAATGCCTCGATGGAAGGACCAAAGGCGAGGTAGAAGTAGGTCAGACGGTCGGTGGCGTGGGAGGTGTGGATGTCGTACTCGGTGCCCGGATTCATCTCCTTCAACAGGTAGAGGTAAGAAGGGAGCCTCTGATAAGACTCGTCGAAGGCACCGTACGTCATCTCTATAGCGACGTTCCTCGCACGGAGAGCGAACGGGTAGTCAATCTGAATACCGTACTCACTCCGTAGCTCGTCCACCATCTCCTTTGGCTTCAACACTGCGCCCTCGGTGATCAATCGACGAGCGTAGAATGCTCCTAATACCATGGCCGACACCTGTCGTTTGTTGTTCGAATTTAAATCAACTAGACACGTGTGATCGGCCTCGTACTTCTTGATCACCCAAATCCCGCCTTTCTGCGTTGCATTCAACTTGAACTCGCAATCCTTCCCCGAAGTGCACCTAAAACCCACACGGCCTTTGTCGGAACGAGGGATACAATACTCCTTCCGGAGATCCATGTGCAGCAATCCGACGGCTATATGCAAGTCATCATTCTTCTTGAAGTATCCGTCCTTTCGCAACTGACCCAAGGCCGGTGCCATGTCGGGATCGATCCATCCTAAAGGGAGCGCGGTGTCTAGATCGACGTGCGGTATCAACCAATGTCGAACCGCCTCCTCGTTAGCACGAGCACGAGCTTCGTCGTCACGGGGCTCTTGTTTTTGTGAGTGCATGCTACGAAGCCCGATAACCCTATCAATGTGGCCGGGCTCGCGGATCCATGCTCCGAATTCAGACGTTAGGCTCTCAAATAATTGGGATCGTTCCTCCACATTCCTTGCTTCCTCGCCCTCGGACTCGAGAGACTCTTCTTCCGACTCCAGATCTTCTTCGTTGCCTACTTCAGCTTCAAATGCATTTGAACTCGGCAACGGCTCCTCTTCGACGTTATGGTTCTGAAAAATCGTCGATCGTTGGGTAGTATGGGCTGCCCGATTTGCTCTACTAATGACGTAGATCGTCGACATCTCCCTTCTCGCGATGCACATTCTAAGCAACTCCCCGGTGCTCTTTAAAACGGCCTTCACCGTCTCCCGCTCGTTGAGGTTCGTCAAATGGAATAGCAAGTACTCTGATTCGTCACCCAAGTAAAATTGAATGTCTCGTACTACGTTTTCATAGCTCAAACTCGATATGGGATAAGTGACGAGAAAAGAGTCTCCTCCTACGTACGATATTCCCTCCCAACGACCGCTATGACGGATAAGAATTCTCTGATCACCCATCTCCATCTGTACAAAAAAATAAAAAATAAAAATTAATAATCTGAAATTTTTTTGTTCTTGAATACACGGTTGAAAGGTGAATTCAACCGTGTATACACGGTAGAATTACACAATTTGTCGTGTAAAGTCAACAATTTTGACTTTCAATCGTTGATTTTGTTGACTTTACACGACAAATTGTGTAATTCTACCGTGTATACACGGTTGAATTCACCTTTCAACCGTGTACTTAAGAACAAAAAAAAAATTCTATTTTTTTTTCCGCATATTATAAATAATAAATAGAGAAAATCGAATATTACCTTGGTATTTGTCTCGAAAAAACATCTTGAATCGATTCCAAATTTTCCAGAAATTCGAGAATGCCTACAAATATTCTCTCTCAACAATTTTTTCAAATTTAGTGTTGTGATGAAATGAATTATGTCTATGCTATTGCTATTGTTTTCTCACTTTTTCTGATTTTTCAATTAATGTTATGCTAACAACCTCTACTTTGAAGGAATTTGGCAGATTTGGTGGTTGAAAGTTAATAAATGCAATTTAAGATTGTACGTAAGATTTACACGTCAATCTCCTATCCGAGGTTTCTTTTACGTAAGATTTCGTGACCTCCATTTTTTTTTTATTATTATTATTTTTTTAATTTCCACGTCAGACATGGATTGAAATTTTCCAATACACGAAAGTTCAATCGTGAATTGAGAGAGTGAGATCGTGTACAACAAAAATTGAATTGAATTTTATGGTGGGCCCCACGTTTGATTTATATATTTAGTTGATTTTTTGTTTTTATTAGACAAGTGGACCCAAATAGTAAGGGTATTTAAGACATTTCAAGGCAAAATGGGTATAAAAGTTATACTTCTTATAATGTGGGTATATAAGTACTCTTTCTTATAAAAGTGGGTATTTTTAAACTTGACCCATAATAATATATAGTTTATATATTTTTTATGAAATTAAATTTTAAAATACAAATTAATAATAATCGTCAATACTTTACTAATAATATTTGTTTTAAGAAAAACAAAGTTATATGTCTCTTATTACATATAATTATAATCTTTTGAAATAAAGTGCAATCGTGACTTTGAAATTTGAAATTTCAAACTAGACAAATATAATAAGTATTAAAATTATAAAATACTACAATTAATTTAAAATTGTTCGGCGGGTATTCGGGTACTCGAATACCCAAGAAAATTTTAAAACTCATCCGCAACCCACCCCACTATCCAATTAAGCCGGGTTCGGGTATCCGCAATACCCATTCGGATTGGGTATTTTGGAACATACCCGAATACCCAAACCCATTTAGACACCCCTAGAAATGATGATCGGTGTATGTGCGCGTAAAACGTGCACGAGATCCTCTGTTGAATTTTGATGTGATACATTTTATTGTATCGATAATTACTGCTATGTTTAACAATTTTATTTCTCCAAAATCCTGCATTTCTGTTTAAGCAATTCGTTAGCTGATTTGGAAACGGTTTTTTTCACACACGGCGATGATGTATATATATATATATATATCAATGTAATATAGGATGTTATACCGAAATTAATTCATTCGGCTGAAATGACGACTACGATTGTCCGTGTGAACGAGAAGTCGTTTAAGACTTGACATCACTCACACAATTTTCCTATTCACACCACATGATCATGCATGTTTCCTCGATCGTAACCTCTCTATTATTGTAGCTGAAACATTCAATTGGCTAAACCGTGTCAAAAACTTTACTCAAATTAATCTATATACTCCCTCGTCTTATATAAAAGGGTATATTTTCTTTTTTAGTACGTCCCCAGTAAAATGATACATTTCATGTTAACATATGCTCAGTGGCGAAAGCAAAAAAAATTGATAGTAGGGGCTTCGCTAGTTTCGAAAATTTTATTTCAGTTGAACACGTGTTTCTCTCTACTTTCAGCCCCTTCTCATCGTTCACCCTTAACAATTTTCTTCTTCCACAACATCAAAACCATAAGGGCTGAAACATAATTTCATCAATTTTTCCTAATTTTATAGTATTAAAAAATTAGAAAGAAAAAAAAATTGGGTTAGGGGCTTAAGCCCCTTGCCCTCACTGAGTAGATCCGCCACTGCGTACAAATATGCGAAAAATGCTAATTATGTATCATGCTTAAGTACGTAACCATGCTTGTTTTATGTTTTATAAAACTTTATACTTGATGCAACTAATATATAAGTTAATATTGATCTTATATTTTATTAAGAATACAGGTTGAAATCACTTTCGATTTTTTACGGTCATAACTTATTTTATATGAACCAAATTGTATAGTATATGATTTCTTTAATAGTAGTGGTAAATTTGAAAGATTCCATATGATTTTTTTAACAACATAAATTTAAAGGTCGCACCATAGAGAATTCGAACTTGAAACCTTTGAACTCGATACGTAATCCACTACACTTAGGCCAACGCACACTACGGAGACGATTTTTCTTTATAAAGTTGAGCAATTGACAAAATTGATAGTCTACCTAACTAAGAGCATCTCCAAGGGCAACACTAAAATAGTGTTGAGCACTATTTTAGTGCAGAGTTTTGCTCCAACAGTCCGCACTAAAATAGCGAAATTATAGTGCAATGAACAGTGTTCCCCTAAATATAGAGTAACACTATTCACTGCACTATAATTTTGTGTTCATCATTTTGTGCTCGTGTTTGTTTGCGATTTTTATTTGTGGTGTAGTATTTCAATTTAGTTTGTTTTGTTGTATGAGTAATAATTTTATTTTTTTTCTTTTCACAATTTAATTTGATATATGCTTATTTGTTTTGTGTGTATCAAATTTTTTTAATTATTTTTTTTTTGTTCTTTTCACAAATTATCGTATGTTACTTGTAATAATTTAACTAATTTTTCTCTTCTTTTTAAACTCTATGTATAATTTACGTGTGATACAAATATATATACAAAATGATTGTATAAATTAATGAAACAAAATATAAAAACAAAAATGCATTAATAAGAAAAACGTAAAATTACATAACATTGTCAAATTAAAGTACAAAACAAACTACACCATGCATGGGAACATACGTTAATATAAAACTGAAAAAATTAAAGATACATTTTTTCCCCTAATAATCCGAAAGTCCATCTCCACTTCCTCCGGCACCGGGAAATAAATTCCGAAACATATCAAAACCGTGAGCGTTGCCTTGTTGTGTGTTTCTTCGTTTCCGCATAATTTGTTGTTGCTCCAACCGGAAGTAATTTTATAATTTATTAAGAATGTAATTTTAATTGTTTGCAATATCTACTTATTTTATCTTAATTAAATGAGTTAAGATTTAGATCATTGTCATTTTTTTTAATCATGTTCACATTTTATTAAAAAAATGAATGAAAAGGGATATTTTGAAATATTCCTTTTCTGCTGTATTTTAGTGCGAACTGTTGGAGATGAGTTACTGTTTCTGCACTATTTTAGTGATAGTGCTGCTGGAAAATAGGGGAAACTGTTGGAAATGCTCTAAGGGGGGTGTATTCAATTAAGATTCTGCAGGATTTTTATAGACTTTGAAAAGTAGGTGGATTTTTATAGACTTTTAAAATCCATAGACTCTGTGCAGAGTTTGACTGACTCTATTTATTGATTTTGATGGATTTTCATGGACTTGCAGTATTGTGGAATATATTTTTTTAATTAATTTCCATGGATTTCCATAGACTCCGACGCTGAACTATTGTAACTATCTATTTATCTAAATAAATGCATATGAGTCACATTTTTAAATAAATAAATAAAATTATCTATATTATTTGAAAAAAAAACCAATAACTTTATTCAAATTGTTTGAATATGTTTGTAGGGAGTATCAAAATTCATCAAATTATATCATCTTTCAAAACAAGAATTGAATTTTAAAGAAAGTTCAATTAATGTATTTCTAATAAAAAAAAAATAATACTCTTATTTTTCCGTTCAAATGTTATATTTTAGTTTAGTCATTATTTAATTCTCTGAACCTTAAAAAACGTAGCAATAATTTAACCATAAAAAATTAAAATGAAAGTTGAGATTTAAAAGTTACATGTTCGAATTTTATAAGAATGATGGATTTTATGAAAATATTGATTTTCAAGCAAACTCATATAGTTAACAAATTTTTGGTACTAGATAGTCATAATTTGGATGTCTTTTAAAATAAATTATAATTGTTTGGAGAAAAGATAAAAAATATGGAGGATGGTGGCGGAAAATGGTGACTTTTTTTTTTTTTTTTTTTTTTTTTTTTTTTTTTTTTTTTTTTTTTTTTTTTTTTCTGAGAATCTGTAGAAATCTTTGGGTTTTATAAAAGATTTTGAAAAGTGAAATCTCTTTATATTTTAAAAAAAGAATCCAGCAAAATCTATAGACTATTAAAATCCATGGACTGTTGAATATTTATAGATTTTTTAAGACTTAAAAAAGTCTGCATTGAATATCTCATGATTTTTAAAGACTTTATAAAATTTGAATTGAATACCTACAGATTTCTAAAATCCATAAAAATCCTGCAGAATCTGAATTGAATACAGACCAATAATGACGTCTCGCTTTCATTATTAATGAGGAAGACTTGGGTGCATCACATTTCCTTTAATTTTTCAACTGTTTTCCCCATTAATTTAGTACTCAATATTTAATTAATCTTAATAGTATGGATTAAGCAGTAAATTAATTTTATAAATTACAAGGGAAGTCTAATGAATTCTAAGAGCAAATAATAAACATAAACACTTTTCATATACACTACTTGCACACTTGATGTGATAGTGTTACGTCTTCATTTTTATTTACCAGGATTTAGTTTTTAGGGTATATGTTTAAACTATTTTATGTGATGTATAAATGATGAGAAAGTAAATTATGTACTCCCTCTGTCCATTTTATCAATGACATTTTACTATTCATTCTGTGTCTACTTTATGAAAAAACAAATATCACAATAAATTGGAAAGAATATACTCCCTGTGGTTTTAAGATAAAACGTTTTAAAATGTATTTTTGTTCGTTAATTTGTTTCCTTTCTAAGAATCAAGACTAGTATATGGATAAGGAAAGATGAATTAACTAAGTGAGCACGAGGATGAGGAAGTATTAAACTCGGAAATTCTTATGCGGGTGTAAGCATACAACACTCACCCCTCATATATGATTATTATATTAATATAAGAGGGGGAAAATAAAATACAAAATATGGTATAAGAAAATCAAATTAAGGACACACATTTAAAAAACACAAAAAATACCCATTTTGATGCGAAATGACACAAATACCCTTACTAATAGACTTTGACTTTTACTAGTCAACACCACTCTTCTCTCCTCCCCTCCTTCTCCCTTTTCCACGTGTCTTTTCTGTCCTCATTATTTTTCCTTTTTTTTAAAATTTTTATTTTATTTTCGAATTTTCGAATTTCAGTTTTTTTTTTTTCCTTCTCTTTTCTGACTACTGTAGCTGTGATATTCGTATAACTTTAAGGAGGTACGAAATATAAAGAATTCGTACCGGTTATATATAAGAATTACGAAATACATATTTGAGTATGCAATTATGCAGTTATTGGTACAAATACATTCACTTCGTACTAAAGCAACTATGTATTGGTACGAATAAGATTCACTTCGTACTAAATCAACTATATATTGGTACAAAATAGATTCACTTCGTACTAAAGTCTACTGAGGAATTAAACCCTGAAACTAAAAATTAAACCTTAAAAAACATTTTAATATTAACAAAATCTGTGCAATACATAACCAATACTCCCTCCGTTCAGCTCCATTTGGCCTATAGAGTGAATAGATGTGAGGTATAAAATAATATAGCATGTCAAATAGAGTGGAACGGAGGGAGTATAAACAAACTTCATTGTTTATAATAAAAATCACAGCACATGCAGTACGAATTAGATCATTTCGAACCAGCAAATCTTAAAAAACACTTTAATACTAACAAAATCTGTGCAATACATAACCAATATGAACAAACTTCATAGTTTATAACAAAAAACACAACATATGCAGTACGAATTAGATCATTTCGAACCAGCAAATCTTAAAAAACACTTTAATACTAACATTTGTTCAAAACATAACCAATATGAACAAACTTCACAAATTTTAACCAAAACACAGCACGTGCAGTACGAATTAGATCATTTCGAACCACAAAATTTGAAAAAACAGTTTAGGAAGTACGAATTCAACATTTCGTATTTGACAAACGACTCTATATATGCCGATTAAGATATTCGTATCTTACAAACAACTCTATATAAGCTAATTATTAGCAATAAATTAAGGAAGAGGGCGCGTCACTAATTTCACATGCTTGTCCGGCTGAGCACTAATCCCTACTACAAAAGTTAAAAGTAAAAGAATAAATTAAATAAACACACACATACAAACACTCAAAGGATCAAATGGAAGGAGAGAGAGAGAGTTAGAGAGAGACATTGTACGAGGAAATGAGAGGTAACATTGTTGCATACTTGCAGAGATCCAAAACATACCCCCATTCATGAATTCTCACGGCCAGTGGTGAGCATCCTCTACCCGTTATGCCTTCCCATTTTTTTTAAAATTTTTACTTGTTGAAAAAAATCAATGTAAACTCAAATTCAAACACAAATTATGGACTACGAAGCAACAAGAATCAAACTAGTGGCTTAAATCCAATCTTAATTAGCATAAATCAATTCCAAATTCCTCGAAATCGAAGTTCAGAGAGAGATAGTGACCACCGTGGAACGCACCTACTTCTTCGACCACCACTGCCGGCGACTGCGAAGATGAAGCCGAGCTAGAGAAACTCGATCGGACAGAAATCGTCACAGTGGCTGCCTCCGCCGTCAACTTCCTCCTCCGCCGCGAACAGATCCACCACCGTACGCTTCCTCCTCTGCGCCACCGACGTACCTGCCGCCGATGAAGACCCTCAGCAGCTTCAGTTTCGACCACTCCGAGAGGCCGAGGATCCTCACCAGCTCCACCGTGAACCGCGCGTCCATGGACAGATCTCGCTCGTCGATCGGGACGCGGAACGCGCGGAGGATCGACCGCACCGCCTTGCAGTCCTCGAACGTCGACCGGACCACCCACAGGCTCGTGAAGTAGACGACTATCGTCGCCTCCATCAATTCCACTACCTTTCTTCTCACCTGCCCCATAATTCCACTATCATCAACTCGAAATTCAGAAATTCAGCTGAATCAAACCTAACTATTGAGAAAATTGTTCATAATCAAGCAGAAATTCAGAAAAACCTAGAGAGAAAAGGAAAGACGAACCTCAATTCCTCCTCCACCCTCGCCACCGCTTAATCATCCCGATCTACGTCGCCGGAGACGAAGGATCTACTCGCAGCGGCTCGATTTGTTCTCCGCCGCCGTCCACCGCGAACAGATTCACCATCGTTCACGTTCTCCTCCTCCTCCTCCTCCGCCGTTTGCTTCTTCCTCCATCGCCGCCGCTCGCAGAGAAGCTGGAGGATTCCACCGACATATCTCGATTGAAGTCGCCGGGGTGGAGGACGACATCATCGTAGTCGCTTCCTCCGCCGTCGTTCTCTTCCTCCTCCACCACCTCCGTCCACCGCGAATAGATATGTCGTCGTCCGTTTCTTCCTCCACCGCCGCAGTCGGCTTGTTTCTCCCCGTTGGATAAAAGAGATAAACAGGGGTTTATTAGAGAGAAATAGGGAGGGCGCGAGAGAAAAATAGGGAGGGCGGGAGAGAAAAATAGGTTTTAGTGAAAAAGTAAGGGTATTTGTGTCTTTTCGCATCAATTTTGGGTATAATTTAGTTTTTTGTGTTGATGACTTACTATTGATTTCCTTATGTTAAAGTGGGTAGTTTATTATATTAACTCTTAATATAATACCTCACATATTATCCTTTTATATATAATAGCAAAGCGGATTCGGAGCACCACGTTAATTCACGTGCCTACGTGGCGCTTCCTATATTCTCCGTTCCTATTTATCTAAAAATTCAATTTTTTATAATAAAAAATATTATCTAATTATTATATAATTATCATTATTAATAATATTATTATTATATCTTTAATAGTTATCTTCAATATTATTCTATTCATACATGAATAGATTTTAATATATTATTTCGCTAAAAAAAAGATTTTAATATATTATTTGTTTATTTATTTATAATAAAATAACAATAACAATTACAATTCTATATAATAGAAAAAATAATAGATTTTACATGTTATGCAAATATGATTAGCATTTATTTGTAGTATTATGCAATAATTAGTAAGTATTTAACCGAATGCTTTATATATTATGTGTTTTTATTAATATTATGAAATTGGTAGTAATTTAATACTATCAATAATATGTGAATGAATAAAGGTAATTATATACGACTTTCTTTAGTTATATTGGAATTATGTGACTTTAAATAATAATATATTAATATTATATTATAAATAAGTTATATTTTACTATTAAATAAAAATTGAATTGTATATTTTCTTTATAATTATGTTTATTATTTATCTTTATAATTTAACTAATGCTAATATTTACATATATCAGTGAATATTGAATTATACTCCGTATATCACTTGACTTATTTTAATATTTATTTATGCGTCTTCAACATTATTCTTTTATTAGAATAAATAACGGGCCGCTTGAATTAGTTTAATTTTTTTTTTATGTTTGATTAAAAATAACACTATACAATTAATTAGGGATGTCAAACGGGCCAACCCACCGGGTTTCGGGCTAGCCCTATCGGGTTGCGGGCTTTTCGGATCGGGTTAATCGGACTTTTTTCTTTTTCTTTCGGGCTATTATTTTTTGACCCTAACCCTAACCCACCGGGTTTCGGGCTAGCCCACCGGGCCATTAAGTTTATAAAAAATAAAATTGGCATCGTATAAATATAAAAATAATTATTATTTTAGCACATACTTGTTTAAAAAAAAAATAATAATAAATTATTAAATATTGTGAATTTAACAAAAATATTTTCGAATGTCAATCTTTATTTTACTTTTCACCAAGCGGCGAAATAAAAAAACGTATAAAATTTAAAATGAAGGTTATATTTTTATTAAAAAAAATTAAAAATACTCAATAATAATTAAAAAACAACCTAATTTATCAAATTTATAAGTAGAGTAATGAAATATGTCATGAATTCATAATTTATGGTAACCCACCGGGCCAACCCACCGGGCTTTCGGGCCAGCCCTATCGAGCTCGGGCTTTTTTCGGTCCAGCCCTATCGGACTTTTTTACTTTCGGGCTATTATTTTTTGGCCCTAACCCACTATTTTTTTCGGGCTAATCGGATCGGCCCGTCGGGCTCGGGCTTTTTTGACATCCCTACATTTAATTATTCATGTTGAATTTAACGGGATACACTATACCTATTACTGAAATATTACTCTTACAAACCTACTTTCATTATCACAATTAGTTGGTGGCTTGAAATAATAGAAGAATTATATATCGATTTGACTTACTTTAATATATATTTATGTGTAATCGACATTATTCTTTTATTAGAATAAATAACAGGTGGCTTGAATTATTTTAATATTTTTATCTTATGTTTGCTTTAAAATAACACTAAAAAAATATTTTTTTCATGTCGAATTTTGACAAGGTACACTATACTTATTATCAAAATATTACTCTAATAAACCTACTTATATTATCACAATTAACTAGCAGATTGAAATAACGACATGGCGAGATGAAATTAATATAACTATTTGAGACCCCTAATTGACATTTTTTTTATTAAAATAAACAACGGGCGACTTGAACTTATTTTAATATTTTTTCTTCTATATTTGATTATAATAAATAACGGACAACTTGACATTTTAATAATTTTCATTTATATTTTACTTTAAAATAACGTTATAAAGTGATTCATATTGAATTCTAATAGAATACAAATGCACCTACCATCAACATATTCCCCTTTAAACCTATTTTCTTATAAACATGAGTAACGGGTGATTTTATATAATTATATATTTTTCTACTAAAATCATATCGAATTAAGTTACAAATTAGATTGCAAAAGAGGCAGAATTCGATTAATGTAAACTATTTTCGACGGGTAGTAAATTATTAAGTACTTTTTGTATTACATTATTTTATTTTATTTTTGTATTTCACGGAAAACTTGGCTTTGTTGATTTCGGCACCAATTTCATTTAGTCTTTAAACGTCGAAGATTTAAATATAACAAGAATCGGCATTATGGCTTGATTTATTTTGATGTAACAACATTTTGTTTTTATTACAATAAACATCGGGCTACGTGAATACTTATATGATAAGCATACATGGTAGTATACAATATAAAACTAAATATAAGATAGATGTTGTGTGTTAGATTGAAATATATCATACTTCAATATTTACAAATATATGTATTTTAGATAAATAAGAATTGCGGATGTAGGAATTGACACGTATGCATGTCGATCAACGTGGTGGTTCGAAACGGGCATCTTAACTTATTTTGATACAACGACATTTTCTTTTTATTGAAAAAAATAATGGGTGACTTGACATATTTTCATATTTTTCATTTATATTTTACTTAAAAATAACGTTATAAAGTGATTGTATCGAATTTCGAACGGAGATACAAACGCACCTATCATCAAAATATTCCCCTTTAAACCTATTTTCTTATAAACATGAGAAACGAGTGACTTTATATTGACATTTTGTTTTATTACAATAAACAACAGGCTACGGGAGACTTTGTTTGACATTTTCTGTTTATTAAAATAATCAACGGGCGGCTTAACGAGATACAAATGCAACTATCATCAAAATATTCTCCTTTAATCCTATTTTCTTATAAACACGAGTAACGGGAGACTACGCTCAAACTTCAATAGCTTTGTAGAAGAGGAGTCAAGCATATTATTTTGGTCCATATTTCTTATATAATTTTCATATTGTTTATTTACTTTTAGTATTTTTGTATTATTTTTAAATATATTTTTTTATATTTCACGAGGAACTTGACTTTGTCGTTTTTGGCACCAAATTGAGTTATAAGTCTTTAAACGTCGAAAATTTAAATATAATATGAATCATCATTGAATTAGTTCTTCATCATTCTTAAATTCTTTTTATTGTTTGTAAGTACATAAAATTGAGAATCATAGTCTAAAATATTTTTAAATAAATTTCACTAATAAAATATCTAAACATTAAAAATAATTGACACCCGTCGATTTTCGACGGGTTGTAAACTAGTATTAATTAATATAATACTCCCTCCGGACTTTTTAAGTTGTTACATTGCTTTTCGATACGAGAATTAAGGGAGGAGTATTTAGTTTTTTAAGTGGATTTATTAATCGAGGGGAATAATGGATTATGGATTATAATTAATATTTAATTTCAATAGAAATTAAAACAATAAAATTTTAAGTAAATAATTTTTTTTTTTAATTTATAATTAATTAATTAGTCAATTTTATTAATTAATATTTTTTTTGCAAGTAAAAAAACTAATTTGTTTTACAAAAATTGGCAGCAAGAGTAAGCCGTGCGAGGAGTGGAGACCGGTGATGTTGATTTGAAATACATCGGAAAACATGGCCATATTAAGACCAAGTGCACCAATATCAAGCCTCGCTAGGTCGGAAAGCATATTACGCCGGTGTGTGCTTCCGATTCTCATCATCGCTCTTCTTAATCGGTTGCTAGATCTTGTATTCTGCTTTCGGTATTCCATCTTCTATTGAATTCATTACCTATTTTTGAAGACTCTATAGCTAGGTATGAAAATGGAATTCTGGCTTTTCATCTTCTCTAAAAAAACACAATACGTACAAAGTTTAAATAAATCTAAACCAGAACAGACTCGAATCGATTCACGTACATACCAGCTCCTCCCCGGCTAACGCTGCCCCTAAAAACATACTCGTCTCCCTCCACCCCATGCCAACCCAGACGATTACGATCCTAATTTTCAACATGGCCCATAAATATATCCCTCATTTTTCTCCTCAAAGTTGAAACATTTCAAATATCATGCTGTTACCACATTACTATACGATCTAATTCAGCCAAGATAAAGAACAATTTTCAGAGGATCGGAAAGCTACTACCTGATAAGTGATGTTGTGGAGTCTATGCTATCTTGGCCTTTTCAAATTCTCCCTCCTTTGGTTTCCAGAGGCTCACTAGAAACGAGTCGATGATAATCTGCAATAAGGTGATTCATATCAAGGATAAGACTAAGAGAGGTGGAGACAATTCTGTTGACCTGGTTAAGGTGAGCTGCCACACATGGAAGGACTAGTAAGCCAGATACACCCAAGGCCCCACCAAGTTGCTCCACAACTGCTACCATCACTGGCAACGTTTTCTGCAAACGCATACAACTATCACAATGCAAATCATATTACAACAATAAACAAGACCTGCGTAAAATATTCTTCATTGTTTGTATTACGACTCACTCACACACTCAGCTGTGTCAAGGAGAATATATGAAAAAGATGTACTGCATGAGCAAAGGGCACTCACCTGGCTGGCAACTAGTAGAAGAGCGCTGGTGTTCTCTTTCTTGGCGAATGGCGACTTACTACCTCCAGAGATCCGCGAAAGAACTGGGATTAACAAAGCATTAAATGAAAGTAGTGCACAGTGAAGAAGCCTGCAAAGTTTTAGGAAGGTGATTAGTTGATACAGCTGCTATAACTCCCTGTGATATATCGGAATTAACTGCATTAGATTATCACTACTACTTGACTGACTAAGAATGAACTCCGATTCACTTTTAAGTGTGTACATACTGATAGGAGGCTAAGCAATAGTAGGTTTGCACAAAAGTCTCTTTCTGCTCTATACGAATAAGGATTTAATATAATCAGGCCAATTAAGAAGCCTAAAAACCAGCGTGTGTGTGTGTGTGTGTGGATAAGTTGTACTCCAAGAGTCAAAGTGTCTGAGAAATACAAAACATATTTGTATACACATACATGTATACATTTCGAGTTTTCTTCTTCTTCTCTCCTTTACATCTGGAATGATTTCGAGGAAAACGAGCAGCTGGTTTAAAGGGTCGTAACATTACACAGTTCAATTTTTCCAGAATCTAAGCTCTTCAGGATGGGCTTCACATAGGACTCAATAATCTGAATTTCAAAAGTTTATCACACAAGCAAATAGTTGGTCAATTTTTATTAATATACAGCACTTATAAACCCTTCTTACACTGATTCTCTTCCACAGACAACACAAAGCATAGTAAAGAAGTGCTAATTGCAAGAAGAATAAGATATACATACACTCCCATGACAACAGCTAGGAGAAACATTGAAGGCTTCACCATCAAAAGAAGTGACCTTGATCTGCTGACTTGAATCCAAGGAGCCTTCATAAGGAGCAGAAATCAGGTGCAAAAGTGAATGATTTCAATGCAGTTCTATGTCTTTCCGAGCAATTTATTGGGCTAAAGTCACATTTCTAGATTATTATTTGATGTCAAATTGATGCAGAAAAATAAGTAGGGAAAAACATGTATCCAATTAAGAGACGACATATGGATCACAACTCGTGACCACATGCTCTTCTAACTGAGTTCTTCTAGGACTATAAACCTAAACCAACAAACTGACCCACTCTAAACCACAATATATTGAGTGCGTCGCTGAAAAGGGCAACATAAATTTTCAAGCAGTAAAACACTGCAAGTTATATCAGAAACAGAAGTGTTGAAACTTGAAAATAAAACACTTTCAGAAAGTTTTCCTTATTCATATGTTTATGTAGACATATCTGAAGGGATTTATTATTAATTCTGTTTGTTGGTCACTGACATTCGTATCACAAGAATACTATCAATATAAAGAAATGCAGAATCCCAAGTTACATCATGAATGTGATTTTCTATTTTCATTTTTTAAAATTTTTAGTAGATAGATAGCAGCATCTCATTAATGAGTACATTTAATAACTAGCTTCATATCATGAGTAACAATCATTATTCTGCTGAAACTGTAAATGAAGCTATGCATGTATCACTACAGAACTATACATGAAATACTGCTAAAGTAATCAGATTGATTCAGAGTCTTTAGAAGAAAATTTAAACATCAACATTAACTAAGCAAACATTTCCCGATAGCATGCTGATAGCAATATGTAAATGATATCACTAAAGATAGAAGTAGCAATATGCCAATATGTAAACTTATTTGGTATGAAACTGGCAAAAATACACAATATAATTGTTACAATAAAGCAAATAGTGGATCTTACAGAACTAAGGAAAATTGCAATGATTGTTGCTAAAAGCTTACGGTTTCCATCTGCAAAGTCTGCTATACCTGCAGCATGTTGGTAAAACAGAATGAATTTAAAGAATCCGCATTAGCAAATAAAAAACATCTGTTTCCATGCAATCTTTATTAATGAATTATGAGACTACCGTCTATTTGTAAAAACATCAATCAAGATATAGAATATCTTTACTCGCTGACCGGAGCATAGTGTGCTTTGGCTACAAATTATTGACAATTGCATTAAAAAAAATCTAAATCTTGTTCCATCCTTACAAGAGGCGCTTCTGATGAAGGAATCATCTACATATGTTTAAAATGATATACCTTTTGATTCCGATGGTTTACATGTAATGTAAAATTAGTGGTTAATGGAATTGGAACATTAGATATCAATGAAGTTAGAAACATGTGCATAACAAACTAGAAATTGAGAAAAGAATCTGCACACATCCGATTACCAGATCAGGTTTAGCAAGCTACAGCAAGCACTCCATACACAGATGTAAACATCAGTATTAAATAATTGATTGGGCATATTTTCTCTACATATTTTGTGGAATTTCTTGTACATTTTATTCTTATTCTTAAATAAATACTCTTTATTTGGGAATAAGTGTGAATGTATGGTGTTTGTAGGGAAAATATCAAATATTGAAGAATTTGCAGACTTTTGGATGTATTTTATGAATATGGGCATTTGAAGTGTACATTGAGCAGAACGTAAATCAGGCAGTGTGCCTATACTAGGGCTGTCAATTCGTGCGTGTCGGGTTGTTATCGTGTCGACCTGATAACGACCCGACCTGTTAAGGCCAAACCCGAACCCAACCCGTTAAGAATTCTCCAAACCCAACACGAACCCGACCTGTTAAGGTTCAAACCTGAACCCAACACGAACCCGACACGAACACGGTTAAATTCATGTCGACACGAACACGATAGCGACACGTTAAGAACTCGATTTACCATAACACGAAATAACACGAAATAACACGCTAAAATTATAAAATTAAATGAAATCCTAACTTCCAACTTTCATAAAATCCATAAAATTAATATCCATAAAAACCATAAAATTAAATCCATAAAATCCCAATTTCAAATCTTAACAAAACATAAGTTATTTTGGAATTAATTAAATGACAAAAATAAATAATATTATAATATATTACTAATAAAATAATAAATTAATTAATATTTATTCTTAACGGGTTACACGAACCCGACACGAACCCGACACGAAATTTTAGGGTTCCTATTGGGTCAACCCGTTAACGACACGAACCCAATAAGCCTCAACCCAAACCCATTAATATCGTGCGTGTTCGTGTCGGGTTGAAAATTGACAGCCCTAGCCTATACCGGCTATAAAGTACTGTAGCTGGGCGAGAATGAAGGAATTTCGGGATTTTGACCATCTACAAGACTTTAAATAATTTCATACGGGATTAATTAAAGATATTTCAGTTTTTAGAATTTTATTTAGTTTTAAAGACTATTTAGATACTATTAATATTTTCCTTTTATATATAGATTAGGTTTGGGGATTTATATCTTATCTTAGAATCGTATAGAAGAGGAGAGGCGGGATGTAGAAGAGGAGAGGCGGGATGTAGGAGAGGTGCAGCAGCCGCCGTTCTTCCTTTCTTCTTCTTCTTCTTCTTCTTCTTCTTCTTCTTCTTCTTCTTCTTTTCTTTTACTGTCTATCTTAATTTGTTTATGATTTCTAGTTAATTTTCTCTATTTCGGTGAGAACAAGGAAGCTCTAGCAAAATTAATCTGTGAGATCTAATTTGTGTTCGTACTTTAATTCTATGCAAGCATCGATTATTCTCTGTGTTGATTTCTATTAATCGCTTTATTCGTCTAGGTAGTGTACAATGCTTAGTTGAGTAGAGTTAATTTGTAGCCAATTGAATCGGTCATACGTAATCGTGATTAGATTTAATTAGTGGTAAATCGACTTGTTAAAGTCAAGGGAATAATAATCTTAATTCGACAATCCTGCGTCAGAGTTTGTCGGTTTTGAATCGGGTTTCTCTAGTTCTTAATGTTGTCGGCTCATTAAATCTATAGAGCGTCTCTTACTGTTGTCAGTCGATTAGGGAAATAATTGGTGAAGCATCTTCCTGATTATCGATAATTTATGAGGAAATGAGATTGCGTCAGAAGCGTCTTCGGTAATCATAACTGATTTGTTTGCATGTAATTAGAGTTATTTTTGCATCGAGGATCAGATTAATTAAGCTAGAGTGGAATTGTTCGCTGCCGGAATCGTTTGTATTTTGTTAAATCAAGTTGCAAGCTGTTTTCTCTGTTCTTGTTCAATTATTATTTTTATTTATTTTCGTTAGTAGTTTAATAAAAAATCACTATTTTGCAGTTGGAAATTCAGAGGAAATCTCGCCGGTCCTTTGGGAGACGATCTTGCTTACTGCTATCTGTGCAGTGTGGGCATACCGACTGAAAAGTTGGAATTATTTTTGGTGTAAAACGACGCACCAAATTTTGGCGCCGTTGCCGGGGAAGATTGTTGGGGAAGATTGTTGATGCTGTTTCTGGAGGAAGCTTGATGAACAAAACCTTGAGTGAAGCAAAGCAGCTCATCCTTGACATGGTTTATAATGACCAACAATATGAAGACGAGGACTACGATTCGTTGAGGCATGTCAAAAGAGCTGATGGAGCCAACGAGTTGAATGTGAATGAGAAGATCGATGCTCTGACTTCTTTAGTAAGAGGATTTGCCACAGCTCGAACCGAGCAAGCCTGTTATGGTTCTGGAGATGCACAAATGAAGAATTGGAATTGCACATTCCAGGAATCATATACTCCAGAGGGGAGAAACCAGTCGTCATTCAGGCAGTATGCCCATACTGACCAACGTCCAAACACTGAGTTGAGCGAAATAGTCAAAGTCTCGCGCAGAGTCAGCTATCATTCCAAGAGAATACTCGAGCTGCATTAGGATGTTTAGGTACACAGGTCACACAACTGACCACTCAATTAAATGAGCTTCATACGAGTCGAGGAGAATCTCTATCTCAACATGAGATGAATTCTAGGGAGTATGTCAATTCGATAAGTATATTGAGTGGGACAATGTTGATTGAGGATGAGCTCGAGAAGGAACACAATGAGGAATGTTCAGAATAAGAAAGACGAAGATAAAAAAGAGGTCCTGGAAGCACTCAATCTTGAGGAGGCGTTTTTAAGTGGATCGACAACTTCTGCTCAAAATCCATCAGACAGTACGCCCATACTATCCGAATAGGGAAATATGCTATCATCTTCGGAGCAAATGTCGAAGCCACACTTGAAGCCAATACCACAACATCTAAAAATTGCAAGTGTGGGGGAGAATGGCTCACCCCCTTTCAAAGGTCTTTGCATGGAGCAAGAAGAAGATTTTGTTGGAGATTTGAACATGCATAAAACCAACATCAATTGGATTTTGACCAATATCAAATGGATGAAGCTTGCTATTTTCAAGGGGATGAATCTCGCATCACTAAAGATTCCTTGACTGATGAACTTAATTTGTGTCTAGCCTAAGACGTTAAACAAGGGCGCTACTTGGAAGGCAACCCAAGAATTTTCCGTTATTTTGTTATGTTTTTTTCCTTTAATAATAATAATAATAAAAAAATTCAAGTTAATTATCTTATTGATAACTTCTTGATTTTTTTTTTCCGAAATTGGCAGGTTTGTTGTTCAAAGGCTGAAATAAAAGGAGAAAAGTTCCAGTACTTGAGCCACATTGTCTTCACCAAAGCTGCAACAGATTCCGCTGAGTAGTAGCCCACACCGGACGCGAATCCGAAATCCCTTCACATGCGATGATGATACTATTCAGGGAAGTTTTTTTATTTTCTTATTATTTTCTTATTATCTTTATGTTTTGAGTCCGTTTTGATGGGATATATATATATATTTTTTTCTTTCTACACAATGAGGACATTGTATTGTCTAAGTGTGGGGGAGATTTTTACCTCTACGTGTTTATGGACTTTTGTCTAAGTATTTGGCAGCGGTGAGATGAATGATTTGAGTGGTGAGAATTAAGATTGGTTTGGGAATGCATGGTTGTTTTGTTTCATGAAAAATATGTATGTTATATGCCTATATGTGTTCATGGATGAGAAAAAATGCAAAGTTGATCAATTTATTGAGCCTACATAATTTGTGAGGATTGTGCCTTATGAGCAAAATCATTATATGCTCTTTGTTTCTTTGTTGAGAGTTATCACACTTGATTTCTTGATACTTGGTTTGCCTTGTTGCCATAACCGAAGCTGTTTTTTTTTTTTTTTTATATATTCTTGCATGGAAATGATTTAGGCATTTAGGATTAACCCCTTTCTTAGCCTTTTTCATTTATCTTACACCTTATATCATCCCTAGTGAGCCCATTTGTGCCTTAATATCCCTTTTCTTCGTGAATAAACTCACTCATATATTAACTTTAGCCTTTCTTTTAGCCTTCTTTTGTCCCACTGAAAATATGCAAGTAGTTGACCTATATTTTGATATGAGTGCTCTATTTTTTGGATTAGTATGTGGGAAGAGTGGAACCAATTTCACTGTGAGAGTTAACAAAAAAAAAAAAAAAAAAAAAGGAAAAAAGAAAGGAATTGAAAAAGAAAAAGAGAGGAAAAAAAAAAAGGGAAAAAAAAAAGGAAAAAAAGAGATGCTCTTATTTATGATTTTGTTTGTCTTCCTAATATCTTTGGTTTGAGCACAACACATTGGCTATGTTGTTTTTTGTAGAGCTACTCTCGAACATAAATGGAGGTTAATAGGTGAATTGCTTGCGTATTTTCAGTTCTATAAGCCTTTTTGTTCCTAACTTTTTGTTTAACCTACCTATACACCCTAGCCCCATTACAATCCTGAAAAAGACCTATTGATTTGTGCATGAATTTCTAATTTTTGCGGTCGAGATATTGACATATTGGCAAACTTATGGTAAAAAGTTTTCAAGTTGTGATCGAGAGTTTTACATGTGTCCCTATTTTTCTTTGAGAGACTTGGGGTGACCTTGGTGAGGTTTGGATCAACTTTGCATAATTTTGACTTGAATGAAGGGCATTGACATATGTATTTTAATTGAAAGAATGGTTGGTGGTTTGAATGGTTGTATCTTGTTTCTCACCATGATCCTTGTTCATTGAATTGTTGTCAAATTCTTGTAAAGTGTTTTGAGTCAAGTTTCGTAGAATGTTTATTGTGTTTCTCTAGTTTAGTATTATGCTCGAGGGCGAGCATTGTTTAAGTGTGGGGGAGTTTGATTGGGCATATTTTCTCTACATATTTTGTGAAATTTCTTGTACATTTTATTCTTATTCTTAAATAAATACTCTTTATTTGGGAATAAGTGTGAATGTATGGTGTTTGTAGGGAAAATATCAAATATTGAAGAATTTGCAGACTTTTGGATGAAGTACATTGAGCAGAATGTAAATCAGGCAGTGTGCCCATACCGGCTATAAAGTACTGTAGCCGGGCGAGAATGAAGGAATTTCGGGATTTTGACCATCTACAAGACTTTAAATAATTTCATACGGGATTAATTAAAGATATTTCAGTTTTTAGAACTTTATTTAGTTTTAAAGACTATTTAGATACTATTAATATTTTCTTTTTATATATAGATTAGGTTTGGGGATTTATATCTTATCTTAGAATCGTATAGAAGAGGAGAGGCGGGATGTAGGAGAGGAGCAGTATCGGCCGTTCTTCCTTTCTTCTTCTTCTTTTCTTTTACTGTCTATCTTAATTTGTTTATGATTTCTAGTTAATTTTCTCTATTCCGGTGAGAACAAGGAAGCTCTAGCAAAATTAATCTGTGAGATCTAATTTGTGTTCGTACTTTAATTCTATGCAAGCATCGATTATTCTCTGTGTTGATTTCTATTAATCGCTTTATTCGTCTAGGTAGTGTACAATGCTTAGTTGAGTAGAGTTGATTTGTAGCCAATTGAATCGGTCATACGTAATCGTGATTAGATTTAATTAGTGGTAAATCGACTTGTTAAAGTCGAGGGAATAATAGTCTTAATTCGACAATCCTGCGTCAGAGTTTGTCGGTTTTGAATCGGGTTTCTCTAGTTCTTAATGCTGTCGGCTCATTAAATCTATAGAGCGTCTCTTACGGTTGTCAGTCGATTAGGGAAATAATTGGTGAAGCGTCTTCTTGATTATCGAAAATTTATGGGGAAATGAGATTGCGTCAGAAGCGTCTTCGGTAATCATAACTGATTTGTTTGCATGTAATTAGAGTTATTTTTACATCGAGGATCAGAATAATTAAGCTAGAGTGGAATTGTTCGCTGCCGGAATCGTTTTTATTTTGTTAAATCAAATTGCAAGTTGTTTTCTCTGTTCTTGTTCAATTATTATTTTTATTTATTTTCGTTAGTAGTTTAATAAAAAATCACTATTTTGCAGTTGGAAATTCGGAGGAAATCTCGCCGGTCCATTGGGAGACAATCTAGCTTACTGCTATCTGTGCAGTAGTGTGGGCATACCGACTGAAAAGTTGGAATTATTTTTGGTGTAAAACGACGCACCAATAATGCATGATATTTTAAACGGGCAAACCTACTGTCAGAGATAACACATGATTCAGACGAACTCAGGGGGTTGAAATACCATTAGAAATGCATTTAATGGTGTCTGACCTTTGAAGAGTTCTCGAGCAGCCTGTTGATTGAGAGTGACAGAGATGGAGTAATTAGGAAATCCAAACCTCAAAGGCATCAAGTTATTTGTAATTGCAAAAGGAAAGAAAGAAAAAAAACAAGACCAGCAAGAATTCAAGAAGCAAAAATCAAATTACTTTCTGATTTGTAAATTTTCCAAGTGCTAGCTTTCTAGTTATGGCCTTGAGGACCTTTTACTTTTTCCTTTTTCTATTTTAGGGCACCGGATTGTGATGGTGGTTAGAGTTGGAAAAACTGGAAATTCTACATATTTGCAATGGCAAAGCAAATTTAAACAAAGAGATCATTTCCAGACAACAGAGAACGCATGGGATCTACGGTCCAGCCACAGCAGTTGTTTCTAGAGTATGTCAACATTCAATGTTGTTCTTAAAATTGAGGGAACCATTCCTATAGCTCATAAAAGAAAAAAGGAATGTACTCCTTTTACACTAATATTAAAGCAGAGTTATTTAGGGTGTTAAAATTCTTATGATTAACCAAGGTAATTTTCTGAACAAAATTAGGAAAAACATAACATGAAAGTCTTTAGAGCCTCAGGCAAAGGCCGTATTTGTTCCTGGAAGATGGAAACCACATACACAAGAACCAAAGGACAAAAAATATGATTATAATGATCACCAACTTATCTTTCTAGGGAAACATTTTAGAACATCTTATATGCAATTCTATCAGAGAAAGCATATCCTTGTTTCATCAGATTCAGAGAAGTAAATGAGAAGAATTAGGACGTAATTATAGACAAGACTGGTAAAGAAAGTAAAGCTTCACCTTTCCCAAGATTAGAGGAACTAAAAGCGTGAGAACAAGGCTTTTTAACAACTGTTCAGTTGGAATAGATACCCCGACTCCAGAAGCTATGAACTTTGAGATAGAATAAGGGACCTGTGCAATTCTTAAATTAGTCATTCAACATAGCAATAATGAGAAAAATATGATTCACTGAAGCCAGAAAAGAGGTAGTCGAATTATTTGTCGCCAGACGAACATTTGATTAAAATTTGTAGACATAGAAGTTCACAGAGTGTGGCCTTCAGGAACCTTGTTTGTTATGCAGACATATCATGTAATGCAAAAGGCTACAAGCAAGTGTACAAGATTTCCTTTCCATTAGAAATCTTTTCCCCACCTCTAATCCGTAGACACAGAAAACGAGATATTTAATCGAAGCACCCTACGATTCTGCGAATCGCACGTGACTCCTATCCGTCTACAAACAGAGGTTCGAGTGGTCCAATTGCTTTTTATGACATTGTGAGGATCCGAAGTCACGAGGGCTTTGAATGCAAGCAGCGAAGATTCATCGCTCTTGATTTGAGCCGTGGTCTCTGCAGTAGCAGAGCTAAGACAACAAAACAATGTGAACAGATAAATCGGGAAAACTACGGAAAATCTCCCCATATAGTATGTGCTAAGCCTGTGAGCTAACAAGAATCCTAAGCAAATGATTTATACTGAAAGCTAAACTAAATGTAGTAAGGGAGTGAATGAGAGAGTGAAGAAGACAAATTACAAGGCAACAAGTCAACTGCAATCCATTAATGAATATATTAACGAAAGAGAGGAAAAGCTAAACTAACAACAACTAGCAACTGGTAATTTGAAAAGAACTAATACAGCCAAATCTACTACTGTATTATACTAGCATAATATTTTTCCAGAATTTCCAGCAAAATTGAAAAATTACCTCAACCGAATTCACACCACAACAGTGTCAAAATCATCAACCCGTCGAGTTCCTGCAATTTCATCAAATAATGAACTCCAATCGTGCATTTTCGATTAGAGAATTTGAAGACGATGAGTTGCAGAAATGGATTGGGGGAAGAAAGGAGGGGCCCGACTGTCGCCGCCGCGAATAGACGACTTAAATACACGAGCTCGATTTGGTCATGGACAATACGCGACTGAATCGAGCTTCTTTATTTAAACTGTTTATTCAGAGAGGCACATTTCCAGCAGGTGGTGGATACGCAATTTTCCAGCGGCAGGTAAAAGCAATTAATTGTGAAGAAGAAGGGTGAGCAGGCAGAAACGAAAAGAGAAAAGAGCGTTTTGAGGGAGAGGAGGATGACCGGGTGGCGGGTGCCCGGAGATAGAGGATCTGCAGCGGCGGAGTTGAGATGGCCGGAGGCGGCAGCACGGGATTGGGCTGACGGCGGCTGGCGTGGGTAGATGAATTAGGTGTTCATTTTTTTAATTAAAGAGTATCGCCCCTGTCGCCCCGTGCCATGCGCGGTATAAACCAAATTTTATATTTACTGTTATTTTGATTTTAGAAGTTTTACTGGTTATAATGTTTTTATGATAATTATTACTGGTTATAATTATTACTTTTATTTATTTTATCGTTAATTTATTCAATTTGCAATATTAAGTTTGTTTAGAAAATGAACAAAACACATCTTGTAAATCATTATTTTTATTGTGTATTTTAACTATTCTCATAGTATTTGGATTATTACTCTATCCGTCTATAATATATGCACTTAAATAGAATCTTTGAGCACGTACTTAAATGTGTCGAAAAAAAAAATTGTGATAAAACTAGGTACCATTTAGTACATATAATTTATTGTATAATATATCTAGGGATGTAAACGGGTTGGGGCGGGGCCGGGTATTGCTTTCCTGTCCCCATACCCGTTCCAAAAAAAATCCCCGAGCCCGCCCCATACCCGTTTAATTCGGGACGGAGACGGAGGCGAGGATTATCTGATGGAGGGCGGATACCCGACGGGTACCCATTAATATATATATTTGAAAAAAAAAATGAAAAAAAATTGAATAATAACTACCAATAATGTAATTAAAAAAAAAACGAAAAAGAAGAATGTTGATTGAGATTTGTGGAAGATTGGAAGTATAGAAGACGGGGAGTCTCCAAAATATGAAAAGTCTTTTATTAAAATTTGAGTATAATATTTTATTAAAATATATTATATGTTAAGTATATTCGGGGCGGATGCGGGACGGGTGTCTATAAATCCGGCCCCGCCCCGAATCCGATTCGGGTATAAGCTTGTATACCCGGCCCCGGCCCCGGCTCCGAATTTTACCCCCCGCCTCCGCCCCATGAGGGGCGGGTCCCCGCGGGTACCCGGCCCCGCGGGGAAAATTGACATCCCTAAATATATCAAGTGAATTAATACATTACATGATCAAGTGACACCTAAACTTTACGTAACATCCATTTTTCGGCACATTAAAATATTTGTTGAAATATTCTAAGCACATATCGTATCGTGAATGAGGGGAGTATTCCATATTTGATGCTTGTTCATTTGATACATATATACCATGTTAATATTTATGAGACCCTAGCTACAACACCATCTTACTTCTATGCCTTATGTATCAAGGCCATTTTTTCTCTCTATTCTCCACATGTTTGTATTACTCCCTCCGTCCTCCATTTAGTGACGTTAATACTATATTGGGACGTCCTCCATTTAGTGACAATTTCCATTTTTGGACATAGACCCCACAATCACTTTAACACTTTATACATCTATTTTTTATTATTTTAACATTTTAATACTATTAAACAATTCAAATGGACCCACAATTATTCCACTTTAACACTTTAACACATTAATTTATTATTATACCATAAAATGCGAAAAAACCCGTGCCCATACTCCCTCCGTCACTAAATGGAGGACGGAGGGAGTATTTTGATCTAGTTAAATGTTGCAAATGTTGCTCAGTTTAATTTTTTTTAACTCATCAAAAAATTGTCTTAACCTGCTCCAGAGTTCACCAGATTTATTGTTATATTATAGACTACGACATTATGTGATCCTCTTTATTTGACAAATTTGTCAATGAGAATATATATTTGATAAGAACTTCTAGATTTGTTGAAATTCAATTAGAGAACTTATACTCCCTTCATTTGATAATTCAAGTCACATTCTTTATTTTGATAAGTTCAGTTAAAATAAAAGTGCTATATACTAACAAGACTAAGGGAGTACCTTGAATCTTGTGTACTCAGTTGACTTTCTTCAATACCTAATTCAATCAACTACTATAACTTATTATAATCCAGTTTGTTTTATTTCAAAATGAAAAATAAAATTGTCTAACCGGTGTTAATAAAACGAATTAAAATAATTAATTAATGTTAATTACTACCTTTGTGACTTTGTATCATTTTTCATTAGTCTAACTTATTTTTGTCCTATTTATTAGTCTCGTTTTTATAAAGGAAATAAATTAACACGAAACATCCCTTATCCATCTCCTTTTATCCCTCTGTCATTGGTTACCGCCCTAAAAACAAATTGAAGTAATGAAGTGAGACGCATATAATATATGAAGATTCTCCGTTATTCAATGTAAGAACCACTAAAATGTCTAGTTGAAAAGTTGTCGTTTAGCATATAAAATATTAGTTCTAAAAATTATACTCCCTCCGTTCCACTCCATTTTGCCTATAGAGTGAATAGATGTGAGATATAAAATAATAGAGCAGGCCAAATGGAGTGGAATAGAGGGAGTATAAGTATTTGACCGTATAATTTTAATGATCCATTGGAAGGAAAAATCAAAATCCATAAGATTGATAAGAGATGAATAATTGACCTGAAATTTTAATTACAAAGCAACATACTTGACATTCACATAAGAATGCATTAAAACAAATGAAATACAAAGAATACTATGGAGATCGCTCCCATGCTTGTGCCTACAAAAATCCATTAATTAACCTTGTCATTTATGTTCAACGGAAATGAGTAAGGATTTTATTTTGACATGCTTAATTTGTGCATATGCATTGATAAAGGTCGACAATGAAAACTGGTAATCCTTTCATAGTCAGCTACTCTCCCGTTTTATATATGATGAAATATTTTTATTATTTTATATTCAAATACATTCAAGAAATGGACGGAGGGGATATTAATTTGCTATCGTAATCTTACTCAAGGAAATGATTACATTAGTAATTTTGTTGGGAACCCCTTGCAGTTTGATTTTGATGATGTTTATCGAAACCACACTTAGGCATATTTTACTTGATTAGGGTCAAGGCCGATAGATCGACCTGCTACCTGTTAGTGCAGGTCGATGCTCTCTAATGTTCAAATGCAAGTTCGATCCACCCTGTAAGAGAAAGGTCGATTGATCGACCTGCCTCATTCGGATCGAACTGGCATATCTCCCTGTATATCGAGCTTCCCTTCTCAAGCTTCCAGCCCACATTGCCTTAGAAGATTTCAAGTGCTGGATTTCCATATCAAGGTCGATGCTCCACCTTCATGGAGCTTCACGACCTGATCCTTGCCACGTCGAGTGCCAGCAAGGACGAACTTTCCCAACGGCTAGAAGTGAGTCAGCTTCCAACGGCTAGTGCCACGTCAGCTTGACTCCAACGGCTAGTTTTTCAAAACTGCCTATAAATACTTCAGCCATTGTCGGATTCAAACACGGGAAACTCAAGTTATCAACGCCAAATCTCTGCCCAAAACCTCTCTCAAGTTCATATCCATTCAAGTGTTCGAAATCCGATTAGTTTCCCAAACACTTGACGAAGAGAGGTTTCCGATTCCGATATACACCACAACGACGAAGCGTTCACTGCTGCTTGTCGTTGATTCAACAACTTCTTCTCCGACCTAGTTCGAAGTTAGAAAGTTTGTTTGTGTTTTCGCCATTATAGAGTTAGTCAAGCTCTGTAAAAGTGAAAGGTTGTTTGTACATTTTCTGTACGAAAGGTTGTAAGGGTCACGACCCAAAACTCGTGTCTAGATACATTCAAGTTAGAGTGTGTTTAGAACTGATACTCAGTCAGTATAAATAAGAGAGAGGTGGATCCAAAAGAAAAGGGATTCTCAGGTCGATTCGGCCTGACGTGGATGTAGGAGGGTTTCTCCGAACCATGCTATATCGCGGTGTCTCTCTCTCTCTCTCTCTTTATTTATTGCACTTACATTTTATTATCAAACTGACGAGCATCAACCTGCATATCACGCATCAACCTGCAACTGTTTACCAGCCTTAAGATTTTTCAAAGAGTAATCAACATCCACCAACTTCCGCATTAACAACAGTTTGATAAATCAAGTTTGATACCATACAAGCTTGATAGATCAAACTGCCTCTGATAGGCTCGACCTTGACAATCGACCTTTAGATCGACCTGATTTTATAAAAGTCAAAAACGGTTGGTTATTGGTGTATTCCCCCCCCCCCCCCCCCCCATACACCAATTACTCTTTCCCGGGACCAACAAGTGGTATCAAAGCAGTGGTTCTTTTGACCGCTGCTTTGCATACTAGAAGTTCTTTATCAAACTTTTGGTCATTTTGAACCGATCCTTTTGAAAAATCTTTTTCATTCATTCATATCATATTATTTGCTATGGAGGCTTCTCTTCTCAGGGTTTGTGAAGACTTCTCCATTCAAGGCTATGAAGATTGGAGCTTTCGAATCAAGATGTGTCTCAAGGCACATCATGTCCTTATGTGGGATATCATCGAGAATGGACCCTCCCCCATTTATGCTGCGAAGATTATAGTGGATGGAACAGCCCCCGGGGAGGCTACATACGAGAAAGTCCTCAAAAATCCTCGCGATTACACAACCGAGGAAAGGAAGGAGGCCAGCCTCGATGATTACGCAAAGGGACTCATTTCCAGCACCGTGAAGGGCGTCTACCTGGCCAAGATCCGAAATCTTGAAACCGCCAAAGAAATGTGGGACACCCTCCGGTCCATCAGCCTTGGTTCAGAGGAAATGAAAGAGAACAAGCTGTCCATGGCGTGCAACAAGTTCGATGACTTCAAGATGGTTTCGGGTGAAACCATAGAAGCGATGAAAATTCGCTTCACCGAGATTATTCTCGAAGTCGCTGCAATCAACCCATACAAATATACGCAGCGCGAGAAGAATCTCAAAGTGATACGTGCCCTTCCTGCAAATTGGCACGTGTACGCCGCCATGCATCCAGCCCGTTCGGATTTCAACTCCCTCACCACCGAAGATCTTTTCGACATTCTTGTCGGAAATGAATATGAGATGATCCGCATCCATGGATCAACACAGCCTTCCACCAGCAAGAAGGCTGATGAAAAGAATGACAAGGAGGTAGCTTTCAAGGCCGACTCAGCCTCAGCTGCTACCCCAAGCACGATTGACGAATCCATCATCAAAAAGTTCGAGAAGATGACTCTCGACTATGCTCTCGCTGCTAGGAGAAATGAGAAGCTCCTAGGGAAGGTTGTCAAATATAAAAAGTTCTACCGTGACAACAAGCGAAACTTCTTAAACCGCAACCACGACCGCCCTGATAAAAAGGGAGAAGGTAAACCCTCAACCTTCAATTCTTCTAACACACCCGAGGGTGGTTGCTTTGGTTGTGGCAGGCCGGGTCACTATAAGACCGATTGTCCAGATTTGACAAAGGCCGAGAAAGACGAGCTCCGTGCAAAACGCGACAAAAAGCTCAAAGAACAACGAGCTGCAATGATCGCCGAAGAAACAAAGGAAGCTCACCTCTCTGACAGCTCGTCAAGTGATGACGAGGGTTACATTGCTTTCGACGAAAGTGATGATGAAGAGTGCTTTGTTGGAGAGCTCCAACAAACCATGGGATCGTCAAAGGTAGTTCCTCAACCCATTTCACTTTCTTCATCTGACGATGAATGTGCAGAAGAAGGTGAAGAACTATCCGAGGCTGTGTCTTGGGAAGAAATCAAGAAGCAGCTCGATGACTATGCCGATCTCGTGGACACACTCAAAGAGGTCGTTGAAGATAATGCTGAGCTTATGGACAAAAATGAAAAATACAAGCTAGCATTAGAAGAAAGATTCACTCCCTACCATGAAGAAAAGGAAAGGGAGATCGAAACCCTAAAGTCAAAAGTTGATGAATTGACTTCACGGGTCAAGGAGTTCGATACCAGGGAGCTCGAGAAGGACAAGTCCCTCAAAGCCAAAGAGGCCGAAATACACAGCCTTACATCAAAGTTGGCTGACTTGGTAAATCGACACGAACTCCTCGTGAAAAAGGAAGAAAAACTTCAACTCACCCTGAGTCAGTTGAAGAAAAGCGGAAAGAAATTAGAAGAGGTCCAATCCATGCAACGCAATCCGCGTGATCACTCTGGGATTGGATTCAACGGAGAATCCAAGAAAAGCAAGGACAAAGACTGCGAGATCACGTTCGTGAAAGCGCAGCCTAAATCGAAGAGTGTTCGGAAAGCTCATCAAGCTCTCCCAGATAAGATTGTCAAGCTGAAGAATCCAGTTTGACAGCCCCAAGCCATTCTCTTAAAGCAACAAAAGAAGGAACAGCTTGTTCCTCAAAAGAAAGAGAGTCGACCTGTTCAGCAACGTCGACCTGCACCCTATCATCAACATCAGGCTGTTCACCAAGGGCGATACCCAGGCCAGTACTATCAAAGGCCGTATCACCCTCAGTTCTTCTTTCCTGCTCATCAGGGTTGCCACTGCCAATATTCTCAACAGTCGAACTTTAAAGACTGGCAGTATCAACCTGGTCTTCATGAAGAGCAGTATTATCAGCCTCGTCGCCCTCGCTCAAAGAAATCCAAGGCTTCAAAGCCCAAGACCGCCACTGCCTCGGATAGAAGCAGACCGGCAAAACAAATTTGGGTCCCAAAGGCCGTTCCCGCAACCGATGTAGCACCCAATCTCAAGTGGGTTGCTAAGTTTAACTAATTGCAGGTTGGGAAGGCTCAAAGAAGGAGCCAAGCAGCTCGCGGAGCTGTATGGATCATTGATAGTGGATGCTCCAAGCACATGACGTGTGACAAAACGCTACTATCAAACTATCAAGAACGAGACGGGCCACTTGTAACCTTTGGAGGAAATTCTAAGGGACTTACGAGAGGCCAGGGCGATCTAAGTGTTGGTAAAACAACTATTTCTAATGTCTCGTATGTTGAAGGTCTAAATCATAACTTATTCTCTGTGTCACAATTCTGCTCGAGTGGTAAACGAGTAGAATTCACTGCTAACAAATGTCTCGTGAGAAATGAGGAAGGAAAAATACTTCTTACCGGAATTTTGCAGGATAGACTCTACATTGTCCAATGGAATGATTGGATAGAGACCTGCCTGGTCACTAAGGCTGATTCCGAGACAAGTTGGCTGTGGCTCAAGAGGTTGAGTCACTTGAACTTCAAGGCCATCAACAAGCTCGCACGCAACAAGCTAGTGAACGACCTGCCAGATCAAGTCTTCGATCGTGATCACATCTGCAAAGCCTGTCAAGCTGGAAAGCAAACAAGATCATCCTTTCCAAGTGTGACGGCACAAGCTTCAAATCGAATTCTTGAGCTTCTCCATCTCGACCTCTTTGGTCCAGTCACTCCCTTGAGTATAAACGGTAGAAAATATGCTCTCGTTATTATAGATGATTATTCTAGATTTACGTGGGTTATTTTCATGTACAAAAAGAAGGAGACGTTGGAGAAGCTACCTGCGTTGCTGAGCAAACTGTGCAATCAAAAGGAGAAGTCCATCATCTCCATTCGATCAGATCGAGGCACCGAATTTATCAATGCTATGATTGAAGAATATTGCACAAAGAGTGGAATTCATCATCAAACCTCAGTAGCCCGTACACCTCAACAAAATGGCGTAGTGGAACGCCGTAACAGGTCGCTGAAGGAAGCAGCTCGTACCATGTTGGATGAAACCAATCTTCCAAAGAAGTTTTGGGCAGAGGCCGTTAATACAGCCTGCTATACCCAAAACAGGTCGATCATCACGACCCGACATGGAAAGACTCCATACGAGCTGTGGAACAACAAGCTCCCCAGGTTAAAGTATTTTAAAGCTTTTGGGTGCTTGTGTTACATTCATAACAATGGGAAATCCCAATTAAAAACTTTTGATAGCAAGGCCGATCCAGGAGTATTCTTAGGATACTCAGAGGTTAGCAAAGCTTATAGAGTTTTTAATAAGAAAACCCTAGTTGTGGAGGTAACACCTCATGTTGTATTTGATGAATCTACTTGTCTGTACAGAGAGTCAAGTACAGGTACAGATCAGTCCGCTACTAACAGGCCGTCTAACTCCCCCATTGACGACCTGCTAGTATGGGCTCCAAATGATCTAGAGGATGAGGATCAATCTGATCCAAAGGTCACACAGCAAGGGGGAAGTGATGCAAGTAATGTTCATACTTCGAGCTGTAATACATCAGCCGAACCTAACCAGGCTGATCCCCCTCCTTCAGTCCCCCAGACTGATGCTGTTCACGACCTTACATCCCAAATTGAGCAGCTCGATAGCACTATGGAGCAGCTCAACATTCAGGCTGAACAGCAGCCTGATCAACAGCCCGAGCAACAGCCCGGGCAACAGCGGGTGTCCACTGATCAACCTTCAACTCACCCGGAGTTTGATGAACCCATTAATGAGCCCGAACCAATCATTTCAAATGAAGAAAGACCACGACGCAGACGATGGATCGATGATCATCCAAAGGAGCTCATTGTTGGGAACCCAAACCAAGGAGTGCGGACAAGAAGGACGATTGGTGAAAGCGCACTATTAAGTTGCTATCTCTCTCGGATAGAACCCAAAGATGCCATTGAAGCTCTTCGTGATGCTGACTGGATTCAAGCCATGCAAGAAGAGCTCAATGAATTCAAGAGAAACGAAGTATGGTCTCTAGTTGATCGTCCTTATCATCAGGGCGTCATTGGAGTCAAATGGGTTTACAAGAACAAGAGAGATGAATCTGGAGAAGTTGTCAGAAATAAAGCCCGATTGGTAGCAAAGGGTTACTGTCAACAAGAAGGAATCGACTATGATGAGACGTTTGCCCCCGTTGCAAGATTAGAAGCTATAAGGCTGTTTCTAGCTTATGCCGCTCATCAACGATTCAAAGTCTACCAGATGGATGTTAAAAGTGCGTTCCTCAATGGCGTTCTCGAAGAGGAAGTCTATGTGAACAGCCTCCTGGATTCGAGGAGGGTGATTCAAGCAAAGTCTACAAACTGCACAAGGCCGTCTACGGTCTTAAGCAAGCTCCTCGAGCTTGGTATGAGACGCTATCATCCATCCTCATCGAATCAGGATTCAAACGTGGTTCAGTCGACAAAACTCTATTCACTATCAAAGTGAATGAACATATCCTTTTAGTACAAATATGTTGATGATATTATTTTTGGATCTAAATCTTCCATTTTGTGCGAAAAATTTGGTAACCTCATGACGGAAAAATATAAAATGTCTATGATGGGGGAAATGAATTTCTTTCTAGGGTTGCAGGTTAAGCAGTCCGATGAAGGAATCTTCATTAGCCAAACGAAGTACGCACACGAGCTGGTTGACAAGTTTGGTGTCAAAGACAGCAAGCCTGTCAAAATACCGATGCTCTCTGGAGGGAAGATCGACCCGGATCCCGAAGGAAAACCTGCCAACATAACACAGTACATGGGTATTATTGGTTCATTACTTTATTTAACTGCTAGTCGACCTGACATCACTTTTGCAGTTGGAGTGTGTGCTCGATTTCAAGCTAATCCGAAGGAATCACACTTGGAAGCAGCAAAGAAAATTCTTCGATACATCAAAGGAACCACAAACTTAGGTCTCTGGTATCCTTGTGATGATAATTTGCAGCTTACAGGTTATTCAGATTCTGATCATGCAGGGTGCAAGCTCGATAGGAAATCCACCTCGGGTACTTGCCACTTTCTCGGAAACAAGCTGATTTCGTGGTTTTCAAAGAAGCAGACTTCAGTAGCCACCTCCACCACAGAGGCCGAGTACATGGCTGCAGGAAGTTGTTGTGCACAAATCTTGTGGATCAAACAACAACTTAAGGATTATGAAGTTGAAGTCAGTGAAGTGCCTATATTCTGCGACAGCTCGAGTGCTATCGCCATTACTCAGAATCCAGTTCTTCATTCAAGATGCAAACACGTGGATATTCGACATCACTTTATTCGTGATCACGTGGAAAAGAAGAACGTGGTTATTGAGAAGATACACACTGACATTCAACGAGCTGATATTCTAACCAAACCCCTAGCCGAAGAAAGATTCAAAATGCTATGTGGAAAGCTAGGTTTATTAAATGTTGAGTCATCAGGCCGTTCCTAAGTATACAGGCCGATATTAAGGGGGAACAGGCCGTCGACTTCTCAACAGGCCGTTCCTAAGTATACAGGCTGATATTCAGGCTGATATTAAGGGGGAACAGGCCGTCGACTTCTCAACAGGCCGTTCCTAAGTATACAGGCTGATATTAAGGGGGAACAGGCCGTCGACTTCTCAACAGGCCGTTCCTAAGTATACAGGCTGATATTAAGGGGGAACAGGCCGTCAACTACTCAACAGGCCGTTACCATTTGAACAGGGAGTTACTATTTGAACAGGTCGTTTGTCAGGCCGTTACTTTCAAACAGGCCGAACGCGACGTTGAATTGCCATGTTCCGATGCAGCTTTGTAGAGTTGCCGTTCGTGATGTAGAAATGGCAAATAGTAACAGCCTTTTTCAAGATCGATGAGTCTGCCGTCGCTTCGTATCCCTTCCTACAGGCCGATTCAAATGACAGACCGTTCTTCATCAACAGATCGATCTGTATTCCTCAAATTGAGGGGGAACACTTTTAAGTGATCCATCATTCGAGGGGGAACAAAGGCCGATGTCTGCCTCCAGGACGTTCATTTCGCCAGGCCGATATTATCTTCCAGGGTGTTTATTTCGCCAGGCCGATATCACATGTCCAGGCCGTTTGTTTCTCCAGGCCGATGCCCTAAGTCCAGACAGTTTCACTTCGCCAGGCCGATATCTTAAGTCCAGGCTGCCTCACCCAGCCAGGTCGATATCACAAGTCCAGGCCGTTCATTTCATCAGGCCGTTCTCCGCCACAAGGCCGATATCATCAGACCGATATCAACCTTAATGCTACCTGCATTTATGAAGGGAGAATCAAAAGGGCAGTATCACCCTTTTGCCTTATAACGTCTTTAATACGCATTGAATTCTTCATTTATCATTGATATTTATTTCTCAATGCTTTACATTATTTAAGGCTCTGTTAATTTGCCGAAAATAAGGAAAAAGGGAGTAATGATTACCATTTTTGTAAAACATCCAGTCAAGTGTCAAATATTGACACATTGACCGAGGTTGCATTTAATTCTCTGCTGTCTCTCTGAAAAAGTGCAAGTTTTCGCACGTTTTCAATATAGCTCACGCGCGAATGTGTAACGTTTCACATTTCACGCGCACCCATCGTGTGGATGAGAATTAAAGAGAGATTTTCACCTTTTCAAATTCGAACGATCACAACCGTTCGAAATTTCTATATATGTCATGCAGTTTTTCACTCAAACGTTACTTACTCTCATCATCTTCTCTGCAAAAACCTAATTTTTCATTCTCTACAAAAACCACCACCGCCGCGTTTTGTTTCTCATTTTCTACTCAAACACCATTCGCGGTTTGTGCTCCATCGCCATTTTCGTTTCCATTTTCTATCAAGTATTAATTTCTAACCTATTTCTTACAATTACAGGAAAAACAATGGCAGGAAAAACACCTTCCGGTCGAAAGGAAATGCAGTGGTCCGAAATCGAGGAATTCTTGACAGCTCGCATCAAATTCGAGCCCTACATGGTGCGCGAAAACTTCGGTTTTTGCGATCTTGATTCCATGTTCGGACTGGTGGAGAACTGCTTCTCATTCCATCAGATTATCTCCACCCGGCCGGCGAAGAGTCTTCCCAAGCTTGTGGGAGCCTTCTTCTATAACTGGAACGAGGGCGATTCCGTGTCTTCCCACACCGTCTCTCTCGGAACCCAGAAGGCCATGATCACCATCAACATTTTTGACGCCGTGAAGGCAGCTTTCGGTATTGAGGAAGGAGGAACGATGCAGATCTCGGAAATCTCTCGGGATCAACTGCAGCAGGTTGCAGACCGAGTCCTGATTGAGCAAAGGCAGTACGTTCCAGTAGCCTTCAAGAGGAACGAGCTCCGGCCCAAATACCGCCTCCTAATGGACTTCGTGCAGAAGTGCTTCGTAGGGCACGTCGGGAATTACGACCAGGTCACCCCATTCAAGTTTCAATTAATGACGGCCGTGATCCTCGACCTACCCATTTGTTGGGCCAAGTTAATGGTCTCCCTGCTCTGGGAAGAAGCCAGGCAGATCGTCTGCGAGACAGAGGGAGAGGCCGTTGTGAAAGTGTCTCTCCACAACGAGAAAAGGCCGATTCGCCTTGGATCGAAGGCCACCTGCATTATCATTTCCTACTTCAAAAATAGGAAATGGTCCAATGAGCCGGCCTTCTCCCCTCTGTTTATTCCAAAAGATCTCCACCAACTGGAGATGGCGATTGGGGTGGCGCCGCAGATTTATTACAACTCCCCAGACAATGTCAGGGCGCACCTCGCCAAGACCGGCGAATCCAAGGTCGGTTGGAGGATTCCAGATCGACCCGTTCAGAAAAAGAGGAAGGCCGATGTCGACCTGGTTCCCTCTCGCCCTGCCAAGAAGTCTCTACCTGTGAAGAAGACTCCTCCACAGAGGACGCAGTTGGCCTCCGGAGATCCGCCCAGGCCGCTTCACAAGATTCTTCCCGTGCAGTTAGAGGAATCTGCACCTCACAAGGAGCCTTCGCCCGCCTCATCGCCCTCCTCTTTAGCCGAACGGACTCCCTCTCCAGTCCGTTCCGCCATGGCGCCATCGACCTCACAACCACGTCCTGCATCTCCCCCGCAGGACGTCGTTCCCTCACCTGTGAAGTCCCCCCCTGTGCAACGAGCTGGATCTGTAGAGATCCAGGATCTCACTGTGGATTATTCCCAGTCTTCCCCCCTTCGGCATGTGCCCGTGGAGGAAGACACCGTCTTGCCCATCCAGCCTTTCTCCGAGCAGGCCGTGTCTCCTGCTCAAGCAATGGTGGCCTCCATGAAGGCCGAGGCCAGGCTGAAGGTTATCGACTTGATGCCGGGGATTGCTCAACTCCCCAAGTCCCTCGACCTCGCTACTCGCCTCCAGTTCTATCTGGTTTGTAAGTCGAGTTATTACTATGTATTTGAGGCCTTGCTGCAGGTCTCCACCCTCGAGGAATTGAAAATCGAGGAGTTAGCGCTGGAAGCGGAGTTTGGCTTCTTCAGTGTGGTGGATGCGGCTTCAAATTTCCAATCTTTAGTGCTGCGCCGCATGAAGGTCAAGGCCAAGGTTCTGGGTATCGACCTTCGCCCACTCTATACTCTCTCTCGCGCCTCTCGCGCTCTCTACAACTCCGCCACCAACGTCGGAGATGAGTTTGACTTGATTCAAACTCCAGAGCAATCGCCACCCAGGAATGCAGGTGGTGATCAGCTTCTTGACGTTGCTGCTCCGTCTCCCAAAATTTCAAAGGTTGATGTGGAGGTTGTACTCGACACCATTTCTGCCAAGCTCAAGTCCATCATCGTCAGCCTTCCCGAGCAAATCAAGCAGGCCGTAGCAGAGGCCCGGGTCGATATTGTTAAAGATGCCAAGATCCAGGCCGATGAAGCTGCAAGGGAGCGTGTCACGGACTTTGCCGTGAAATTATTGAAGGAATATACTGACAAGCTCCTGCCGGGCCAGCTCGAGGAACTCAACATGGCGTCCCGCGACCAGATCGGGGAAGTGTTGGAGGATTTGGCCAAGGTCGATGAGCGAGTTACCAACCTGACTTCTTCAATCTCCAACTCGGCATCGACCTCCAACACGCAAATCAACGCCATTCACGGCACTCTCTCCTCCCTTCTTAATGGCCAACAGGAGTTGAGAGATGTCGTGACCAAGCTGCAGGAGGAGGATGCATCTCTTCTTTCCCTCATCAAGGCCCTGACTGATGATGTCGAAAAGGGGGAAGAAGAAAGAGCTGCCGCCGCCACCAGGAAGAAGAAGACTTCCAAATCAAAAACTCCTTCATCTTCTGTGGCTCCTCCCCCTCCCCCTCCTCCTCCTCCGCCGCCAAAATCTCAAGTTTCCGAGGCCGCCGCCTCCAAGGCCGTCGCCTCCAAGGCCGTTGCCTCCCAGGCCGATCCCATGGCCGCTGCTGCTGCTGCCGAGGCCGCCGCCGCCAAAGCCCGTCTGGCAAGAGAGTCCGCACTTATTGAGGCCATGCTTTTGGCCGGTGCGACTCCGGATCAGTCCGTTGATCCTGAAGAGCAGAAGCGCTTCATGGCCAAGCGCCGGGCTGATGAAGCAAGGAAGAAGAGGGAGATGGACTGGATCAGCCAGTCCGCCCTCGTTTTGAATGCTGGAGTCCAGCAGCAAGTTATCGAATGGCTCGATGAAAGGCAGAACAACCTGCTGCGGGAGCTCAACAGTTGCTTCATCCTCCTGCACTACTGGATCCAGGACCCCTCCCTTCCTGCCGACGCCGATGACGCCTATGCAGCTTACATGCTCAAATTCCCTTACCAAGACTTCATACCAATACATCGCACAGACCGCCATCGGCCTGAACGTCAATGTGTCAAATTCCGATCCCGCCTTTCGTCGAATCAGGGATGGAATTTACGCAAGCATGAAGTCGAAGTCGAGGGAGCAGATCCAGGAGGAGCGCTTAGCAGCCCGTGCCCAGCAGAGGTAGATAGAATAGATGATTTTGTGTAATTTTTGTTATTCATTTATGCTCTCAGCCTGACTTGTAAATTCTCTATGTATTTCGCTATCGAGCTTAATGAAGCAAAAATCATCTATTTGACCTGACGACAATATCTCTTTGTCCAGGCATCTGCCTTTACTGCTTTATTTACTTTGTTTATTATCTGCCTTTCTTATAATTCCTTATCAACCTTCATGGTTATCGATCATTCATTGTTTTAAATCTTAGGAATTATTTGTAAAGTGTTTGGTTTCGACATCATCAAAAAGGGGGAAATTGTTGGGAACCCCTTGCAGTTTGATTTTGATGATGTTTATCGAAACCACACTTAGGCATATTTTACTTGATTAGGGTCAAGGCCGATAGATCGACCTGCTACCTGTTAGTGCAGGTCGATGCTCTCTAATGTTCAAATGCAAGTTCGATCCACCCTGTAAGAGAAAGGTCGATTGATCGACCTGCCTCATTCGGATCGAACTGGCATATCTCCCTGTATATCGACCTTCCCTTCTCAAGCTTCCAGCCCGCATTGCCTTAGAAGATTTCAAGTGCTGGATTTCCATATCAAGGTCGATGTTCCACCTTCATGGAGCTTCACGACCTGATCCTTGCCACGTCGAGTGCCAGCAAGGACGAACTTTCCCAACGGCTAGAAGTGAGTCAGCTTCCAACGGCTAGTGCCACGTCAGCTTGACTCCAACGGCTAGTTTTTCAAAACTGCCTATAAATACTTCAGCCATTGTCGGATTCAAACATGGGAAACTCAAGTTATCAACGCCAAATCTCTGCCCAAAACCTCTCTCAAGTTCATATCCATTCAAGTGTTCGAAATCCGATTAGTTTCCCAAACACTTGACGAAGAGAGGTTTCCGATTCCGATATACACCACAACGACGAAGCGTTCACTGCTGCTTGTCGTTGATTCAACAACTTCTTCTCCGACCTAGTTCGAAGTTAGAAAGTTTGTTTGTGTTTTCGCCATTATAGAGTTAGTCAAGCTCTGTAAAAGTGAAAGGTTGTTTGTACATTTTCTGTACGAAAGGTTGTAAGGGTCACGACCCAAAACTCGTGTCTAGATACATTCAAGTTAGAGTGTGTTTAGAACTGATACTCAGTCAGTATAAATAAGAGAGAGGTGGATCCAAAAGAAAAGGGATTCTCAGGTCGATTCGGCCTGACGTGGATGTAGGAGGGTTTCTCCGAACCACGCTATATCGCGGTGTCTCTCTCTCTCTCTCTCTCTTTATTTATTGCACTTACATTTTATTATCAAACTGACGAGCATCAATCTGCATATCACGCATCAACCTGCAACTGTTTACCAGCCTTAAGATTTTTCAAAGAGTAATCAACATCCACCAACTTCCGCATTAACAACAGTTTGATAAATCAAGTTTGATACCATACAAGCTTGATAGATCAAACTGCCTCTGATAGGCTCGACCTTGACAATCGACCTTTAGATCGACCTGATTTTATAAAAGTCAAAAACGGTTGGTTATTGGTGTATTCCCCCCCTCCATACACCAATTACTCTTTCCCGGGACCAACAAATTTGGTTTTTTGCATAGTTATGATATTAAAAAAAGTATCGTTTCAATAGTGAAAATTTACTGTGAGCTCCTTCATCTTGATTGAAGTTGAAGAGAGCAATATAATGTTACTATATTGTTTACAACAATATGTAATGCTCACTATAATGAATGATAAACTAATGTACACATATTTCAAATGTAACTTATAGAATATTTGACAGTCATAACAATATATAGTTCAAATAATTAACATACATCCTAAAAAATATTGATAGCTAGGAATATAGGAGCTCGAAGATCTTCAACGATTTTTACATCTAAATTATTATATAAAAGGAACAAAACATAGCCAAACAACAGTTTACGACCGCAGAGATAGTGTCTGTGCATCTATTATTAAAGAAACAAAGTAACGAATAACCACTATATATAGACGTCAAAATACAAAGGTGGCGTGTAATTGATTTGTTAGTTTGCTGCAAGAGTAACTGAAATATTTATGTATAATCATCACAAATTGACTAAATGAGCAACAATTATGCAATTATGATGCCATAATATTTACAATGTACGTTTGAGACTAATTGAAAATATATCAACAATTATGTATTGAGTAAATGCTCTCTTAATAAGTTTTCACAATTAAAAGTTAATTTAAAATAAAACAATTGTCATTATTTGTTCAACTAATCATAATTATCTTACCTAGACGGCTAAAGTCTCAATAAGGTCATTTCTACAATTCTTAACATTAATATTACGTAGTAATTAATTGAAAATGTAATTTAGTGAATGCATAATTATATGAATTTCCAAAAGCAGAAAGATAAAGAAGATGAATAAGAAATTAGATGTTACTAAAAGGGGTAGTTTCGTAGCCGCCGCCATTAGTATATAGATCGATATCATGAATTTAGTTAATCATTACACATGTTTAACAACCTATATATCGTAGTATATTTTTGTTGAGTGTATTTTTTTTTTTTTTTTAGAACAATTGTATACTACTATATATAGACACTCAAAAAGTATAAAACTGAAACGTAAATAATAATTTGAAATAAATTTAACCTTTGTAACATCTATGTGCAATTAATTAGTTGGTTAAAAAAATTAAAAGATAATTATGATATACCATCAATACATTCATTTCAAAAAAAATAAAAGTTGCAATTAAAAATAATACATAATAAAACTTACTATTTATATACTAATAGTAGTTACCAAAAGAAGCGATGTGTAGCTGCAATTAATATATAAATTACTATTTCGGTCCTACTTAAATTGCTCTATTTTTCTAATCGAACCGTTTCACACGAATCGTAGTAATATTTTCTAATATGAAAACAAATAATTCTTGCATTTTAGTATATGCCCCTTACTTTTACCTTTTAACAATGTGTATAAAATTTCAGGGCGTGTATTCAATTTCGATTCTGCTGGATTTTTATAGATTTTTGAAATCTACAGGTATTCAATTCAGATTTTATAAAGTCTTTTAAAATCTTGAGGTATTCAATGCAGACTTTATAAATAAAGTCTTAAAAAGTATGTAGGTCTTCAACAGTCCATGAATTTTAATAGTATATGGATTTTGTTGGATTATCTTTCAAAAATATAAAGAGATTTCACTCTTCAAAATCTTTTATAAAAACCAGATATTTTTACAGATTCTCTGAAAAAAACTCAAAATTACTATTTCCGCCACCCTAACCACCTTCATATGTAGTACTTTTACTTTTTCTGCGAACAGTTATATATATTTTAAAAGACATCCAAGTTATGAATATCTAGTACTAAAACTTTATTTACTATATGAGTATGCCTGAAAATCAATCTTGTCGTAAAAATCATTATTCTTATAAAATTCGAACATGTAACTTTTAAATCTCAACTTTCATTTTGATTTTTTATGGTTAAATTACTGCTACATTTTTTTAAGGTTTAGGGAATATACGAAAAAAAATAATAGTAATTTTTATTTATTAGAAATACATCAATTACGATTCTTGTTTTGGAAGATGACATAATTTGATGAATTTTGATACTCCCCTACAAACATATTTAAACAATTTGAATAAAGTTACTGGTATTTTTTTTTATAAACAATATAAATAATTTTATTTATTTATATACAAGTGTGACTCATATATTTATTTACTTATTTAAATAAATAGTTACAATAGTTCAACGTCAGAGTATATTGAAATCCACGTAAATTAATTTAAAAATAACATATTCCACAATACTGCAAGTCCATGAAAATCCATCAAAATCAATAAATATAATCAGTCAAACTCTGTATAGAGTCTAGTCAAATACTGCATAGAGTCTATGGATTTTAAAAATCTATAAAAATCCACTTACTTTTAAAAGTCTTAAAAAACCAGCAAAATCGCAATTGGATGTCGAAACAGGACAATTGAAGTGAGATTTCGAGTCGAAACAAGACAATTGAAGTGAGACTGAAGGTTTAATTTACAACAAATCTGCTTATCGTAAAAATGTACTCCCCCATCCCACTTCAATTATCTTTTTTTTTTTTTTTTTTTTTTAGGTAGTCCCATATAAATTGTGTTGTTTTCTAAAATGAAAAAAATTTAACTTTTACCTTTTAATGAATTTCACCTTTTATACTATACTTAAATTTTCGTTTGGAAATGAAACAAGATAATTAATAGTATGATATAGAAGGGTTAACTTACATCCAAAAGTGGCAATCTTTTTAATTGAACTTTATATCGATGGTAAATTAGGGGGTAATTTCATAATTTCATAAAATATCACTAAAGATGTTGTAAGAACGTCACTATAGTTCATTTTGTTTCGAAATAATTGACAACTCATATTTCGTTTCAAACATAGTCCCAAGTATAATTTTCAGATCAATTTTATCATAAACGACCATACTTAAAGTAATCAAAATTTTCACATCACTTATCTATACTTATGCTAAAAAGAGCCTTATGTTACAAAATAATGTATCGCCTATAATGTCCTTTAAAATTACTTAAAATCAAGGATAAGTAAGTAATTAAGTATAATCATAATTAAGGTATAAAAAATATAATTGGATTTACATTTATTAAAATTAAAAGAAGCGTAATCTATTCCATATAAAAAGTATCTTGTTTGAGATAATTTAATTTATTCCTTTCTTCTTCTTCTTTTAAAAAAATAAAAATATGTGAGTGTAGTGTTCATAACAACTAACATATTGAGTTGAACCAAAATGAAAACGAAAGAACTAAAGTATTGTTCACTTTGAATAATTAAGAAAAAAAAATTATAACTATTTTATTAGAAAAAAGGGAGTAATTATTTCATGATTAGTCACGCAATTCGATTTTAATTTTTTTAACAATTAATAAGAAATATAAAGGTCGAATCATGGATGACTTAAATTCGGAACCTTTGATCTTATAACTTAACCCCCTACCGCTTGACTAAGATAAACATAACAAACAATTCGATTTTATATAACTGCATTCCAATTGAAACAAAATAACAAGAGTGAAACTATCAATTTTGTGAACGATTGTAGTCCAAATTAATTTTATAATCTCATTTGGAATTTA
Organism: Thymus mandschuricus; assembly: GCA_029379335.1. Taxonomy (NCBI): domain Eukaryota; kingdom Viridiplantae; phylum Streptophyta; class Magnoliopsida; order Lamiales; family Lamiaceae; genus Thymus; species Thymus mandschuricus. The sequence continues at coordinate 24,057,606 of CM057071.1, read as the reverse complement.
CTTAAAATAATGTAGACAAATAAAATAAGACGTGTTGCCAAAAGAAATGAGATGATAAATATTATCCTTGGGATCTCAAAGATTTTTATAATAAACCAACGAAATCTCATTTTATAAATGTTTGATATGTTCAATTATGGATTTTCAGACAAAATATTTTAGATACATAAAAATAGAGTACATATGAGATGACACGTATACATGTTGATTGACGATGGTACTTGGAGTCCACAATGAAATATGAGTGTCTATTATCTATGTATACAGTTATTAATTCTTAAAAAAAAAAAAAAAAAAAAAACGTATGCCGTTATTTCTCTAATACTCCCTTCGGCCCACTTAATTAGTTCACTCTGCTTTTGACACCATAACCAAGAAAATAGAGATAGATGGATTTTAAAATATGTTTTTGTGTGTTATTTGCTTGCTTTTTAGAAAAATGGACTAATAAATGAGACCAAAAAAAGGAAGGAAATGTGGACTAATTAAGTGGGACGGATGGAGTATATCCATAATATATTGACTAGATAGAGGAATGTCACTACCTACTGTGGGCATACTTAATGTGCTTACGGATGACGTGGCATCCTATTAATGAATAAAAGATTTAAACACATACCCTGACATATCTAAAAAAATTGTTATTGTATCAGCGGTAGACACATTAAGAATACTCACACAATTGGATGGTAAGAGAGTGTTTGTATGACCAGATAATATCATAAATACATTGGGCATGCTTAATGTGCTTACGGATGACGTGACATACTATTAATGAATAAAAGATTTAAATACATACCCTGGCATGTCTAAAAAAATTGATATTGTATCAGCAGTAGACACAGGGGCGGAGCGTCGGGGCGCTGTGCAAAATTTTAAAATCGGGCCCTTTTCACATAACAGTCTTTCCGTATTTTTTTAATCGATCATATATTTTTATTAACGTTAAATATATATATATATATATATAATACCGATACGGATCCCGATCTTACGTGGCATCACGTGTGATTTTCTTGAATATTTTCGAATATTCTCATTGATTTGGCTTATTTTATATATTTAATCCAATTATATCACATTAAAGATTTATGTCCCACATCGATTTTTTACAAGAACTTAACAATGGATTACCTATATAAATAGATCCATATATTTCCAACAAAATTCATCTTTAATCTGAGAAACTACATAATTAATGTAAATATCTCAAAAACAAAAATCAAACGATTTTCTATTTATTTAAAATTTCACTCTTCATTTTATTGTGAGTCGATTTTTTTGTTTTTTTAACAATTATCGCAAAGTTACAATATAGTATTTGATACTTCTCATGTATAAAACTAATAGGTATAATATGTGAATTGCATTTTAAAGATGCTAATTAAATAAATAAAAAAAAATATTGGTAAGGAGATTAAGGGATACTTAAATTCATATTATTATTAAATTCAAAATAAGGATTTTTTATCCCACATCGAATTTTTTATATAATTTTGATGATAAAATACCTATATAAATAACGGGCGGCTTGACATATGTTAATATTTATGTTTTTGTATTTTTTTTTAAAAGTAACATTATAATGTTATTTATGTTAATTTTGACGTGATATAATAACACATATCATGAAAAGTTACCCTAATTTTTTTTATTACTACAAGTAGAGGGCTATATATTTAAGCAATATATTCATATGAATAATTATGTATTTTCCTCTAATTATTTTTATTTTTTATTTTTAAGTATGTTCAATAACAGATGGCTTAAGATTTTAATGGTATATCTACATGAGAATGTAGCTCATTCCTTAGTTTCTTATTTCATGAGAATATATGAAACAACAATAGGTTTTGTGTTAAGAGACCAAGTAATAATCATTATATATAACCAGGTGTCTTAGCGCACCTGGCCACCGGGCTCCTCCCTTGAAGGAGTGACCCGGGTTCGATCCCTGGTGGGAGCGAATTATGGAGATATAAGGTGGTTTGGAGATTTTTCATGGAGTGTTTGGGAGCTAGGCGTACTAACATCTAACATTTGCCCGATCAAAAAAAATTAAAATAAAAATAATCATTATATATATTCACTACCAATTTCCCACGTTGCATTTTAAAGATGCTAATTAAATAAAAAAAAAATATTGGTAAGGAGATTAAGGGATACTTAAATTCATATTATTATTAAATTCAAAATAAGGACTTTTTATCCCACATCGAATTTTTTATATAATTTTGATGATAAAATACCTATATAAATAACGGACGGCTTGACATATGTTAATATTTATGTTTTTGTATTTTTTTTTTAAAAGCAACATTATAATGTTATTTATGTTAATTTTGACGTGATATAGTAACACATATCATGAAATGTTACCCTAATTTTTTTTATTACTACAAGTAGAGGGCTATATATTTAAGCAATATATTCATATGAATAATTATGTATTTTCCTCTAATTATTTTTATTTTTTATTTTTAAGTATGTTCAATAATAGATGGCTTAAGATTTTAATGGTATATCTACATGAGAATGTAGCTCATTCCTTAGTTTCTTATTTCATGAGAATATATGAAACAACAATAGGTTTGGTGTTAAGAGACCAAGTAATAATCATTATATATATTCACTACCAATTTCCCACGTTGATTATATAGAATTTTTACAAGAAATTAGTGATAAAATGTGAGGAAATGCATTACTAATTCATGCTAACGTTATATCGAACAACGGGCTAACGGAAAATTTAACGGGCAGATCTGCACTATTCATGCTAACGTTATATCGAACAACGGGCTAACAGAAAAATTAACGGGCAAATTTACACTATTCATGCTAACGTGGTATCGAGCAACGAGCTAATCCAAAAATTGTAATATTACGTCTTAACATTTTTTTGTGATTGTCACAAGTAACGGGCAGATTAAAATAATTTATAAGAATTTATAATAATTTATTTCTCTAAGTTTATATATTTTGAGGAGACTAACTGTTATAATAAATAACGGGAGGTTTGACATTCATACCACGTATAAATTTTATTTTTATTTGTTTAAACTTTCACTCTTCATCTTATTTCTTTAATTTGAGAAACTACATAATTAATGTAAAAATCTCAAAAACAAAAATCAAACGATTTTTATTTGTTTAAAATTTCACTCTTCATTTTATTGTGATTTGATTTTATTTATTTATTTATTTATTTACTAATTCATACAATTGTCACAAAATTACAATATTTTATTTGATATTTCTCATGTATAAACTATTAGATATAATACGTGAATTGCATTTTAAAGATGCTAATCAAATAAATAAATGGATACTTAAATTCATATTATTATTCATATCAAAATAAAGACTTTTTATCCCACATCGAATTTTTTATATAATTTTAATGATAAAGTACCTATATAAATAACGGGCGGCTCCAAATCGAATTTTTTATATAATTTTGATGATAAAGTACCTATATAAATAACGGACGACTTAACATATATTAATATTTACATCCTTAACATGTGTTTCACTAAAAATATAACGTAACTTGACATACCAATCATGTACAATTGTACATGTATCTAAAAAATAGAAAAAAAATAGGATACTTCTTTAATCTACTAAGAATTTGTAATAATTTATTTTGGATTAATAATCATTAAATCTATTCACTATCGATTGTCCCTTTTACAAGAAATTAGTGAGAAAGTACATATATAAATAGATCATATATCTTCTTCTTTAATCTACTAAGAATTTGTAATAATTTATTTTGGATTAATAATCATTAAATCTATTCACTATCGATTGTCCCTTTTACAAGAAATTAGTGAGAAAGTACATATATAAATAGATCATATATCTTCATCGAAATTCAATTTGATGTGAGGACATGCATTACTAATTCATGCTAACGTTATATCGAATAGCAGGCTAACGAAAAATTTAACGGGTAGATCTGCATTATTCATGCTAACGTACGTTATATCGAACAACGGGCTAACAGAAAAATTAACGGACAAATTTGCACTATTCATTCTAACGTGATATCGAACAATGAGCTAATCGAAAAATTGTGATATTAAATCTTAATATATATATTTTTTATTGTCACAAGTAACGGGCAGATTAAAATAATTTATAAGAATTTGTAATAATTTATTTCTCTAAGTTTATATATTTTGAGGAGAATAACTGTTTTAATAAATAACGAGAGGTTTGACATTCATACCACGTATAATTATTTGAGAAATGTTAGCCTGTATCGACATATTTTTATTTCAATGTACATGTTCGACGGGTGCTTTAGATATAAAATAAATACAACTTTCTATCAGTTTCATCGAAATAAACAACGGGCGACTTGATATATTTTGATATTTTGCTTAAAATTAACAATATAGAGTCGAATTTTGGCGTGACTTAGTAAAACTATATATTCATAAATGTTAACCCTAACTATCCCTTTTTATTTGGTCAAAAAGATCCAACTGAAGGGTGCTTTAGTTAAAATAAAATGGGGGGCATAATATATTTTTATTTTATTATATATTTTGATTAAAATAACATTATAAAGTGATTCATGTCAAATTTTGACGGGATGAAATAATCGTAAAAATATTAATTTATTAACTCATTGAAATAATTAATTACTCCGTAATATACAAAATTATGTATTTTCATTAAAGTTTTATGTAAAATCACGAAATAAATTGAATCCCGTCGAATTTCGACGGGCACTGCACTAGTATTTAATTAAAAATAGATATCAACATATCGGATTAGATTGGGGGCCCTTAATTGTAGAAGGTAAAATAAAATAAAATTAGGAAAATAAAAAACTAAATAAAATTTTAATCGATCATGTATTTTTATTAACATTAAAATATATTTAATTAAAAATAGATAAATATCAATATATCGGATTAGATTAGGGGACCTTAATTGTAGAAGGTAAAATAAAATGAAACTAGGAAAATAAAAAACAAAATAAAATTTAGAAGGTACGTATAATAAAATGAAACTGGAAAAATAAAAAACAAAATAAAATTTAGAAGGTATAATAAAATGAAACTAGGAAAATTAAAAATAAAAAATAAAAACAAATTGAGTGCTGTGGGATTTGATCCCGTGTAAGCCGGGAATTTGAGGCTTAAAAGGCAGTAGGTTTGCCAACTGCCCTACTCTACGTAAATAATATAAATTTTCAAATTTATTTATATATACATGTACTAGGGACCCAAAAATTTGGGGCCCCGATTTTTCGGGGGCCCTGTGCGGTCGCCCACCCTGCACACCCCACAGAACCGCCCCTGAGTAGACACATTAAGAATGCTCCCAATTGGATGGTAAAAGAGTGTTGCATAACTTATGGATCGTCCCACTAAAATAGAGGAGCTAGCCATCTATTCGAAAACAAAACAAATACAAATGTGATACAGGGTGATGCTATTCGGCCATAATGTGGCCGGCCATAATTTAATTTTTTTAAGTATCAAATAATTTATATTTTTTTGCCAAACTTTTTTATATCATAAAAAACTCAAAAAGTGATGCTCCGTATTTTTTACGTATTTTTTAAAATTAACCCTTTAATTATTTGATATTTTTTACTATTTTAATTTTTTTTTTTTACCTTTTTATCTAGAAAAAAGAGAAAAATATGTATTTTTTGTGGAAAAAATATTTTTAAATTAAAATATAAAAGTAATAAACTATAGTTATCATTTACCATTTTTAAAATTACGTATATTATGAAAAATGTCGTTGTGTGGCCGGCCACATTATGACCAAATAGCTTTATTGATACAAATATGTCTATTACTACCTCCATCTCATATAAGTAGTCCCATTTGGAATGGGCACAAGAGCCAATAAAGGAATAAATGTGTGGTTGTAATTGATTCTGAAGAGAGAGAGTTAATTGTAGCCATGTATTCTTTGCCATTTTAGGAAATGAGACTAATAGGTGAGACGGATCGAAATGACAAATGAGACTACTTATATGAGATGGAGGTAGTATATTGTTTCACTTAATATTCAAATGAGTTTATTATCTATACTTATACTAAAAAGAGCCTCATCCTCATGTTACAAAATAATGTAATGCCTATTATGTCCTTAATATAAATTTATTTTTATGGATAATTGTGTAATAACATATATTAAATTATTATAATTTGATAAAAGTTAAATTCATATTACTCATTAATACTTTCTATGTTAGTTAGATTATTTAATTGTTCTTTGATTACCGCACACATATATAATTTTGGGAAGTTTTTCAAGTATTTAATAAAAATATTACATACGAGTATTATCATAATAAAAATAAAATAAAATTTAATAAGCGTCAGTTTTCAATTTCATTCCTATAATTTTATTTTAAATATATTTCATGCGATGTACTGTAATTAATAAATAATGATTTATTTTTTTCAAGTTTCTTGAGTTTTTTTTATTACTTTATATTTTTTAATAATCTAATTAAAGTCACTTTAACATTATGATTTTATTATTCTTAAATTTATAGAACCTATTTATGGCTCAAACACCTCATTGTGTGTGTGTTCATTAATAAGGATATAGGTACTAAATGTCCATAATATCTAAAAACACTATTGGTTTTCTTTTTAAATTATTTATTTACATAAAATTATGATAATCTTTTTTACTAAAGTCCACATTTTATTTCAGCATTTATGTGTCACTATAAAAATATTACTCTCTTTGTCTATGACATATGTGATATGTGATATATATCATTTTTGTCTACTTTCTGTGTCAATTTATTGTAATTAAAGTGATAGGTATAAATTATAAGTGTGATCTTACGGGGGTACGATGGTGATGTACATAAATATGGATAGACACTTATTAACAAAGTATTTGTTGCCGAGACAACATCAAGATATATATATATATATATATATATATATATATATATATATATATATATATAAGTCCTGGTGTGAGAAATATGAATAGATCTGGACCATTGATTTTGATTTGATCTGTGGCTGTAATTGATTTAAGCATGATTATAAGGTATCATAAGCATGACTAGGTTTAAGCATGAATTTGTACATTAAAAAGCATAATGGTGTTGTAAGCATAAATATATACTGACTTAAGCATGATTTTGTATAGTTTTAAGCATCTTTCTCATTTTCTCACGCAAGGATTTATTTGCACACGAACCACTCCCTATATATATATATATATATATATATATATATATATATATATATATTTAATATTTAAGTTATTTAGAGTGTTTTTTTTTTTTTTTTTTTTTTTTTTTAATTTTTAGTGGTTAAGTTATTATAAGTTCTGAGAAATGAAAGAAGAAATATTAGTGAATCAATGTAATAGCAATCATTAGTGATAAAATTTACAAAAATAATATTTGCAAGGTGTACGTGTCAATTCCGATAAGTTAAAAATATAAATTACTCAAATTAAAATAGAGGTAAAACGTGCAACGCACGTTACGTTTACTAGTACTTTTAAAAATTCCATATAATGCACGAAGTTCGAGCTCAACTCCGTAAATATTCAGAATCGGTATTCAAATTCAAATTCCAGCTCGATCATGACGTCATTGACGTGTTCACAAGCTTCAACATCAAATTCATCGTAACATTTACCGGATATATCGAAAGCTCGTTTGGAATCAATTATACAATCGTATATTCATTTGATACCAATCGAGTATTCAATCAAATTAACTATCAAAGTATGTTGCAACTGAGTTTAACCATGTTTTGTTTTTTTTCCTCCTTTCGCCTTTGTTCCTTTGTCCAATCATTCTTGCCAATGCTACATTTTTTAGCAACAACCGAATCAATTCGTATATGGACTTGCAGTATCTCTGTGTAAGTAAGTATCAAGACACTAGGATTGAATACTCGAACCATAAGAGGAAGCATTTCCGACAGGAGTGTAAAATGATCGGGATTAACGCAGCCATTACATTCGTAACCATGTTTTTTCTCTATGTTCCAAGAATGCTTCGTATTAGCACAACTCGAGAATGGAGAATGCAGAAAGCCGAATAAATCATAAGAACTTATACGAGATCATAATAATGACTCGATCATATATAATCGATTGAAGATTGAAGAGTTTTATGAGCCAATCAGCATTCCAACAAGTAATGAACATTATTAGATTGATAACCATGCCTTGCACAGACAACAGTTCGTTCTTCGTGGATCCCAGCCGAAAACAGTCCATATATCCGGACTAAAAGGATCACCAACAATATATCCGGGCCAACAATATCCCAGCCAAGCCAACAGTTTCATTCTTTGTATCTGTATACGGACTTGCGCGACATATCTCTGTTGAGGGAAGGAAACGAGAGATATCAACACGAGTTGTTCTTGAATTCCAGAAGAGATTGGTAAGCTTGTTAACTTAGTGGAGCTGCAGTTGGAATACAACTATCTCATCAATGGATCATTACCAACACAAATGGGGGGCTTGACATCCCTTACCTACTTATTGCTTAACCATAACCAACTAAGCGGTATGATTTTTATCGTATACTCCGTTATTTTCTACCTTACATATATTCAAGAAACGTATTTTAATTGCAGGTGAGATTCCCAAAGAAGTTTTTCTTCTTAATAATCTATTGCAATTGAGCATCGGAAGCAACAAACTGAGTGGGCCATTGCCGAGTGAAATTGGTAACACTACCGTTCAAGATCTGTGGATCCACTTCAATAATTTAAGCGGTATAATTTTCTTAGCTCGATCACCGTGGATACTCTTAATGTGTCCATTGATGATGTGTTAGTTGTATGGTTTACTTTAGATAGATTACGGTATAAATTAAAATATTTTTATTCATTAGTTAACGGTATATCACGTCATCCGCTGGCACATTAAGAATGCCGACGGAGGGCAGGAGAGCATTCCTCTTTCAGCCAATCATTTATTTCGTGCATGAAAATTGTTTTTTCTTATTTTCTTTAATTATTAAACTCCTCAATATTAGGGTTCAGTATAATTTCAAAATAATTGACTAGCTAGTGTATTAAAACTAATTCAATCAGGGTTGAAGTGTTTACGTTTAAATCATCATATTATACATGATTTGTATAAACAAAAGTTGGAACATGGATGTGCGTGTTGGCCTAGTGGTAGGGAGTTAAGTTTCGAAATTAAAGATCACGTGTTCGAACCTTCCGTGACCAGGGTCTTTAAATCTGTGTTAACTCTCTGCAGGTCCAATACCTTCCACCTATACAAACCAAGCAGGGCTGGTTAATATAGCCCTACGCTCCAACAACCCAACTGGAGAGCTTCCTTCATCCCTTTGCAACTTGAGATCCCTCCAAATTCTCTACCTATCAAACAAGTTTAACGGTACGATGATGGTATATTCGGAGACTGAACATCCGTTTCCCAAGCTGCAAGTGTTGGATATTTCACAGAATGAGTTTGTTGGCTCTTTGCCTAAAGTTTATTTCAAGAACTTTCGAGGTATGGTTGATGCAAAGGAGAACGAGACCGATGATGAGACGGGTAATTTGTTTGTGAGGTTCATGGAGTTGAAGCTCACGTTGAAGGGTTTGGATCTTCTATTGAAGCGGTTGTTGAAGACGCTTACGAGTATCGACTTATCGTTGAATGGATTTTCTGGTAGCTTTCCATCTTGTGTAGGGGATCTTAATTCGCTGAGATTCTTGAATTTTTCGTACAATGCTATTGATGGGCGTATACCTAAATCCCTCGGGGATATGAGCTTGCTCGAGTCGTTGGACCTGTCTTCGAACAGACTGGATGGAGAAATTCCGAGTGAATTGGCCAGTTTGACATTCCTCGCGAAACTAAACCTCTCGATGAATAACCTGGTGGGGCAAATACCACAATCTACTCAACTGTCCACATTCGGGAATGAGTCGTACGTGGGGAATGTAGGGTTGTGTGGATTTCCGTTGACAAAAAAATGCGAAAAGACGCCACAAGAAGATGATGGTGATAATGATGTTGGTGATGAGTATAGTTTTGTTAACGGATTTGGCTGGCAATGTGTCGCCTTGGGTTATGGATGTGGGTTCGTAATCGGAGTGTTTTCGGGCTATCTAGTTATTCGTTATGGAAGGCCGAGATGGTTGCTCGATTAATTTTCTTTCGATTGAATCAAATTAACGAGTATCGATTTAGTCCGCTAAAGATCGAGTAGCTATGCCATTAAGTCATGTTAGTTTTGCTTGTGTATAGTATGTATGTTGACATGTGCTGTTCTCTATGCGTTGGATGCTTATGTTGCTCGTTGCAATCGAAAAACGCATGTATTGATAAGACGTTTTCCATTCCAATTAAACCGTTAGGGTTTTGCATGTATGTCCGATCCGTGCATTGTAGATATTAAAGTACGTACTACTATGTGAGATACTCCTATTTTGTTATTTTAGTGTTGTACACGTTCTCATGAAGTAAAACGTGATTTGCATGCATGTATGTCTGTGCATGGTCATTGCCGTTGAAAATGCCTCCGGCGACGGTAAAATTGTTAATACGACGTCGGAACGTAATCCATTCGGCTCGTTTGTCGTGCAATTTTCAAACATCTACATACGTAAAACATACGTAGTAATAATAATAATATCAAGAGTTACAACCTAAGCTTAAGTTCTTCTCCGTCTTCTTGTCGTTGTTGATCGTCTCCGATGCACGCTGTATCCAACGCCAAGAAAGTATTCTACGAACCATTTTGGCCTTCCTTATCGAATAACATAGAAATAACCGATACCAATCCCAACTATTAATCCAAATCCATACCCCAACACAACACATTGTCAACCAAATCCGTTCACAAAGTCGTCGCCAGCCTCATCATCACCACCACCTTCGTCCGGCTGCCTCGGTTCACCACACGTTTTCGTCAGAGGAAACTCACACAGTCCTGCATTCCCCACATACGAGCTATTCTTGAACGTGGAAAGCTGAGTAGACTGTGGAATCGGCCCCACGAGGTTATTCACTGAGAGGTTTAGTTTCGAAAGAAACGTCAACCTAGCCAGCTCACTCGGGATATTTCCATCTAGTCTGTTGGAAGACAGGTCTAACGATTCGAGCACATCCATATCTCCAAGAGATGCAGGTACATGCCCTGTTAGGGTATTGTGAGACAAATTCAAATACCTCAAAGAAACAAGTTTCCCTATCGAAGAAGGAATCGTCCCAGAAAAGTTGTTGGAGGACAAGTCCATGGTAGTAAAGGTGTCGAGCAGTCGCTGCAGCAACAGATCCAAACCTTTCAAGGTGAACTTGTACTCTATAAACGATCGGAACCAGGTGTTTTCGCCATCCTTATTATTATCCTCTGCGTTTATCATTCCTCGAAAGTTGTTGAAATAAACTTCGGGAAAAGAACCAACAAATTCATTCTGGGATATGTCCAACACTTGCAACTTGGGAAACGGATGTTGCTCCGTAGTCTTCAGAATGTCTAACATTGTTCCGTTGAACTTGTTAGATCTCAAGACGAGCACACGGAGCCGGGGGAGCGTTCCCATCCAAAAGGGGAACGTGCCTCGGACTTGGTTATCACCGACGTCGACACCTTCAAGACTTGTGCAGTTGGCTAGGGTTTGAGGCAACTCTCCTGATACGATCCTAGTCGAGCAAAAGATGCCGACGAAGATGCGTAGCCCAGAATCGGAAGCCATAGATTAAAAATAAACGAACGATGGATTAAATGAACCTCTAACACCTTTGAGACTAACCCTCCAAATTGAAAAGGTGAGAAACTCCCTAAAACCCAAGGAGACAGTTGCCTCAACAACATTAGTCTGATTCATAAATCGAATCGAACGAATCTAAAATAAATAAACAATGATAAAGATAAGATGGAAAATCCCAATACATCTACGGACTAAACCCCTCTAAGTACTATAGATAAGCCGAAACCTCTATAACCCAAAGAGATGGTCGCCAAGCCACACGGGGACGATGAATGACACACAAACGAGGGTGATGAACTCGATTGATTCGCCGATAAAAAATACCTCTATGAACTAAAAAGTCCATAGGATAGACAAAGGAGATAAAATCTCACATTTTAATTGATAATCAAATATATGGAGGCTTATTTTCGTCACCCCTATTTAGGCCTTATTTATAGGCTTCAAAAAGTCCTAATTACACAAGGAAACTAGTTAAAAATCTATCCTAAGATATACCAAATCAAATCCTAATCTAAAAAGGAATAAAATCTCCAAAATAATGCTTAAAATAACCCTTTCAACTAGATATCTAAACAAAAACGAAAATTACATAAAATAAAATCTATAAAATAATATCTTCAAGCTTTATCCCATAAAATCTTCAAATCTCGATCTAAAAGCTTGATATCTCGAACCACGGGCTGCATCATCTCCCTCCAACTTGTTGTCGTTGAGATTGAGTGACTGAAGTGTGCATCCCTTTGTGAATGTGGATGGAATGAGGCCAGTCAATTGATTTGTAGTCGCGTGAAAGACCAACAAAGATGTGCTCACGTTACCCAAACACTGTGGAATTGCTCCTTCCAAATTGTTATTTGACAATAGCAGGATTTGAAGGGACCTCAAGTTGCAGATGGATGATGGAATATTACCTGTCAAAATTAAGATAAATTTCGTTATCACGCAATTAAGTAGGTACTCCCTCATATTCGGATCCAAATTAAAACACTAAATTCAGGATATATGATTCCATGCAGGTACTTACATATAGAAATCAAAAGCCATGATTATTTAAACAAATACTCCCTTCGTCATCTATTTACGGACACTCTTACTATATTGCATGGGACGACGTCTATATACTGAACCTTTCAATTTTGAGACGTAGGTCCTACAATCATTTCAAAATTTTAATACTTAATCACTCTACTTTTTAATACTTTAATATTTTAATACAGTTAAATATTAGATGCATCAATAATTATTCGATACTTAACACATTAATATATTAATTTATCATCAAAATACATAAAATCTCGTGCCCTAAGTTTTGGGTCACATGGATGAAGGGAGTATATATAATACTCCATGATACTAATATAATAGGAGGTAAAGGAATCAAATCGAATGACATTAACTTCAGATGAGATTCTTTGTTTCTAAATTTGTGTTCCAATCGCGTACTTAAGTTTAAAATATGTAATTTCTTTCTCATATCTTTAACTGTCGCGAATTTAAGAATATCTTAAACTATTAATTACAACTACGTAATTTTTTACTTGGGATACACAATTGGAATACGAGTTTGGAGATAGAGGATTTCATTTGTATTTAACTCATTTATAATTAAAAGAAAAATGGCAATAAAAGAAAGGGCTATGAAGAGAAGATCTTACCTACAAAATTGTTGCCACCGAGATTCAATGTTTGAAGCATTGTCATGTTACCAATTTCTCTTGGTATGGCCCCATCAGCCGGTTCTCATTCAACCACAAACCTTTCAGCCATGACATGCCGAAAATTTTTGCAGGTAAAATGCCTGTCAAATTTTTTTCTTGCATGCCCAAGTATTGTAAGTTGTTGAGATAACCAACTTCTTCTGGAATCTCACCTGTAACGTTGTAATTCGTAAAATATATACCTTCACCACAAATTCTATTAAAATTTTCATACATTTTATGAGTGTCTCTTTCATTTTTCGTATGTCCACAAATTTTAGGGTCCTTTTATTTTAGATAAGAACTCACATATAAATTATACTGATATACTGAACTTGAATGGAAAAAATACATAGAAATTAGAAAGGAAAAAAAAAATCCATATCCAGATCAAAATTAATACACCAAATTCGGGATATATGATTCCATGCAGGTACTTACGTATAGAAATCAAAAGCCATGATTATTTAAACAAATACTCCCTTCGTCATCTATTTAGTGACACTCTTACTATTGCATGGGACGATGTCCATTTACTAAACCTTCAATTTTGGAACGTAGGTCCCACAATCATTTCAACATTTTAATACTTAATCACTCTACTTTTTAATACTTTAAGGCCTAGTTTGATAGCATGGATACAACAAGTTTGATAATTTTTATCCGAAGGTATCCGACGTTTGGTAGCAATTTTCATATACCTTTGGGCCCGCTTGGGCCCGCTTTAAAATCAGGGCCCGGGCTATTTTCACTATTTTGTCATGATTTCCTATCCCACAAAATAGGTGGGTTACAAATTTCCATGCTTGAACAGTGTTCAAGACTAAAATGCAATTCCAAAATTACCCCAACAAAATTCAACTGTCGGGTGTCCCAAAAGCCCTCTCCATTGAATCATGGCTTGAATTTCTCACAATTGTGCTACCGTCGCCTCCTCCTCACCGTCATCCGCCGCCGCCGCTCGCCTCCTCCTCACCACCGTCATCCGCCGCCGCCGCTCGCCTCCTCCTCACACCACCGTCATCCGCCGCCGCCGCTCGCCTCCTCCTCACCACCGTCATCTCCTCACCACCGTCATCCGCCGCCGCAGCTCGCCTCCTCCTCACCTCCGTCATCCTCGGCGACCTCTCGAACACCTACTGCGCCTCCCTCATTGCAGAGTCCATCGCCCTCCACTCCTTCAGATTTCTCACCACCGCCGGTCGCCTGCTTTTCTCATCCCCAATTGGCCGCCTCCTCAAATCCCAAATCCCTAATTCCCAAACCTCCCCCTAATTTCTTAATTCCCTGTACACTCCTCTCCAATTTGCCTCAAAAACTCGTCCCCAATTTAGAAGGACAATTCAGTCATTTCATTTATTTATCTTGGGAATAATAATGGCTATCAAACACTACTTAAGTTATCTTGAGTATTTTATGTAGTCTACCAAACATGAGTTTATAATAATTTGTTTCATTTTATCTTGACTCCCTAGTTAATTTTTATCTAACTTTATATATCCTAACTAGCCTACCAAACTAGCTCTAATATTTTAATACAATTTAAAATATTAGATGCACCAATAATTATATATTCTACTTTAACAATTTAATACATTAATTTATTAATATATTCATAAATTTGTGTTCTAATCGTGTACTTAAGTTAAAACTATGTAACTTCTTTCTAATATCTTTAACTGTCGCAAATTCAAGAATCTCTTAAACTATTAATTAAAACTACGTAAATTTTTACTTGCGACAAAATACGAAAGTTAGGACGAAATATACAAGTATAAAAGAGTTATGAGATTCATACCACTCAAACCGTTGCGATCAAGGTTTAAAGAGACAAGGGCTGTGAGGTTACCAATTTCTCTTGGTAATGGCCCCATTAGTTGGTTGTCACTCATGTCCAAGTATTGTAAGTTGTTGAGATAACCAATTTCTTCTGAAATCTCACCTGTAATGTTGTAATTCGTAATATATACACTTTCGACACAAATTTTATTAAAATTTTCATACTTTTCTAGGTGTTCTTTAATTTTTCGTATGTCCACAAATTTTAGAGAAGAGGTCACATAAAGTTACAATAATATCCTTAAAACATCATCACCATACATTTTAACACATCACTATAAATTATATTGATATGTTGAAATTGAATGGAAAAAATACATACAAATTAAAAGGGAAAAAAATTCATATTCGGATCCAAATTAATACACTAAAATTGGATATATGATTTCATGCTTTCTACAAAAGTAAAATATAGTGTAAACATTTATAAATGAAAACGAATATCCTAAAAATATATACCCAAGTTTTGGATATATTAACTAGTTCCTCTGTCCCACTTCACTTGGTTTGTTTTATTTCGGCACATGATTTTATTTACAACATTAAGTGTTAAAAGTAAAAAAATAAGGGGTTCTCGCTGAAAAGTAAAGTTTACTTCTTTCATTTAGAAAACAAACACATTGAAATGAGACATCCCAATTAGAAAAGAAAGCCAAGTGAAATGAGACGGGGGAAGTATAACTTTACTAATGAAATTGAAATATAATTGTAAAATTAAAATAAATCATTATAAAGTAAAATTGTTAAAAAGAAATGTCTGACTTATCAAAACTAATGTATACATAATTGTAACACGAAAGTTAGAACGAAATATACAAGTATAAAAGAGTTTTGAGATTCATATACTCATATATTGAAATTGAATGGGAAAATACATACAAATTAGAAAGGGGAAAAAAAAAATCATATTCGCATCAAAATTAATACACTATATTCAGGACATATGATTCCATGCAGGTACTTACATATAGAAATCAAAAGCCATAACTATTTAAACAAATACTCTTCGTCATCTATTTACTGAGATTCTTACTATATAGCATGGGGCGACGTCTATTTACTGAACCTTTCAATTTCTAGACGTAGGTCCTACAATCATTTCAAAATTTTAATACTTAATCATTCTACTTTTTAATACTTTAATATTTTAATACAGTTAAATATTAGATGCACCAATAATTATTCTACTTTAACACTTTAACACATTAATATATTAATATATCATCAAAACAGATAAAATCCCGTGCCCTAAGTTTTGGGTCATAGGATGAAGGGAGTATATATAATACTCTGAGATACTAACATAATTGGAGGTAAAGGAATCAAACGTAATGATTGACATTAACTCCAGATGAGATTCTTTGTTCCCAAATTTGTGTTCCAATCGCATACTCAAGTTAAAATTATGTAATTTATTTCTGATGTCTTTAACTGTCACAAATTCAATAATATCTTAAACTATTAATTAAAACAGCGTAATTCTTTTCTAGAGATACACAATTGGAATACTAATTTGGAGATAGAGGATTTCATCTGCATTAACTCATTTATAATTAAAAAAAATGGCAATAAAAGAAAAAGCTATGAAGAGAAGATCTTACCTACTAAATTGTTGCCACCGAAATTCAATATTTGAAGCATTGTCAAGTTCCCAATCTCTCTTGGCACTCGCCCACTGAAACTGTTATTGTAAATGGTGAAAAACTCAAGCTTGGAGCATTCCTCCAAACCACTAGATGGTATATTCCCATACATCTTGTTGATGGAGAGGCGAAGTTTCTTAAGGTTTACGTTGCGTTTACACATATCATGGGGTAGCCTACTTGACAAACTGTTGTTCCACAGTTCCAAAACTTCCAAGGACGACATGTTGAAGACGGACGACGGGATGGGACCGTGGAACGAGTTCATGCTCATATTTAGCGAAACGAGGGAAGAGAGATTCCCAATTTCCGGTGGAAAAGTTCCGACGAGACCCATGTTCGAGATGTTCAACTCGGTCACTCTACGGAGACGAGGATCGTCGTCGCAAGTTACTCCGGTCCAACTACAGACATCGGTTTGGAGGGTCCAGTTTTTGGTGAGTATGTTATGAGGGTCTGAAGTGATGTGAGATTTTAGGGCTAGAAGTGAAGAACGGTCTATGGTGTTGGCTGAGCTATAATGAAGTAGTACGATGATTAGTAGTGAAAGAAGGGTACTAAACTGCAGGAATTTATCCATTGGTCTTGGTTTGATTTGGAAGGATGATCGATGGAGGGGCTATGGAAATTTGGAAATAGAATGGCTGATAAATAAGGCTATTTGAGAGTGAAAATATAAGTATCGAAAACTGGGAAGAATTTCGAGCTTTGCTTGTTTGGACATAGAAGATTAATTCTCACGTTAAATGATGCATCCTATGTTTTAATTTGATGCACTGTCATTTTCATGCATTACATTTAATAAATTCATGCATCATCTCTTTGATACATTGGGTGCCTTAATTCAATGTATCGGTAAATCTCAACTATAGATTTTATTTTAATCAAGGGTTCTGATTTATTGTTATTTCTTCCCTAGCAGTATTTTCATGTGGTTATGAATTTGGAGTAAAATTGATAAATTTATTTGAAAAGTCAAGTCAATGCTGGGCATAAATTTCTACGTAATTATAATTATTTGACGGCATTAGTTGACTCTAGCTATTGTAAAAGTCTTTCTCAAGTCAATGCCAACTAGTCTTCTAATTTCATATGGCATTAATTTCACATCGCATTCGAGTTACATCAAAATCAGTGTGTTCGTTTAATTATTTTATAGGGTCAAGTTTAAAAATACCCACTTTTATAAAAACTAATACTTCTATACCCATCATATAAGAAGTATAACTTCTATACCCATTTTGTAGTTAAAAGACATAAATACTCTTAGTAATTGGGTCCCACTTGTCTAATAAAACCAAAAAATCAATTAAAATCAATTGGATTGTGGGGCCCTCCCTCTCACGATTGATTTCTCCCTCTCCCTCTCACGATTCAATTGTCGTGAACCAATTCCATAAAAATTCAATTTAACGTGGAAATAAAAAAAAAAAAAATTGCATTAATTAACTACAACAACCAAATCTGCAAATTCAGTAAAAATAGAATATGGTAGGTGGTTAGCATTGATTAAAAATCAGAAAAAGTGAACAAAACAATAGCATAGACGTAATTGTATCACAACATTACACTACCTAATTATTGAGAGTGAAAATTTGTAGATTTGTACGCATTCTCGAATTTCTGGAAATTTCGGAAGAGATTCAAGTCGTTTATTCGAGACAAAATACCAAGGTAATATATGATTTTGTATATTCATTGTTAGTAATATTCCAAAAAAATTATAAAAAAGTATTGTTCTTAAGTACACGATATTTTTTCCAAAACAACCGTGTATACACGGTATATTGTATGTTTTTGTCGTGTAAAGTCAAAATAGTCAACGATTGAAAGTCAAAATTGTTGACTTTACACGACCATTTTGTCAAATTAATCGTGTATACACGATTTTTTTTGAATATTTGTCGTGTAACTAAGAACAAATTTTTTTCAGATTATTAATTTTTTTTTTTTTTGGGTACAGATGGAGATGGGTGATCAGAGAATTCTTATCCGTCATAGCGGTCGTTGGGAGGGAATATCGTACGTAGGAGGAGACTCTTTTCTCGTCACTTATCCCATAGCGAGTTTGAGCTATGAAAACGTATTGCGAGACGTTCAACTTTACTTGGGTGATGAATCGGAGCACTTGCTATTCCACTTGACGAACCTCAACGAGCGGGAGACGGTGAAGGCCGTTTTAAAGAGCACCGGGGATTTGCTTAGAATGTGCATCGCGAGAAGGGAGATGTCGACGATCTACGTCATTAGTAGAGCAAATCGGGCAGCCCATACTACCCAACGATCGAGGATTTTTCAGAACTATAGCGTCGAAGAGGAGCCGATCCCGAGATCGAATGCATTTGAATCCGAAGTACGCGACGAAGAAGAGCCGGAGTCGGAAGAAGAGTCTCTCGAGTCCGAGGGCGAGGAAGCAAGGGATGTGGAGGAACGATCCCAATTACTTGAGAGCCTAACGGCTGAATTCGGAGCATGGATCCGCGAGCCCGGCCATATTGATAGGGTTATCGAGCTTCGTAGCATGCACTCACAAAACCAAGAGCCCCGTGACGACGAAGCTCGTGCTCGCGCTAACGAGGAGGCGGTTCGACATTGGTTGATACCGCACTTTGATCTAGACACCGCGCTCCCTTTAGGATGGATCGATCCCGACGTGGTACCGGCCTTGGGTCAGTTGCGAAAGCACGGATACTTCAAGAAGAAGGATGACTTGCATATAGCCGTCGGATTGCTGCACATGGATCTCCGGAATGAGTATTGTGCCATGATCGAGGTGTATCGGATAGTCGTCGAGAAGTGGTTTGACGAACATCGGACTAGTGCCCTAGCTCACCAACATGAACTCACCGAGAAGGCCTATACGAAGATGTCGGCATAGTCGGAATGGGGCCGTCGCTACTCCGTCAGAGGAACGCCTACGCCCACCCTTTGGAGAGTCGAAGGTGAAAAGCAGACTTACCTTGTCGATCTCCAAAACTCGACTTGCGAATGCCGTGAGTTTGAGTTAGACGGCATCCCTTGTCGACACGCTTGTGCGGCGATAAGGTACGGCTAGTTCTCGTATTATTTTAGTTTCATAGTTGTCGTATTTCAATCGGATTTCTAAACGTTTTTGTATGTTGTTACAGGCACTCCGGTGGGCGGGCAACTGACTACGTGAGCCATTATTTCAGGCAATCCACGTTAGTTGCTACGTATTCTCCTCAGATTCAACCGGTTCCTCATCCCGAGACGTGGAGTGTTCCCGAATTCATTTCACGATGGAGGGTGCTACCCCCTCTTGTACCTAGGCAAGCCGGACGACCACCGATGGCAAGAGCTCGATCGGCCGTTGAAGGAGAATCCTCAACGAACAGGCAAAGGTGTTCAAGATGCGGACAATAAGGGCACAAGCGACGGAGTTGCCAAGCCTCGCTTCCCATTTGCGGAGTTGATCTAAACGCTCCCCCTCGACGTCCAAGAGGTAAGAAAAAATGTAGCATTTGCAAGAGCGAGGAGCATACTAGGCCTCGATGTCCGTACGATACCGATGCTTGATTATATTTTTATTTCTATTTTGTACAAATTGACGTTTTTTGGATCTTAATGAACGTTTTTGGATGTTTAAGAATGTTATTGGATGTAATCTTATCAGATTGTGTTTGATTTGATCATTTGGTGAAAATTTGTGTTTTTTTGTGTTATAAAATGGATACCTTCGGCCAAGTACACGACAATATACTTGATTTAACCGTGTATACACGGTCTAATTATCCTATTAAACGTGTAAAGTCAACCAAAAAAAGTCAAAATTGAAATTGACAGTACACGGTCAAATCTTATTTTTGACCGTGTATACACGGTTGAATTTAAATTTTGACCGTGTAAGGTCAACAAAGTCAAAATTCAATAAAAGTCAATGTCCTCTACACGAATGTTGACTCTACACGATTTCAATTGAAATATACCGTGTACCCTTTCCGTGAGAAGTCAAAATTAAGCCTAAAAAGTCAAAATTAAGCAAAAATTCCAAAAATTCTCGTTTTCCATTTGATTTTCTCGTGTATCTCGAGTCTATTAAGTTTTTTAAACGTGTAATAACGTAAGTTATGTCATAATTATGCCAAAATCAATTGAATTGAAGGATATCTTATGTAAGTATGAAGTATAGAGTGAGTGTCACTTATATAGTCTAACTACTAAGGTTACGTTTGATCTAGAACTAACTTACGAACGTAATGTTCTTACAAACGTGTAATTCACGTAACGTGCTCGAATCATAAAATTGCACAATGTATGAAAGTAACAGTGGTTCCAACTCAAATAAGGCCCACGAATTGAAAAAATTGAAAAAAAAAAAAAAAAAAAAAAAAAAAAAAAAAAAAAAACAAGGGTGTTCTTATGTACACGGCTAGGGTACACGATCAGGGTTCTTTAGTACACGGCTGAATTGCTAATTCAACCGTGTACTATGCCGAAGGTTAGAGAAAAAATTGAAAAAAAAAAAAAAACTAATTGTTCCCCCATTTTTCATTTCTTCACTAGTAATAACCAAAATCTATATCATTCGAACAAAATCAATTTCAAACAAATCTAATTAACAAGAAACGTCATTCGAATTCAACAATTTAAAAAATCTAAATCAGAATTCAATATCATTCAATATTCGAAAAAAAAAATACATTTGTTCACCAATCCCTCCATCCCCTCGAAATCATGAAAATTCGCTTCCCCATCTTCTTTCGATATCTTGCCACGACCAGTTTCTCGTTGCCCTGGTATAGCTTAGTGGTCCCAAGGAGCAAGTCCAAATACATGCACGCGTACACGCCACAACTCACGGAGTCTTCTTGAGTGAATTGATACTCCCGAGGGGCGAACTGGATGTCCATGAATTGTGTCCCTAAGTTGGGCACATCTGAGTTGACACGTGTGAAGTAATATAGATTTGACTCCAAGAGGCGTGAGAAGAGGCGGGACAAGGGCAAGCATTGGATGATCCGTGATTGCTTGAGTGCAGGGTTTTTATCACCCTCGTACAGGTAAAAGTGCGAGTCGTACACCTCGATACACCAACAAGGAACGTTCACCCGACACACGATCCAATGGGAGGAGGAGACATGGCAAACGACGATAAACTAAAAAAAAAAACACACGATTTAGCAATACTAATAATTAAATTCGATATAATCAATATAGGATATTAAAAACTTACATATCGGCCGGTGATCCACGGTCGGTACGTGTTAATCCCCTTCCAGCCGTTGATGAAATCGTCGGGGATCTCCCATTTCGTGTACTTCAAAGTCTCGTTTTCCAACCCCCATGTCGGGTCGTTTTGGTGAAACTTCAAGTACTCTTCTTGGAGTTGTGTCTTTTTTTATTTGAAATTGAAACATTGTTTTTATTAGGTTTTTTATCAAATTGAAATTGAAACAAATGAAAACGGAAAACGAGAAAAGGAACTTACGTAAAACGTAAGGGGCAGAACTATGTGGTGCTTGGCGGTAACCTTGTCGAGAAGACGGTACCCTTGTTGGAGTCTATGTTGCCAGTAGACCGTGTACAGGTCTATCTCCTGTATTCATTTCAAAATAATCTTATTAGTACTCTAATTAGAACAAAGAACAAAAATCAACTGTAAAAGTAACATAACGAAACATGTAATAAAATTACCTGGGCTTCGAGGCACTTCGTAATGTCCTCGATCGTGGAGAAGACCTCCTGTGTAAGGTAGAACCCGGTCCCGCTCATCTCCACGTGGGACTGTCCCGATTCCCTAAACCTCTGATACTGGGTGGAGGGTCGCTTTTTGGGACGCTCTACGACGTATGGAGATCGTAGAGCTTTTGAGGGGCGTGTTTCCCTCGTCGTCTCCCTCGTCGAGGCACGAGTGACTTCCTCATCTGAGCTCGCTGCCATATGCTCTATCTCGTCAACAAAATCACTCAACCGAGAGTGATGGGAGCCTTGGGAGGGCTCAGGCTCGTCGAAAGGACGGTCTGCGACGTGAGCACCGGGGGCGCGGCTCACGGAGTGCCGTTCGTCCGACCGTCTCTGACTCTCGGCACGGTGTACGGTGTGAATATCATCAGCCGTCTTGATCGGGATATCCCTGAGCCCCCCAAGCGAGTGCTCACCGACGTGGACATCCCTGAGCCCCGCAAACGGCTGCTCACCTACACGGGACTGTCCCTCGCCCCCGGAGGAAGAACGGCTGCGGCTCGGACTCTTCGATACGAACTTCTTCAGCTCCCCGGCGATAGCCCTCGCCAATCGGCCTAGAAATCCGGTCCCTGAGCGATCCTGCTCCCATCGGGACACCAGACGGTCCCCGAATCGGTCCAAGAAGTCGTCACCGAGGGGACCGCGCTCGCACGGATCTCCGTGTGCGCAACAGATCAAGCCGGAGGGCCGGGGGTCAGCGTGCTCGCTCCGAGGCCTTTTCGAGGCCCATGATTCGGGCCTCCTATCAGCCCTCGGCCTCGGCATCTCGATCCCGCCGTCGGAATGAGCTCGCTCAGCTCGTGGAGCACGACGACGAGGGGCCACTGCCTGAGAAGCGTCCCTGCATTTGAGCTTCTCCACGGCCCTCGCCATATCACGCTTCGCCTTCGACAACCTTTGCGCGGGCGGGACATTGGTTTGTTCGTGGCGCTTGGAGGGAACGTAGGCCACGCCTATCGGCTCGATGCTCTCGAGACTATGGAATCCAATTTCGAGAACATCGTAATCATCCGCCTCCAGTGTCGGATGAACCTCGAGCTACAACGAAAAATAAAACAAGAGGTGTTAGGAGTCAAATTTAATTTTTTTTTTTTTTTTAATTTCACTCACAACACACGGCATAGTACACGGCTGAAATTGCAATTCAGCCGTGTAGTACACGGTTGAAATTCAATTTCAGTCGTGTAAGGTCAACAATTTTGACTTTAAAGTCAAAATTGTTGACCTTACACGACTGTATTGAAATTTCAACCGTGTGTTACACGGCTGCATTACAATTTCAGTCGTGTAAGGTCAACAATTTTGACTTTAAAGTCAAAATTTTTGACTTACACGACTGAATTGGATTTTAAAAAGGTTGACTTTGACTTTTAAAGCAAATTTACAGAAATCGAACGTGAAATAAATTAAACAAGGTAAAAAACTACTAAATCAATTACCTCGGGATTATCGAAGAATCCCCTGAAGTTGCACGAAGAGGAGGACGTGGCCCATCTTCTGAGGCGGGGGGTCAGTGTCGGACGATCCCGAACCCCGCATGCTTGCCCCATTCGGGGGATCGCCTCGTAGGCCCAAATGTTCAGGGCCCAGACCGGCCCGTACAGGTGATAGGCGGGTCGCACGCCCGTTATGAGGGCGGGGTCCCTCTTCATCACGTGCAGCTGGTAGAGCATGATCTGGAACGACCACGCTCCCCACGGAAATGCCCTCCACTGCTCCTCGAACTCCACCAGGTACCATGCCCAGTCCTCGATCGTCGGGTTGTCGTGGCCGAGTAGCATCAGATAGTACATGAGCAGGTTGGCCGCCTTCAGATACTGGTCGGCATCTCCCAGTACATTCTTGTCGTCGTTGAAGTCCGCCTTCAACTTATTTATCTTAGGGGATTCGCCCCCGTACTTCGTGTAGAGGAGGCTCCTTTTGGGAGGGTCGTGACGGCCTTTAGGGTTGAAAGCCGATTCCCCGAAAGCCAGGCCCGTCACGAGGGCGTACTCTTGGGCACGGAAGCGTATGTCCTGCCCACCTACGTGGAACCACCTCTCCATCTCGGGGATCGACTCATCCTCGAGCTCTCGGGCTAGAAGCTCGTGGAGGGCGTTGTTCGCACTCCCGCTCCTCCGAATTTCGAGGAGGTATCCGAACGGGCCTTCCGTAACAAATCTATCGAGCAAGCGTTGGCCGCCTACGCGACGCAACACGCGGGGAATCGACCGAATCACGTCGTCCCGTATGTAGAGGTTTATTTGCCCTCTAAACCCTTGCATTCGGCCCCGCATCCATTGAAACCTAGGCTGCAAATCGAGAAGAAACAAAACGAATCAAAAAAAAAAAAAATTTAAATTTTCATGCATTTTATTCGGCCAATTACACGACTGAAATTCAATTTCAGTCGTGTACTACACGGTTGAAATTCAATTTCAACCGTGTATGGTCAACGATTTTGACTTTTAAGTCAAAATCGTTGACTGTACACGGCTAATTGAATTAAAGATCGTGCAATTCACGCCTAAATTCAGCAAAAAATCGTGTAAAGTCAAAGAGAAAATTCAATTTTAATCAATTAAAGTCAATATACACGAGAAATTACACAATTTGGTCGTGTTTCACACGAGCAAAAGTCAAAATTGATTTTTGCCGTGTAAAGTCAACGATTTCAAAAGTCAAAATCGTTGACTTTACACGGTTGATTTCTTATTTCAACCGTGTATACACGGGTTAATATCCTATTGTACCGTGTAGTTAAGAACTATATCTATAAAATCCAGAAAAAAAAAATGCAAATTAATCCATAACATGCTTCATGCTTATTGCATTCGAAACCATAACATGCTTCATGCTTATTGCATTCGAAACCATAACATGCTTCATGCATTAACGGCCCTAATGAAATCGAAATAAACGGACATACCGGCGGAGGGGGATCGGGGAACACGCGGGGCGCAAGGGGCTCCTCCGGCGGCTGCTGCTGCCGGCGACGGGAGGCGGGCCGTGGGCGGCGTTGGGCGGCTCTCCTCGATGTTTCGGGTTCATCGTGGTCGGAATGTGTGGAACTCATGTCGGTAACGGCGCCGGCGACGGGAACGGTAAAAATTTTCCGATTTGGGAATCGGTCGTGTGTGGGGTAAAATTTGGGTGAAAATGACAATTCAGTCGTGAGGGAGAGGGGGAGGGAGAGGGAGGGGGGAGGGTGGGGTAGTTAGAATCTTTAATTTTGGAGTTATTAGGAGTGGGTCCCACGTCCTAAATTGTTATTTTGTTTTTTGAATAACAATTTTGTTTTATTTGATAAGTAGAGGGTATATTTGACATTTCAATTGAAAATGGGTATAGAAGTACTACTTCTTATAATGTGGGTATAAAAGTTATACTTTTAAAAAAAATGAGTATTTTTAACCATTAACTCTATTTTATAATTCAAGTGATCAATGCTAACTAGTCTTTTTCTAAATAGCCTTACGTGTGTGAAATGACAATTGGTAGATGTGCGCGTTTTTATGCACACGAGATCCTCCATTGTATTTTAGTGTACTAACATTTCCTATCGGGTTGCCAGCTATTCAGTCGGGTTAATCGGACTTTTTTGTCTCCCGAGCTAATATTTTTTGCCCTAACCCCAACCCTCTCGATTTCTGGCTAGCCCACCGGGCCATTAAAGTTAAAATAAAATAAAATTAATATCGTATAAATATAAAATTAATTATTATTTTAGCACATATTTATATAAAGAATATAAATAAATTATTAACAATATTGTGAATTTAGCAAAAATATTTTTTAAATGTCAATCTTTATTTTACTTTTCACTAGTGTCGAACTCAAAAACGTATAGAATTTAAAATGAAGATTATATTTTCATTTAAAAAAATTAAAATACTCATTAATAATTAAAAACGCAACTCAATTATCAAATTTATAAGTAGAGTAATGAAAAATATGTCATGAATTCATATTTTATGATAAACTCATCGGGCCAACCCACAGACTTTCGAGTCAATCCTATCAAGCTCGAACTTTTTTCGAATTCAGTCCTATCAAGCTTTTTTATTTTCGGACCATTACTTTTTTGCTCTAACCACCTAGTGATGGAATTATCTACTTTTGACCATTGATTAATAGGTAACATGTGATTATTAATTAAAACATGAAAAAATTCCTTGTTATGTAGCATAAAATAATGTAATTACGTACGTTTACTAATCGAAATTATTGTTGTTTAATAAAAATAGTCAAACATACGAGCTCACCGTGTTAGAAAGTCAAGAGTGGCGGCAGTTAAGATGCTTGATTATATTTAAGGATATGCCAATGTTTTAAAAATCGAACCGGAAGTCAAAACGGCGAGGCCTACGGTTAATGGTTTTTTCGGTTGGACCGTGGTTCAACTGGCCAAAACCAGAAATAACTGGGAAAATCACGAATCGAAATTATGACGGTTCATGGTTCAACCGGATTCAACCGGCGGTTCGGTTCGGTTTTTAGAATACTGGGATACGCAACTTAAATAAAGATATTCGTGAGTTATTCAAAATTCAGCTTGTGCGAAACTCGTTCATTAAAAGGAGCCCTGCTCGAGCATCGAATCGAGCTTGTGAGCCGAGTCAGAGCTTGCATTTGTTCGGCTCCAAAGTTATGTTGGGCTCGTGGAATTGAATAAACAAGAAATAGCCGAGCAAAAGAAGGAGAGGCCCATCGAGAGAAGAAACTCCCAAATAGGTTTTAGGACTATGTGTTGAATGAGAGGCCTATTCGCAAGAGGAAACATTTCTTTTCATAAATTTTGATACATTTTTTCACGCTTCTCAGTTATGGGTTTTAAAATGGACTTTTGAAAATTTTTTTCTTTCACGGAATACTATAACAGTCATAGTATCCCGCAAATGAATTTTTTTTTAAATCCATTTGAAAATCATTATCAAAAAGCTTGAAAAAACGTGTTAAAATTGAATAGAGCACTAACTTATGAGAAAATTGTGAATATAATTAGGGTTTTGGTTTCTAAATTTTTTAAGATTGCGTTCGGTTGAGATTGCAAAGTTCATTTACATTATTACATACTTATCTAATGGTACAAGAATCAATATATATATAATACCGATATGGATCTTCGTCCTGCAAGGCATCACATATGATTTTAGTGATTATTTTCGAATATTCTCATTGATTTGACTTATTTATTACTCCCTCCGTCCACCTATTTCTGACACGCTTTCCTTTTTGGGCCGTCCACCTATTTCTGACACGTTTCCTTTTTTGGAAAGAATTA
The DNA here is from genome assembly GCA_029379335.1 of Thymus mandschuricus. Lineage (NCBI taxonomy): Eukaryota > Viridiplantae > Streptophyta > Magnoliopsida > Lamiales > Lamiaceae > Thymus > Thymus mandschuricus. The sequence goes on along the minus strand of CM057071.1, from coordinate 24,029,750 downwards.
GCCACTAAGTAGTACAATTAGTAAATCCCTTATTACACTTAACATTCCATACTTAAATCTCATCCACTCATTTTTTCTGCACGTAGTTCAATATAATTTAAATTTCGAAAGTTTAAATTATTATAACTTGCTCGTTTGTTATCGGATTTTTATGATTTTTATATCAAATTAAAGGTCTTTATACGATCTTTCATTTAAGATCAGACAAGAACATGTTTTTATGCATATATGATGCTCTGTTTCTAAAATATGTTTATTCCCTACAAAATACACTTTATACACTACATCCATAAACACAATACACTTTACACACTAACCACTCCCGTCTTAAAACCCGTGCAAAAAGCAAACGTGTCAGAAATAGGTGGACGGAGGGAGTAATAAGTTAATTCAATTATATATATCACATTAAAGAATTTTGTCCCACATCGTTTTTTTATAAAGACTTAACAATGTATTACCTATATAAATAGATCTGTATATATTTCCAACAAATTAATGTAAAAATATCAAAAATGAAAATCAAACGATTTTCTATTTGTTTAAAATTTGTGTTATGAATCTTCGTCCTACGTGGCATCACGTATGATTTTAGTGATTATTTTCCAATATTCTCATTGATTTAACTTATTTATTAATAAGTTAATTCAATTATATATCACATTAAGGAATTCTGTCCCACATCGATTTTTTATAAGAACTTAACAATGTAAGTTTTATTTATAATTATAAAATAATTAATCCACAACTAAATTCACTCCACGAATGTAATTTTTATTAAAAACTTTTATTTATAATTATAAAATAAATTGAAACGGACGGGCAGAATAAAATAATTTATATAGATAATTATGTATTTTATATTAAAATTTTATGTAAAAAATCACAAAATTAAAATGAATCCCGTCGAATTTCGACGGGCACTGCACTAGTTATATTTAAAGTAGTACATGTGTTGGACAAATTGCATGCACGTATTAAATTCACTTAATTTTGTAAACGTATAATTTTGGATGGTTATACTTTTACCCGTAATGAGGCCTTATTACAGGTTGATTGGCCATTTATTCCGATATGCTAACTGCAATACGTAAAACATACGTAGTAGTAGTAATAATAGTAATAATAATAATAATAATAATAATAATAATAATAATAATAATAATAATAATAATAATAATAATAATAATAATAATAATAATAATAATAATAATAATAATAACAACAACGATTTAAGCTTAAGAAAATCCCATTTTTTCGACCCAAGTTCTTCGTCTTCTTGTCGTTGTTAATCGTCTCTGATGCACGTTGTATCCAACGCCGAAAAAGAATTCTACGAACCATTTTGGCCTTCCATATCGAATAACATAGAAATAACCAATACCGATCCCAACCATAAATCCACATCCATACCCCAACGCAACACATTGCCAACCAAATCCATTCACAAAACTAGAATCGTCGTCGTCGCCATCCTCATCATCACCACCACCTTCTTCCTCCGGCTGCCTCGGTTCACCACACTTTTTCGTCAGAGGAAACCCACACAGTCCTACATTCCCCACGTACGAGCTATTCTCGAACGTGGAAAGCTGAGTAGACTGTGGTATCGGCCCCACGAGGTTATTCACTGAGAGGTTTAGTTTCGAAAGAAACGTCAACCTAGCCAGCTCACTCGGGATATTTCCATCCAGTCTGTTGGAAGACAGGTCTAACGATTCGAGCACATCCATATCTCCAAGAGATGCAGGAACATGCCCTGTTAGGGTATTGTGAGACAAATTCAAATACCTCAAAGAAACAAGTTTCCCTATCGAAGAAGGAATCGTCCCAGAAAAGTTGTTGGAGGACAAGTCAATGGTAGTAAAGGTGTCGAGCAGTCGCTGCAGCAACAGATCCAAACCTTTCAAGGTGAACTTGTACTCTATAAACGATCGGAACCAGGTGTTTTCTCCATCCTTATTATTATCCTCTGCGTTTATCATTCCTCGAAAGTTGTTGAAATAAACTTCGGGAAAAGAACCAACAAATTCATTCTGGGATATGTCCAACACTTGCAACTTGGGAAACGGATGTTGCTCCGTAGTCTTCAGAATGTCTAACATTGTTCCGTTGAACTTGTTAGATCTCAAGACGAGCACACGGAGCCGGGGGAGCGTTCCCATCCAAAAGGGGAACGTGCCTCGGACTTGGTTATCACCGACGTCGACACCTTCAAGACTTGTGCAGTTGGCTAGGGTTTGAGGCAACTCTCCCTCCAACTTGTTGCCGTTGAGATTGAGTGACTGAAGTGTGCATCCCTTTGTGAATGTGGATGGAATGAGGCCAGTCAGTTGATTTGCACTCGCGTGAAAGACCAACAAAGATGTGCTCAAGTTACCCAAACACTGTGGAGCTGCTCCTTCCAAATTGTTATTTGACAAGTGCAGAATCTCAAGGGACCTCAAGTTGCAGGTGGATGATGGAATCTCTCCGGTTAATTTGTTGGAATAGAATGCGACATCTTTCAGCTCCGATAGATTTCCGATGTTGGATGGTATTGGCCCTGATCAAATATTAACACGATCAGCCGTTAAGTATGCCTACAGTAGGTTTGGTAACTTTTCTGTGTGTATATAAAAAAAATGTTACCTGTGAAACTATTGTTATGAAGCCACAACTTGCGAATTGCTGTCATGTTCTCCATTTCTCTCGGCAGTCGTCCATCGAGTCTGTTGCCACCGAGATTCAGTTCCTCCAAGTTATTAAGATTAGTTATAATCTCTGTTGGAATATTACCTGTCAAAATTAAGATAAAAATTTTGTTATCATGCACGCAATTAAGTACTCCCCTCTCGACCCGTCCCACTCTAGAAGACTTATTCCTTTTTGGCACGACAATTAATAAGAAAGTATTTAGTTTGAAATGTGTCGCTGTTAATAAATGAAAAACTAGTTGTTTATGAATATAATTACTAGTATTTTCTAAATAGGAAACGAGTCATGCATGTATGCTAGAATTATAGTACTGTATGTTTTTATCAAAGTATCTATGTATAATTCATGATCCGATCAGTTGGCAAGACGCTTCCCTCAGATTAATAAGTTGGAAGTTCGAGTTACTAATTCGGACTCTCGCTCGCCGCGTTTAAAATTCGGAAACCGTACCAGTCAAGTAATTGCCGTCAAGCAGTAACAGTTGAAGAGCAGTCATGTTCCCAATCTCTCTTGGTATCGATCCAACAAATTCATTCTCTCCAAGCATCAACCTTATCAAATTATCAAGCTCCCCAATCTCTTTTGGAATACGACCTGTCATGCATGAGAGGCCAGTTTGATCGGTTATAAAATACTTCGTCCGTCCCTGTTACGTTTTTACGAAGCGTAACATCTATAACATCTATATAGACTTGTGATTAATACAAGATCTTAATTAATTAATTACCGGTAAATGCATTATTGGATAAGCCTAATCCCAAAAGTAGTTTCAAGTTCCCAATTTCCCTTGGCAAAACTCCGGTAAGCCTGTTGCTCGACAAGTCAATATATGCCAAAGAAGTTCTATTAAAAATCGTCGATGACAATGTACCTGTCAGGTATATGATAGAATGCGTCAGTGACATGATGATTAAGAAAAGAGAAAAGCTACTCTACTTACTGTAGACACTTTTCATGTGTCTATCGGTGATATGTGGAAGGGGTATTTAGGGTTTACTTTTTTTAGATAGGTTAGAGTATATATTAAGATCATTATACATCAATAGTACGTCACATCATCCATGGGTACATTAAGAATGCTCACGGTGGGTCGGGGATCATTCCTCATTAAGAAATTTATTGAAAATGGGAGGAAAATATATACTCACTTCGTCTCACTTCAGTTGTCCTGTTTTTATTCGGTACGAGATTTCAAGCGCAACGTTAAAAGGGAAAGTATGGGATATGTTATGGTTAATTCTTTCTATTTTAGAAAACACGACTGTTGAAGTGGGACGACGTCTCAATATAGCACTCCCTCCGTCCCACTTCAATCATCATGTTTCATTTCGACATGAGATTTTAGGCGCAATGTTAATTTAAAAAAAAAAAAAAAAAGTGATGGTTAATTCTTTTTAGTTATTTTAAGAAACAATACAATCTGTATAGAATGACCATATTAAGAGAGCAGAACGATCGAAATAGGATGAGAGCCTATACATAACTACTGAAATGAAACGAAAATGAGTATCTCTTACCATTTAAAAAATTGTTGAAAATGGAGATCACACGAATTTCCGGTATGTTTCCAACTTCCATAGGCAGTGATCCATTAAAAGCATTATTATCCAATCTCAACTCCTTTAAGTTTGGAAGCAGCCCAACTTCTTTCGGAATGTTACCTGCAGTAATGCTGACCTATTAGATAGCTCTAATTCGTAGATAATATCCTCTGTCCAAAATTCGGTATTTCAATTGTGTACCAGATTTTAAATTTGACTATTAACTTCATCATACTCTCTATAAAATATACTATAAACATTTATAAATGAAAATGAAAACCCTAAAAATATATCGAGTTTTGGAATTATCAACTACTCCCTCCGTCCCTCGTAAAATAATATTTTTTCTTTTTTAGAACGTTCCTAGTGTAAACAGATACGTTTCCTTATATTTGGTAAAATACTAATGGAAACACATTTTTTACTCATGCACTCTCCACTTTAACACACAAACTCGCCCTTTCTTGATTCTCGTGTCCGAAAAGAAACGTATCATCTTGTAGGATAACTTTACTAATGAAATTGAATTTAAAACCTAAAAAATAATTATAAAATTTAAAAGTATCATTTTAAAGTAAAGTTTCCTGAAAAAAATGCCTAACTAATCAGAACTGATGTACACGGTTGTAACATGAAAGTTAGGACGAAATATAAAAGTATAAAAGAGTTTTGAGATTCATACCACTCAAATTGTTGCGTTCAAGGCTTAATAAGACAAGGGCTGTGAGGTTACCAATTTCTCTTGGTAATGGCCCCATCAGTTGGTTGTCACTCAACCCCAATTTCTCTAGTGAAGAAATGCCAAAAATTTTTGCAGGTAAAATGCCTGTCAAATTGTTTTCAGGCATGGCCAACTGCTGTAAGTTGTTGAGATAACCAACTTCTTCTGGAATCTCACCTGTAACGTCGTAATTCGTAAATATATACTTCCGATACAAATTTTATTAAAAATTTCACTCTTTTTTCTTCAAGACACTACTAAATTAAAGAAATGATATGTTGCTACATTAGCATACACTACACTTTAAAAAATGTCGTTATAACATATTTAAAAATGCAAATTGTTAACGCTGCATTTCACTAAAACAGTAATATAATATTTTTCAGAGTAAAAAGTGTCACGACAAAATATTTAACTTTTCACTTTCATATATTATTACAATATTGGCATACATGACTTTTGAAATTCATTGTAAATAAAGTGTAACAAATTATTTTATTGTGACATTTTTAAGTGTCTTTATAAGCAAAATTTATACTAGTGAAATCTTTAGTGTCTCTTTCATCTTTCGCATGCTCACAGTTTTTAGGGTCTTTCTATTTTAGATAAGAGCTCATATATAAAGTTACAATCATACCCGTAAAACATCACCGTCGTACATTTTAACACATTACTATAAATTATATTAATATTGATATGTTGAAATTGAATGGAAAAAAATACTTACAAATTAGAAAGGAAAAAAAAATTAAAAATCATATTCGGATCAAGATTAATACTCCCTCTGTCCCTTCTAAAGACGTTACGTATTCCTTTTTGGTACGTCCCGCGAAAGACGTTACGTTTCCTTATTTGGTAAAAAATTACTAAAGGAAAAGCACTTTTGACACATCCACTTTTTACTTTAACACACAAATCCACCATTTCTTAATTCTCGTGACCAAAAGCAAAGGTAACGTCTTAAAAGGGAAGGAGGGAGTGCACTACATTCGGGATATATGATTACATGCAGATACTTTTAATTGTTCAATTGAAAGAATACAGATAGTTTTCAAAAAGCCATGATTATTCAAACAAATAAGTACTCTCTTCGTCATCTATTTACTATCACTCTTATTATATTGCATGGGACGACATCCATTTATTGAACCTTTTAATTTTAGGACGTAGGTCCCATAATCATTTTAATATTTTATCAATCTACTTTTTACACTAACATTTTAATACATTTAAAATATTAGATCATAATTATTTTACTTTAACCCTTTAACACGTTCATTTATCAATATATTATTAAAATGTATAAAATCACGTGCCATAAGTTTAATCCCAAATACGAACATAATTGGAGATAAAGGAATCAAACCGAACGACATTAATACCCTGTTCTCAAATTTATGTTCCAACAATATTCTTGTACCTAAGTTAAAATTACGTAGTTTCTTTCTGATATATTTAACTGCCGCAAATTTAAGAATCTCTTAAAATATTAAATCTACTTAATTTTAACTTGAGTATACAATAAAAACACAAGTTTGAAGACATAAAATCTCATCCCGCATTAACTCATTTATAATTAAAAAAATGGAAATTAAAGCAAAAGCTATGAAGATAAGATCTTACCTACTAAATTGTTGGCACCGAAATTCAATATTTGAAGCATTGTCAAGTTCCCAATTTCTCTTGGCACTCGCCCACTGAAATTGTTATTGTAAATGGTGAAAAATTCAAGCTTGGAGCATTCCTCCAAACCACTAGATGGTATCTTCCCATACATCTTGTTGTTGGAGAGGCGAAGTTTCTTGAGGTTTACATTGCGTTTGCACATATCATGGGGTAGCCTACTTGACAGACTGTTGTTCCTCAGATCCAAAACTTCCAAGGTTGACATGTTGAAGACGGACGACGGGATGGGACCGTGGAACGAGTTCATGCTCGTATCTAGCGAAACGAGGGAAGAAAGATTTCCGATTTCCGGTGGGAACGTTCCGACAAGACCCATGCTCGAGATGTTCAACTCGGTCACTCTACGGAGATGAGGATCGTCGTTGCAAGTTACTCCGGTCCAACTACAGACATCGGTTTCGAGGGTCCAATTTCTGGTGAGTATGTTATGAGGGTCTGAAGTGATGCGAGATTTTAGGGCTAGAAGTGAAGAACGGTCTATGGTGTTGGCTGAGCTATAATGAAGTAGTAGGAAGAGTAGTAGTGAAATAAGGGTCGTACTAAACTGCAGAGATATATCCATTACAATCGATGGAGGGGCTATGAAAATTTGGAAATACAAATGGCTGATATATATGGCTATTTCGGAGAGTAAAAAGATAAGTATCGAAAACTAGGAAGAATTTCGAGTTTTGCTTGTTTGAACATAGAAGATTTAAGCCATATAATACTTTCCTCGTACCCAGTATCCCATATCCGTGTGATTACTTTCCGTTTGGTACGTCATCTGTATTAAGGTGTTCACTTAAAATAGAAAAATTCTTCTATCAAAATGACACATTTGCCCTCAACATTACCCATGGGATGAAGAAAATCTCCAAGCCACCTTATATCTCCCAAGCCACCTTAAATCTCCCACAATTCGCTCCCACAAGCTATTTAAGGGAGGAGTCCGATAGTCAGGTGCGCTAAGTCACCTAGTTTTTATTTGAACTGTTCTATTATTATATATATCTTATATTCATTCTACAAATTAAATAGAATAAAACGGAAGTAGTATGTAAATTGATATTTATATTTATATATAATAAGTGTATCTACGGTGAAATTTATGTCGTATCTTTTATGAGTTTGAGCGTTAGCGTTGGGGCAAATGGGAAAGCTTTTAATTTGGAGTAAAATTGATAAATTTATTTGAAAAGTCAAGTCAATGCTAGGCAACAAATTTCTACGTAATTATAATTAGTTGACTCAAAGTCTTTTTCAAGTCCATGCCAACTAGTCTTCTAATTTCACATTCTTAGTTACATCAAAATCAGCGTGTTCTTCTTAGTTATTTTATATTCAAGTGTGTGAAATGATGATCGGTGTATGCAGTGGCGGAGCCAGGCTCTCAAACACAGGAGGGGCAAAAATAATTTAGTTCATATATTTTTAATTTGAGGTGGGGCAAACAAGGTATATAATGCAAATTTATACATAATTTTTTACAATTTATAGTTAAAATTTCATTTTTTATACACTAAAAAAAAAAAAAAATTTGAGGTGGGGCAATTGCCCCACCAACCTAGGTTGTGGCTCCGCCACTGGGTGTATGTGCGCATAAAACGTGCACGAGATCCTCTGTTGAATTTCAATGTGATATTTTTTATTGTATCAATAATTACTGCTATGTTTAAACAATTTTGTTTCTCCAAAAACCTGCATTTAAGCAATTCGTTAGCTGATTTGGAAACGGTTTTTTTCACACACGGCGATGATGTATATATATATAAATGTAATATAGGATGTTATACCGAAATTAATTCATTCGTATGAAATGACGACTACGATTGTCCGTGTGAACGAGAAGTCGTTTAAGACTTGACATCACTCACACAATTTTCCTATTCACACCACATGATCATGCATGTTTCCTCGATCGTAACCTCTCTATTATTGTAGCTGAAACATTCAATTGGCTAAACCGTGTCAAAAACTTTAGTCAAATTAATCTATATACTCCCTCGTCTTATATAAAAGGATATATTTTCTTTTTTAGTATGTCCCCAGTAAAATGATACATTTCATGTTAACATATGCTCAGTGGCGAAAGCAAAAAAAATTGATAGTAGGGGCTTCGCTAGTTTCGATTTATTTCAGTTGAACACGTGTTTCTCTCTACTTTCAGCCCCTTCTCATCGTTCACCCTTAACAATTTTCTACTTCCACAACATCAAAACCATAAGGGCTGAAACATAATTTCATCAATTTTTCCTAATTTTATAGTATTAAAAAATTAGAAAGAAAAAAAAATTGGGATAGGGGCTTAAGCCCCTTGCCCTCACTGAGTAGATCCGCCACACTGCGTACAAATATGCGAAAAATGCTAATTACGTATCATGCTTAAGTACGTAACCATGCTTGTTTTATGTTTTATAAAACTTTATACTTGATGCAACTAATATATAAGTTAATATTGATCTTATATTTTATTAAGAATACAGGTTGAAATCACTTTCGATTTTTTACGTCATAACTTATTTTATATGAACCAAATTCTATAGTATGTATGATTTCTTTAATAGTAGTGGTAAATTTGAAACATTTTTCATATGATTTTTTTAACAATAGAAATTTAAAGGTCGCACCATAGAAAATTCGAACTTGAAACTTTTGAACTCGATACGTAATCCACTACACTTAGGCCAACACACACTACGGAGACGATTTTTCTTTATAAAGTTGAGCAATTGACAAAATTGACAGTCTACCGAACTAAATAATGACGTCTCGCTTTCATTATTAATGAGGAAGACTTGGGTGCATCACATTTCCTTTACTTTTTCAACTGTTTTCCCCATTAATTTAGTACTCAATATTTAATTAATCTTAATAGTATGGATTAAGCAGTAAATTAATTTTATAAATTACAAGGGAAGTCTAAAGAATTCTAAGAGAAAATAATAAACATAAACGCTTTTCATATACACTATTGGCACACTTGATGTGATAGTGTTACGTCTTCATTTTTATTTACCGGGATTTAGTTTTAGGGCATATGTTTAAACTATTTTATGTGATGTATAAATGATGAGAAAGTAAATTATGTACTCTCTCTGTCCATTTTATCATGACATTTTACTATTCATTCTGTATTTACTTTATGAAAAAAAAAATATGTCATGATAAAATGGACAGAACGTATTTAATTGAGACTACAAACCCTAGTTACCTCTAATTTCCTTACCCCCTAGCTACCACCAGTTAATGAACACAACTGCCAAGACTTGGCAAGTCAAGGTCAAGTCAAGTTAACATGCAACTTGGTCTAGGTATGATTGTTCGATTAGAAATCATTTATAACTCCACCCGTCTTACTTAATTAGTCCACATTGTTTCGACAAAATAATTAAGAAAGACAGAGGTATAGGGGGTTTTAAAATGTGTTTTAATTTTAAGTATAAATTTATTTTCTTTTTAGAAAAGAGACTAATGAATGAGACATACAAAAAAGAAAGTAGAGTAATAGAATGAGACATATGGGAGTAGATTATTGATTAGCCGTACTCCCTATGTCTCACTTAATTAGTCTCCCTTAGGGTGTGACACCAAAACCAAGAAAAATAAAGATAAAGAGTTTTAAAATGTATTTTTGTTCGTTAATTTGTTTCCTTTCTAAGAATCAAGACTAATATACGGATAAGGTAAGATGAATTAACTAAGTGAGCACGAGGATGAGGTAGTATTAAACTCGGAAATTCTTATGCGGGTGTAAGCATACAACACTCACCCCTCATATATGATTATTATATTAATATAATACCTCACATATTATATTAATTAATATAATACTCCCTCCGAACTTTTTAAATTGATACATTTCTTTTCGATACGAGAATTAAGGTAGGAGTATTTAGTTTTTTAGGTGGATTTATTATCGAGGGGAATAATGGATTATGGATTACAATTAATATTTTATTTCATTAGAAATTAAAACACTAAAATTTTAAGTATATAATTTTTTTTTTCAATTTATAATTAATTAATTAGTCAATTTTATTAATTAATATTTTTTTTGCAAGTAAAAAAACTAATCTGTTTTACAAAAATTAGAGCCAATGATTTTATTTTTTTTAATTTCAGTTTATAATTTTAATAACTGCAGCAAGAGTAAGCCGTGCGAGGAGTGGAGACCGGTGATGTTGATTTGAAATACATCGGAAAACATGGCCATATTAAGACCAAGTGCGCCAATATCAAGCCTCGCTTGGTCGCAAAGCATATTACGCCGGCGTGTGCTTCCGATTCTCATCATCGTTCTTCTTAATCGGTTGCTAGATCTTGTATTCTGCTTTCGGTATTCCATCTTCTATTGAATTCATTACCTATTTTTGAAGACTCTATAGCTAGGCTAGGTATGAAAATGGAATTCTGGCTTTTCATCTTCTCTAAAAAAACACAATACGTACAAAGTTTAAATAAATCTAAACCAGAACAGACTCGAATCGATTCACGTACATACCAGCTCCTCCCCGGCTAACGCTGCCCCTAAAAACATACTCGTCTCCCTCCACCCCATGCCAACCCAGACGATTACGATCCTAATTTTCAACATGGCCCAGAAATATATCCCTCGTTTTTCTCCTCAAAGTCGAAACATTTCAAATATCACGCTGTTACCACATTACTATACGATCTAATCCACAGCCAAGATAAAGATCAATTTTTCCAGAGGATCGGAAAGCCACTACCTGATAAGTGATGTTGTGGAGTCTATGCTATCTTGGCCTTTTCAAATTCGCCCTCCTTTGGTTTCCAGAGGCTCACTAGAAACGAGTCGATGATAATCTGCAATAAGGTGATTCATATCAGCTGAAGCAAACGAAGGATAAGACTAAGAGAGGTGGAGACAATTCTGTTGACCTGGTTAAGGTGAGCTGCCACACATGGAAGGACTAGTAAGCCAGATACACCCAAGGCCCCACCAAGTTGCTCGACAACTGCTACCATCACTGGCAACGTTTTCTGCAAAAGCATACAACTATCACAATGCAAATCATATTACGACAATAAATAAGACCTGTGTAAAATATTCTTCATTATTTGCATTACGACTCACTCACACACTCAGCTGTGTCAAGGAGAATATATGAAAAAGATGTACTGCATGAGCAAAGGGCACTCACCTGGCTGGCAACTAGTAGAAGAGCACTGGTGTTCTCTTTCTTGGTGAATGGCGACATACTACCTCCAGAGATCCGCGAAAGAACTGGGATTAACAGAGCATTAAATGAAAGTAGTGCACAGTGAAGAAGCCTGCAAAGTTTTAGGAAGGTGATTAGTTGATACAGCTGCTATAACTCCCTGTGATATATCGGAATTAACTGCATTAGATTATCACTACTACTTGACTGACTAAGAATGAACTCCGATTCACTTTTAAGTGTGTACATACTGATAGGAGGCTAAGCAATAGTAGGTTTGCACAAAAGTCTCTTTCTGCTCTAAACGAATAAGGATTTAATATAATCAGGCCAATTAAGAAGCCTAAAAACCAGCGTGTGTGTGTGTGTGTGTGGATAAGTTGTACTCCAAGAGTCAAAGTGTCTGAGAAATACAAAACATATTTGTATACACATACATGTATACATTTCGAGTTTTCTTCTTCTCTCCTTTACATCTGGAATGATTTCGAGGAAAACGAGCAGCTGGTTTAAAGGGTCGTAACATTACAAGTTCAATTTTTCCAGAATCTAAGCTCTTCAGGATGGGCTTCACATAGGACTCAATAATCTGAATTTCAAAAGTTTATCACACAAGCAAATAGTTGGTCAATTTTTATTAATATACAGCACTTATAAACCCTTCTTACACTGATTCTCTTCCACAGACAACACAAAGCATAGTAAAGAAGTGCTAATTGCAAGAAGAATAAGATATACATACACTCCCATGACAACAGCTAGGAGAAACATTGAAGGCTTCACCATCATAAGAAGTGACCTTGATCTGCTGACTTGAATCCAAGGAGCCTTCATAAGGAGCAGAAATCAGGTGCAAAAGTGAATGATTTCAATGCAGTTCTATGTCTTTCCGAGCAATTTATTGGGCTAAAGTCACATTTCTAGATTATTATTTGATGTCAAATTGATGCAGAAAAATAAGTAGGGAAAAACATGTATCCAATTAAGAGACGACATATGGATCACAACTCGTGACCACATGCTCTTCTAACTGAGTTCTTGTAGGACTATAAACCTAAACCAACAAACTGACCCACTCTAAACCACAATATATTGAGTGCGTCGCTGAAAAGGGCAACAGAAATTTTCAAGCAGTAAAACACTGCAAGTTATATCAGAAACAGAAGTGTTGAAACTTGAAAATAAAACACTTTCAGAAAGTTTTCCTTATTCATATGTTTATGTAGACATATCTGAAGGGATTTATTATTAATTCTGTTTGTTGGTCACTGACATTCGTATCACAAGAATACTATCAATATAAAGAAATGCAGAATCCCAAGTTACATCATGAATGTGATTTTCTATTTTCATTTTTTTAAATTTTTAGTAGATAGATAGCAGCATCTCATTAATGAGTACATTTAATAACTAGCTTCATATCATGAGTAACAATCATTACCTGCTGAAATACTGCTAAAGTAATCAGATTGATTCAGAGTCTTTAGAAGAGTGGAAAAAAAAAAAAAAAAAAAAAAAATCAACCTTAACTAAGCAAACATTTCCCGATAGCATGCTGATAGCAATATGTAAATGATATCACTAAAGATAGAAGTAGCAATATGCCAATATGTAAACTTATTTGGTATGAAACTGGCAAAAATACACAATATAATTGTTACAATAAAGCAAATAGTGGATCTTACAGAACTAAGGAAAATTGCACTGATTGTTGCTAAAAGCTTACGGTTTCCATCTGCAAAGTCTGCTATACCTGCAGCATGTTGGTAAAACATAATGAATATAAAGATTCCGCGTTAGCAAATAAAAACATCTGTTTCCATGCAATCTTTATTAATGAATTATGAGACAACCGTCTATTTGTAAGAACATCAATTAAGATATAGAATATCTTTACCCACTGACCGGAGCATAGTGTGCTTTGGCTACAAATTATTGACGATTGCATTAAAAAAAAAAAAAATCTAAATCTTGTTCCATCCTTACAAGAGGCGCTTCTGATGAAGGAATCATCTACATATGTTTAAAACGATATACCTTTTGATTCCGATGGTTTACATGTAATGTAAAATTAGTGGTTAATGGAATTGGAACATTAGATATCAATGAAGTTAGAAACATGTGCATAACAAACTAGAAATTGAGCAAAGAATCTGCACACATCCGATTACCAGATCAGGTTTAGCAAGCTACAGCAAGCACTCCATACACAGATGTAAACATCAGTATTAAATAATTGATTGGGCATATTTTCTCTACATATTTTGTGGAATTTCTTGTACATTTTATTCTTATTCTTAAATAAATACTCTTTATTTGGGAATAAGTGTGAATGTATGGTGTTTGTAGGGAAAATATCAAATATTGAAGAATTTGCAGACTTTTAGATGTATTTTATGAATATGGGCATTTGAAGTGTACATTGAGCAGAACGTAAATCAGGCAGTGTGCCCATACCGGCTATAAAGTACTGTAGCTGGGCGAGAATGAAGGAATTTCGGGATTTTGACCATCTAAAAGACTTTAAATAATTCCATACGGGATTAATTAAAGATATTTCAGTTTTTAGAATTTTATTTAGTTTTAAAGACTATTTAGATACTACTCCCTCCGTCCCACTTCAGTAGTCCTCAATACTATTTTCGTCCGTCCCACTTCACTTGTCCTCTTTCCTTAAAAGGCAAAAATTAACCCTTACTTTTGATGTGGACCCCATACTTTTTCAAATTTAACACTACGCATAAAATCCCGTGCCGAAAAGAAAGAGGACTACTGAAGTGGGACGGAGGGAGTATTAATATTTTCCTTTTATATATAGATTAGGTTTGGGGATTTATATCTTATCTTAGAATCGTATAGAAGAGGAGAGGCGGGATGTAGAAGAGGAGAGGCGGGTGTAGGAGAGGAGCAGCAGCCGCCGTTCTTCCTTTCTTCTTCTTCTTCTTCTTCTTCTTCTTCTTTTCTTTTACTGTCTATCTTAATTTGTTTATGCTTTCTAGTTAATTTTCTCTATTCCGGTGAGAACAAGGAAGCTCTAACAAAATTAATGGTGAGATCTAATTTGTGTTCGTACTTTAATTCTATGCAAGCATCGATTATTCTCTGTGTTGATTTCTATTAATCGCTTTATTCGTATAGGTAGTGTACAATGCTTAGTTGAGTAGAGTTAATTTGTAGCCAATTGAATCGGTCATAAGTAATCGTGATTAGATTTAATTAGTGGTAAATCGACTTGTTAAAGTCGAGGGAATAATAATCTTAATTCGACAATCCTGCGTCAGAGTTTGTCAGTTTTGAATCGGGTTTCTCTAGTTCTTAATGTTGTCGGCTCATTAAATCTATAGAGCGTCTCTTACTGTTGTCAGTCGATTAGGGAAATAATTGGTGAAGCGTCTTCCTGATTATCGATAATTTATGGGGAAATGAGATTGCGTCAGAAGCGTCTTCGGTAATCATAACTGATTTGTTTGCATGTAATTAGAGTTATTTTTGCATAGAGGATCAGAATAATTAAGCTACAGTGGAATTGTTCGCTGCCGGAATCGTTTTTATTTTGTTAAATCAAGTTGCAAGCTGTTTTCTCTGTTCTTGTTCAATTAATATTTTTATTTATTTTGTTAGTAGTTTAATAAAAAATCACTATTTTGCAGTTGGAAATTCGGAGGAAATCTCGCCGGTCCTTTGGGAGACGATCTTGCTTACTGCTATCTGTGCAGTGTGGGCATACCGACTGAAAAGTTGGAATTATTTTTGGTGTAAAACGACGCACCAAATTTTGGCGCCGTTGTCGGGGAAGATTGTTGGGGAAGATTGTTGATGCTGCTTCTGGAGGAAGCTTGATGAACAAAACCTTGAGTGAAGCAAAGTAGCTCATCCTCGACATGGTTTATAATGACCAACAATATGAAGACGAGGACGACGATTCGTTTAGGCATGTCAAAAGAGCTGATGGAGCCAACGAGTTGAATGTGAATGAGAAGATCGATGCTCTGACTTCTTTAGTAAGAGGATTTGCCATAGCTCGAACCGAGCAAGCCTGTTATGGTTCTGGAGATGCACAAATGAAGAATTGGAATTGCACATTCCCTGAATCATATACTCCAGAGGGGAGAAACCAGTCGTCATTCAGGCAGTATGCCCGTACTGACCAACGTCCAAACACTGGGTTGAGCGAAATAGTCAAAAGTCTCGCGCAGAGTCAGCTATCATTCCAAGAGAATACTCGAGCTGCATTAGGATGTTTAGGTACACAGGTCACACAACTGACCACTCAATTAAATGAGCTTCATACGAGTCGAGGAGAATCTCTATCTCAACATGAGATGAATTCCAGGGAGTATGTCAATTCGATAAGTATATTGAGTGGGACAATGTTGATTGAGGATGAGCTCGAGAAGGAACACAATGAGGAATGTTCAGAATAAGAAAGACGAAGATAAAAATGAGGTCCTGGAAGCACTCAATCTTGAGGAGGCGTTTTTAAGTGGATCGACAACTTCTGCTCAAAATCCATCAGACAGTACTCCCATACTGTCCGAACAGGGAAAGCTGCTATCATCTTCGGAGCAAATGTCGAAGCCACACTTGAAGCCAATACCACAACATCTGAAAAATGCAAGTGTGAGGGAGAATGACTCACCCCCTCTCAAAGGTCTTTGCATGGAGCAAGAAGAAGATTTTGTTGGAGATTTGAACATGCATAAAACCAACATCAGTTGGATTTTTACCAATATCAAATGGATGAAGCTTGCTATTTTCAAGGGGATGAATCTCGCATCACCAAAGATTCCTTGACTGATGAGCTTAATTTGTGTCTAGCCTAAGACGTTAAACAAGGGCGCTACTTGGGAGGCAACCCAAGAATTTTCCGTTATTTTGTTATGTTTTTTCACTACTACAAAAACGCACATAGACAACACATCTACGACAACGGTTCCGTGTAATTCCTGTTGTTATATCCCTGAAAAGTGTTGTCGTTTTAAAAACTGTTGTCTATGAGCGACGGAGTACGCTCATAGACAACAGTGTTTTATGAACCGTTGTTGTTTGGTGTTGTTGTATGTAAAAATCACAACAGTGTAGTTTAGTGTTGTCGTTTCGCGTTGTCGTAACTTATAACAACATATTTTTTAACTGTTGTTGTATGCTTGTGTTGTTGTTTATAAAAAAAATTCAATTTTTTTTTAGTTATTAATTAAGAAAAAAACTTAGAAGACTTTTCCCCAATTTTTCCCCCCAATTTCCCTATCTTTTAGTTTTTACGCGACCAGAACCCTCTCTCTCAATTTGTCAGAGCAACACCGGGCCGCCCATCGTTCCCTTCGCCGGCGGAGACCCCGAGCACGCCGCTTCAGGCAGCGGCGAATCCTCCGCCGACGACTAGTAAGAAGAAGATCGAGCAGAACAGCGAGGAAGATGTCCAAGGAGTCCGAGGCGAAATCCGGTAATAAAATCCCAAAAGAATTAGCGTCCCATTTAACGCTTTCCCTTTGTCGACGACTAAAGCTTACTCGAATGCTTCCTTCTTCGCTCCTGAGATTTTGAGAAATGGAGTCGAAGCTTCTGATAGCGGCGGGGGTTTTGGTGGCGCTGCTGATGGCGGACGGAGTGACGTCATGGAACGGCGAAATCCACGGCCGGGTGGTGTGTGACGTGTGCGCCGACTCCGCCATCGGCCCCGAGGATCACGTCTTATCACGCAAGTTCCCTCGCTTTTTTCCCCCAATTTCCCCCAATTTCAGATTACTTTCCCAATCTCGATTTCCTCTTGTCTTTTTTATTTGTTTGTTTTTGGTAGATGGGTGATTGAATTTGTGAGTGAGCTCGCTATTGATTGCTGTTAGTTGATTGAATGAGAAAAAAAAAAATCAGAATGTGCTTAGATTAGGGTTCACATGGAGTTGTAATCTATTGATTAAGGCCTTCTTCCTCTGATAGTTTTGTTCCAAAAAGTTGCATTTGACTGGGAAATGAAGTTTTGGATTTGTGTTTTGTGGTTGTTCTCGAAATAAAAATCTGATTGTAGTTGTGATTCTCTGTTCTAATTACCAACTCTTGTGGGATATGACAAGGTAACTCATTTCGAATGGTAGCAGATGATACTGTGATGGATAACACAGAAGACTGGAAGCATGATGTAGTTGTAAATCCTGATACCAATGGAGGTAGATAGTGAACATGATTTTGTGGGTTGGAGATTATTGAGTTATTTGGACCTGTCATTACCTTTTAATTAATGTGTTTTGTTGATTTTTCTGGCCTTATCTGTTCATCCCTTTGGTCTCTGGATGAAGTATTCAAATATCAGTGTCCTTTTCTTTTCTTTCCAATTTTGTGATGTGTCTGTTTGTCAATTGCTAGCAGAGGATACTGTGATGGCCAACACAGAAGATGGGAAGCCTGAAGTAGCAGTGAATCATGACAAGAGGGATGTAGGTAGGGAGGATTACTTATGATAACCATAGTGCTTAATAGATTGAAGGCCAACCTGCTATGTGGATGTAGGGTAGTCTGATATCAACTGGGAGATACAGGAGATCTTGGGGATGGACTGATGTATTGGAAAGGGTTTTACCAGAGCCTACGCCCTACGCAGATGTGGCTTGCACTAAATATCGGTACATCATATATTCAATATATTACGTATTTATGAGCTATTTAGTGTAATTTGTTGAATGAGTTTGCTTCTGCTGAGAAGCATGCTTTCTTTCGAAATAAAGCTAATATTCTTCATTTTCATTTTTTTCTTTTGATATTGCATATATGTCTGCTAGAGCATTTCTTGATCCTATTATGCTCTTGGAATATGTTTCTAAGCATTTTAGAAAAGATCTGACTAGGAGTGGACAAACTACTGATATTGGAGACATTCTTGAAAATTATTTTCATTATTAGGAGTGACTGAAATATCTTCTGTTCTCTACCATGGATATTGGGAGTCCCAGTCCTTCCACAAATATATCCTCCGCGTGCTCCGTGGGAATGCCGGAGACTTGTTTACCTCGTGTCCATCAATGGACTTTTTACTAAATCTCTAAGTATGAACCTTTTTAAATATATTATCATTTAAAATCCCTGTGGCAGAGTTGTTTCTCTTTCTTGACGTTTTTTTATTAAGAAAAAGAACATTAATAATTGATGGATTTAGTAAAATACTACTTTTCTCTGCATGAAGGATTTTGGACAAAAATCTATATTTGTGATTCTACAGAATATATCTTAATAACTGCATGTTCAATAAATTTGAACCTGTTTCTTTATTGGTTATCATTTCAATATTCAAGAGTGGTATACTAGTAGAAGTTGTTGCATGCCAGCTGACTCTGTTTATTAGGGCAGGCACTTTTTAAGGCGAATCAGCCTTCCTTTGGCTAAGTCAAAGTACATTAGGATTTTTAGCACGGAGTTTGTCTGAAGTACGTTTCTGATGTATCTATTAACTTGAGATGGTATACAGCATTCTTATTTAGTGTGACCTAACACTTTTACTTGTTTGACCATTAAGAAACAATGCCCTTTTTGGTTATTCATGTTTTTGAGTGTCGACCGTCTTGTGGTAAGATTTTGATGTCCAGTTAGGCAGTTAAGGTAGTCTGTTGTCTTTTGTGTTTTATCAGGAATTTGGGAGCTAACAACTAATACAAAAGAACTTTTATGCTACTTTAACTACTCATTGTTGGGAAATCTGTACTTTGAATATGTTCCTCCATCCTTAGATTTGCCTTTTCCATCATTCCATTCAATTTTTACAAGGGAGTAGGGACTGGCTTTGCAAGAAAGCTGGCCCCACTCCCCATATTTTGATTTGAACTTACTCTGATTAATATCTTGTCCTGTCTTGTAGGCCACCTCAAGTTATTTGGATGACATTGACTGTTCAGTTGAAGAATGAATTCAAGTATGTTGGCCGGAGAACGGAGGTACTCAATGAGGCTTCTTGTAGAGGCTCTCTTTGTTATGCTGTTGATTGTTGAATATGAAAGACTGTGTTTTACTTTATGGTTACAAATACGTATAGAGCTGAGTATGGAGACTGTTATTGCGTATGACTTTCTGGAAGTTTTTCATTAGTATATTTTAACCGCTACTGATTTCTAGAATTCTATTGTCAGAAGTCATTTGTTGAAATTATATGCTTCTATTTTTATCATGTGTCAATGGCTTAGGGAAACCTGATTTGTTACTTAGAGAGTGAAATATAATGATGAAACTCATGAAATAAAAAGAGGCTTTCATTTGAAGGAGACACCAGGGTGAAAAACATGAGTCAAGGAGGGTGTGATTTGGGGGTGTTATATACATGAATCGAGAAAACTCTCTTGTGTGATAAACTGTTTTAATTCGTTTGGACTATGGATTTCGGCCCTTCGAGCAATGTGTTAGATTACCTTTCTTTGTATAGTAAACTACTCATTTACACTAGTAGTAATACTAGTATTAGAAGGCATATACTACTCTATTGACTAACTATTAAGATTGGGTGATGTCATTGTTTATATCTTTCGGCAGCCAATTTTTAATTGTTTTGTGATTTAATCAAGTATTCTGCTAAGCATGGCCCTCTTGCCCTTCTAGGTTATAAGTTTTAGGAGACTGTAAGGTGGCTTATTTAAAATTTCTCTTTAACAGCTCTGCAGAATCGTTGAAGGGCAGAGATATACCCGAAAACTGAATGAAAGACAGGTCACTGCATTGTTGAGGGCAACCTGCCAACGCCCAGCTGAACGTGAGAAATCTATCTCGAAGGTATAATGATATTACTATCCATTATCCTGAATTGATACATTAGTATGGGCTATTTCAAGATCATTAATATTTGGGATCTGAGTTATGCAGGGAGACTTTGCTTTTGCCAAAATTAAAATTGATTGATGATATAAAAATTGTGCTTATTGCTCATTAGTTTTGTTACCAACTCTTGATTTTTTTTGTTTCTTTTCAATTGTTTCTTTGTGTCCTCTAGGTTTTGTCCTTGTTAATTTGACTCCTACTCAATATTCACTCTTTTGCAGGGAACACCTTGTGAGCTTCTACAAAACAACTAAGCTGAAACGGCATAGGATCATATTTTACAGGTTGACTTGGAATGTGCACTCACTTTGCCATCATGTTGTCCCAAAGAGCAATGGAATGCAGGATGGCTGCATTTTATGCCTGTTTCCCTGGTACAAATCTGTCACTGGCATTTTTGTTATGTTTCCTTAGTGTAAGAATGTTATTGATTAATTTTGGTTTTCTTGAATGCAGAAACTGTACCTTGTAGAACCGTGAACAGGCAATGTTCATCGGGTCTTCAAGCTGTCGCTGATGTTGCTGCAGCTATTAAAGTTGGATTTTATGATATTGGTAAGACCTATCTGCCTTTGACATACCCCGAAAATGAGAGGCAATTATCACATTGTTTCTTATCTGGCTTTTTATTATGGATTAGGTATTGGTGCTGGTTTGGAGACGATTACCAGTAATCCTATGGCTTTTGAAGGATCAGTCAATCCAAGAGTAATCCTTTTTGTTATGTTTTTTTTTTTTTTTTTTTAAATTGACTATGACTAAAACTTGGAGACCTTGTAATGAATGATTGTATTCATCTTACTTTTTATTTATAATATTTCAAATTTTATGTAATCTGATTTTATTTTATCTTAGATTTAATTGTTTTACTGAATTATATATATAAAAATATGTGTAATAATTAAATAAAACGACAATGTTAAATTTCACATATACGACAACAGTTTTTAAACTGTGGTCGATTCTGGTGTATACGACAACAAGCTTACAACTGATGTTAAATGGTGTTGTCATTCTAACAAACAACAACAGTCTACGACAACGGTTGAAACACTGTTGTCTTAATATATAACAACAACAGTTCAACATACTGTTGTCTATGAGCGCGTATCTACGACAACACAGCCTACGACAACGGTTCGAAATTGAGAAAGACAACGGGTATTAACTGTTGTCGAAGACCTTTTTTGTAGTAGTGTTTCCTTTAATAATAAAAAAAAAATTCAAGTTAATTATCTTATTGATAACTTCTTGATTTTTTTTCCGAAATTGGCAGGTTTGTAGTTCAAAGGCCGAAATAAAAGGAGAAAAGTTCCAGTACTTGAGCCACATTGTCTTCACCAAAGCTGCAACAGATTCCGCTGAGTAGTAGCCCACACCGGACGCGAATCCGAAATCCCTTCACATGCGATGATGATACTATTCAGGGAAGTTTTTTTATTTTCTTATTATTTTGTTATTATCTTTATGTTTTGAGTCCGTTTTGATGGGATATATATATATATATATATATATATATATATATATATATTTTTTTTTTTTTTCTTTCTACACAATGAGGACATTGTATTGTCTAAGTGTGGGGGAGATTTTTACCTCTACGTGTTTATGGACTTTTGTCTAAGTATTTGGCAGCGGTGAGATGAATGATTTGAGTGGTGAGAATTAAGATTGGTTTGGGAATGCATGGTTGTTTTCTTTCATGAAAAATATGTATGTTATATGCCTATATGTGTTCATGGATGAGAAAAAATGCAAAGTTGATCAATTTATTGAGCCAACATAATTTGTGAGGATTGAGCCTTATGAGCAAAATCATTATATGCTCTTTGTTTCTTTGTTGAGAGTTATCACACCTGATGTCTTGATACTTGGTTTGCCTTGTTGCCATAATCGAAGCTGTTTTTTTTTTTTTAATATTCTTGCATGGAAATGATTTAGGCATTTAGGATTAACCCCTTTCTTAGCCTTTTTCATTTATCTAACACCTTATATCATCCCTAGTGAGCCCCTTTGTGCCTTAATATCCCTTTTCTTCGTGAATAAACTCACTCATATATAAACTTTAGCCTTTCTTTTAGCCTTCTTTTGTCCCACTGAAAATATGCAAGTAGTTGACCTATATTTTGATATGAGTGCTATATTTTTTGGATTAGTATGTGGGAAGAGTGGAACCAATTTCACTGTGAGGGTTAACAAAAAAAAAAAAAAAAAAAAAAAAACAAAAAAAAAGGAAAAAAGAAAGGAATTGAAAAAGAAAAAGTGCAGGAAAAAAAAAGGAAAAAAAAGGAAAAAAAGAGATGCTCTTATTTATGATTTTGTTTGTCTTCCTAATATCTTTGGTTTGAGCACAACACATTGGCTATGTTGTTTTTTGTAGAGCTACTCTCGAACATAAATGGAGGTTAATCGGTGAATTGCTTGCTTATTTTCAGTTCTATAAGCCTTTTTGTTCCTAACTTTTTGTTTAACCTACCTATACACCCTAGCCCCATTACAACCCTGAAAAAGACCATTGATTTGTGCATGAATTTCTAATTTTTGCGGTCGAGATATTGACATATTGGCAAACTTATGGTAAAAAGTTTTCAAGTTGTGATCGAGAGTTTTACATGTGTCCCTATTTTTCTTTGAGAGACTTGGAGTGACCTTGGTGAGGTTTGGATCAACTTTGCATAATTTTGACTTGAATGAAGGGCATTGACATATGTATTTTAATTGAAAGAATGGTTGGTGGTTTGAATGGTTGTATCTTGTTTCTCACCATGATCCTTGTTCATTGAATTGTTGCCAAATTCTTGTAAAGTGTTTTGAGTCAAGTTTCGTAGAATGTTTATTGTGTTTCTCTAGTTTAGTATTATGCTCGAGGGCGAGCATTGTTTAAGTGTGGGGGAGTTTGATTGGGCATATTTTCTCTACATATTTTGTGGAATTTCTTGTACATTTTACTCTTATTCTTAAATAAAAACTCTTTATTTGGGAATAAGTGTGAATGTATGGTGTTTGTAGGGAAAATATCAAATATTGAAGAATTTGCAGACTTTTGGATGGATTTTATGAATATAGGCATTTGAAGTGTACATTGAGCAGAACGTAAATCAGGCAGTGCTATAAAGTACTGTAGTCGGGCGAGAATGAAGGAATTTCGGGATTTTGACCATCTACAAGACTTTAAATAATTCCATACGGGATTAATTAAAGATATTTCAGTTTTTAGAATTTTATTTAGTTTTAAAGACTATTTAGATACTATTAATATTTTCTTTTTATATATAGATTAGGTTTGGGGATTTATATCTTATCTTAGAATCGTATAGAAGAGGAGAGGTGGGATGTGGGAGAGGAGCAGTATCCGCCGTTTTTCCTTTCTTCTTCTTCTTCTTCTTCTTCTTCTTCTTCTTCTTCTTCTTTTCTTTTACTGTCTATCTTAATTTGTTTATGATTTCTAGTTAATTTTCTCTATTCCGGTGAGAACAAGGAAGCTCTAGCAAAATTAATCTGTGAGATCTAATTTGTGTTCGTACTTTAATTCTATGCAAGCATCGATTATTCTCTGTGTTGATTTCTATTAATCGTTTTATTCGTCTAGGTAGTGTACAATGCTTAGTTGAGTAGAGTTGATTTGTAGCCAATTGAATCGGTCATATGTAATCGTGATTAGATTTAATTAGTGGTAAATCGACTTGTTAAAGTCGAGGGAATAATAGTCTTAATTCGACAATCCTGCGTCAGAGTTTGTCGGTTTTGAATCGGGTTTCTCTAGTTCTTAATGTTGTCGGCTCATTAATCTATAGAGCGTCTCTTACGGTTGTCAGTCGATTAGGGAAATAATTGGTGAATCGTCTTCTTGATTATCGATAATTTATGGGGAAATGAGATTGTGTCAGAAGCGTCTTCGGTAATCATAACTGATTTGTTTGCATGTAATTAGAGTTATTTTTACATCGAGGATCAGAATAATTAAGCTAGAGTGGAATTGTTCGCTGCCGGAATCGTTTTTATTTTGTTAAATCAAATTGCAAGCTGTTTTCTCTGTTCTTGTTCAATTATTATTTTTATTTATTTTCGTTAGTAGTTTAATAAAAAATCACTATTTTGCAGTTGGAAATTCGGAGGAAATCTCGCCGGTCCTTTAGGAGATGATCTAGCTTACTGCTATCTGTGCAGTGTGGGCATACCGACTGAAAAGTTGGAATTATTTTTGGTGTAAAACGACGCACCAATAATGCATGATATTTTAAACGGGCAAACCTACTGTCAGAGATAACACATGATTCAGACGAACTCAGGGGGTTGAAATACCATTAGAAATGCATTTAATGGTGTCTGACCTTTGAAGAGTTCTCGAGCAGCCTGTTGATTGAGAGTGACAGAGATAAGTAATTAGAAAATCCGAACCTCAAAGGCATCAAGTTATTTGTAATTGCAAAAGGAAAGAAAGAAAAAAAACAAGACCAGCAAGAATTCAAGAAGCAAAAATCAAATTACTTTCTGATTTGTAAATTTTCCAAGTGCTAGCTTTCTAGTTATGGCCTTGAGGACCTTTTACTTTTTCCTTTTTCTATTTTAGGGCACCGGATTGTGATGGTGGTTAGAGTTGGAAAAACTGGAAATTCTACATATTTGCAATGGAAAAGCAATCTTAAACAAGGAGATCATTCCAGACAACGCAGAACGCATGGGATCTACAGTCCAGCCACAGTAGTTGTCTCCAGAGTATGTCAACATTCAAGAAGCGTGAGAACAAGGCTTTTTAACAACTGTTCAGTTGGAATAGATACCCCGACTCCAGAAGCTATGAACTTTGAGATAGAATAAGGGACCTGTGCAATTCTTAAATTAGTCATTCAACATAGCAATAATGAGAAAAATATGCTTCACTGAAGCCAGAAAAGAGGTAGTCGAATTATTTGTCGCCAAACGAACGTTTGATTAAAATTTGTAGACATAGAAGTTCACAGAGTGTGGCCTTCAGGAACCTTGTTTGTTATGCAGACATATCATGTAATGCAAATTAAAGGCTACAAGCAAGTGTACAAGATTTCCTTTCCATTAGAAATCTTTTCCCCACCTCTAATCCATAGACACAGAAAACGAGATATTTAATCGAACCACCCTACGATTCTGCGAATCGCACGTGACTCCTATCCGTCTACAAACAGAGGTTCGAGTGGTCCAATTGCTTTTTATGACATTGTGAGGATCCGAAGTCACGAGGGCTTTGAATGCAAGCAGCGAAGATTCATCGCTCTTGATTTGAGCCGTGGTCTCTGCAGTAGCAGAGCTAAGACAACAAAACAATGTGAACAGAGAAATCGGGAAAACTACGGAAAATCTCCCCATATAGTATGTGCTAAGCCTGTGAGCTAACAAGAATCCTAAGCAAATGATTTATACTGAAAGCTAAAGTGAGGGAAGAACTTTGAATGAGAGAGTGAAGAAGACAAATTAAAGGCAACAAGTCAACTGCAATCCATTAATGAATATACTAACAACAACTAGCAACTGATACAGCCAAATCTACTACTGTATTATACTACTAATATTTTCCAGAATTTCCAGCAAAATTGAAAAATTACCTCAACCGAATTCACGGAGACCCCACCACAATAGTGTCAAAATCATCAACTCATCGAAATCGTCGAGTTCCTGCAATTTCATCAAATAATGAACTCCAATCGTGCATTTTCGATTAGAGAATTTGAAGTGTTAATGACGATGAGTTGCAGAAATGGATTGGGGGAAGAGAGGAGGGGCCCGACTGTCGCCGCCGCGAATAGACGACTTAAATACACGAGCTCGATTTGGTCATGGACAATAAGCGACTGAATCGAGCTTCTGTATTTAAACTGTGTATTAGTGTGGCTCGTGTATTCAGAGAGGCACATTTCCAGCGGCGGTGGATACGCAATTTTCCAGCAGCCGGTGAAAACAACAACTGAGAAGAAGAGCGTTTTTTAGGGGGAGGAGGATGACCGGATGGCGGGTGGCCGGAGATAGATGTTCTGCTGCGGCGGAGTTGAGATGGCCGGAGGCGGCAGCGCGTGATTGAGAAGCGGCGGGGGAATTGGGTTGACGGCGGCTGGTGTTGGTAGATGATTTTGGTGTTTATTTTTTAATTAATTACTCGTTTCATCCAACTCTAATTGTTCAGCTTTCATAATCGAATCGTTTAACTTAACAATTCGGATTGTCTCAGTTCCTCGTATAGAAACAATTAATCCTTATTGTTTACTTTTAACAATGTGTATAAAATCTCGTTTCGAACGCGACAATTGAAGTAAGACCGAGGATGTAATTTATAACAAATCTCACTTCAATTCCTACTTTTTCAATGGAGTCGTCTCACATAAATTGTATTGTTTCTAAAATTAAAAGATTTAACATTCAAATTCGAGCTCGACCACCACAAGCCTCAACATTAAATTAAACGTGTTCACTGACTTTCGAGCCGAACAAATGCAAGTTTGGACTCGGCTCACAAGCTTGATTTGAAGCTCAAGCATGGCTCGTTTTCAACAAGCAAACGAGTTTCGTACGTGCTGAACTTTGAATAACTCACGAATATCTTTATTTAAGTTGCATCCTTAAATATATAATCAAGCATCAGAAATGCCGCCACTCTTGACTTTCTAACACGGGGAGCTCGTACGTGATGTTGGACTATTTTTACTAAACAACAATAATATTGATTAGTAAACGTAATTACATTATTTTCTGCTACAAAACAAGAACTTTATTCAAATTTTAATTAATAATTAACACACGTTACCTATTAATTATCAAAGGTCAAAAGTTGACAATAAAAGATTGTTGCATTGGATCCTGTCGATGACTTTAGTAGAAGGAGATTTAATGTGAAAAAGTATTAATTTTTTCTTGCAAATACTATATGTGTGATGTGCAAACACTTTATTTTAAAAAAATAATTAGCAGAAAATTCAAAGACCGTGCTACGGAGACCTCCAATTTAAGATTTTCCGAAATTTAACCCTCTATTATTAGGTTAACACACACAATGCGTATTTTATAATAAGTACTCAGAAATAAAAATTGGAACGTTGGAATGATGCATAGAAGATGTTCGATAAAACCCTCTTTTTCCATCATCTTCAAGTAATGCGCGTGCCAAGAACTAGCTTGCAAAGCAATTGCCTTTTCAAAAATATAAAATTCAGAGATCGAGCTAAACTCGAGACCTTACCACCCTACTACATTTATACCAACACATGTTTTGTGAAGCAACTTACTTTAAAGTGCACAACACAAAATAGGATTACCTAACATAGTGGTAGCTACTTTATTCTACAATGCACAGACATATATACATGCAAAATGTTATGATACAGGAGGTGGAGGAAGAGGAATTGGGGTTCGTCGAGTTCTGCGATGAAGAAGGGGGAAAAGAATTGGGTGTTGAAGATGGAGCAATGGGTCAAAAGGCTACTGGATCGGGTTTTGGAGTTTTGGGCTATAATTAATTGGGCTACTGCAAGTTGTTAATTAAATCCCCATTATCGCATTTTATTATTATAGCACTTTATGATTTCTTTTCTAGCAAGATATGTTAGCTATATAGACGTTTTTGTTGAGGTGTTGGGAAATCAATGAAATAGTTCTTTCTGCATTCCTTCCTTATCTTCTCTCTCTTTCTCCCTAAATTCTGGGTTTTACCTTGCGATTCAGTATTATTCCATACAAATCATACAATTACACCATAAATATAGTTGGGTTCACTACAATTGGTACTCAAGAGCCAGGTTCTCGAAATGGCGGAGGTCACTCGTTTCAAAGATTTGCAAGAGGCTCAGAAGAAGTTGGATCAGCTCCTGCAGACAGAATCGATGAAGAGAACATCATCAGAGTTGAAGATTAATGAGCAATTCACAGGTATGGATCAGAAATTCGAACATCTTACCAATACTTTAGCAGATATGCAGTTGCAACTTTTGAATATGAGCAAAGATATGGGATCAGATGATAGTTCTCTGCTGGGTAGTTATGGAAGAAGTGGGAGGAGTGGATCTACTGTTAATTTTGCTCATAGCCCATTACCTAGGATTGATTTTCCTAGGTTTGATGGATCTAATCCTAGGGCATGGATCATCAAATGTAGAAGCTATTTTAAGCTTATGCCTGGGGTTCCTGATTCACAAAAGGTTCATCTAGCTACTATGCACTTTGATGGAAAGGCTCTCTCATGGTTCCAGAATCTAAATATGGGTGATATCGAAATAACTTGGGATCAGTTTCTGGAAGTGGTCTCAGCTCGGTTTGAGGATCTGAGGGTTTCAAATGTTATTGTGGAATTTAACAAGTTGAAACATACTGGTTCCTATGATGAGTATATTGAACATTTCAATGAACTCAAAGCTTGTATGGAGATGAATGATAAGAGTAAATACAGTGAGGAATATTTTATGGCAAGCTTTCTAAGTGGGTTAAGTGAGGATCTACAGAATTTCATAAATATGTTTCAGCCTAGGACTCTGGAGCAGACAATTGAGTTGGGTAGGAAGCAAATACTCACCATAGATGCTATTGCTAAGAGACTGAAACCAACTCCTAAATCATTTAATACATAGGGTTTTGTACAAAGGAGATCTGAAGGGGGACAGAACCAGTTACCAAAAGTTGCTTCCCATCCTGCTGCAAAAACACCCATTAAGCTCCTCACTTCTGCTGAAATGGCTGCACGGAGAGAGAAAGGACTGTGTTACAACTGTGATGATCCATATGTGTTTGGCCATAGATGCAAGAACAGGGTTAACTATCTGATGATGACTGAGGAAGAAGAAATACAGAGTGGTCAGGAAGTGGTTGGTACTGGTATCCCTGAAGTTGAGGGGAATATGGTGCAAGCTGTAGAGGAGGTACAAATGTCTTTACACTCCATGATGGGAGAGGGAGGCTTGACTACTATGAGAGTGGTTGGAGAGGTTGGTAACCACAAGTTGAATATTCTTTTGGACACAGGTAGCACTCTCAGCTTCCTACAAGAGAATACTGCCAAGAGATTGGGGTGTCTTACTCACTGTGATAAACCATTGGTGGTAAGGGTGGCCAATGGACAAAAACTGATTAGTACAAAAAGAGCAACATATTTTAAGTGGTCTGTACAGGGGCATGACTTTCAATACTCCCCTAGGTTGCTTAATAATGAAGGATGTGACATGATCTTGGGTGGTGACTGGTTTAGGTTCTGCACCCCCATTGAGCTAGACTATGCTAACATGAAGTTTACAGTCACATTAAATGGGCAAAGGGTGGAGTTGCAGGCTCTGACTACTGCAGTTGACTGTAAGGTTATTTCTGGACCAGTCCTATCCAGCTTAATGCATGAGGAAATAGAAGATATTGAGGAGGTTTTTGTTTTACAGCAAGATAAACCATCAGAGATTGTACCAACCATGCTACAGAACTTACTTGAGGAGTATGCTTCTGTTTTTGAGGAACCCAGTGGATTACCTCCCATGAGAGGTGTTGAGCATCAAATCTTGCTCAAACCTAACAGCAATCCAAAGCATCAACATCCCTACAGAACATCACATGCACACAAAGATGAGATTGAGAGGATAGTTTTGGACATGTTAAAGGCAGGTATTATACAGCACAGTAGAAGCCCCTTTGCTTCTCCAGTCATTTTAGTAAAGAAAAAGGACAGTACATGGAGGATGTGTGTGGACTACAGGTATTTGAATTCACTTACTGTGAAGAATGATTTTCCTATACCACTTATTGATGAGCTTTTGGATGAACTATTTGGTGCCAAATATTTTTCCAAAATTGATCTAAGATCTGGATACTTCCAAATATTAGTTAGGCCTGAGGATAGGTACCTAACTGCTTTTAGTACTCATCATGGGCACTATGAGTTCTTGGTTATGCCATTTGGTTTGTGTAATGCCCCTGCTACTTTTCAATCCCTTATGAATCAGGTTTTCCAAAAACAGTTAAGGAAATCAGTCTTAGTTTTCTTTGATGATATACTGGTCTACAGCAAGTCCCTAACAGATCTTGTGCATCACTTGAGAGCAGTATTGGATCTATTGAAGCAGAACACCCTATTTGCTAAGAGGAGCAAGTGCAGTTTTGGCCAGCCACAGATTGAGTACTTGGGACACATTATTAATGCTGAAGGTGTAGCTACAGATCCTGAGAAGATTTCTTGCATGTTGGCATGGCCTACACCCAAAACTGTCAAACAACTTAGAGGGTTTCTGGGTCTAACTGGATACTATAGGAAGTTCATTAGACATTATGGTCTATTGAGTAAACCACTCACTTCTTTACTTAAGAAGGACAATTTCAAATGGTCTACAGAAGCAGATGCTGCTTTTGCCTCGCTGAAAGAAGCTATGACTATAGCACCAGTTCTGGCCTTACCTAATTTCTGTGAGCCATTTATACTAGAGACAGATGCTAGTGGGAAGGGAATTGGAGCTGTTTTAATGCAGGGACAGAGACCTATTGCCTATCTCAGTAAAGCTTTATGTTCAAGGAACCAGGGGCTATCTATTTATGAAAGAGAATTCTTGGCAGTTATTATGGCAGTGCAGAAGTGGAGAAATTACCTGTTGGGCCACAAGTTCATCATCAAGACTGACCAGCAAGCTCTCAGGCATCTTCTAGATCAGAAATCCATGAATCCTGTTCAACAAAAATGGATTACTAAGCTGTTAGGGCTTCATTATGAGATTCAATACAAATGTGGAATAGAGAATAAGGTGACTGATGCTCTATCCAGAAATCCTAAGTTTGAAGAAAGTTGTACTGCCATTTCCACAGTCACACCTTTGTGGGTTCAGAGAGTTATTGCTAGTTACCCTACTGATATTTTCACTTCTAAAATATTAGCAGCCAAGGCTATTGACAAGGATGCATATGGGGAATTCACTATTAATGAAGGCATTTTAAGATATAAAGGGAGAGTGGTTGTTGGGAATGATGCAGATTTGAGAAGTTCTATCCTCAATGAGATCCATAACACTGCTTATGGGGGACATTCAGGCATTCAAGGCACCTATATGAGATTAAAAAACACATTTTACTGGCCAGGATTGAAGAATGCAGTTCTTAAGTTGGTGCAAGAATGTGATGTTTGTCAGAGAAACAAAAATGGCACTGGTGGTTTACCTGGTTTATTGCAGCCTCTTCCAATTCCACATACTTCATGGTCTCACATTTCCATGGATTTTGTGGAAGGATTGCCCAGTTCTGCAGGAAAGAATGTCATATTAGTGGTCATTGATAGGCTGACTAAGTATGGACATTTCATTGCTTTGTCTCATCCCTACACAGCTGAGCTCGTTGCTAAGGTGTTCCTAGATAATGTATACAAGCTGCATGGCCCTCCAGTTTGTATAATTTCTGATAGGGATAAGATTTTCACAAGCAACTTTTGGAAAGAATTGTTCAAGCTTATGGGAACACAACTAGCTATGTCTTCGGCTTACCATCCACTAACCGATGGACAAACAGAGAGGTTGAACCAATGTTTGGAAAATTACTTGAGTTGTATGGCTAGCTCAACTCCTAGACAGTGGTGTAAATGGCTTCCCTTTGCAGAATACTGGTACAATACAAACTACCATTCTAGTTTGAAGGTCACGCCTTTTCAGGCTCTCTACGGTTTTCCTCCACCACACAACTCATGGGATCTTATTTGGATGCTCATGGAGGTGAGGCTTCTGAGTTAATGGAACAGAGGCAAAATTTCATGCAAGCTTTAAGGGATAATCTACTACAGGCACAAAATCGCATGAAGCTTTATGCAGATAAACGCAGGAAGGAGAGGGAATTTCTAGTTGGTGATATGGTTTATCTAAAGTTGCAACCTTTCAGGCAGAATTCGGTGTCTCTTCGCAAAAATCTCAAGCTATCTTCTAAATACTATGGTCCTTACAAGATACTGGAGAAGGTGGGTGCAGTTGCTTACAAATTGGAATTGCCTGAATCTGCTAGGGTTCATCCAATTTTCCATGTTTCTTTGCTGAAGAAATGTATTAGTCCGAGATACGTACCGTCGGTGGAATTGCCGGAGATGGACGTTGATGGAAACATCAGGGTTGCGCCGGTAGATGTTCTGGATTCACGCACCATTCAGCGCAATGGTAAAGAAGTTTCCCAGATTCTTGTTCATTGGCTGAATTCTGGAGCGGATGCAGCTACTTGGGAGGACTTACAGTTCATTCGCCGCAAGTTTCCATCTTTTGATCCTTGGGGACAAAGATCGATTGAACGGAGGGGTATTGTTATGATACAGGAGGTGGAGGAAGAGGAATTGGGGTTCGTCGAGTTCTGCGATGAAGAAGGGGGAAAAGAATTGGGTGTTGAAGATGGAGCAATGGGTCAAAAGGCTACTGGATCGGGTTTTGGAGTTTTGGGCTATAATTAATTGGGCTACTGCAAGTTGTTAATTAAATCCCCATTATCGCATTTTATTATTATAGCACTTTATGATTTCTTTTCTAGCAAGATATGTTAGCTATATAGACGTTTTTGTTGAGGTTTTGGGAAATCAATGAAATAGTTCTTTCTGCATTCCTTCCTTATCTTCTCTCTCTTTCTCCCTAAATTCTGGGTTTTACCTTGCGATTCAGTATTATTCCATACAAATCATACAATTACACCATAAATATAGTTGGGTTCACTACACAAAACTGTAACGTTTTAATTGGAGGGAAAAACTTCTTATCAAATGCGTTTTTCGATTGCAACACAACATAAGCATCCAACGCGTAGAGAATAAGACATGCCAACATACATAAACAAGCAAAATTTACATGACTTAGTAGCATATATACTCTTTAGCAGGCTAGATAAATGATACTCGCGAAAATGCACTCTTTCTGTATTTGCTTCAATAAAAAAGAAAAGAACAACTTGTGTTGACGTCTCTCGTTTCCTTCCCTAAACAGTGATATGTCGCGCAAGTCCAGATACGGATAGAATGAATGAAACTGTTGGCTTGGCCGGTTTATTAATTGTTGGCCCGAATATATTGTTGGTGATCCTTTTAGTCCGGATATATGGACTGTTTTCGGCTGGGAAACACGAAGAACGAGCTCTTGGCTGTGCAAGTCATGGTTATCAATCTAATTATGTTCATTGTTGGAATGCTAATTGGCTCATAAAACTCTTCAATCTTCTTCTGAGTGAGTTCCTTAGTGAGATTGAATCTACTGATGTTATGCCTCATAGAAACATGTGTGATCATATATGATCGAGTCGTATATTAATATTGTGGTCTCGTATAAGTTCGTATGATTTATTCTATTTTTCTGCATCTGCCATTCTCGAGTTGTGGAAATACAAAGCGTTCTTGGAACAAAGAGAATGATTGATTCTAAACGAGCTTTTGATATATTCGGTAAATGTTACGATGAATGATGCTGGGCTTGTGGAATTGAATAAACAAGGAATAGTCCAAGACATCATACATGAAGAGCCCGAGTTGGAGCAAAAGAAAGAGAGGCCCATTCGAGAGAAGAAACTCGGTTTAAGACTATGTGTTATAATGAGGTCCAATAGCAAGAGGAGGCATTTCTTTTAATTAATTTTGACACATTTTTCCTCGCTTAGGGTTTTAAAATGGACCTTGAAGAATTTTTTCATTTATCGAATACTATAATAGTCATATTATCCCTCAAAAGATTTTTTTTTTTCAAAAATTCATTTAAAAAAATCATTATCAAGAAGCTTGGGAAAATGTGTTAAAATTGGTAATAAATAAATTTTTAAAAAAAAAAAAAAAAAAAAAACGTCTCCTCGTATAAGGGAG
Source organism: Thymus mandschuricus (assembly GCA_029379335.1). NCBI lineage: Eukaryota > Viridiplantae > Streptophyta > Magnoliopsida > Lamiales > Lamiaceae > Thymus > Thymus mandschuricus. Next base: position 23,995,367 of record CM057071.1, on the reverse strand, counting down.
GAAGGGAGTAATAAACTTAAAGTCCAAGCTTGATCGTCTCACTCACGTAATGTGGACAACGCCTTCGCACTCCATTGAGTCAGTCCAATTGTGGATTTATCCTTCTCTTCCTTTGCATACTCTCCACATATCTATTACTACTATTATAAAAGTGTGCATTCTTACAAAATATGTATTGCCAAGTATACCCCTCCCCTCCTTTTATTTTAAAATATTTATTATATTATTTATGTTATTATCCTTTTATTTTAAAATATTATTATATTATTATTGTTATTATTATTTTTATATCATAGATGTATTTTTTTTCTACATTATTTTTATTATTATCCTTTTGTTTTAAAATATTATTATATTATTATTGTAATTATTTCTATTATATCATGGAAGTATTTAAATTAGACATTTTTCCTCGCTTAGGGTTTTAAAATGGACCTTGAAGAATTTTTTCATTTATCGAATACTATAATAGTCATATTATCCCTCACAAGATTTTTTTTTTTCAAAAATTCATTTAAAAAAATCATTATCAAGAAGCTTGGGAAAATGTGCTAAAATTGGTAATAAATAAATTTAAAAAATAAAAATAAATAAAATAACGTCTCCTCGTATAAGGAGGAAGGGAGTAATAAACTTAAAGTCCAAGCTTGATCGTCTCACTCACGTAATGTGGACAACGCCTTCGCACTCCATTGAGTCAGTCCAATTGTGGATTTATCCTTCTCTTCCTTTGCATACTCTCCACATATCTATTACTACTATTATAAAAGTGTGCATTCTTACAAAATATGTATTGCCAAGTATACCCCTCCCCTCCTTTTATTTTAAAATATTTATTATATTATTTATGTTATTATCCTTTTATTTTAAAATATTATTATATTATTATTGTTATTATTATTTTTATATCATAGATGTATTTTTTTTCTACATTATTTTTATTATTATCCTTTTGTTTTAAAATATTATTATATTATTATTGTAATTATTTCTATTATATCATGGAAGTATTTAAATTAGACTTTTTCTTAAACCACAATAGGTCGTGAAAAATAAAAAAATTAAACATTAAAAATATAAAAGAGCAAATTTTTAGTATTTATGTTGAGATCGAACGATCTCATTTCAATTTACTTCGAAATGCAACTAATTTTCTTAGATTTAAAAGTTATGATACGGACTATAAAATTATTGATTGATTTCTAATCAACCGCTAATCGACACATAGTTTAAACCTCATTAATTGCTACATTATCTAATGTGCAATATCTAATAACTACTCATAATTAAGCCAAACCTTTCGACACTTTCAAGGAAATTAAAGCATACAAATTGTCCTAATTAATAACTAAAAGCAATTGTTATTTTTTTTTTAATCATAGACTTTTTTTTTTTTTTTTACAAGGAATTCTTCTTCTAATTATTCTTGTAATAAACTATTCTATAAATACGTATTTCTTCTACACTAATATAAAAAAACTTACCTACGCAAATCACATTAATAGTTCGTAAGAGAAAATAGAATATATTTCTTTTCTCATCTACTTATTTTAAGAACATCAGGTGAGACTCTTTTATCTTATTTTTCTATGATTATTCTTCATGTTTATACTATTTTGATTATAGTTTTAATTTCTATTGCTCGCTTCTCATTAATCGTATAATATGTTGGAGGTTTTTTTTTGTTTTTGTTGAGATTTTATTTTTGTTTCATATATTTGTAAGAAGTTTATTATTTTCGTAAATAGATTCGTATGTTTAATAGATTTGATTTGTATGTATAAGCAGTTGTAAATAGATTTTTCATTAAATGTATTATAGAATTAATCTTCATAGAGATGTATTAATTTAGAAGTAATTTTCAGAGCCTTAACTCTTTCCTTAGACTATTATAATACTCTCTATGTCTCACTCATAAAGAGATAACTTTTTCTCGACACGAGAATTAAGACAAGAGTGATAGTGGTGGATAATGTAGTGTGAATGATATTTAGTGGGTTAAAATTTTGCTATTTAAGGTAATATCCCTTTATGAATGGGACGAACTGACGAAGGGAGTATGAAATTATTGTTTACACATCACATCTTCTTTACAGTTTAATTTTTGGTCCTGATCAAGATTCAATCAAGATTCAGTAGGATGTCAAGTTCAGGTATATTTTATAATTCGGTAATTGAATTTATTTAAAACTAATATTTATACCACAATATTTTAAACATACTTGAATCTTTTAATATAATAACTGCAGAGGTGTATCGTAAAGGAGACTTTTACACATGAAAAGGAAATATTCCGAAATAAAGAAACGAAGTTTAAAAGTTAATTCACTTAAATGGTACTAATTATTTTCTTTTGATCATGTTATGCACACGGGCACAATTACAAACATTAATATTGACACACTTTAATTCATATTGTTTCTCATAGGTAAAACAATTCATGTATTAAAAGAAAATAAAAATATCTCTGATTGTATTCATTGCGGTGCTGTCAGATTAGAGTACGAACCTCCAACCATTTGTTGTGATAATGGAAAAATTGTACTTTCATCAGCTGAAGTCCCTAATGAATTGTACGAGTTGTTCACTTCAGAATCAGAAGAAGCAAATAAGTTTAGGAAAAATATTCATTCGTACAATTCTATATTTTCATTTACATCTTTGGAGTAAAATTGGATAAAGAACTTGCATCTGCAAGACGGGGAGTCTATACATTTCGAGCATAAGGAATGACTTATCATGATATTCCAGCGTTAATTCCAAATAATTCTAATCCAGAATTTTTTTTCAGTTGTACTTTTTTGAGACAGTGAACGAGGTTGAAAATAGAATGAATAGGCTACATAATTCACATATATCAGATGTGACGGTGAGGAAGCTGATAAAAAATATGGAGACCAATTCATATGCCAATTTTTTTTGAAGATTGAAAGACTGGTATTCCATGGATACTGTTGAACTTCATATCTCTACAGATGTAAATTTGGACCAACGGGTGTACAATTTGCCTACTGGAGATCAAGTTGCAGCAATATGGGTTGAAAGAGATAATGATAACACCTCATATGAGAGTGATATTGTAGTTCATGCACATTCGGGGGAGAGACATAGAATAAAACATTATTATGGATGTTATGACCAGTTGCAGTATCCACTTCTTTTTTCCGAAAGGTGAAACTGATTGACATCTAAATATTAAGAAGAATATGGCTGCAACCAGGGACGGAGCCACTATGGGGCCAGAGGGGTCACTGGACCCGGGTGGAATTTGAAAAAAAAAACGAGGGTATTTTAGTAATTTCGTAATATATTAATAAAAAAATAAAAAAATTAAAATATCAGCTGTAATATTATGTATATTGGGGATTTTGAATCCCGTTCAATCCCTAATTAGCGAACGGCAAACGTATTTTACTTTCTTCTTCAGAAAGAATTAATCTTCGTTCCTCTTCATTGTAGGTGTTACACCATTTTTAGCCTCTAATTTTTCTGCAAATCGGCCACAATTCTCTACTCTTTGTACTTCCATTGTTGATTATTGTCCTCATACTCTTCAATCTCTTCTGATACTAACTTGGCAAGGAGAGATAGTGGAAATCACCATTGCCGATGACAGTTCGTGCTTATTATACAGAGACTTAAGGCAAGTTTAATTTGCAGTTAGCTTATTTACCATTTTTTGTTTCTAATTGGAATTGTAATGTAATGAAATGTTGTTTTGATGGATTGAATGCTATTTTCTTGCCACTTTAGTTTTGAGACCTGTATTAAAATTTTTGAATTTTATTATTACTTTGGACCCCCCAATTACAAATGTCTGCCTTCGTCACTGGCTGCAACACAAGATAATTTTTTCCTTTAAATTTTAAATTTTATTTTATTTAATAAGATTAAAATTTTATATTAATATCACAAATTATGACAATATTTATTATAAGTATTCATATTCCAACTACCACATCAAACCAAACTCTCTCTTATATACGTAAGATCAGAGTATTAATTATGTCGACGCAAGTCCCTAATTAATTGATTGTTAACAATATTAATTCACCCATTTTCATTTCTCCTTCATTAATTCATAAATTGAACTGAGGCGTGTCTGTATATATATAGCTCGATCGGACTTCTCTTTTTGTACGTGTGTGTCTTAAGTTCGATCAATTTTCAGTTGCAGTATCCACTTCTTTTTCCGAAAGGTGAAACTGGTTGGCATCCAAATATTAAGAAGAATATGGTTGCAACACAAAGTAATTTTTTCCTTTAAATTTTAAATTTTTATTTTATTTAATAAGATTAAAATTTTATATTAATATCACAAATTATGACAATATTTATTATAATTATTCATATTCCAACTACTACATCAAACCAAACTCTCTCTTATATATGTAAGATCAGAGTATTAATTATGTCGACGTGGAATTCAAGTCCCTAATTATTGATTGTTAACAACATTAATTCACCCATTTTTGTTTCTCCTTCATTAATTCATAAATCAAACTTAGGCGTGTGTGTATATATATAGCTCGATCGGACTTCTCTTTTGTACGTGTGTGTCTTAAGTTCGATCAATTTTCAGCCCTCTTTACCTATTTAATAATTACTACGACTATAAATAATTTATTTTCAATCAAAATTATTATATTATTTGAATATTTTACTTTATATTTTTGGATTTTTATATATTTGTAACATTTCTCAGATCGTGTTAGAACTCTGAATGATACATCGACAAGGGCCACAATTATAATCGAAAAAAATATTATCTATGAAGAACAAGGTATTTTTCTAACATTTTGAACATAATAATATGAATTCATGTTTCAACAATATATACGTATTAATAAGCATTTTGTATGTTCAAATACTATATATCCAACAGTTACAGGGGGGGGGTAGCGTAATAAATGTGTCTCGTGTAGAAAATATATTTGCTATAAGTTACAAATCAGAAATCCAATGCAGTGATCTATTCATCATTCTTTTATTCGCTGGAAGATTATTTCAGCAATACACGGTCGGCATGTATATTAAATTAGAGACTACAAGATTGGATTTTATTCGGAGAAATCAATCAACAATGAGAGCCGAATTGTACCAAAGAATTATGGATATTGTCTTTGGAGGAGAAGCGAGAGGAACTGAAGTTGGCAAACTAATTGTTTCTACCTGCTACATTTATAGGGGTCCAAGAGATATGTGGCGTAGGTATATTGATGTATTAACATTAGTACAAAATTTTGAAAAGCCGGATTTATTTATTTCCAAATTGGAGCGACATACAAGAGAAATTATATGTTGGCCAAACATCTCAAGATCGTCCTAATTTGACTTCAAGAGTTTTTAGGGCAAAACTGCAATACTTGAAAGATCAATTGTTCAAGCAGGAGATATTTGGAAATGTTGTTGCACATGTTCATATCATTGAAATTTTAGAAAAGAGGTTTATCACACGCCACATGCAAATCATTTTCAAGTCGGTTTATAAGATAAATTCAACAGATGAAATTGATAAGCATGTTAGCGCTGTAATTCCAGATCCACATAAAAATCACGAGTTATATGAATTAGTGAAGAAGCATATGATGCATGGACCATGTGAGGAAAAGAATCCAAAAAACTCATGTATGGTGAAAGGAAAGAGCAAATGCCATTATCCACGACTGTATTATGAAAGTACTATGCAAGGTAAAGATGGATATCCGATTTATAGAAGATGAAATAACGAATCAGTCGTTTTTGTCCGTAATGCAGAGCTCAATAATCGGTGGGTCGTACCATACCATGAAAGTCATAATCTTCTCAAGAAGCATTATTGAGAATGTTCGAATTTGAGATGAATGATATATACCCGACAGTTATCAACTTACAACTTCATGTTCCTGACAATCAGTTCGTAGCATACCACGAAAGTCAAAATCTGGATAATCTTTTAAGTTCATATCACGTTTCAAAAACAATGTTGACTGAGTTTTTTTCTACGTGTGCTAAAAGTGAAAAAGCAAGAAAGTACATTTACAAAAAATTTCATGTGTACTATGTTTGGGACAAAAGGGGCAAATGTTGAAGGAGAAAAATAATATGAAAGATTACTCTTGAATCATGTTAGAGGACCAACGTCTTTCAGATACTTGAAAACAGTCAATGGTGCAGAATATTTAAGTTTCAAAGAAGCAGCACAAAAACAAGGATTGTTAGAAGCATATTGAAGTATCATTGAATGCTTGAATGAAACAATAACGTTTCAAATGCCAAAATAATTACGAAGATTGTTCACAATAATATTACTCCCTCCATCTCGCGATTATTGAGCCCTTTCTTTTCGGCACGGGAATTATGGCGAAAGTGTTTGGTGTTTTAATTGTATTGTTAGGGAAAAATTAGGCCCATAATGCTTAACCCATTAGGGAAAATTAATTGTCCACCTACCCCTCTCTCTTCCTCACTTCTACCACACTTTCTTTCTCTCTCTAATTTTACGGTTCTCCTCCCTCTCTCTTCCTCACTTCTACCTTGAATCTGGAAAAACGAAGCCATCGTCTCCGTCATCATGCGCCGTCCGCCGCCTCGGTTTTTTCCGATGGTTCCTGCGGCCGCAACGGAGAAACCCTATTCTCATAGAGAAACCCCCACGGTTCTCTCCCCTCTCCCTCTCTCATCTACCGATATCGTCTTGGATCTGAGCTGCTTCTGCCGCCGCCCGGCCATGCCGGAGCCGGAGACGTTTCCCCATCCCCGTCGCCTCCTAGGTCATCTGATTTTACAATCGATTCACAGAAAGATGTGGATCAATGGGGCGGATGAAACAGAGGGCCTTCCTCCTCCACGACAAGCAGCGGCGGCGACGGCGGTAGGAAACCTCCACCGCCATGACCGTCAATCTGTTGCTCCTGAAGGGGTTGCCACGCGGGGCAGCGGAAATCGAATCTGTGAGATGAGGGACAGATTCAATTGCGGGCGGAGCTCCCCATATCTCCCAGGAAGAATGGGTAGAAAAATCAGAGGAGGACGGGGTGGGGGGCTACGCACAGCTCCACCACCGGGGGCCACCCGCGGCCTGCAAGCCCGCCGCGGCGGCGATTCTATGCAGCGGGGGGGGGGGGGGGGGGGGGGGGGGGGGGGTTGCGGGTTGAAGACCACGGCTACGGTGGATAGGGGGATCTGTGAGATGAGGGATTTCGGCCGGAGCTCTCCAGATCGAAGATGAACAACGAATGAATTGTGCGGCTAAGGTTTCCAATTCATACCCTCAGATCTGGTTGAGGGAATAAATGATGGGGGAAGTAAATGATGGTGGTTGTGATCGAAGAAATGAATGGGTGTGTTTGTTTGTTGTTCTGATTTGTAATTTTTTTTAAATATATATAAAAGGATTTTTAAAGAAAATACTAATTGTAATAAGGGGATACTAATTGCACCATTAGTATGTTAATTATTACCCAAAAAGGAAAGGGCTCAGAAATCGCGAGACGTCCCAATAAGGAAAGAGGCTCAGAAACCGCGAGACGGAGGGAGTAGTACATTGTGCACCATCATATGTTAGAATTCTATGGGATACGTATTATGATGCATTGTCGGAAGATTTCAAAATGGAAGTAAATACCTCACTCGATCTACAAGTTTTCAAGACTTTGAAAAGTTTGACCACTTACTTAGACAACATGGGGAAGGATATACGAGCTTATGATCTTCCAAATATTCCTATGAATCATGGTAATGTGAACATTGAGAACCGTAGAGAAATACAAGATGAAATGTCAAGAGAGATACATTAAAAAATTTTATTTCCAAAAGCAAAAGGAAGAGAAGTTCAACACGCGTCAAAATAAAAAGGAGAAAGATTGACCATGATATAAATTTTAATTTCTAAATATTATAGTATATAGTATTAATTACTTCTTTTTTAGCGATATTTGACTTTTTTTTAGTTTAATTATTTTGTTTTTATCATTTACTAATTATTCATATTTTTATATTTACACTTTATTTTTAAGCTTTAATGATTCATTATATGTTTCGATATAAAATACTTCGTAACATAATAATTTAAACAATTTTTTTGTCGAAATAAGTAAAAGACTGAGTGATCACGTGCATCGCACGTGTTGTCCACTAGTTTCTTGAAAAGTAGGCAAGAAACAACGAGAAGAAAGACAAAAATAATTCAGTGGAATTTCATGAAATAAATTCCAACGATATTCAAACTGAATCTTTACAATTTCCTTTCATATTATGAAAAAAGAAGTAGGAAAAGATGGTCTTAACGTAACGCATTATCGTGAGTGCTACAATCTTTGAATTTGATGTTATATATAGTTGTTTAAAAGAAAATTGGCATCTAAGTCACTTACACTTGGTCCAATGGGCACAAGGAAAATTACTACTGGTTATACTAAACAACAACTATTATATAATCAAACATCTTATCTTCGAATATTTCTATTTATATACCTATTAAAAAATGTTTGTACGATAAAATTTAGTTTATATATGTTCCTATAATAAAATTTAATCAAAGGTTAATATTGTAATATAATATCATATTATTATACATGGATTTAAAGAGAAAAAAATTAAATAAAACATAGTAATATTTATCTAATTACACGAATTTATTTAAAATTACCTCATTACAAAGTGTAATCATGGCTTACTTTAATTTAATCATGGATTACCTTTCAGCTCATAACATATTATTGTACATGAATTAAAAAAGAAAAAGAATTGTGGTATTTCGTGGGAGTAGTTAGTTGATACGTACAATCGTAGTCATTTAATGGGGATGAGTTAATTTCGAGACAACATCCTATATTACATTGATATATCATCGTTGTATTTGAAAAAAACTATTTCCAAACCTGTAACAGGCCAACGGCTAACAAATTGCTAAACAGAAATGCAGGTTTTGGAGAAATAAATTGTTTAGGTATAGCAGTAACTATCGATTCAATAAAAAATGTCACATCGAAATTCAACCCCTACCATCATTTCACACACTTGAACATAAAAAATTAAAAAGAACACACTGATTTTGATGTAACTAAGAATGTTAAATTAGAACTTAGAATAGAAGACTAGTTGGCATGGACTTGAGAAAGACTTTTACGTAGAAATTATAATTTGTTGCCTAGCATTGACTTGACTTTTCAAATAAATTAGTCAATTTTACTCGAAATTAAGGCTTTCCCATTTGCCCCAACGCTAACGCTCAAACTCATAAAAGATGCGATTAATTCGCATTTCATTCCATTTGATTCGTAAAGAAAATATATACGAGATATAAAATAATAGAGCAATTCAAATAAAGTAAAATGGAGAGAGTGTTGGAAGAAATGGAGATTGAAATAAGGGTTTCATCCCATGGGTAATATTGAGGGCAAATGTGTCATTTTAATGGAATATTTTTTATTTTAATTTTATTTAAGTCATGATCACCTTAATTCAAGTGACGTTCCAAACGGGTAGAAATCACACGGATATGGAATATGGGGTACAACAGGAGTATATATATAGTAATAGTAGCTTGAATCTTCTATGTCCAAACAAGCAAAGCTCAAAATTCTTCCCAATTTTCTATACTTATCTTTCTACTCTTTAAAATAGCCGTATATGATCAACCATCGTATTTCTAAAATTTCATAGCCCCTCCATCGATCGTACTTCCCAATCAAACCAAGCCTAATAGATAGATCCCTGCAGTTTAGTACGACCCTTATTTCACTACTACTCTTCCTACTACTTCATTATAGCTCAGCCAACACCATAGACCGTTATTCACTTCTAGCCCTAAAATCTCGCATCACTTCAGACCCTCATAACATACTCACCACAAACTGGACCCTCGAAACCGATGTTTGTAGTTGGGCCGGAGTAACTTGCAACGACGATCCTCGTCTCCGTAGAGTGACCGAGTTGAACATCTCGAGCATGGGTCTCGTCGGAACTTTTCCACCGGAAATTGGGAATCTTTCTTCCCTCGTTTCGCTAAATATGAGCATGAACTCGTTCCACGGTCCCATACCGCCGTCCGTCTTCAACATGTCAACCTTGGAAGTTTTGGATCTGAGGAACAACAGTTTGTCAAGTAGGCTACCCCATGATATGTGCAAACGCAACGTAAACCTCAAGAAACTTCGCCTCTCCTACAACAAGATGTATGGGAAGATACCATCTGGGGGTTTGGAGGAATGCTCCAAGCTTGAGTTTTTCACCATTTACAACAACAATTTCAGTGGGCGAGTGCCAAGAGAAATTGGGAACTTGACAATGCTTCAAATATAAGATCTTCTCTTCATAGCCTTTTCTTTTATTGCCATTTTTTTTAAAATTATAAATGAGTTAATGCAGATGATATCCTCTATCTCTGAACTAGTATTCCAATTGTATATCTCAAGAAAAGAATTACGTTGTTTTAATTAATAGTTTAAGAGATTATTAATTTTGTGACAATTAAAAATATCAGAAAAAAATTACATAGTTTTAATTTGAGTACACGATTGGAACACAAATTTGGAAACAAAGAATCTCATGGAGTTCATGTCATCTCGGAGTTAATGTCATCTCGAAGTTGATGATATATTAATAAATTAATGTACATGTCTTAAAGTGTTAGTAGAATAATTAGTAGAATAATTATTGGTGCATCTAATATTTTTAACTGTATTAAAATATTAAAGTAATAAAAAGTAGAGTGATTAAGTATTAAAATATTGAAATGATTGTGGGACCTATGTCCCAAAATTGAAAGGTTTAGAAGAGTGTTAGTAAATAGATGACGAAGAGAGTATTTGTTTAAATAATCATGGCTTTTGATTTCTATATGTAAGTACCTACGTGGAATCATATATCCCGAATTTAGTGTATTAATTTGGATCCGAATATGAATTTTTTTTTTTCAATTCCTTTCTAATTTGTATGTATTTTTCCATTCAATTTCAATATATCAGTATAATTTGTAGTGATGTTTTAAAATGTATGGTGGTGATGTTTTAAATGTATTATTGTAACTTTATATGTGAGCTCTTATCTAAAATAAATTAAAGGACCCTAAAATTTGTGGACATACAAAAAATGAAAGAGACACCCAGAAAAGTATGTAATTATTAATAAAATTTATATTGAAGGTATATATTTTACGAATTACGACGTTACAGTTGAGATTCCAGAAGAAGTTGGTTATCTCAACAACTTACGAGAGTTGTCCATGCATGAAAACAATTTGACAGGCATTTTACCTGCAAAAATTTTGGGCATGTCATGGCTGAAACGTTTGTGGTTGAATGAGAACCAGCTGATGGGGCCAATACCAAGAGAATTGGTAACTTGACAATGCTTCAATCATTGAATCTCGGTGGCAACAATTTTGTAGGTAAGTTCTTCTCTTCATAGCCTTTTCTTTTATTGTCATTTTTCTTTTAATTATAAACTAGTACAGTGCCCCGTGTGATGCACGACAAAAATTACACTTAACTCAAATAGATACATAGGGGCTGATTTACACCCATAGTAAGACGACCCCAACCATTTCCTACGTGAAAAAAAAAAGTATTTTGAAATATATTTAAGTTACATATATTTCTCCTATTTTTATATGCATGCTCAAACTTGATTTTGCCTATCGAATTAAAAATTCTAGCTACACCCCTAACATTGATGTAATATCATAAAATTTGATGTGTTTCTTATCATATAATAATAGTACGATGCCTTATATATGTATCAAGGCGACAACAGTTATCCTTAACTCTAAAGAAAACATTGATTAAAACTCTATCTACACGATGATCCTCTAATGGCCATGGATCTGATGCACTTGCTCTTTTAGTTTTTTTACTTCCAAAAGAATTTAGTCTTTAAAAGAATAGGAATACAATGTAATCATACATACAAAAGAATCACTCAAGGCATACACAAAAAGGAATGACAAAAACATTCTATGTGTTTGCAGCATCTTCTTGAGCTCTTCTCTCCACCCTGGTTGCTCATCCATTCTAGTTTTTGTCATCGTTAATTGCACATTCACAAAATAAAATAAATAAGTTCTTGCATATATATTAACTCTTGACATTACGGATCTTCTTAGCTCCCTTCTTTCATATTGAGAAGATTCACAGGTTCTCTTATCACCATAAACCTTAATACTAAGACCAAGTTATTCAATAATATAGTAACAAAAAGTATCTAGCCTATGATAATTTCAGATTTAACGATACAATTGAATGAAAAAATATTCTATTATCTAACTAAAACAACACAAATGAGCAAACAGAAAAATAAAAAAAAATAAAAAAAAATACAACACAAAACAAATAAATACTTAGATATCGCATAGATTTATATAGTTTTTTTTTTTGTTAATGATACTCATTCCCCCACTCGCACACAAGCCTTTGCTTCCTATGTATCAAATCGCTAACTTCACACATGGGATTCCCTTCTAATTATTTTCCAATTGATACTTGAAACGCACACATAAGAAACCAACATATTTACGTAACCAAAAAGTTTATCAAAAGAAAAACTAAAAGAGCGATGTCCAAAGGATAGCAAAATTCATTGAAAAGTACAAATTTCTGCGGACAATTGCATTGTTGATGTTTAGAGCCATACATTTTCTTCATTCTGCTCGTGTTGACAATAGTCGGGTCTATAATCTTATTGCTTCTGATGATCCTACCGAATAGATATTGAGACAGAGATGTCTGAACTTTAAGCTTATGATTCAAGAGAGATCGAAAGAAAAACATTGGGGGGGAGAATAGAAATCAATCTTACGTAACGTAGGGCAAAAAATTTTCAAATTAAATTTCAAATATTGTTTAGATCTGCACCGTATCTGAAACAAATTGCTAATGGATATATAAGAGAAGAGAAGAGAAGAGTAGAGATGTAGGATGAGAGAACGTGCGCACAAAACAGGGGACGGTTAATTAAAAAATAAAAACTGCTAATATTTGGCGGGAAATAATAATTGCTTTATCGTTTTGATTTAATATATAGATAGATGAGTTAAATGCAAATGAAATCCTCTGTCTCTAAACTAGTATTCCAATTGTGTATCTCAAGTAAAAAATTACGTAGTTTTAACTAATAGATTAAGAGAATCTTGAATTTGCGACGGTTAAAGATATGAGAATGAAATTACATATTTTTAATTTGAGTACGTGATTGGAACACAAATTTCGAAACAAAGAATCCCATCTGAAGTTAAAATGTCATTCGATTTGATTCCTTACCATCCAATTATGTTACTATCTCGGAGTATTAGATATACTCCCTTCATCCATGTGACCCAAAACTTAATTAGGGCACGAGATTTTATGTATTATGATGATATATTAATATATTAATGTGTTAAAGTAGAATAATTATTGGTGCATCTAATATTTAACTGTATTATAATATTAAAGCATTAAAAAGTAAAATGATTAAGTATTAAAATTTTGAAATGATTGTAGGACCTAAGTGAGAAAATTCCGTCTCATCTAAAAGCTTTCTGCGGGATTCGAACAAAGGACCTTGGCGTTTACTAAAGGCTCTAATACCATAATAGAATTCCGTTTCATCTAAAAGCTCAAACTTGTAGAAATGGTAGGAATCTATTGACTCATATTATGATTCCCAATACTACGTCCCAAAATTGAAAGATTCAGTAAATAGACGTTGTCCCATGCAATATAGTAAGAGTGTTAGTAAATAGATGACGAAGAGAGTATTATTTAAATAATCATGGCTTTTGATTTCTATACTTAAGTATCTGCATGGAATCATATATCCCGAATTTGGTGTATTAATTTTGATCCATTTTTTTTCCTTTCTAATTATTATGTATTTTTTCCATTCAATTTCAGTATATCAGTATAATTTACATATGTGAGCTCTTATCTAAAATAAAAGGACTCTAAAATTTGTGGACATACGTAAAATGAAAGAGATACTTATGAAAAGTATGAAAATTTTAATAAAATTTGTGTCGAAGGTATATATTTTACGAATTACGACGTTACAGGTGAGATTCCAGAAGAAGTTTGTTATCTCAACAACTTACAATCCTTGGACATGCATGAAAACAATCTGACAGGCATTTTACCTGCAAAAATTTTGGGCATGTCATGGCTGAAAAGTTTGTGGTTGAATGAGAACCAGCTGACGGGGCCATTACCAAGAGAAATTGGTAACTTGACAATGCTTCGAATATTGAATTTCGGTGGGAACAATTTAGTAGGTAAGATCTTCTCTTCATAGCCTTTTCTATTATTGCCATTTTTCTTTTAAAAATAAATGAGTTAATGAAATCCTCTATCTCCAAACTTGTATTCTAATTGTGTATCCCAAGTAAAAAATTACGTAGTTGTAATTAATAGTTTAAGAGATTCTTGAATTTGCGACAGTTAAAGATATGAGAAAGAAATTACATATTTTAAACTTGAGTACGCGATTGGAACACAAATTTAGAAACAAAGAATCTCATTTGAAGTTAATGTCATTCGATTTGATTCCTTTACCTCCTATTATATTAGTATCCCGAAGTATTAGATATACTCCCTTCATCCATGCGACCCAAAACTTAGGGCACGAAATTTTATGTATTTTGATGATATATTAATATATTAATATGTTAAAGTAGAATAATTATTGGTACCGTATTAAAATATTAAAGTATTAAAAAGTAGAGTGATTAAGTATTAAAATTTTGAAATGATTGTAGGACCTACGTCCCAAAATTGAAAGGTTCAGTAAATAGACGTCGTCCCATGCAATATAGTAAGAGTGTCTCAGTAAATAGATAACGAAGGGTGTATTTGTTTAAATAATCATGGCTTTTGATTTCTATATGTAAGTACCTGCGTGGAATCATATATCCTGAATTTAGTGTATTAATTTGGATCCGAATATGAGTTTTTTTTATTTTATTTTTTCAATTCCTTTCTAATTTTTGTGTATTTTTTCCCTTCAATTTCAATATATCAATATAATTTGTAGTGATGTGTTAAAATGTATGGTAGTGATGTTTAAGGGTATTATTGTAACTTTATATGTGAGCTCTTATCTAAAATTTGTGGACATACAAAAAATGAAATAGACACTTAGAAAAAGTAAGAAATTTCTATTAAAATTTGTATCAAAGGTATATATTTTACGAATTATGATGTACAAGTGATATTCCAAAAGACGTTGGTTATCTCAACAACTTACGGCAGTTGGGCATGGGTAACAACAAATTGGTAGGCATTTTACCAAGAGAAATTGGTAACCTCGCAGCCCTTGTCATATTAAGCCTTGAACGCAGCAACAATTTGAGTGGAATGAATCTCAAAACTCTTTAATACTCCTAACTTTCGTGTTACAACTGTGCACATCAGTTATGATAAGTCAGACATTTCTTTTTAGCAATTTTACTTTATAATGATTTATTTTACTTTTACAATTATATTTCAATTTCATTAGTATAGTTATACTTCCCCCGTCTCATTTCACTTGGCTTTCTTTCCTAATCGGGATGTCTCACTTCAATGCGTTTGTTTTCTAAAATGAAAGAATTAACCTTTACTTTTCAGCGCTTTTTTTTTTACTTTTAACACTTAACACTGTAAATAAAATCTTGTGCCGACAGAGGAACTAGTTAATAAATCCAAAACTTGGGTATATATTTTTAGGATATTCGTTTTCATTTATAAATGTTTACACTATATTTTACTTTCGTAGAAAGCATGAAATCATATATCCCGAATTCAGTGTATTAATTTAATTCCGAATATGATTTTTTTTTCCCTTTTTAATTTTGTATGTATTTTTTCCATTCAATTTCAATATATCAATCTAATTTGTAGTGATTTGTTAAAATGTATGGTGGTGATGTTTTAAGGATATTATTGTAAATTTATGTGAGCACTTATCTAAAAGTTGTGGACATACGAAAAATTTAAGAGCACTTAAAAAAGTAAGAAATTTTTAATAAAATTTGTGTCGAAAGTATATACTCCCTCCTTCCCAAAGATAACGTCCTGTTTCTTTTGATCTTATTTTTGTACTACCTTCGTCCCATAATTTTGGGTACATGAATTAAGAGAATGTGTAATATTTTCTGAGATATGGATAGTATAATACTCACACTATAAGTAGTTGAGAAAAGATTACGCATTCCATTAATTCTTGTTCCCAAAATTATGGGACGAAGATGATACAAAAATATTGTCAAAAGAAACAGGACGTTATCTTTGGGACGGAGGGAGTACTATTTTACAACTTACAACGTTACAGGTGAGATTCCAGAAGAAATTGGTTATCTCAACAACTTACTGGAGTTGGCCATGAGTGACAACCAACTGATGGGTCCATTACCAAGAGAAATTGGTAACCTCACAGCCCTTTTTGTGTTAAGCGTTCAAGGCAACAATTTGAGTGGTACGAAATTTCGTCCTAACTTTCGTGTTACAACTGTGTACATCAGTTTTGATAAGTCAGATATCTCTTTTTAGCAATTTAACTTTTTAATAATTTATTTTAATTTTACAATTATATTTCAATTTCATTAGTAAAGTTATACTTCCTCCGTTCCGTTCCATTTCACTTGACTTCCTTTCCTAATCGGGATGTCTTACTTTAATTGGTTTGTACAATTAATTTACAGGTAACATTCCGAAAGAAAGTTGGACTGCTTTCAAACTTAGGGTTATCCTACATGAATTGTTATGGTTTTTAAATTGGAAAGAATTAACTCTTATTTTTCAATGTAAATACCTTACATTCACTTTTAAGTTAGCACTACGCCTAATTTCGCATACCGAAATGAAACAAGACGACTAAAAAATGGGACGAATCGAGGGAGTACCTACTTAATTGCGTGATAACGAAATTTATCTTAATTTTGACAGGTAATATTCCATCATCCATCTGCAACTTGAGGTCCCCTATAATCATGCTATTGTCAAATAACAATTTGGAAGGAGCAATTCCACAGTGTTTGGGTAACTTGAGCACATCTTTGACGGTCTTTCACGCGAGTGCAAATCAACTGACTGGACTCGTTCCATCCACATTCACAAAGGGATGCACACTTCAATCACTCAATCTCAACGGCAATAAGTTGGAGGGAGAGTTGCCTCAAACCCTAGCCAATTGCACAAGTCTTGAAGGTGTCGACGTCAGTGATAACCAAGTACGAGGCGAGTTCCCCTTTTGGATGGGAACGCTCCCCTGGCTCCGTGTGCTCGTCTTGAAGTCTAACAAGTTCAATGGAACAATGTTAGACATCCCGAAGACTATGGAGCAACATCCGTTTCCCATGTTGCAAGCGTTGGACATATCCCAGAATGAATTTGTTGGCTCTCTTCCCGAAGTTTATTTCAACAACTTTCGAGGAATGATAAACGCAGAGGATAATACTAGGGATGTCGAAAACACCTGGTTCCGATCGTATTTGGAGTACAAGTTCACCTTGAAAGGTTTGTATCAGTTTCTGCAGCGACTGCTCAACACCTTTACTACCTTGGACTTGTCCTCCAACAACTTTTCTGGGACGATTCCTTCTTCGATAGGGAAACTTGTTTCTTTGAGGTATTTGAATTTGTCTCACAATACCCTAACAGGGCATGTACCTGCATCTCTTGGAGATATGGATGTGCTCGAATCGTTAGACCTGTCTTCCAACAGACTGGATGGAAATATCCCGAGTGAGCTGGCTAGGTTGACGTTTCTTTCGAAACTAAACCTCTCGGTGAATAACCTCGTGGGGCCGATTCCACAGTCTACTCAGCTTTCCACCTTCGAAAATAGCTCGTATGTGGGGAATGCAGGACTGTGTGGGTTTCCTCTGACGAAAACGTGTGGTGAACCGAGGCAGCCGGGGGAAGAAGGTGATGGTGATGATGAGGATGAGGATGATGATGAGTCTAGTTTTGTGAACGGATTTGGTTGGCAATGTGTTGTGTTGGGGTATGGATTTGGATTAATAGTGGGGATTGGTATCGGTTATTTCTATGTTATTCGATACGGAAGGCCAAAATGGTTCGTAGAATACTTTCTTGGCGTTGGATACAGCGCGCATCGGAGACGATCAACAAC
Source organism: Thymus mandschuricus (assembly GCA_029379335.1). Classification (NCBI taxonomy): domain Eukaryota; kingdom Viridiplantae; phylum Streptophyta; class Magnoliopsida; order Lamiales; family Lamiaceae; genus Thymus; species Thymus mandschuricus. Next base: position 23,977,301 of record CM057071.1, on the reverse strand, counting down.
GACAAGAAGACGGAGAAGAACTTAAGCTTAGGTTGTAACTCTTGATATTACTATTATTACTATGTATGTTTTACGTATTGCAGTTAGCATATCGGGATAAATGGATTACGTTCCGACGTCGTATTGACAATTTTACCCTCGTCGGAGGCATTTTTGACGGCAACGACCATGCACACAAATCACATTTTACTGCATGAGAACGTGTACAACACTAAAATAACAAAATAGGAGTATCTCACATAGTAGTACGCACTTTAATCTACAATGCACAGACATACATGCAAAACCCTAACGGTTTAATTGGAAGAGAAAACGTCTTATCAATACATGCATTTTTCGATTGCAACGCGCAACATAAGCATAAGCATCCAACGCATAGAGAACAACACATGTCAACATACATACATAAGCAAAACTAACATGACTTAATGGCGGACTAAATCGATACTCGTTAATTTGATTCAATCGAAAGAAAAGAAATCGAGCAACCATCTCGACCTTCCATAACGAATAACTAGATAGCCTGAAAACACTCCGATTACGAACCCACATCCATACCCCAAGGCAACACATTGCCAACCAAATCCATTAACAAAACCATACTCATCACCATCATCTTCTTGTGGCGTCCTTTCGCATTTTTTTTGTCAGCGGAAATCCCCACAACCCTACATTCCCCACGTACGATTCTCATCATCATTCTTCTTAACCGGGGCTAGATCTTGTATTCTGCTTTCGATATTCCATCTTCTATTGAATTCATTGAATTTATTACCTATTTTTGAAGACTCTATAGCTGAATATGAAAATATGAGATATAATTAAGCTCAGGGATGGAATTCTGGCTTTTCATCTTCTCTAAAAAACACAATACGTACAGAGATTAAATAAATCTAAACCAGAACAGACTCGTATCCCTCATTTCACCCCGAAGTTGAAACATTTCAAATATCATGCTGTTACCACATTACTACTACGATCTTGGCAGAAAGCTACTACCTGATAAGCGATGTTGTGGAGTCTATGCTATCTTGGCCATTTCAAGATTTTGTTTCCAGAGGCTCACTAGAAATGAGTCGATGATAATCTGCAATAAGGTGATTCGTATCAGCTGAAAAAGTGATAATTAATTAAAATTTTACGATAGAATTTCGTCTTATCTAAAAGATAAAATTGCTTTTGACTATATATTTAACATGGTATTATATCCTGGCATTGTGCGCGGGGGTACAATCATAGTCATCAAAGTATTAGTTAAAACTAGGGTTAATTACGTCTAAATACACGAACTTTGACACAAATTCCATTTTTTCCATGAACTTGAAATTATCTGTCAAAAACCATGAACTTTAGACTTTGTCCAATTTTACCCCGAATTTAGTCTCCGGCGACCGAGAAACTGACGTGGATCCTACGTGTATTTAATTTAATATATATTTGATGACGTGTCTCGAATACGACGTCGTTTCACCGAGAACAACATCGTTTCTTTGAAAATTAAAACGATGACGTGTCAATTCAACTTCAATTTCACCCAAAAAACTTTGGCGAATTCTCAATTCCACCCCCAAAACTTCTCCCAACCAACTCTTTCAACTTAAATTCAACCAACCTCTCTCCCCTCCTAGAAACGCTAATTGCACAGGAGCTTTGGTATAAACCCTAAATTGGGCGGCGCCGACGACAACGAGTAGAAGAAATTATCGAATCGAAGCGGATAGATGGGGAAATCGATTCGATCGAAGAGGGTGAAGAGGCTGAGGGCAATAAGGAGAGTGGTGGTAGAGCTGATTTACGACAAGAAGGACGCCGCCAAGCTCGCCTGTCCAGGAGGCCGCCCTCGCCGCTCCGATTCGAAGCTTCCGGTCAAGCCTTCTCCCTCCGTCGACGATGGCTCCGCCGCTGCTGCCGTTGCCGCCGCCATGGAAATCGAGATGCCTGGGGGGATAAGACCTCGGAATTCCTCAGGCCTATGGGGAGGAAACTGAAGAAGAAGATTAAGATTTCCAAGAAGAAGTTCCAAGCAAGGGCGAAATCAGAAGATAGAATCTGTGACATAGTTGATTGAATTTTTACCCATGTTTCCTGTGTTTCAATCTACTCTTCATTAAAAAAAAGTAAATTAATTTTGCAGATTTAATTTTTGAAACCCTAAAGCTTTAATTTTGCAGAATTTATTTTTGAAAGAACGACACAAAACGACGTCATTTTGTTAGTCGGAAAAAAATAAATATGTCACACATCCGGTGACCACGTAGGCTCCATGTCAGCATCAATTTGGGGGAAAATTCAATTCGGGGTAAAATTGGACAAAGTCCTAAGTTCATGGTTTTTCACAGATAATTTCAAGTTCATGGAAAAAATGGAATTTGTGGCAAAGTTCGTGTATTTAGACGTAATTAACCCTTAAAACTACATTTTCTATAAAATTTAAATCCGTGCAACGCACATGGATATGTTCTAGTACTATATAAAAACAAAATACGAAGGGTGTTTTGGTAATTTCACTTATAATTTTTATTTTATTATTCTATTTTTTTAAAAGGCTTAATAGAAGAACAAAATCAAAAATTGAACACACGGAAAAAAAAAAAAAAAACACTTAGGGAGTGTTTGATAGGGGAGATAAAGCCAAGATTAGACTATTTATCATGGCTTATCATGGCTTATCTTGAGTTTGGTATCCAGTATAATTTATCTTGGGGGCCCTGGATTGCAGCTAGGCCTATGCTTAAATCACTTTTTGTCAAGATTAGTTATACCTCCTCAACCCCTCCGATTAATTAGCTGTAGTTGAATAGTTCTCAAGATAGTATTTGATTTTACCATTTTGTCCTCATCTCTTCACCTCTTTCTCCGTCTCTCTCGAGAATTTCTGCAATTTTCCTCGAGAGCGGCTTCTAGTCGTTGCCGCCGCCACGTGAAACAGCTAGTCTGCTCGTCGCCACTACACCTCCTCACTGATTTAGGACTACTGTATCTTCAATCACCCCTCTCCTTTAAGCAATGGCGGAGCCGACGCCGGCGAAGACGAAGAGGAGGGTGGAGATGAACTCAGCGATGTACGCCTTGATTGAGGCGAAGCTGAACGAGTCATCGAATCGGCCGAAAGCGATTCCCGGCATTTTTCACTGAAGAAGAAGAAGAAGAGGAGAGAGAGAGAGTGAAGAGAGAGAGAGAGAGAGAGAGAATGTTTACTGTGGAGGTAGAAAGGGCACTTTCTATTGTCACGTATATAAAAATAATGGATTATAAAATAGTAAAAATAGAGAAAATATAGAGAAGATTTTTAAGTTTTATATGCTAAAGGATATTATTGTATTTTAAATAAAAATAAAGGGTTATTTTTGTACATTCCTAATTTAGTCTTGAGTAATAATCTCAACTACCAAACACTAGTATAGATAACTAGTCTCACTTCCTATTCATACTAATAATCTCATGTTTAGTTATCCTACCTTATCTCATCTTCCCTACCAAACAAGGCCTTAGATGTCGTTTGGTAGTCGTGATGAGATATGGTAAGATATGATAACTTATCATGCCTATAAGGATCAAGATAACTTATGCTATCCAACTGTTTGGTAGTTAAGATAAAAGTAATATTATCTAGCTCTACATGTTTGATAGTCAAGATTAAATGCATGATAAAAAGTGAAATTACTAATTTGACCCCGATATTAATTATGAGAAAATAGGAGAAAAGGACAAAATGGGAAAAAAAGAAAACCTATGTTGTTACTGTTCATATGGGATAACCTTATCACATGGGGGCTATAATGCACGGATTCTTCAAAAAATATCATATTGCAGTATCGGATACGCGTAGGAGGGTGCGGGTGCGATTCGCGTGGGATACGCACCGGATACGCCACATGGCGAATCCTGCAAAAAAAAAAAAAAAAAAAAAAAGGGATACGTGAATCGGGTGCGTCCACCTCGAGAATCCGGTGCGTTTAGGGTTATTTTTGTAATAATTTTATTTTTTTGGGGTTTTTTGTAATTATTTTTATATACAATGCCTAAAATTTAAACAATTAATAGAATTATTGTAATATTTAAATTATGGGGTTTAATCGAAGATTTCATTTTAAGGGATATTTACAATATACTTTTCTATTTATACTTTTTATTTTTATAAATAAGTGTCATATATATTATAAAATATAAATATATACATGTATCCTTCACGAATCGTATCCTAACTTTTTTTAAAATCCGTATCCCCGTATCCGAATCGTATCGCCCCCGCACCCGTATCCCCGCACCCATGCAACATATATAGCATGGGGGGCCTATGATAACTTTTACAAAGAGCTACAGTAAAATTATCTCGGGCCGGACAATAATCCCGGGCCGATGAGATAAGTTATCTAACCTACCAAACGGCAGGATAACTCGAGATAACTTATCTTATCTCATGTTATCTAACCTACCAAACGGGCACTTAATTCCTATATATTAAGAATAATAATTTAATGCCACTTACAACTAAAAGGTTGCACCGATTGCAAAATTGCATAGGTTTGATTTTTTCATGAACAGATACACCGTTTTATTACTACGCTTATTTCTATAAATACATGCATGTAATTCGGAAATCGACCATTAGTTACACGAAATGCAAGCTTCACATGTATATCTACAGTTTTCAACACAAGATGGGTCCAATAGAAGGACTTCCATTAAAAAAAATTTGTCAACAATCGATGTTGAATGAGAGTAAAGGCAATTATAGAGTTGGAAAAATAACAGGTGCTTTCCTACCTCAAATACTTCATCTAATTAATATGTATAATTGAAAACACAAAATGCTCTCTTTCAAGTATACACGGACGGACGGACGGAAGCTTTTAACAAGATTATTTTCGCGTAAATAATGAAAGATTACTATTTATGCGCTAATGATGTTCTAAAGGTTAAGCGATACAAATGTCAATGTTAAAGTTGTAGATGGTGGCAGATCCTAATTTTTATCGTCGGTACTCACCGATTAATTGTTCATGTTTATTATCATATAATCATTTTATAATTATATGCATGTTTATAGTTAGTTAACATTAATACTACAAATATAGGCTAATTGTGCTAATGATTGACGAATGTGGAAGAGCATCATTTTTCTTCGGGACAATGAACGTTTATTATTAATCGGAAGGAAAATATATTAATATGAATTAGATAAGACATATATGTATCATTATCGCAAACGATTTCTCCTAAAGTTGTGATGTAGTAGTAATATACTATGTTTTCCAATCCAAGTGAATCAAATGACAATACCAAAAAAAAAAAAAAAATCACTATTGAAAATCTTTCTTTGAATCAAATCGCCAAACTGGAAAATAAGGTGCCATAATCATCTTTTACGAGAATTGAAGTCTATATGTTTTATATTTCAATATTTATTTCGTGTAAGAAAATGACCGAAATAGTTTACTAATTAATGAGTTGCGTATAATACATGATAAATTTACAAAGATAATAATTACTTTTAAGCACCGTGCAGTGCATCGCATGGGCAAACGTTCTAGTTTAATTAATTAATTGAAAGTCAAAACACTTAATTAATATATATTTTAATTAAGTTATCCAATATTATTACATTGTGAGTTAACCCTCCATTTCTTTCGATCAAGTTTCCATTTCAGAGTGTGTCATTCGAAATGACTAATTTCCAACCTTATGTATACTCCCTTATTAGCCCTTAATAAACTACCTTATACACTAAATTTCATTTAGGTTGCGTTCTCTTTGTTGCGAAAGAAAATGAGAGAAAAGAGAAAATCACCCTATAAATTCCACACCTGTTCTCACATTTTCTCAACTTTTATCAATGAGGGGAATTTTACTCCTTATATTGGAGAAAATATTTACAATACCAAATTGGAGAGATAATATTTTATCTCCATTGTAGTGCAAATGAAGGAGAAAAAAATAGAAAATGTTAGAAAAGGTGAGAAAAGGGGTGGAATTTGTAGGGTGATTTTCTATTTTCTCTCATTTTCTTTCGCATCAAAGAGAACGCAACCTTAAAGTATATAAGCCACCATAACTATACAACCAACCAGGTGACTTAGCGCACCTGGCCACCGGGCTCCTCCCTTGAAGGAGTGACCCGGGTTCGATCCCTGGTGGGAGCGAATTAGGGAGATATAAGGTGGCTTGGAGATTTTCTTGGAGTGTTTGGGAACTAGGCGTACTAACATCTAATCTAACATCTAACATTTGCCCGATCAAAAAAAAAAAAAAAAAAAAAAAAAAAAAAAAAAAAAAAAAAAAACTATACAACCAATTTCAATTTTCTTAAAAACTGTGCCCAAAAGAATGTGATCACTTCGAAAAAACGGAGGGAGTATTTATTTACCTTCATTCACTATATATATAATGAATGACTATAAATTAAATAAATAATGACAACAAATTAAAGTGGAAAAATTTATCATAACAGAATTTGGCATCTGCCTAACTGCCATTGGGAAATATAATTTTTCCTAGAATTTTCCATGGAACATTTAACTTTAAGTATATATAAACTTAAAAAAAAGAAAAAAAAAAAAAAAAAAAAAAAAAAAAAAAAAAAAAAACCCTCAAATTGTGTATTGAAAACATGCGTGTGAGTACTGGAAAATTTGTGTGAGTGATATCATGTCTTGGACGACTTTCCATCCAAGTGACACATTCGTCGTTTTACACACGCATCCACCAATCGTCAATTTACGCGTCATGCAAACGAACACGACGATACATTAGATGAAAGTCTATTTAAAAGCTTATAAACTTCAAAAATATGATTGACAAAATAGCTTCATCAAGGGATTATAGATTGTAAAATTAAGCTGTAATAATTTATAAGCTCCTTAAAAATGAGTTTATTCGCCTCATCATATATGAATTCTTTTAATAGTCAATGCAAGTCATTATTTTGTCGCCATGAATGATTTCACACGTAGAGATTTCGATGTATTATTTTCGAGCAAGTAACTATAGCCATGTTTTAAAGTTATTTGTGACATTGTGTGTGTGTAGTAATAGTAGCTTAAATCTTTTATGTTCAAACAAGCAAAGCTCGAAATTCTTCCTATATATATCATCCATCGTATCTCTAAATTTTCATAGCCCCTCCATCGATAGTAATGGATAGATCCATGCAGTTTAGTATGAAGTCCCTTCTTTCACTGCTACTCTTCCTACTACTTCATTATAGCTCAGCCAACACCATAGACATAGACCGTTCTTCACTTCTAGCCATAAAATCTCGCATCACTTCAGACCCTCATAACATACTCACCAGAAACTGGACCCTCGAAACCGATGTCTGTAGTTGGACCGGAGTAACTTGCGACGAAGATCCTCGTCTCCGTAGAGTGACCGAGTTGAACATCTCGAGCATGGGTCTCGTCGGAACTTTTCCACCGGAAATTGGGAATCTTTCTTCCCTCGTTTCGCTAGATATGAGCTTGAACACGTTCCACGGTCCAATCCCGTCGTCCGTCTTCAACATGTCATCCTTGGAAGTTATGGATCTGATGAACAACAGTTTGTCAAGTAGGCTACCCCATGATATGTGCAAACGCAACGTAAACCTCAAGAAACTTCGCCTCTCCTTCAACAAGATGTATGGGAAGATACCATATGCTGCTGTTTCTGTTGTCAAAAGAAGAATAGCATAAGCTCATAGCAGAACTAAAGTTGTGCTTGATGAAATTAGTGAGTGTTGGAATACTCTAATATTCCCTCCGTCCCGTTGACAACGAGCCTAGTGAATAGTATAATAGACTCATTGTAATATAATTGAGCTCATTATCAACGGGACGGAGGGACTCCTGTTTACACTTGGCTGTAAATGGTTTCTCATCACTAGAGATATTGATGCTGCATACTTGCCTGTTCTGCAGACTGTCTCAAACGTTGTCGAGGAGAAGGCGAAATGGATCTTCGATAAGCTTAAAGGTGTGTGTGTTTCTGTCAAGATACATGCCTTTCTGCTTGTGAGTGTTTTTTTGCACCTAGAATCTTGGTATTTACTATTTAGTAGTAAATCTTAAGCTAGGGATGAGCTTAAGCAATCAATAGTGAAACTGTGGAATTCAATTCGATGAGCTAAGCTAACAATCTGAGAATCATTTTCTTTGCTGTCACATTCTGCTCATTCATGCTTCGTTTCGTTATCATTCATACTTCGTTTCGTTAGAACATACCATAATAGAGTTTTGTCCTGTCTTTCTTACTAAATGGGGTTCAAGAGTTTTTAGTTGCATGTTAAGTGCTATTCTTATTCTACAGCTTGGTCTTGTTTCCTAAAAAAAATCACATTTAATGTTGAATATATAACTCAATGGGATTGTTGAATTTAGTAGATCGTTTCGTTTCTTTGAGCAGGTAAGCCTATTGTTCACTAATGGAACCTAAAACTCTACGTATCTTCGGGTGGAGTGGAATTGCCATCTTGTTGCTCGCCTTTTCGTTTGGAGAATTTAAGGATCCGTTTTGTAATTGATCTTTGTACCGGAATTCTACCATTTTTAATTTTGTTTAGAATCCTAAAATATATTTGAATTGTCTTATGTCATTTTTGTTTGTAAATTGTAGGAATGTCAGAACGGTTGCCATGTTTAAAAAAATTAGAAATATCTACTTTCAATCAATCCAATGAAATTTGACAACCTTTGCATTTTGATAATTTATATTTGAAAAATAAAAATAAAAATTGGTACACTTTTGGATGTCATAAAAATATAGTTACGCTTTAATGTGTCGCAAATTTAGTTACGTTTTTAGGTGTCACAATGTTTAGCTACATGATTATATGTCACAAAGTATAGCCACACATGTATATGTCACAAACAATAGCTACACTTTTACATGTCATTAAAATAGCTACATCTATATATGTCACAAAATTAACTACACTAATAAGTGTCACTAAAATTTGTGACACTTTTATTTTTGTGACATGCATAATAGCTACTCAACTTTAAAATGTCACTATTTTATATAGTGGCATTTATAAATGTCACAATTCATCAATTTTTGTGTCACTATATGGACATTTTGTTGTAGTGCATCTAGTGGTTTGGAGGAATGCTCCAAGCTTGAGTATTTCACCATTTTCAACAACAATTTCAGTGGGCGAGTGCCAAGAGAAATTGGGAACTTGACAATGCTTCAAACATTGAATTTCGGTGGCAACAATTTAGTAGGTAATTAAGATCTTCTCTTCATAGCCTTTTCTTTTATTGCCATTTTTCTTTTAATCATAATAAATGAGTTAAATGCAAATGAAATCCTCTTTCTCCAAACTAGTATTTCAATTGTGTATCCCATGTAAAAAATTATGTAGTTTTAATTAATAGTTTAAGAGATTCTTGAATTTGCGACAGTTAAACATATGAGAAATAGACGTCGTCCCATGCAATGTAGTAAGATTGTCAGTAAATAGATAACGAAGGGAGTATTTGTTTAAATAATCATGGATTTTGATTTCTATATGTAAGTACTTGCATGGAATTGTTGGAAGTAATAAACTTGATTTTTAGAGAAGATATTTTGTAATGAAAATCTAGAAAATAGAATATTTAAAGAATCCTATAGAATAATCTAGAAACTAATTAAGTAGCTTAAAAGAGGATTCTAGAACAATAAACATTTAGCCACAAAATTAAGTCGGTGCTTGTGATTCTATAAATATGTGATGTAATCTTCCAATTTATTGTGAATGAAAATTAAGAATAACTCTTCCTAAATTCATTTCTCATACAATCCACTTCCAAAACCACACGTCACCACTGTGCACTAGTTTTCTAAAATAATTTGCTTCCAAATTATTACTTGAATTCTCCATATACATTCTCCTATAACCCAACAGGAATCATATATCCCGAATTTGGTATATTAATTTTGATACGAATATGATTTTTTATTTTTTTTTTGCCTTTTCTAATTTGTATGTATTTTTTCCATTCAATTTCAGTATGTCAGTATAATTTATATGTGAGCTCTTATCCAAATAATTAAGAGGACCCTAAAATTTGTGGACATACGATAAATGAAAGAGACACTATGAAAAAGTATGAAATTCTTAATAAAATTTGGGGTTAATGTCATTTAAATACACGAACTTTTGGCGGTTTTCATTTTTTCCCATGAACTTTCAACTTTGTCACAAAAATACACGAACTTTCAAATCGTTGCAATTTTCCCATGAAAGTCAATTCCGGTCAAATTGAATCCTAATTGTCAATTAATTTGCATGACGTGGCCTTAATGGGCTGATTTGGCGCTGAGTAGGCAATGATGTGTCGAAAATATTAAGGGTTACTATCATTTAAATACATGAACTTTGAGTGGTTTTCTTTTTTCCCATGAACTTTCGACTTTGTCACAAAAATACAAGAACTTTCAATTCGTTGCAATATCCCCATGAATGTAAATTCCGATCAATTTGAATCCTAGTTGTCAATTAATTTAAATGACATAGCCTTAATGGACTGATTTGGCGTTGAGTAAGCAATCACGTGGTGAAAATATTAAAAACGACGTCGTATTGATCATTGGGCAGCTTAAGAAGCGACGTCCAAGGTTTGCTGTCGTACACGCCGTAAGAATATCACAAGACAAGTCATTCTCACAATTTGGGGTGAATCTTACTCTCGAGCGCTTGGACGAATTGATGAGGATGTCATTTCCAAAATGAGGATGAAAGAAGGGGAGCGACGAACCAGAAGAATAAGGTATGAAGAAGAAAGAATAAAGAAAAATGAACGACGAAGCCACTGCAATTGTTTTTTATTAATTGGAAACCATAATTGATGTCAAAAGATGTTTTTGGCAGTTTCAAAACGACGTGTATTTTACCGTCGATCAATGTCACATAATTATAAACGGTTGCTACGTACGACACAATTTGGGGAAAATTGATTTTCATGAAAAAATTGCATTAAATCGAAAGTTCGTGTATTTTTTGTGACAAAGTTTACAGTTCATGGGAAAAAATGAAGAACAACCAAAGTTCATGTATTTAAATGACACCATTTTTGGCAGTTTCAAAACGACGTCGTATATTTTACCGTCGATCAGTGCCACGTAATCATTCCGGTTGCCACGTAGGATACAATTTGGGGGAAATTGACTTTCATGGGAAAATTGCAACAATTTGAAAGTTCGTGTATTTTTATGACAAAGTTGAAAGTTCATGAGAAAAAACGAAAACCACCCAAAGTTCATGTATTTAAATGACATTAACCCATAAAATTTGTGTCGAAGGTATATATTTTACAAATTACGATGTTACAGGTGAGATTCCAGAAGAAGTTGGTTATCTCAACAACTTACAACAATTGGCCATGAGTAACAACAAATTGGCAGGCATTTTACCTGCAAAAATTTTCGGCATGTCATGGCTTAAAACTTTGTTGGTTGAGTGAGAACCAGTTGATGGGGCCATTACCGAGAGAAATTGGTAACCTCACAGCCCTTGTTGTGTTAAGCGTTCAAGGCAACGGTTTCAGTGGTACGAAATTTCGTCCTAACTTTCGTGTTACAACTGTGTACATCAGTTTTGATAAGTCAGACATCTCTTTTTAGCAATTTTACTTTATAATAATTTATTTTAATTTTACAATTATATTTCAATTTCATTAGTAAAGTTATAATTCCTCCGTCCCATTTCACTTGATTTCCTTTTCTAATCAGGATGTCTTACTTCAATTGGTTTGTACAATTAATTTACAGGTAACATTCCGAAAGAAGTTGGACTGCTTTCAAACTTAGGGTTCTTGAGATTAGAAGATAATGCTTTTAATGGATCGCTGCCGATGGAAATCGGAAACACATCAACAATTTACATTCTCTCCATTTTCAACAACTCTATAAACGGTAAGAAAGACTCTTTCCGTTCCAACTATTTTGTTTTTTTAATCGGGTTATCCTATATGAATTGTTATGCTTTTTTAATGGAAAGAATTAACTCTTATTTTTCAATGTAGATACCTTACATTCACTTTTAAGTTAGCACTGCGCCTAATATCGCATACCGAAATGAAACAAGATGACTAAAAATATGGGACGGGTCGAGGGATTACCTACTTAATTGCATGATAACGAAATTTATCTTTATTTTGACAGGTAATATTCCATCATCCATCTGCAACTTGAGGTCCCTTCAAATCCTGCTATTGTCAAATAACAATTTGGAAGGAGCAATTCCACAGTGTTTGGGTAACTTGAGCACATCTTTGTTGGTCTTTCACGTGAGTGCAAATCAACTGACTGGCCTCATTCCATCCACATTCACAAAGGGATGCACACTTTGGTCACTCAATCTCAACGGGAATAAGTTGGAGGGAGAGTTGCCTCAAACCCTTGCCAACTGCACAAGTCTTCAAGGTGTCGACATCGGTGATAACCAACTACGAGGCACGTTCCCCTTTTGGATGGGAACGCTCCCCTGGCTCCGTGTGCTCGTCTTGAGGTCTAACAAGTTCAATGGAACAATGTTAGACATCCCGAAGACTATGGAGCAACATCCGTTTCCCATGTTGCAAGCGTTGGACATATCCCAGAATGAATTTGTTGGCTCTCTTCCCGAAGTTTATTTCAACAACTTTCGAGGAATGATAAACACAGAGGATAATAATAGGGATGGCGAAAACACCCGGTCCCCATTGTATGTGGATTACAAGTTCACCTTGAAAGGTTTGGATCTGTTGCTGCATCGACTGCTCGACACCTTTACTACCATGGACTTGTCCTCCAACAACTTTTCTGGGACGATTCCTTCTTCGATAGGGAAACTTGATTCTTTGAGGTATTTGAATTTGTCTCACAATACCCTAACAGGGCATGTACCTGCATCTCTTGGAGATATGGATGTGCTCGAATCGTTAGACCTGTCTTCCAACAGACTGGATGGAAATATCCCGAGTGAGTTGGCTAGGTTGACGTTTCTTTCGAAACTAAACCTCTCGGTGAATAACCTCGTGGGGCCGATTCCACAGTCTACTCAACTTTCCACGTTCGAAAATAGCTCGTATGTGGGGAATGCAGGACTGTGTGGGTTTCCTCTGACGAAAACGTGTGGTGAACCGAGGCAGCCGGGGGAAGGAGATGGTGGTGATGATGATGATGATGATGATGATGATGAGTCTAGTTTTGTGAACGGGTTTGGTTGGCAATGTGTTGTGTTGGGGTATGGATTTGGATTAATAGTCGGTATTGGTATCGGTTATTTCTATGTTATTCGATACGGAAGGCCAAAATGGTTCGTAGAATACTTTCTTGGCATTGGATATAGCGCACATCAGAGACGATCAACAACGACAAGAAGACGAAGAAGAACTTAAGCTTACGTTGTAACTCTTGATGATATTACTATTACTACTTATGGCTATGTTAACTAGCCCTGCTTGATTTGTAAAGGTGGAAGGCATTGGACCTGCATAGAGTTAACACAAATTTAAAGATCCATGGCCACAGAAGATTTGAATACGGGATCTTTGACTTCGAAATTTAACCCCTACCGTTATTCCAGCACACACAAATCCATGTTCAATTCCAACTTTTGTTTATACCAATTAATCAGGTAATATGCATGATGATTTAACATAAATAATTTAACCCTGATTGAATTCGTTTTAATACCCTAGCTAGTCAATTAGTTTAAAATTATACTAGACCCTAATATTGAGGAGTTGAATAATTAAAGAAAATAAGAAAAAACAATTTTCATGCACGGTTGATACTCTACACTTAAAATAAATGATTGCCTGAAAAAGGAATGCTCCACTGCCCATCGTTGGCATTCTTAATGTGTCAAAGGATAGATGACGCGACATACTGTTAATTAATGAATAAAAATATTTTAATATATACCATAATCTATTTAAAATGTAAACCATATCACTGTCTTAGCATCGGTAAATTTCTCTCACGTTGGAGCCCTGCGTCTGTCCTAGGAAAGTAGGAAGAACACTTAGTTTCGATTTCGTAGATCGAAACTAGAGCATCGCGTTCAAGATCTCGTTCCACGAGTCAGGAACTCTGGGTAGACACCAATGGCTACAATCCGAGGTCCGGTCTCTCAACTGCTGATCACTATTTTCACCCGAAGATCGAGCATAGACGGAAGGATGGCCATCTCTTCTCAAGGCAGACATAGATGTTATATCTAGCAAGTGCACCGAAAATACCATTTCCCTCAACACTTTCTTCAAAACTACCATCTGCTCCGGCACATGAGGCCGGCTCGATCTCTCGAGGGGTTCCCTCTTGTTGTAGCATTTCCATCCATTATCCCTTCAAAACGTTAAACATACCAAATATATTAACACAGTACGAGGCTCGTGCGATTCCTGTAAAGTACATATACTATTATACTTACCGGTTATGCCTGGGAGACGCGCTTCTGAAGAAAACTCGACTCTTTCTAGGGTCGAGATTCAAATCTATCCATCTGGACCATGTCATTAGCCCTTTCTCATAAGCAAAAGTTGGATTCATGCTCTTGTAGACATTTTGCCCTTCCATAACAAGATCCCACCTGCCAAAATTAGCATGAAAAGATCAATCAATGCTTTTTCTTCGTTGGAACGAATTCGTCTCCGAAACTAAAGAGATGAAACATCTTACGAACTCGTCTTGCTCGAATGAGTCCACCAGTGAGCAGAATCAAAGACAAGAACATCAACTCCTCTCCAGTATTTGGCATTCTCTTCAATGGAATCCAAATCCAAGATCCTCTTCCTTTTAGGCCCTTTTCTCAACTCCACTAGCAATGGAGCCCAACAGAATTCTATTGACATCTCAAAATCCTGAAAAATAATCATCAATTCAATCATAATCAATAATCGTAATATAGATAAATTAAAATCATAGAAAAAAATTGGAATTAAAAAAATAAAAAATTACCAAAGCAAGAAAGGCCATGACAGGGCCATTGTATAACACTTTCTTTCTATTATTGGAAATAACAGATTGAACTAAACAAACAAGAGATTCCCATTGATTCCTCATTATGGAATCACCAACAAGCATTACTCTCTTCTTCCTCATCCTTCCAAGAAAATCCAATGCATTAAACCTGCATAAATGGTTATGAACGTAAACAGAATTTAGTTAATGATCATATATCTAGCAAAGATCTTGATGTATATATGTACCTTGGGATGGAGCAGCCATAAGGCTTCCATCTCCACTTTTCGTAGTCGGAGTCGTGGCGGCCGTTTTTCCGGCAGGCGACGGCGGTGCTGAGGTAAGGACAGGTGGAGTCATAGAGGGGGTATGTCTGATCAAAGATCCATTTTCCTTTGGTGAGGTCACAGGATTGAAGTGGTGATGGGTGCTTGTTGTGGAACATATTGATTTCATCGTCTCTTTCATCTAGCCAGTTTAGTTCCTCCTCACCATCATCATATGTTGAGGAATCAACACGGTGGAAGGAGAAGAAGAAAAGTAACAAGATGAAGAGGAATGAGTGTTTTTTGAAGTGGAAATGAGCCATTTTTGCATTTGGCTGAAAATGTTTGCTATTATGAGTTAATATTGAAAGCCAAGAGATGATATAGAAAAGGTTGATTAGGTAAAAAATGAGAAGTGATCTGGACTTTTGATCATTGGATGGTCTACGGTTCAGATTGACTGGTACATTATAATTGTACTGCGAATATTACGATGGCTTGTGCATTATAATAGTATCGATGATCCATTATGATCAATGATGCATTATAGCTATAAGAACCGTGCATTACAATTGCTTGCATAATGCATCACTTTTTTTTTTTTTTTCGGAAAATCAATTTTGTATAGAATTTAACATCGATATTGAAATACGAGAAATGCTCCCCTACCGCTGTGGGCACTCTTAATATGTCCACCGCTGGTGTAGCAGTGCTAGGGTTCCTTTTATAGTGAGGTTAGGGTACATATTTTAATTATTTAGTTCATAAATGATATGTCATATCATCTCGGACACGTTAAGAATAGACATGGTGGATAGGGGAGCATTCCGCATCGAAATACATAATTAGTTCATTTGCTCATACAATGTAACCTAAAGTTTTTCTCCATTTTTGACTTTAAGTTGAATTTTTTTCTTCAAACTTTCAATAGTCCTATCAATGAAAATAAGAGCTTTTCATGCAAAATTTCGCCGTGATTTTAGGGTTTGTAGGGCAAAAATGTTTTCCCATGATTGATAAACCTTTTTTCAATTTGCCTTTACGTCCTTTCCATAACTAAAAGCTTTCGTATTACAAATAGAAATGATTCATTTTGAATTATCGTTAACACGGAGTTCATCTCGGATAGAAGACGGGAATCGGATGAAAATGCAACAGAAAACCCGAATGTGATATTCAGCTATTAATCTCGATTACATATGATGAAAATTTCAAAAAACACTACATGGTTTAACAAAAGTCTCTCCAAATTTCATTATTCCAAAGTGATAAAAAATAAAAATAAAAATTGAGATGCAAACAAAGGACCAAAAGTAAATGTTTTAATTTGAACAAAAACATAAATCACGATTTCATCTTTGATTATATACAACGCCAAAGAAGAATTTGACTAACCATCTTGGCCTTCCATGTAGAATTATCAAATAACCAATACCAATTCCAACTACAGTTCCACATCCATACCCCACAGTCACTGCTCGCCACCCAAATCCATTTATAAAGCTCGACTCATCATCGTCGTCTTCTTCCGGTAACATCGGTTCTCCGTCACATTTTTTCGTTAACGGGAGACCACACAACCCTGAGTTTCCAATATACGAATCATTGTCAAACGTGGAGAACTGTTTCAGTTGAGGTATTCGCCCCACGAGATTATTCATCGAAAGGTTTAATTTCGAAAGAAATGTCAACCTTGTCAACTCACTCGGAATTTCTCCGTCCAATTTGTTTGCTGATAAGTCCATCGACTCAAGTGCGCTCATATCTCCTAGAGATGAAGGTATATGTCCCGTGAGGGTGTTGTGCGACAAGTTCAAGTACTTGAGAGACTTAAGATTTCCTACGGAGTGTGGAATAGTCCCGGAGAATCTATTGGACGATAAGTCGATAATTGTGAAGGCCGTCAGCAGTCTCTCCAACAACTGACCCGAACCCTTCAAGATGATTCTCATCTCTATGTAATATAGAAAGTCATCATAACTATCCGTTTGATTTTCCTGTATCATTGCTCTGAAACTCTCAAAATAACTTCGAGGCAGAGAGCCCACGAATGCATTCTCGGATATATCCAAAACTTGCAACTTAGGAAACGGAAGCTTAGTTTTAGAAGGCGGAGATAGGGTACCATGAAACTCGTTAGACCTCAGAACTAGCACTCGAAGCTGAGGAAGGGCTTCCATCCAAAAGGGGAAGGTGTCCTGTATTCTATTATTTCCGATATCAAGTCCCTTCAGACTCTTGCAGTTGATAAGATATTCAGGTAACTGTCCTTGCAATCTATTTCCACTTAAATTGATAGACACGAGACTGCAACCCTTGCTAAATGTCGAAGGAATGGGACCGCTAAACTTATTTGCATGTAAATGAAAGATGATCAAAGACTTGGTGAAGTTTCCAAAGCATTGAGGAATTGTTCCTTCCAGACTGTTATTAGAGAGAATAAGAAATCGAAGGGATGTCAAGTTGCAGATGGAGGACGGAAGCTCACCATTTAGTTTGTTGGAAGCGAGCATTAAGTCATTCAGATTTGGCAGAGTCCCAATGGCGGATGGTATTCGACCTTCAACGAGAGGTTTTTTTAAATGCATCAATGTTAGCCTTCAATCATCAATTTCGAAAAACAACTTGATATCCTTGTAGGGGGACATGGACTCTATCCAAATAAAGTGATTAATGTGGTAAAAGTTCTATACAAGAGTGGGAAATCTTACCGATTAAAGCATTATTGTCGAGGAATAAAGCCTGCAGTGCTTTCATGTTCCCGATTTCACTTTGCAATTCCCCGCTAAGATTGTTATTGGATAAGTAAACACTTTCCAAGGAAGACAATTTATAAAAGGACGGCGGCAAAGGGCCAGATAACTTGTTATCACTCATGTCCACCGATTTTAAATTTTCAAGAAGATGAATTTCTTCTGGGATAACTCCTAAAATATTATACAATCACAAAAAGTTTAAGTGTTGACAGAAATGTGTATATTTTTGAAAACAAAGATATGCATTATGTGTAAACATAGAACAAACCGCAAATAATATGTGTTATTTATTAAAATGCAAATATTACTAGTCAGCAAAGCTCCAGTGCCTTAAAATCAACATTAAAGTGAAGTTTAAGCCATTTTATAATTTCGTGACGTCTGGCAAAAGTTAGTGCAATAAAGACACTAAAAGAAACTATGCACAACATAAAATAACAGCAAAATGAACGGCACACAAACTTCAGAACGACATGTATAAATGGCTAGATGCAAGTTGTGGTCGAATAGTAAAAGAAATCGTACCTCTTAACGTATTATGGTGGAGCCGTAACTCTTGAAGAGCTGTCATGTTGCTCAATCCTCTCGGAATTGACCCAGAAATTAGGTTATGACCCCAATCTAGGATCACTAAATTATTAAGATAACAAATCTCCTTTGGAATATCACCTGAAGAATAATATAAGTCATCAAAGTTACAATTCCATTATCAATATTTCTCAACTAGCTCATGCTTTCTCTCAATTACTTTTACTCTACTTTCTCACTAAAGTATATTGCTACATTTCAATGGTTGAGTCGGTAAAATTGCAAATAATCCCCAATTGTATGATACTCTCTGTTGTTGTAGAGATACTTATAAAAGTCCATTTGTATTAAAGAGAAAAACAAAATCTTATAAACTTCCCTACAATCATGTGTTACTTGAAGTATCCTATACTATGATTTGATCAAATGCATCAATACTAGCCATTACGTTGAAGAGGGGAATCTACAATAGGAAAGGAATTCAATATGCTAAAGTGAGATAGAATATTACCGTTTAAAGTATTGTTGTCGAGGGATAAAACCTGTAGTGATTTCATGTTACCAAATTCTCTTGGCACTTCCCCGCTAAGTGTGTTACTTGATAAGCGAATAATTTCCAAGGAAGACATGTTGGAAACGGTTGGCGGCAAAGGACCGGACAACTTGTTAAAACTAATGTCCAATGATTGTAAATTATCAAGGTGATAAATCTCTTGCGGGATAACTCCTATAACATTAAATGACCACAAAAGGTTAGTATAATTCAGGGTACACAAATTTAATAAATAAACAATGTACTTTTATTAGTTGCTTAAACAAGTTTCTATTTTGACCTCTATTAAGCTTCTCTAGTTTTTACCCTTCCGAGCATCTATACATCTACATCCATATTGAAAAGGAGCATTATATACAAATTTTGGTTGTATCAAAATAGTTTGATCAGAAATTGATTTTTATGGACAATCATGTATTTACACCATTATACTCCATCCGTCTATGCACATTTTTCCATTTCGGGCCGTCCGCTAGAGTATGCACATTCCATTTTTTAACTAACTCACTATTACTTTCTTATTATTTATTCAAGTGGGACCATTTTCCCACTAACATCACATTCACCTACCATTTATTAAAACTCGTGACAGAGAAAAATATGCATACTAGTTAGAGCTGAGGGAGTATATGTTTACAAGATTAGAGCAAAAAAGTTATTAATCACCACAATTGCATTAAAATTTTAATGGCCAAATTGAATTTGTGGAGGGAGGAATCCATTTGACATTAAAAGGAAAATTGTAATTAAAATGTTCAGAAACATACAACGTCTCCTATATTATGATGTGATAAAACGCATCAAGATTAGCCTTCAAGCTACAAAAGAAAAGAGTTTAATATGCTTAAAGCTCTAAAAAGAGTTAGAAATCTTACCGACTAAAGCATTCTTGTCAAGGGATAAAACCCGTAGTGTTTTCATGTTTCCAATAACTCTTGGCAATTCCCCGCTAAGCGTGTTATTTGATAAGTAAATATATTCCAAGGAAGACATGTTGAAAATGGTTGGTGGCAGAAGGCCCGATAACTTGTTATAACTCATGTCCAACACTTGTAAATTATAAAGATTATAAATCTCTTGTGCAATAACTCCTGTGAAATTATATCATCACCAAAAGTCAGTCTAAGTTAAGATAGAAAACTAAGAAGATACTGTTAATATGAAAAAAATAATCTACATGATGAATTATAGAAGCTGACTTTGTTTTCAAGATATATAAAGTACTATTGCAATTGACATTTTTATATGTAATTTGAAATTAGGAATTAACTGAAAGAGAAAGGACATACCAGTTAAAGAATTATTGAAAAGGTATAATTCACGAAGAGTTGTAATGTTCCAAATTTCTCGTGGCAAATGTCCGCTAAGTTTGTTGGAGTAGAGGCTCAATGTCTCTAAACTATTAAGATAGCCAATCTCTTTTGGAATATCACCTGTGGAATCGATAGATTTTAAATATAAATGATAAAACCAATTGATAGAGAATCAAGGATATGATATTAATAGCATGGTATAATCACAAATAATATCAGACCCCTAGTTAGGGTGTGCTTTGCTTAATTACGTGAGATACATGTACAAATCTCCAAGAATAAGATCATATGAGGGGCAAACAGTACACTCACAAAGTCTTGTTATATTATTAATTGTTGAATCCAAAACATGAGAAAGAAATCTTACCGATTAAAGCATTGTTGTGGAGATATAAACTCATTAGTGTTGTCATGTTCCAAATTTCCCTTGGCAATGTCCCGCTAAGTGTGTTACTTGACAAGTCAATACTTTGCAAGGAAACCATGTTGAAAATGGTTGACGGCAAAGGGCCAGACAACTTGTTATTACTCATGCCCAACGACTGCAGATTATCAAGATGATAAATATCTTGTGGAATAAGTCCTACAAAATGATGCAATCACAAAAGGTTGGTTAAACTTTAGAAACGGTGCGACTTTTGTTTAATACTAACACATGTATAAGAAAGGAAAATATACATAGGAAATCTTACCAGCTAAGATGTTGTTGTCAAGGGATAAAACTTGCAGTGCTTTCAAGTTCCCAATCTCCCTTGGCAATTCCCCGCTAAATGTGTTACTTGATAAGTAAATACTTTCCAAGGAAGAGATGTTGAAAATAGTTGACGGCAAAGGGCCCGACAATCTGTTTAAACTCATGTCCAGTGATTGTAAATTCTTAAGATGATGAATCTCTTGTGGTATGACTCCTACGAAATTTTATGGTCACAAAAATTTAGTGCGCTTTTAGATTGAAAAGATGTGCAACTTATGTATTATGAAGCCAACGGTATGCATAAATAAAGTAAATAGGAAATAAACCTTAAGAGGTTGATACATGTTTAGGTCCATGTATTTACCCTATTTGTCTAAAGCTTCAAGGTACTTTCATTAATAAAATATACACTTAATTTGCATAAAAAATCAGAATATTTGATCAAAGTTACATATTCGACGCTCATATTCAATAATGCAATAAAGACATGACCTTATAAATTTGTATTTTTGACATCTCCAAATCTTTCTGGTCAACTGAAGCAGGCACGAGGGGAAGAACTTTCCTCTGTACACAAGATTCCCAGCAAGCAAAACAATGCTGTTTTGAAACAAGAATTATTGCTCTTTTAAAATTTTACCTACAATCGTCACTTTTCTTATAGAAAATAAAGTTAATAAGAGATCTTATATACTTATCGCTAATTATAGTAGAAGATACAATTATAATGACATTAATGACTTTATAGTTTCGAATTAGCTTCTCTAATTCAGTTTGAAAAATCTTTTATTGAGTGCTCAGATTTGAATAGCTCTCCTTATGTACAGCCACTGGGACATTGATGCCTCTACAAATCCTGCCTATTGTAAACAGTTTTGACATCCACTAGCTAAATAAGACTTCACCGAATTTCTTTTACTTGCTTTTACTTTAGGTCTATTGCTACATATCTCCCCCACAATATTCCAAGAGAAAGAAGAGGTCACAAAAAAAAAAAAAAAAAAAAAAAAGAAAAAAAGAAAAAAGTAAAAAAGATGAACTTGCATATGCTTTCGATAAGTGAAGAAATTCTACCTATTGATAATAAAGGACTAAGACAATAAGAAAACAACTGAAATAGTAGGAACATACCAGTTAAAGAGTTATTGAAAACATATAATACACGAAGAGTTGTGATGTTCCATATTTGTCGTGGCAAAGCTCCACTAAGATTGTTGGAATACAGGCTCAACGTCTCTAAATTATGAAGATAGCCAATCTCTTCGGGAATAACGCCTGTGGAATTATCATGTTAATAAAATTGAAAAAGAAGAGATTTGATCATCAAGTAAAATGGACGCTTCTAATAGCCCGAACAAGAATATAATTAGACAAATAACTAGTTGTGTGCTTCCCCTAATTACATTATATACAAATCACCGAGCATATGATCTGTGATGAAAGGCAAACAATACAGTTAGTATGTTATCAATTGGTGAATCCAAAATAACAATGAGTAGATGCAGTTTCGTGAGCCCCCATCCCAAACAAAAATGAAACATTAATGAGGTGAACAAAGTTGACGTGACATTTCCAAAACTACGACAACATGATGAGCATTTACCTCTAAACATAAAATCAAAGTTCTTCCACATGAAACCAATTACTTTCGATTTTAATATACATCTACTTTGAATTTGAATATGTCTTTCAGCAGTATTTGATTTCCCATTCCGTTGTCCATTTTTCCTAGGACGTATCTTCTTTCTAATAAAGTCAACATCCACCAAGTTCGTTTAAAAACTAATGGATAACTATCACAAATGCAGAGCTTAAGAAGACACTGTATGTATGAGTTTGAATGACCTTAATCCAAAAAGAAATAGTGAGGGAATTACACAAGTAAAACTGTAAGTAAAGATCATACCTCTTAAATTGTTCCGACCAAGGTATAATTCCCTGAGCTGAGTAATGTTCCCGATCTCTTTGGGGATTTCTCCACCAAAGTAATTGAAAGAAAGAGCAAGACTCTCAAGTCGAGGACATCGATAGAAACTCAATGGTATATCTCCCTCTAATTCATTTGAATATAACTCAAGAACTTCGAGTCTGCCAAGGTTGTTCTTGCAAATGTCCATCGGCAGGCGACCTGATAAGCTATTATTATACAAATAAATAGATTTCACAGAAGTCATGTTGAAAATGGACAGAGGAATCGGACCATGAAGATAGTTGGAACTCAAATCAAGAGAAACAAGGGAAGAAATATTTCCTATTTCTAACGGGATTCTGCCCACGATTTCCATATTCGAGATATTTAATCGAACCACCCTACGATTCTGCGAATCGCACGTGACTCCTATCCATCTACAAACAGAGGTTCGAGTGGTCCAATTGCTTTTTATGACATTGTGAGGATCCGAAGTCACGAGGGCTTTGAATGCAAGAAGCGAAGATTCATCGCTCTTGATTTGAGCCGTGGTCTCTGCACTAGCAGAGCTTTGACAACAAAACAATGTGAACAGAGAAATCAGGAAAACTACTGAAAATCTCCCCATATAGTATGTGCTAAGCCTGTGAGCTAACAAGAACCCTAAGCAAATGAGTTATACTGAAAACTAAACTAAATGTAGTGAGGGAAGAACTTTGAACGAGAGAGTGAAGAAGACTAATTACAAGGCAACAAGTCAACTGCAATCCATTAATGAATATATTAACGAAAGAGAGGAAAACATATACTAACAACAACTAGCAACTGGTAATTTGAAAAGAACTAATACAGCCAAATCTACTACTGTATTATACTAGTATAATAATTTTTTCCAGAATTTCCAGCAAAATTGAAAAATTACCTCAACCAAATTCACACAACAGTGTCAAAATCATCAACTCGTCGAGTTCCTGCAATTTCATCAAATAATGAACTCCAATCGTGCAATTTCGATTAGAGAATTTGAAGACGATGAGTTGCAGAAATGGATTGGGAGAAGAGAGGAGGGGCCCGACTGTCGCCGCCGCGAATAGACGACTTAAATACACGAGCTCGATTTGGTCATGGACAATAAGCGACTGAATCGAGCTTCTGTATTTAAACTGTGTATTAGTGTGGCTCGTGTATTCAGAGAGGCACATTTCCAGCGGCGGTGGATACGCAATTTTCCAGCAGCCGATGAAAACAAAAACTGAGAAGAAGAGCGTTTTTGAGAGGGAGGAGGATGACCGGGTGGCGTATGGCTAGAGATAGATGATCTGCTGCGGCGGAGTTGAGATGGCCGGAGGTGGCAGCGCGTGATTGAGAAGCGGCTGGGGAATTGGGTTGACGGCGGCTGGTGTTGGTAGATGATTTTGGTGTTTATTTTTTAATTAATTACTCGTGTCATCCCACTTTAATTGTTTAGTTTTCATATTCGAACCGGTTAACTTGACAATTCGGATTGTCTCATTTCCTCAAATAGAGACAATTAATCCTTATTGCTTACTTTTAATAATGTGTATAAAATCTCGTTTCGAACATGACAATTGAAGTGACACTGAGGATGTAATTTATAACAAATCTGAAATCTCACTTCAATTCCTACCTTTTTAATGGAGTCATCTCATATAAATTGTATTGTTTCTAAAATTAAAAGATTTAACATTCAAATTCGAGCTCGACCACCACAAGCCTCAACATTAAATTAAACGTGTTCACTGACTTTCGAGCCGAACAAATGCAAGTTTGGACTCGGCTCACAAGCTTGATTTGAAGCTCAAGCATGGCTCGTTTTCAACAAGCGAACGAGTATCGTACGTGCTGAACTTTGAATAACTCACGAATATCTCTATTTAAGTTGCATCCTTAAATATATAATCAAGAATCTTAAATGCCGCCACTCTTGACTTTCTAACACGGGGAGCTCGTACGTGATGTTGGACTATTTAATTTTATTAAACAACAATAATATTGATAAGTAAACGTAATTACATTATTTTCTGCTACAAAACTAGAATTTTCTTCATATTTTAATTAATAATTAACACACGTTACCTATTAATCAAAGGTCAAAAGTTGACAATAAAAGATTGTTGCATTGGATCCTGTCGATGACTTTAGTAGAAGGAGATTTAATGTGAAAATTAATTATTTCTTGCAAATACTGTATGTGTGATGTGCAAACACTTTATTAAAAAAAAAAAATTAACAGAAAATTCAAAGACCGCGCCACGAACGCCTCAAATTCAATACCTCCTCGAAATTTAACCCTCTATTATTAGGTTAACACACACGATGACGATGCGTATTTTATAATGAGTACTCAAAAATAAAAATTGGAACGTTGGAATGATGCATAGAAGATGTCCGATAAAACCATCTTTTTCATCATCTTCAAGTCATGCGCGTACCAAGAACTAGCTTGCGAAGCAATTACTTTTTCAAAAATATAAAATTTAGAGATTGAGCAAAACTCGAGACCTTACCACCCTCTACCGTTACACCAACACATGTTTTGTAAAGCAACTCACTTTTTACTGCATGAGAACGTGCACAACACAAAATAGGAGTACCTAGCTAACATAGTGGTACGTACTTTATTCTACAATGCACAAACATATATACATATGCAAAACTGTAACGTTTTGATTGGAGAGGAAAACGTCTTATCAAATGCGTTTTTCGATTGCGACACAACATAAGCATCCAACGCGTAGAGAACAACACATGCAAACATACATAAACAAGCAAAATTGACATGACTTAATAGCATATATACTCTTTAGCAGGCTGGATAAATGATACTCGCGAAACTGCACTCTTTCTGTATTTGCTTCAATAAGAAAGAAAAGAACAACTCGTGTTGACGTCTCTCGTTGCCTTCCCTAAACATAGATTTGTCGCGCAAGTCCGGATACGGATACAAAGAATGAAACTGTTGCCTTGGCTGGGATATATTGTTGGTGATCCTTAGTCCGAATATATGGACTGTTTTCGGCTGGGAAACACGAAGAACGAGCTGTTGGCTGTGCAAGTCATGGTTATCAATCTAATAATGTTCATTGTTGGAATGCTGATTGGCCCATAAAACTCTTCAATCTTCTTCTGAGTGAGTTCCTTAGTGAGATTGAATCTACTGATGTTATGCCTCATAGAAACATGTGAGATTATATATATACGATCGAGTCATTATTGTGGTATATGTTCGTATGGTTTATTCAATTTTCTGCATCCGCCCCTCTCGAGTTGTGGTAATACAAAGCGTTCTTGGAACAAAGAGAATAATTGATTCCAAACGAGCTTTCGATATATTCGGTAAATGCTACGATGAATGATGTTGGGCTTGTGGAATTGAATAAACAAGGAATAGCCCAAGACATTCAAACATAAATTAAGAGCTCAAATTGGAGCAAAAGAAGGAGAGGCCCAATAGCAAGAGGACACATTCCTTTTGGGTAATTCTATTCATAACCCCAAATTACTATTCATAGCCCCCTAATTAACAAATAAATAAAAACTAATAACGATTATACAATACTACCCTTAACCTCTGAATTTGGTGAATGTATCGCCCCTGGTTTAGAATTCTAATTTTTATGAACATAAATAGATAACCAACGAAAATTTTAAAAAACAACAAAAAAAAAAAAAACATATTGCCCACCGAAATAATTTCTCCAACATAATTGCGCCAAAAAAAAAAAAAAAAAAAAAAAAAAAAAAAAAAAAAATCCCAACATAACAAAGCAATATCAATATGCACTTATAATTGTATAACCCCCAAAATTCATTGTTTCGTTTCGTCATAGCCCCCAATTGCGTAATATCATGGAGGAAAGAAATCTAATTAAGAATGGAGTCCAACTGTATTCTCCAAACATGAAATGTGACTTTTATC
This sequence comes from Thymus mandschuricus, assembly GCA_029379335.1. Lineage (NCBI taxonomy): Eukaryota > Viridiplantae > Streptophyta > Magnoliopsida > Lamiales > Lamiaceae > Thymus > Thymus mandschuricus. The sequence continues at coordinate 23,950,432 of CM057071.1, read as the reverse complement.
TCTATCCTTTTCTCTTCTTCAATGGTTTGTGGCTGCAATTTTTCAACATTGTTTGTCGCTCCTATTTGAATCATTAACACTGTGCGACGTCCTGTTCGCTGGTGGTGCCGCCTCCGGCAAGTGGCTAGCTTTCATCTTCCGTCCTCTATGCGTTGATTTCATTCTATATTGGGGCTATGCAAATCATTTGATTTTAATATATAGTTGGGGGCTGCACGGTTTGTTGTAAATTTGGGGTTATGCTTTCAGCCAAATTCGAGATGGGTATTATTGCAAAAGGGACATGATTTTTCGTTTATTATTTAATTAGGGGGCTATGAATAGTAATTTGGGGGCTATGAATAGAATTACCATTCCTTTTAATCAATTTTAACACATTTTTCCACTTGATGATGGGTTTTAAAATTGATTTTTGCAGAATTTTTTCTTTTACGGAATACTATAGCAGTCGTAGTACCTGCAAAAGATTTTTTTTTTTTTTTTCAAAAATTCATTTTAAAATTCATTATCAAGAAGTTTGGAAAAACGTTTTAAAATTGATAAACAAAAAAACATCTCCTCTTATAAGGGACGAAGAGAGTAATAAACTTCCAGTCCAAACTTGATCGTCTCACTCACTTAATGTGGACCACGTCTTCACACTCCATTGACTCAGTCCAATTGTGCATACTCTCCACATAATTCTTGAAAAGTATTGCAAGAAACAACAAGAACAAGAAGAAAGACAAACAATTCGGTGGAATTTGATGAAATAAAATCCAACGATATTTAAACTGAATATTTACAATTTTCTTTCATATTATGAAAAAGGAAGGGAAAAGATGATCTTGATGTAACGCATTATCGTGAGTGCTACGATCTTTAAATTCGATGTTATATATAGTTGTTTAAAAGAAATTTGGCATCTAGTCACTTACACTTGGTCCAATGGTCACAAGGAGTATTATATAATCAAACATCTTATGTTGTACAATAAAATTTGGTTTATATTGTTCCTACAATAAAATTTAATCTAAGGTTAATATTGTAATACAATATGATCACATTATTACACATGGATTTACAGAGAAAAAAGTTAAATAAAACATAGGAGTAATATTTATTTCAATTCCTCATCTGCTGTAGGGGAGGACTCTCTAAATTGGCTTAATTATCTGCTTTTAAATTTATGTAAAGAGCACCATGTTTAATATTAATATATGATGTTTTCTTGCTGTAAAAAAAAACATAATATTTATTTAATTACATGAATTTATTTTAAAATTCCTAACTAGTATGTCCCCCGTGCAGTTGCACGGGAAAATTTTCTTCTTCTTCTTTTTTTTTTTTTGAATAAATAAAATACGGATGATTGGTGTTTATATGTTAGGATTTTCGTAGTGTTTTCGAGTCCGTTTTCGTTATGTTTTGTGTCTCTTTCGTTTGTCTTTTGCTATGATTTGGTTGCTTTGGAGTCTTTGGTATTGTAGGATAAAAAGGACGGAAATGAGAAGAAAATGAGAAGAAAGAAGCATTATATCGAAGAGGGGTTCGATAGGAGCATGTAGGCGAAAACGGAGGTCGATTTGGAGTTCGGACGAGGAAGATACGATCGAAACAAGAAAGGCGCGCAATACAATGCGAGTGCTACGTTGGACGAGCGTCCAACGTACGTTGGACGACCGTCCAACGTTCCGGCCAGCTTTCCTTTCCTTCTATAACTAGGTTTTCATACCTATTATAAATACTACCCCTTGTACACGAATTCTACAACCTTTTACCTTAGTTTTAGCTCTAGTTTAGCATTCAAATACTTTAGTTTAGTTTTCCTTTGTTCGATCCGGATCGCTACTTCGTTCTTCAATTAATTCAAGTTTTTACTTAGTTCTTCGTTCTTCGTTTAATCTTATAAGTTCTTTATTGCTTTCTTTTATTTGATTTAATTGCTCCCTAGTTCCTTAGATTTAGTTCTTAATTGCTTAGTTTAATATCGTTCGTTCGTTTTCAAGTTCTTAGATTAGATTCGTTTTCCTTAGTTTTCAATTCCTTCGATTTCAAGTTTTCGTAGTTAGATTTATTTGCTTAATTTTTAGATTTAATTATTATGTCTAGATTCGTTTTCTTTGTTGCTTTCGTTATTGCTTTCTTTTCAATTCCATGCCTAGGTAGTTTAATTGCTTTCGCTTAATTTCTCTAGTTTAATTAGTTTAGATTATTTCTTTGCTTTTTAGATTAGATTTATTTACTTGCTTTGATTTATTGCTTATTTATTTTCTTGCCTAGGATTTAAACAAACCAAACCAAATTCTTTTTACTTGTTTTCTTAGATTTAGGCTAGTTTAGGATTGTTTTGCTACACGATTATTTGCCCTGCAAAGTTTTCCTTGAGATTCGACATTGGGTTTTTACTTACTAAGTGCTAGGATAGATTTCGTTCTATTGCGAACACTTTTTAGTGAAACAACGGAGTATGAAGTTTTCAATTCACGAATTAATTAAGTGGTATGATATCTCTTGCCTCCCTCTCTCTCATCAATTACATAAGATTTAAATCATGTAAATAGGCAGAACCGAGAACAAAAAACAGAATTCCATTTTTGGCAACCCCATCTCACTCCACCCTTTAAAATCTGCAAAAGAAAAAAAAAATAACTAAATAAATAAAGTAGAATGAGATATTAAAATTGCGATGAGGAATCAAATTGAAGAAGAAGAAGAATGAGACTAACTGGGATTGAGAACTTAATTACATAGCTTTAAAACATTTGAATTCAAAATTTTGAAATAGCATTGGAAACTTAAAAGGCACCGTCTGCTCCCCAATGGTAATAATTGGGAGATGGAAGAGAGAGAATTAAATAAACTCTCATGCGAAAACCAAAATAAATAAATAAAGAAAAAGTCCTCCATTAATGGAAGAGAAAAGACGTCAATAAGAATTTAAATTAAAGAGCAATAATTACTTTTCTTAAACAACATAGGAATGTGGAGAGTCAGTAAAATAATAAAATATTATTGTGTCTTAGAAGTTTAGGCCGGAAAAAATGTTGTGAAATTGGTATATAATAGATTACAAAGTCTAATCATGGATTACTGAAATTTAATCATGGATTGACTTTCAGCTCATAACATATTATTGTACATGAATTCAAAAAAGAAAAATAAAATAAAATTAATTGTGGTATTTCGTGGGAGTATTTAGTTTTAGCGGTTAACAATTAAGATACAAATTTACATAATATTTTAAAATTGGAAAATAAGATTTAAAATAGAAGTGCAATTACGTAAATACTGAATGGAATTAATAAAAGGAAATAACAGAACGAGTACAGAAAATCATAGCCCTCAAATCGCGCGAATAGGAAAATTGTGCGAGTGATGTCAAGTCTTAAAAGACTTTTCGTTGACACGTGCAATCGTAGTCATTTCACACGCATGAGTTAATTTCGGGATTATAACATCCTATAATACATTGATATATCATCGTCTTATGTGAAAAAAGCCGTTTTCAAACCGGTAACGACTCACGAATTGCTTAAATAGAAATGCAGTAATTGTTTTGACATAACAGTAATTATTGTTACAATAGAAAATGTCTCACATCGAAATTCAACATAGAATCTCATAATTAAGCGTCGTTTCACACACTTGAATATAAAATACTAATTAAAAAGAACCCACTGATTTTGATGCCACTAAGAATGTGAAATTAGATTACTAGTTGGCATGACTTGAGAAAGAGTAGCTAGTCAGCTAGAGTCAACTAATGTTGTTAAATACGTAATTTTAATTACGCAGAAATTAGTACTCCCTCCGTCCTCCATTTAGTGACGTTAATACTATATTGGGACGTCCTCCATTTACTGACAATTTCCGTTTTAGGACGTAGACCCCACAATCACTTTAACACTTTAACACTTTATACATCTACTTTTTATTATTTTATCATTTTAATACTATTAAACAATTCAAATGGACCCACAATTATTCCACTTTAACACTTTAACACATTAATTTATTATTATACCATAATTTACAAAAAAACCTGTGCCCATATTCCCTCCGTCAATAAATAGAGGACGGAGGGAGTACTATAATTTGTTGCCTAGCATTGACTTGACTTTTCAAATAAATTTATCAATTTTACTCGAAATTAAAAGCTTTCCAATTTGCCCCAACGCTAATGCTCAAACTCATAAAAGATGCTGACATAAATTCCACCGTAAATACACTTATTATAAATATTAATTTAAATACTACGTCCCATTTTATTCCACTAGCAGAGGTAACGTGCGTTGCACGTTATACCAAGTTTTTTTTCTTTTCATAATAAAAGACCATTATGCATATAATTTGTAAAAGTAGTGGAGTATATATTATCATGAAGAGATAAATAATCTAAATAAAGCAAAGTATTCAATTATATTATTGTATAAATTAATATTTTGATTAAGTAACTATTATATTGTTTAGTTTATATTGTAAATAATTTTGATTAAGGTTGCGTTCTCTTTGAAGCGAAAGAAAATGAGATAAAAGAGAAAACCACCCTATAAATTCTACCATTTTCGTCACCTTTTATCAATGAGGGGAAATTTTACTTTTTAAATTGGAGAAAATATTTACAACACCAAATTGGAGAGATAATATTTTATCTTCATTTTAGTGCAAATGAAGGGGAAAAAATAGAAAATGTGAGAAATAAGGAAGATTTTAAGGATAATTTTCTCTTTTCTCTCATTTTCTTTCGGAATAAAGTAAAACACAACCTAAGAACTTAAAAGTTAAAAGAAAATAACAGTTAGTTTATTAACTTCAATTTTAGAGACACAATCAAATATGTTTCAATTTTCATACACATTTCAGCAAAATTAAGTTTCATTTTCAAATACCCAGAATATTTAAAACAAAAAAAATAGAGTAGAATAGTTTAACTTCTTTAAAACAACACATAGAGGCAAATAAAAAATGTTATCTTATTTGGAAGTAATTTATTTATTTATGTATAACTTCTTTCTAAAAGCAAGAGATGTTTTTTATATTCCAAAATATTTTATAAATCTCAATCTTTATATGTCTAAATGATTCAATATGTAGATTCATATTCATACTAAATATTTTTTTAATTCCAACTTGACGAATATATATATATTTTTTCGTCTTATTGAATTCAAAGTTCATTTTATTTAAAATTGTTTTTTTTTTTCCTTTTCAAAGTTGGATATGGATAATTTGTTTCTTGAACAGTAATTATTTTTTGTTATTTTGGTCGTTGTCGATCATTTTGCATTAATTTTGACTCTTATTACTACATTTTTTTTTCTTGCTTTGCATATCATGAACTTATGTATATAAGGGGGGGTCCACGCACATTAGATAAGTATATCGATATAACCAACTACAAAGATACATATTAATTATGGAAGTTTCTGACTTTTTCTTCTATTTCAAATTTCAAATTATAATTAAAATTGGAAAAGAAACTATTTTTCTATCTTTCTCTCTCTCTCTCCAATTCCCCTCTAACTTAGTCAATCCGACTGGAAAAAAATATGTACAAAGCAAGTTGAAACATAATTAGTAACAAAAATAAAAGAGACACAATTGAACATAAACACGTTTTGGATTCAACAAAAACATAGTCACTAACTTAAATTTTATAGGAAATATATTCATTTTTATCCTCGTAAAAGTACAATGGAGAATATAATTTTTATTCATTAATAAAGAATGTGAAGGAAGAGATACCATTTGAATCAATTATTTATCATAAAGGGTAATTTCATCCTACAAAATAAATTTATTTCACTCCTCTACAATTTATATCTAACTATCAATCATAAGAATGGAACCAGTCATAGATATTTAACTATTTTCATATTGTTTATGCATACTAACTATACGAACAATGACGAATTTATATACATGGGGCATAGGGCATAAGCTTGTATTGTTTTTTCCCCCTCTTTTGTTTCTTCTTACAAAATTTTGAAGTCAGTTGACATTTTATATGAATTTTTATGCTAAAGCCCCCACAATTAAATCGTATTTTGTTGAATATATGTGTTGTGTTGAAATCTAAAATTTAAAATGTTGTGCTCCTGCTGAATAATTTTTCTGACCCAGTCACTATATACGAATTAAACATTTTATTTTATTCTTTTCATAACTTAATCTCGTTCAATCCTTATATTCTATCACATCAAACAATGTCTTAGATCTTTAAAACAATAAAAGGTGTTACATACTGACCTATGATTATAATCAACATGGCTAGCATATAAAGAATAGTACAATATATAAAGTTTTATCGATAAGATAATTTCTTTCTATGAAACCAAATTGCACTAAATTTCATGTGGCTAATGTTGTATCTAAAAAAATAAAAATTACATAAAAATTACTCCCTCGTACCCATCCAATTCGACCCTTCTATTATTTTACAATCACACAAATTAAAGAAAGAGGCCGAATTCGATTGAACAGAGGGAGTATATATTACTTTAACTCTTATATTAATATCATATGATGGTTATTAATTATATATTTATGGAATAAATTTTGAACAAAGCTTACAAGAAAATACAAAAGAAAAATGATGAATAAGAGGAAAACAGTTAAGAAGTTATGCATAAACAACTCATAAGATAGACTTGATATGTTATTTTGTAGCTTAAATTGTTCGTTAAATATGTTATTGTGTATAGAAATTATGTCATCCGCCTTTTGACAATTCTGATTACTTAAGACTAACATTTTAAAACTAATAAAATATGCTTTCTCCATTAATAAAAGTGAATCTTCTAAATAGTCAATGACAAAGTTATGATTACTTATATGTAAATTACGAGTCAGAGAGAAATGAATATATATGACCTCACCCTAGACAATACATTTTTGTCAATCAAAGCATCAAAAAATATAATTGTACTCCATCTTAAGTTATTCTTCAATGCTTATCTACAATGTTGCAATAGATGCTCATTAGTAATTAGCATAAACTTTATTAGTTGAAGTAAAATTTTCAAAGCGAACTCTTCCTTTTAGTTGATTAGCACTAAACTTTATTAAATTTGATAGTAATGATACTTTAATGTTGTGAAGTTATTAATTATTGAGTGTTCAAATAAATTTAAGACTGGAATGTGAATTGTGATTCTATTCTATTTCCTCCTCCAAACTTTCTATAACATGAAGAGGGTATCCAAACATCAAATAATTTGTTAAGGGGTTTTTACTCTAAGAGATAAAAATGAACTGACTTATTTTATCCGACATATATAATTTCATATTTGCTTTTTTAAGATTTCAAATTAATGTTATTCTCAAAGTACATGTTAAGACGACCCATAATTTTCGCTTAAACTTGGAACTACTTGTATAATATGAATTCAAGCCAAAGTAAACAATAAATCTAATTATAATAAATTATTTTTATTCCAACTTAAGTTAAAGTATATTATTGTGGATTTTATTTATCTTTGTTATAAAGTAATATAAGAATAATAAAAATCAAGATGCATTTAAAAAATTAATAGAATAAAATTTCAGTTTTTTTAATCACAATTTAAGTTTGTTTATTTTTAATATAATAAAATATTAATGATAATCCCAATTCATTATTCTCCTCTGTTGAGAATTGTTAATGATTCAATTGTTAAGGGGGAACCTTCTTGGGAGCTTTAAATAAAATTTTATATATGTTGTTATATTTTTTATCCGATCCCAAAACCCCTCATTGTAAATCCTATTCCTACCCTTGTTTGATTAGAAACTTAGGATATAATTTTTCGAGCTTATAATGTTAGGAAAGCTCATTTTATTTTAGTCGCTTTAGGTCTAGCTAGCTTGCAGGTTTATAAGTGATGCGAAAAGGCCACTCGCTTGAGTGTATTTCAAAAGCTGAAGCGAGTCTTCACAGTAAAGCTGAAGCGATAAGACCCAGACTTGGCAGTTTTCCAAAGCGAAGCGACCACTCTGCCAAGCGAAAAAGCGATAACTCAACTACCATCCTCATTCAAACCTGAGTTTGAACTTAGTCAAGTGAAGATCAGCCGCCATTTAATGCAGATCTCCACATGGCTCCCGAAGATTGGTTGAGAAAGTTGACTCCAAGACAACAGCAAGCGGCAGCTACAACACTGTCCAAGCTCAGTTACTGTTGAGCTTGGAAGATAGCCATTTAGGGAAAGAAGACAAACTGCTCTCCTAAAAAGCTACAGGTCAAAGCCGTCGTATTGTCGAGGATGGAGAGACAAAGCCACCAACCTTGCAACGGATCGTTGGCGTCTCTACCACTATTTAAGGAGCAAGCAGAAACATGAACACTTAACACTTCATCAAATTTTCCAGCGCTTATATTGCAAGTTCTCGCGATTTCAAAGTGTTTCTTTCACGAGTTCTTCAAGAAGTGTTCCAAGCTTCAGTCCCATCAAAGCTTGAGTTTCTGCAACCTCGCTCCACTCTAGTTCTTAGGCTCATATATACATCCAAAGCCTAGATTAGAAGAAGAATCCTAGCCTTCACTTCATCTTGTAAAGGATTCTTCAAGTTAGATTGTGTGTGTTACACAACAAACCCTACCCAAAACCCTATTCTCATTAAGTCGAGTGTATTTTGTTGAGTTAGAGTTGTGTTTATTGAGTTGTAATAGATCCAAGTCTTCACTTTCATCGATTGCGAAAGACTCGATTGAAGGTTGTAGTTTGTGTCGATCCAAGCTTGCACTATCCTCGATAGTGCAAAGCTCGATCCTTGTTAGGTTTCCAGAGAACTCGTCGTAATCTCTGTGGAATTCTTGAGTGAAGAGAATTCGTTCCCGGAGTTCGAACAAAGTGGACGTAGGAGTTGTTCATTGATCTCCGAACCACTATAAACCCTTGCATAGTATCTCTCTCCATTACTCTTTCAATCTCTGTCACGACCGGACTTTGCTAAGGATAGTTAAGCCGGGAAACCATGACTAGGGATGGGAATTAAGAGTAGGGGAAAGAAATGGGGAAAAAAGACTGGTGTGGAATCTGACTCGTATAGCTATTTGAACAACATTTATACCATTGAACGTCTCGACTCGGGATCTCAAATGAGAATACGAGAATACTTGTCATAATCTATTACATGACTTGAAACAATTCTTGAAAGCTCAAGAGTTTGCACAGCGGAAGAAATACTTTAATACATGTATGAAGACACGTATTACCGAGAGTCCTAATCTATTTGAATAGTGACAAAAGCTCCACTCGGCACTTCACATCATCTTGCTCAACCTGCACATTTAGAAATACATGCAGGGCTGAGTACGAAAGTACTCAGTGGGCACATGCCGAAAACTATACAATATAATTGTCAAGCCATTCAACTGTAAGACATAGGGGTTTTATTGAAAAGAGCCCATGCTTACTAAAACTGTTCTTGTGATCTAAAAGTGCCTGCAGGGCTAAGTTCTTTCGTAATCTACCATATCTGAAACTGTGGTGTCGAGGAGGTGGCCACCTCACACGACACCTGACCGGCCAACCCTGAAGATGACTCACGGTCCTGTGTACACTAGTCCAAGCAAGATAGCAAGTCTTAACAAGGACCCGAAATCGATTAACTTTATTGGCGAAGCCAATTCAGATAGGTGTCATACATAAATTGAAACATTTATGGCATGACAATACTTGAAAATAAACATTTTCATCTAAACATTCTATAACTTTTCTTGTATAAGAAAGCCCACCTTAAGTAGCGTGAAAAGTGTCAATCCTGATAGAATCGCAACGTCAACCTTCCGGTCGATTTTCACCTATTTAGAAACGACAATATAAGAATTTCCATTCTTATAAAATCTAATAATTCCTTATAAAGAATATTATAATTCTTTATTTCTAACTTCTCGTTTTGACTAATGTTCCGTTAATATATCGTGAGATTATTAATCGAAGTTAATAAATCATACGGCTAGTGGTAGCCATTAATTATTCTCACATACTTCAATTAATAATTAATTGAGTTAAATCTTGTTGGATTATTAAATCCAAAGTTTTATTATAATTCTATGAATTAAATAAAACTACTTTAGGCTCGGAAATTAATCGAGCTTCGTTAATTGCCCTTGTAAGCTTCGAATAATAATTTATTTGAAGTTATATATATTAGATTGTCAAATCTAATATTCTTTTCATAATTCATTTTTCATGAATTAAATAGGCTATTTTAGGCTCGAGAATTTCTCAAGCTTCAATAATAAACTCATATTACTCGAGTGGTTTTATTAGAATTAATAAAACATTTCTCGGTAATTATAACGTCCTTCTCGTCTAAATTTTACGGGTTTTAATTACACGAAGATATTAAGTAAATTAAATAGTTGGCCCTTAAATTAATCCGGCCCATTATTATGGCCCAGAACCCCAGCCCACGACCCAGACTTAATGCCCAGACCCAAACCCAAACCCGGACTCTACCCGACCCGACCCAGACCCAACCCCCAATTCCCAAATTGAAAACAATCCCTAACCCACTCTCCTCACACACAAACACGCACACACACACGCACATAGCACACCCTCTTCTCTCTCTCGCCACTCGTCCTTCTCCGTCGCCGGCGCCGCTCTCGCCGTCGGCGAGAGCTCGCGTTGCCGGCGACGCCTCCCTCTCTCTCACCTTCCTCTTTTCCCTCGGTCCTCTCTCTCTCTTTTTCTGACTGAATCTGCCGGCGCCTCCCTCGCCGGCGGCGAGGGTCGAGCTCCGGCAGTAGCCCCTCTCTTTCTCCTCCATCTAACTCTCTCGGAGGTTTGGACGGAGGACAGTCGCTGGTCGTCGGCGCAGTAGCTGACCGCCGCCGGTGCAGCCGGACGCTGTCGGAGCAGAGGTAAGCTTCCTATCTCCGGTTTGCCATCTCCCTTACTCTATTCGATCTCTCTCTCTCTGACTTCCCTCCATATCTCTCATCACGGTTCGGGAAGGAACAAGCAGCCGCTAGCCGCCTCTTCGGACGCCGCCGCCGGCAACGTCTGCTGGAGAAGCTTCAGACCCGGGGCCGCCTTTGCTGCCCCGGATAGAGCCCTCGGCTCATCCAGCCCTTACCCGTCGGGTCTATTGCCTTGACGGAGGTTCGACTCGACTCTCCTTTCTCTTTCATATTTGTTTTTACATATATACATATGTGTGATCATTCTGATTTATAAACTTCTCATGCTCTTATGCCTTCCATCATCATAATGCTTAGATTAACACTATTAGGCATGCATATTCTGTGTTTATAAGAATGTATTTGTATGCTTGGTTATAGCTCTAGGTTTAATTCTAGATTGGAGATCTTTTAGAATCGATTCATGCTTCACTGTAGAATTTTTGAAATTAATAATAGCATGCTTGTGATTTCAGTTTTAGTATAAGAAGATTGTGATTTGCTAGTCTTGTCTTAAGTTCATTCTACACTGCAGTTTTAGCTTTGATTCGAAGCATAACAATTGAGTTGAAATCTTACTTGCTAACTTGAAAGGATTTGTAGTAGTTGGATAGGAAAGAAGAATGGACATGGTGTCTTAAGGCTTCTTCTTCTTCTTCTTCGAACTCTCCTCTTTTGTGGTGTTATCTGCCACCCTTTCTTTGCCTTAATTCTATTTTCAGTTCTTCTTGTATGTGGATTTAAGTGAAACTGAATTGAGGTGGGTGAAGGGATATTTATTCGACTCTTTTGTTGTGTATATAATGGATGAGGGAGTAATGAATGTTGCAGCTTTAAGAGGATACAAAGTCTTCATGGAGACTTTTCTTTTTTCCTTTTTGCAGGTTTGTAGGGGCTTAGGATGAGGAGGAGATATCAGATTTCATGGGATTGGTTGAAAACTTCTCCCCCTCCCTTCTCTTTCTCTACAGCCGAGCTGCTGCTGCTCTATTTTTTTTTTCTTTGCTTTTTCTTTTTATTCTTGTGAATGTATTATTTATGTATTAATATTCAATTTCAGTTTTCATGCATTTAAATCCTCCATCGTTTGTAATAAACGGAATGTAATACTCCCTTAACATTACGACTGCATATATTTCATTTCGTAGCTTCTTCGATTATACGTTTCCTTAATATTGACATAGTTTCTATTAATTGGGCTTGGCCCAATTCATCAATTTTATGGGCGTAGCCCAATTTATCAACTTACGAACTATCAATGTTGTTTCCTTTCAAACTATCGACTAGATAAATATTCTACAACATCGTAGTGGATTCTGATTTACTCCGTTATACTTTCGGAATTAAATCTACTAAATCGAATTCAAGTGCTTCGATTATATTTAAATACGAATATCATTTGCAATTAACTACAGTTAGTTAGATTTTAAACTAACGAAAATGCGGGCCATTACATTCTACCTACCTTAAAAAAAAATTTCGTCCCGAAATTTGCGTACTTCTAACTGAATAGCTCGGGGTACTTCCTTTTATCTTAACATCGACTTTTTACGTCGATTCTCCTTGGTTGTGGTGTCTCCACCAAACCTCAAATGAAGTAATAGACTTCTTTTTAAGATGTTGCTCCTTTCAGTCCAAAATTTCTTTTACTTTATTCTTGCACCTGAGCTATAAATTTAAAACAATTTATCTTAATAAATTTCGCGTGTGTTCTCAAACACGTACTTTCTTACTTGCATACGTGAAGTATCACATTATGCATACATTCTAAATTTGGAGGTGCTGCTAACTTGTATGCTATTTTAGCATATTATATTCCTTTGGAATCTCATAAGGTCTTAATAAGACAAGTTCTTAACTTTCCTTTGAATATAAACATGGTTACCTACTTCGAAGGTGTTACCTTCATGAAACTTTATCTACTATTTCAAAGTTTATCTTTGTTCGACATTTGTCGTTTCAGGACTTCTGTCCATTCTATCTTCTCTCACTCTTTTACAACATATCCTATCTCGAACCCTTCATTTATCGTATCAGGACCTTAAATATTTCTTTCACTTATCTTGTCTTTATCGAGGGTAATCTACATTGTCACTCTTATAGTACGTCATATGACATCATACCTATTGTTGGCTAATAATTATAATTAGCAAGTATATTTCTTTCTTTAACGAGTACGACTATTCTCGACCTGCTTGTTAGGTTCAGAATCTTCCATTCTTATTGCCTATTGGCTTGGTGATGGCAAGTTGTGCTAATGATTAGCTTAGTGCCTACATCTTTCTGTAACTTTTCCAGATCTTGGACGTAACTTAATGTCTTGATCTTTAGTGATTAAAGATAATCACACTGTGTAATGCACGATCTCTTAAACACATAATTGACTAACTTTTTTCCATGATTGATCGAAATGGGAATCAAATAGGACCCCTTTTGTAAGTCGATCAATAACTTCTAATATACAACTGTGTTTTCTTTCTTAGTTTTGGTAGTCTTGTCACAATTTCATTGTAACGTGCTCGCAGTTTCACTACGAAATCTTTTAGGGGTTTTCCCTAAAATTTTGTTCAGATCTAATTTATCGTAATCAATTAGTTAACATGATGGTTAACCATATCCTGAAACAAGTTCATTTTTTTGACATACTAAAGCACCTTCAGGTAGTTGAGGCTATACATTTCTTCATGTCTCCTACCACAACTTTCTTTATAGGTCTTAATGCATCTAATATTCCCGAGTAAGCGGTTTATAGCGTATCTTTAGTCTTACTTAAGATTTCATTCTTGAGCTTATCATCATGTGGTATGCACAACCTCTTAACAATATTCTTCGGTATTATTATCCTTAACATCTGTATCTTCTTTAACTTCGTTTCTTTGCTTTATGCCTCTCGTTGACGTTATAGTCAATGTAGTGATAATCTTTTCTACCGCCTTGGGCAAGGTACTACCTTTAAATTTATATTCTTAAAATCACTGACAATTGTCTCCTCACTCGTGAGAAGAAATATCCACATAAAGCGTGGTTTACGACTTAAAGCATTGGCTATTATATTGACCTTTGCATTGGTAGTTGATACAACATTCATAATTCTCTACTAGTTCTACCCACCTTATTCGACACATATAAAAGCTCACTGTTCGAATTTGTTCTTGTAATCCGTGAGATTTTGCATTAACTCCATAAGGTTGATGCTTCTAAATTTTCAGGGCGTGCACCACAGGCGTGCACAACTGAAAATTTTAAGTTGTGGGTAGGGTTGTGGTATAACCAACATGGTGTGTAAATTGTTACATTTCTTTCCTTTCATTGGTACTGGGATGCTTCATCCCATTCTCTGAGGCATCTACGTGTGTTGCTTATTTCCTTTCTAGTTTTAGAACTGTCATAATTAGCGCAACTATCGACTTCCATGTCAACTATTGAAAGCATGAGTGATGCTTAAAGGTCCACATACACTGGATCACTCACTTTACAATCATGTTATTGGCCTTACTATCTTGGAGAATTCTTGACGAATTTCTGGTAATGACGAGTCACTCCTAAGAGGCTACGTATTTTATTTTGTTTAGATGAGTATTCCCATCCTTGTAGAGCTTTTCTACTTTTGCTGGGTCTAGCTACTTAATTCCGTCTGATGACACGATGTACGTCACCATGTTAAGCTAGAACACATATTCTCTCTTTTTTTTTGGGCAGGTCGTTTCGATTGCTCAATTTATACGTTTGAATGAGGGGTAAAAATAATTACCTCTGGTAGCAATGCTACATCTTCCAACTCTTTACTTTTTTTATTTCTCATTGTAGTTGAAACTTAAATTCTTGTCTCTTAAAAGGGTTTACTAGCAAGGATTCGTATGGTTCCTTACACTGAAATTTATTTAAGTTCCTGTATTCATTTATCCTTTACTTGCTCAATTCATATGAGTTTTACATGGATGGTCCTTTGATATGCTAATTGCATATACTTTATCTCTACCAATTCTTCCTTCTATATATCACTTTCGTTCGACTTTTAATATTTAAGGGACCTTGGCAAGACTTTCTGTCTCCTTGACATCCTCTCTTTGGAATAGGGCCAATTTCTTAAAATAGGTTTGAACCTGTATCCATTTACTGATCCATAAAACTATTGGTTTTTCCATAAAGTCATAACTCACCTCTTTTATTTGTTTCATTGTCTCCGCTATGGAAGTTTTAATTATACATAATCATTTTACTTTATACTCTTCTTGATGGTTTTGTCTACCTAGTATTTCCAATCAATCTTTTAGATTGAGGATTTACTGTAACTCTTGGTCCATATCTCAAATGCTCATTATTTCATATAGTTTCTTAACTGGAGGAGTTCCTTTAGGATTAGGTTCCTTGGAATGGACTATCTTTCCGTTTGTCTTACTCTGTTACATTCCGTTGCTAACTTTCATTCATACGTCTTTCGTGGCCTGACCAACTTAAATCTTGTTATTCGAAACTTTATTTCTAGTGAAAAAAAAATTTGTCTGATCCACGCGATTGTTCTAAGGGATGTATCACCCGTGATGTATGGAAATCTTAATCTAGATTTTGTCATCAACCTATACCACTAACTACTACATTTGTTAATGTGGTGTCAACTCTTGATCCTTTGCTATATTCTATGGGAACTGATTTATCCCGTACTTTAATGCATGCATCCACTTCAAAATATATATTCTGCTTATGTACTCATTTCTCCTCTTTACTTATTCTCTTAATATGCCTTACCATTCTCGTAGTTTCGAACATGCTTCTTACTTTACTATCTAGTATCTCTTTTCTTGAATACAAAAAAAAAAAAATTTCTGGAAATTCCAAAGGTCTTTATTAACTATCTCTCCTCACACCATTTTCCACTTGAGTCTTGTATCAATAATTTTACTCATTTATCAACCCCTGAACCATTTTGTAACATACTCAAGATCATATCATTGTCCTTAACATTTTACATCTTAAATTTCCTTCCACTAACTGTAAGTCTCTCTTCATCTCTATCTTGTTCTATTTCATTTCTATGTTTTGGGTAATCCCTGTCGGTTACCATACTTTAAGTCATACTCGTGACTTGCAATTGGGCTTAGTAAACTCCATTGCGTGGATAGCTAATTGTATCAAAGTGGAATGAGAATATCGTTACACGATACTGGAAGGTATAATGACCTTGGTTCAATTTTGGCACAACAAGTAACCAAAATATGTTATCAATAAATCATCTGACAAGCTAGGAAAGAATAATCAGAGGGTAGAAATGAAATGACAAAGGTCAGGGGGAGGAGACCCATTTTGTCGATACCCGTCCGATTTCTTGTCTGATGGTAACGCTACCGAGATTGATATTATGTGGGGTGATCAGTCCCGCATAGACACAATCTCAGTCACACGAAGTTCAAGTACTTTGGTGACTCTCAACTTTTCGGGTGGTGAAAAGAAGCCTTTGCAAAGTTTGGCTAGCTCTTTTAACTCATAATTTTTCTGAACTCTATAACTTCTTAATACATTTTTCTGGGCTTCAAGGGCTCACGTAGGATATCACGACACAAGGCATTAACATGATAAGTCTCCCTTTATCACTAACCACATATATAATCCTTCGTACTATAAGTACTCATGTACAACTTCAATGAAGTAGTCCTAAATTTTCTTTTATTAATTAGAAAATTCCACATTCTCACTGAATGTGCCATATTTACTATTCATATCCTTGCAAAGGCGTGTAACCTTGCATTTTTATTCTGATTGTACGTTGTAGAACTCGGGGTTCTCTTTGGGGTACTGCCTCGCATATCAATCGAGGTGGCCTTATCAATATAAGGTTTCTTTTAAATAGCACTAGTATTTCCATATTATAGACTTCTTACGAGTCTACACTCTAGGATGTCAAACTATCGGTTAATCTTAACCGGCCGTAATAACTAATTTATTTTAGATATTTAGTTTGTACGCTAGTTGCACCATACAATTTGCTCCATATGATTCATTGGTTTGACATTTAGTAATAACTATTACTGGTTGGTATTTCCTTACCTTATCCTCCAAACTGAACTTGCAACCCTACTTTAGCTGTTACTGGTTATTCAGTTGACAACCTTGATGCTTTCACTTTCTTATATTTATTGCGAATAATTCTCTACTTAACGAGCACATAGTAACATTATTCTTCTTTATATCTTCATTAACCTATGAGAAATCCTCAAGGTCATATTAACTACCATCAATGGACTAGCACTTCGCTTACTTGTATATCTTGATTTGGGGTCTATAATAACTCTGTATTTACTTGTCCTGTTTATTCATGATGCGCCAAGAATGTAGAAACATTCGAAGAGTTCTACTGGGTGTAATCTTATCGTGAAACGATATCAGCATTTACCCGTAATTTTTCATTTGACTGCTGTTATATTCTTTTGTTTAACCATGATGTGGTACATCTATGGTTTTGTGGTGGTCTTATCTTTATTGTGCCACAATATCTTTGTTAACTTATAAACACTTCATTATGTAAAAACGTTAGTGAACTAACGTTGTTCGTATGTCTTGAAAAGCCGTTAAAAGGCTAAGCCCATGTCATCGAGTGACATCTGTCTTCATCGTGTCTCTTGCCTCAATTCTTTTGCACTCGTGCATCTTCATCGCCTTTTCTTCTTCTTTCCTTACGGAAAGTCTTTCCTTACGGAAAGGAAGGAATTTCATTCCCTCAATGTCTATTTCTAAGTTCTCCGAGGAAAACAACTAGTTCGAGCGAGCTATGTTCTCTAGCAAGCCTTGTTCTTTTCTATATGTGATCTTAAATCCACTATGTTCTTTCTATTCTTCGACTTTTAATCTCGTGAAAGTCTTACCTTTCCCCGTTGAGCGCGATGTAGTGAAGTGCAGAGCTTTGTCGACTGACTCAATTAGTCAAGTGAATCAATACTCGACTAAACTCTGGAGAAGACTCTCGGGTTTCAGAGCAACCATTGCTCTGATACCACTCTGTCACGACCGGACTTTGCTAAGGATAGTTAAGCCGGGAAACCATGACTAGGG
Organism: Thymus mandschuricus; assembly: GCA_029379335.1. Lineage (NCBI taxonomy): Eukaryota > Viridiplantae > Streptophyta > Magnoliopsida > Lamiales > Lamiaceae > Thymus > Thymus mandschuricus. The sequence continues at coordinate 23,932,515 of CM057071.1, read as the reverse complement.
ATGGGAATTAAGAGTAGGGGAAAGAAATGGGGAAAAAAGACTGGTGTGGAATCTGACTCGTATAGCTATTTGAACAACATTTATACCATTGAACGTCTCGACTCGGGATCTCAAATGAGAATACGAGAATACTTGTCATAATCTATTACATGACTTGAAACAATTCTTGAAAGCTCAAGAGTTTGCACAGCGGAAGAAATACTTTAATACATGTATGAAGACACGTATTACCGAGAGTCCTAATCTATTTGAATAGTGACAAAAGCTCCACTCGGCACTTCACATCATCTTGCTCAACCTGCACATTTAGAAATACATGCAGGGCTGAGTACGAAAGTACTCAGTGGGCACATGCCGAAAACTATACAATATAATTGTCAAGCCATTCAACTGTAAGACATAGGGGTTTTATTGAAAAGAGCCCATGCTTACTAAAACTGTTCTTGTGATCTAAAAGTGCCTGCAGGGCTAAGTTCTTTCGTAATCTACCATATCTGAAACTGTGGTGTCGAGGAGGTGGCCACCTCACACGACACCTGACCGGCCAACCCTGAAGATGACTCACGGTCCTGTGTACACTAGTCCAAGCAAGATAGCAAGTCTTAACAAGGACCCGAAATCGATTAACTTTATTGGCGAAGCCAATTCAGATAGGTGTCATACATAAATTGAAACATTTATGGCATGACAATACTTGAAAATAAACATTTTCATCTAAACATTCTATAACTTTTCTTGTATAAGAAAGCCCACCTTAAGTAGCGTGAAAAGTGTCAATCCTGATAGAATCGCAACGTCAACCTTCCGGTCGATTTTCACCTATTTAGAAACGACAATATAAGAATTTCCATTCTTATAAAATCTAATAATTCCTTATAAAGAATATTATAATTCTTTATTTCTAACTTCTCGTTTTGACTAATGTTCCGTTAATATATCGTGAGATTATTAATCGAAGTTAATAAATCATACGGCTAGTGGTAGCCATTAATTATTCTCACATACTTCAATTAATAATTAATTGAGTTAAATCTTGTTGGATTATTAAATCCAAAGTTTTATTATAATTCTATGAATTAAATAAAACTACTTTAGGCTCGGAAATTAATCGAGCTTCGTTAATTGCCCTTGTAAGCTTCGAATAATAATTTATTTGAAGTTATATATATTAGATTGTCAAATCTAATATTCTTTTCATAATTCATTTTTCATGAATTAAATAGGCTATTTTAGGCTCGAGAATTTCTCAAGCTTCAATAATAAACTCATATTACTCGAGTGGTTTTATTAGAATTAATAAAACATTTCTCGGTAATTATAACGTCCTTCTCGTCTAAATTTTACGGGTTTTAATTACACGAAGATATTAAGTAAATTAAATAGTTGGCCCTTAAATTAATCCGGCCCATTATTATGGCCCAGAACCCCAGCCCACGACCCAGACTTAATGCCCAGACCCAAACCCAAACCCGGACTCTACCCGACCCGACCCAGACCCAACCCCCAATTCCCAAATTGAAAACAATCCCTAACCCACTCTCCTCACACACAAACACGCACACACACACGCACATAGCACACCCTCTTCTCTCTCTCGCCACTCGTCCTTCTCCGTCGCCGGCGCCGCTCTCGCCGTCGGCGAGAGCTCGCGTTGCCGGCGACGCCTCCCTCTCTCTCACCTTCCTCTTTTCCCTCGGTCCTCTCTCTCTCTTTTTCTGACTGAATCTGCCGGCGCCTCCCTCGCCGGCGGCGAGGGTCGAGCTCCGGCAGTAGCCCCTCTCTTTCTCCTCCATCTAACTCTCTCGGAGGTTTGGACGGAGGACAGTCGCTGGTCGTCGGCGCAGTAGCTGACCGCCGCCGGTGCAGCCGGACGCTGTCGGAGCAGAGGTAAGCTTCCTATCTCCGGTTTGCCATCTCCCTTACTCTATTCGATCTCTCTCTCTCTGACTTCCCTCCATATCTCTCATCACGGTTCGGGAAGGAACAAGCAGCCGCTAGCCGCCTCTTCGGACGCCGCCGCCGGCAACGTCTGCTGGAGAAGCTTCAGACCCGGGGCCGCCTTTGCTGCCCCGGATAGAGCCCTCGGCTCATCCAGCCCTTACCCGTCGGGTCTATTGCCTTGACGGAGGTTCGACTCGACTCTCCTTTCTCTTTCATATTTGTTTTTACATATATACATATGTGTGATCATTCTGATTTATAAACTTCTCATGCTCTTATGCCTTCCATCATCATAATGCTTAGATTAACACTATTAGGCATGCATATTCTGTGTTTATAAGAATGTATTTGTATGCTTGGTTATAGCTCTAGGTTTAATTCTAGATTGGAGATCTTTTAGAATCGATTCATGCTTCACTGTAGAATTTTTGAAATTAATAATAGCATGCTTGTGATTTCAGTTTTAGTATAAGAAGATTGTGATTTGCTAGTCTTGTCTTAAGTTCATTCTACACTGCAGTTTTAGCTTTGATTCGAAGCATAACAATTGAGTTGAAATCTTACTTGCTAACTTGAAAGGATTTGTAGTAGTTGGATAGGAAAGAAGAATGGACATGGTGTCTTAAGGCTTCTTCTTCTTCTTCTTCGAACTCTCCTCTTTTGTGGTGTTATCTGCCACCCTTTCTTTGCCTTAATTCTATTTTCAGTTCTTCTTGTATGTGGATTTAAGTGAAACTGAATTGAGGTGGGTGAAGGGATATTTATTCGACTCTTTTGTTGTGTATATAATGGATGAGGGAGTAATGAATGTTGCAGCTTTAAGAGGATACAAAGTCTTCATGGAGACTTTTCTTTTTTCCTTTTTGCAGGTTTGTAGGGGCTTAGGATGAGGAGGAGATATCAGATTTCATGGGATTGGTTGAAAACTTCTCCCCCTCCCTTCTCTTTCTCTACAGCCGAGCTGCTGCTGCTCTATTTTTTTTTTCTTTGCTTTTTCTTTTTATTCTTGTGAATGTATTATTTATGTATTAATATTCAATTTCAGTTTTCATGCATTTAAATCCTCCATCGTTTGTAATAAACGGAATGTAATACTCCCTTAACATTACGACTGCATATATTTCATTTCGTAGCTTCTTCGATTATACGTTTCCTTAATATTGACATAGTTTCTATTAATTGGGCTTGGCCCAATTCATCAATTTTATGGGCGTAGCCCAATTTATCAACTTACGAACTATCAATGTTGTTTCCTTTCAAACTATCGACTAGATAAATATTCTACAACATCGTAGTGGATTCTGATTTACTCCGTTATACTTTCGGAATTAAATCTACTAAATCGAATTCAAGTGCTTCGATTATATTTAAATACGAATATCATTTGCAATTAACTACAGTTAGTTAGATTTTAAACTAACGAAAATGCGGGCCATTACAATTTCACTTTACTCGCTTTGATTATCTCATATTGCACAAGCACGTAAACAACTTTAACTTGAAAATTTTAATTACTTAGGAAAGATATAGCTCACTAAATTCCGCATTCGTATAAGAAAGCAACTCTAAGATCAAACACTCGCTTCGGTCTCTTGAAAGCTTGACTATAGATCTAGCGCTAACTTTGGTCTTAAGTCTTAAGCTGCTGACTTTACATACTCTGATACAAGCTTGAAAAAGAAGTTGAAAACTTCGAAAACACGCTTGTTAATCCGGGACCAACATCCTCAATTGCCAAATCCACTTAAACTACTAAAAATTTCTACCTTATTAATTCTCATGCTGAAAAGAAATTTAATAACTTGAACAGTCCGAAAGGAGTAATTGGGTTATGCAATTAACAGAGCAACCGTATAGTCCAACTTTAAAGTAAATATAGAAATTTATAGAAATTAATAAAGATTAATGCCTGAATCTCTTTGATCTCTCATCAAGTTCTTATTATTAGCAAACTCTCAAACGCTCCTGAGTGCGAAAGTACGTTTTGTCTCTCCATCAAATTAAATCACATAAAATACAATACATGTCAAAATATTTTCAAAGGGAGGCCAATATGATTGTCACAATATTCTATTATTCATAACAATTAAATTCAATATAATTTTAAAATAAAGGGATAGTGACAAATAAAATTGGGAAAAGATTAAAAGACTTCTAACTTTTAATCAAAATTTTAAAATCCTTTCCTTTTTCCAAGTCATGTTTCGACATAATTTTGGTGCATTAAAACTCGAGTTTATTTTGAAATTACATGCTTTAAGAGATATACTTTTAATAAGAATTATGTTTTTAAATTACCAAAACAAATTATAAAAAATTACCGATTTTAATTAGAATTATGTTTTTAATTTACCAAAACAAATTATAAAAAATTACCAATCATAAGATTTTTATGAGTATAAATTAACGATTTAGGTGAATTCACTTTTCATAAGATTTTTATGAGTATAAATTACCTAGTATTTGTCCCCATCATTAAATTACGTATTAAATCTTTAGATATTACAAATATTCTCAATACCGAATTCACCTTTTGTTTTATTTTTGTATTTTCAATTTTAATTTATGTAAATCCAATTATATAAATATATTATATACCTTAAATATAATTATACTTTATTACTTAATATCCTTAATTTTAGGTAAATTAAAGGATATTATAGGCAATACATTATTTTGTAACATAAGGCTCTTTTTAGTATAGGTATAGATTTGATCTATTAAGTAGATATATGTGAGGTATAAAATAATAGAGCAGTTCAAATAGAGTAAAATGGAGGGAGTATATATGTGGAGGAAATGGAGATTGAAATAAGGGTTTCATCCCATGGATAATGTTGAGGGCAAATGTGTCATTTCGATAGAAGATTTTTTCTATTTTAAGTGAAAACCTTAATACAGATGACGTACCAAACGGGTGGTAACAACACGGATATGGGATATGGGGTAGGAGGAGAGTATATAAATATATATAAATAAATAGTAGCTTAAATCTTCTATGTTCAAACAAGCAAAGCTCAAAATTCTTCCCAGTTTTCTATACTTATCTCTTTACTCTCTAAAACAGCCTTATTATTTCCAAATTTTCATAGCCCCTCCATCGATCATAATGGATAGATCCCTGCAGTTTAGTACGAAGCCCCTTCTTTCACTGCTACTCTTCCTACTACTCCTACTTCATTATAGCTCAGCCAACACCATAGACCGTTCTTCACTCCTAGCCTTAAAATCTCACATCACTTCAGACCCTCATAACATACTCACCAAAAACTGGACCCTCGAAACTGATGTCTGTAGTTGGACCGGAGTAACTTGTGACGACGATCCTCGTCTCCGTAGAGTGACCGAGTTGAACATCTCGAACATGGGTCTTGTCGGAACGTTCCCACCAGAAATTGGGAATATTTCTTCCCTCGTTTCGCTAGATATGAGCATGAACTCATTCCACGGTCCCATACCGTCGTCCGTCTTCAACATGTCAACCTTGGAAGTTTTGGATCTGAGGAACAACAGTCTGTCAAGTAGGCTACCCAATGATATGTGCAAACGCAACGTAAACCTCAAGAAACTTCGGCTCTCCAACAACAAGATGTATGGGAAGATACCATCTACTGGTTTGGAGGAATGCTCCAAGCTTGAGTTTTTCACCTTTTACAACAACAATCTCAGTGGGCGAGTGCCAAGAGAAATTGGGAACTTGACAATGCTTCAAATATTGAATTTCGGTGCCAACAATTTAGTAGGTAAGATCTTCTCTTCATAGCCTTTTCTTTTATTGTCATTTTTTTTTTTAATTTTAAAGGAGTTAATGCAGATGAAATCTCATGTCTCCAGACTTATATTAAAACTAGAATATTTACCCGAGCGATGCTCAGGAATAATATTACATATGTATATTTCTAATCTATCATACAATGTTGATATTTTGTTGATAATACTTTATCATATATATGTTTACATTTATATTGTTTACATTTATCATATGGTGTCAATGTGTTCTAAAGATCCAAATAAATTATATAGCATCATTACTCCAAAACAAATTATGTCATGATACATAAGAAACCATGTTTTTTGTGAAATTCTTTTTTTCATCTTCTCCGGATTCTCCCTTCTTATTCTTCTGATATTTTCCTAAATCTGCTAGACTTTTATTCTTTATTTTCCAAAAATTGTATCTTTTAAAAACATTAGCAAATACAATGCAGAATCCAAGAAATCAAAAACACTATCATTTCTATGCTAAAAAAATACAAAAAAATAATATAGTTCAATGTATATATTGAATGAATGTCAACGAAAACTATAATTCTATTCTAATCGAATAAAAAAGCAAACTGAGTTTTCGTTATATTTAAAAATGCAATCGAGCTGTTTCATAACTACATGTATAAGTTAGTTTGCACATCATTTGCCGTTGCAAATTTTGTTTTGTTCATCCAAGTGTTCTAGCGATAAGAGATCTCTTGTTCAATATGAGCATCAACATATTTACATTGAAATCCAAAAGGTATGATTTCCTCTAAGAAAACTACCGTGTGATTTTTGTGTATATCGATATATAAATACACATGATTATTTAGTTGCAACTAAATAATAGTACATTGTTTCCCTCATTTCTCCACTCGACGTGTAATGTGGAGCAAAATCAAAATGGATGTTAAGATTTGTGCAATGGAAAATATCGACTCATATATCAACGGATATTTATAGAAGCGAGAGGAAAATCTAACCTAAAAGAGTCATGTAATGCTCAAAAAATAAAATTAAACAAACTTTAATGTTAAAGAACATGTCTGTTCACAATTTCTAATTAAATTTAATGGGAAAAAACTAAATAAATTAAATTAAACAAACTATAGTGTTAAAGAACGTGTTTGTTGACAATTTCTAATTAAATTTAATGGGAAAAAATAGATAAGGATATTAGAAGTGTGATCACAAAAGACACTCATAAAATGTATGAAAATTTTAATAGAATTTGTGGTGAAGGTATATATTTTACGAATTACAACGTTACAGGTGAGATTCCAGAAGAAGTTGGTTATCTCAACAACTTACAATACTTGGGCATGCATGAAAACAATTTGACAGGCATTTTACCTGCAAAAATTTTCGGCATGTCATGGCTGAAAGGTTTGTGGTTGAGTGAGAACCAGCTGATGGGGCCAATACCAAGAGAAATTGGTAACTTGACAATGCTTCAAACAATGAATTTGGGTAGCAACAATTTTGTAGGTAAGATCTTCTCTTCATAGCTTTTTCTTTTATTGCCATTTTTCTTATAATTATAAATGAGTTAAATGCAAATAAAATTCTCTGTCTCCAAACTAGTATTCCAATTGTGTATTCCAAGTAAAAAATTACGTAGTTTTAAGTAATAGTTTAAGAGATTTTTGAATTTGTGACAGTTAAAGATATGAGAAAGAAATTACATATTTTTAACTTGAGTACGCGATTGAAATAAAAATTTGGGAACAAAGAATCCCATCTGAAGTTAATGTCATTCGATTTGATTCCTTTACCTCCAATTATGTTAGTATCTTGGAGTATTAGATATACTCCCTTCATCCATGTGACCCAAAACTTAGGGCACATGATTTTATGTATTTTGATTATATATTAATAAATTAATGTATTAAAGTGTTAAAGTAGAATATATAATTATTGGTGCATCTAATATTTTTAAACTGTATTAAAATATTGAAGTATTAAAAAGTAGAGTGATTAAGTATTAAAATGTTGAAATGATTGTGGGACCTCGTCCCAAAATTGAAAGGTTCAGTATATGAACGCCGTCTCATGCAATGTAGTAAGAGTGTCACTAAATAGACGACGAATGGGAGTATTTGTTTAAATAATCATGGCTTTTGATTTCTATACGTAAGTACCTGCATGGAATCATATATATACCGAATTTGGTGTATTAATTTTGACACTTTTTTTTCCTTTCTAATTTCTATGTATTTTTTTCATTCAATTTTAGTATATCAGTATAATTTATATGTGAGCTTTTATAGGATCCTAAAATTTGTGGACATACGAAAAATGAAAGAGACACTAAGAAAAAGTATGAAATTTTTAATAGAATTTATATCGAATGTATATATTTTACGAATTACGACGTTACAGGTGAAATTCCAGAAGAAGTTGGTTATCTCAGCAACTTACAACAGTTGACCATATATGACAACAAACTGACAGGCATTTTACCTGCAAAAATTTTCGGCATGTCATCACTGGAAGGTTTGTTTTTGAGTGAGAACCAGCTGATGGGGCCAATACCAAGAGAAATTGGTAACTTGACAATGCTTCAAACAATGAATTTGGGTGGCAACAATTTTGTAGGTAAGATCTTCTCTTCATAGCCTTTTCTTTTATTGCCATTTTCTTTTAATTATAAATGAGTTAAATGCAAATAAAATTCTCTGTCTCCAAACTAGTATTCCAATTGTGTATTCCAAGTAAAAAATTACGTAGTTTTAACTTTTAAGTAATAGTTTAAGAGATTTTTGAATTTGCGACAGTTAAAGATATGAGAAAGAAATTACATATTTTTAACTTGAGTACGCGATTGAAATACAAATTTGGGAACAAAGAATCTCATCTGAAGTTAATGTCATTCGATTTGATTCCTTTACCTCCAATTATGTTAGTATCTCGGAGTATTAGATATATATACTCCCTTCATCCATGTGACCCAAAACTTAGGGTACGGGATTTTATGTATTTTGGTGATATATTAATATATATATTAATGTGTTAAAATAGAATGATTATTGGCGCATCTAATATTTAACTGTATTAAAATATTAATTAAAGTATTAAAAAGTAGAGTGATTAAGTATTATAAATTTGAAATGATTGTAGGACCTACGTGATATATAGAATTTTGTCTCATCTAAAAGCTTTCAGTGGGATTCGAACACAGGACCTTGGCGTTTGCCAAAGGCTCTGATACCATGATAGAATTTTCGGTCTCATCTAAAAGCTCGATCTTGCTACGTCCCAAAATTGAGAGGTTCAGTAAATAGACGTTGTCCCATGCAAATTTGTGGACATACGGAAAAATGAAAGTGACACTTTAAAAAAGTATGAATTTTTAATAGAATTTATGTCTAAAGTATATCTTTTACATTATAACGTTACAGGTGAAATTCCAGAAGAAGTTGGTTATCTCAACAACTTACAACAGTTGGCCATACCTGACAACAAACTGACAGGCATTTTACCTGCAAAAATTTTCGGCATGTCACGGCTGGAAACTTTGTTTTTGAGTGAGAACCAGCTGACGGGGCCATTACCAAGAGAAATTGGTAACCTCACAGCCCTTACTGTGTTAAGCGTTCAAGGCAACGGTTTGAGTGGTACGAAATTTCGTCATAACTTTCGTGTTACAACTGTGTACATCAGTTTTGATAAGTCTGATATCTCTTTTTAGCAATTTTACTTTATAATAATTTATTTAAATTTTACAATTATATTTCAATTTTATTAGTAAAGTTATAGTTCCTCCGTCCCATTTCACTTGACTTTCTTTCTTAATCGGGATGTCTCACCTTCAATTGGTTTGTACAATTAATTTACAGGTAACATTCCGAAAGAAGTTGGACTGCTTTCAAACTTAGAGTTCTTGAGATTAGAAGATAATGCATTTAATGGATCTATGCCGTTGGAAGTTGGAAACATATCAGCAATTCGCGTGCTCTCCATTTACAACAACTCTATAAACGGTAAGCTAGACTCTTTCCGTTCCAACTGTTTTATTTTTTTAATCGGGTAATCTTACATGCAATTGATATGTTTTTTTAAAATGGAAAGAATTAATTCTTATTTTTTTAATATAGATACCTTACATTCACTTTTAAGTTAGCGCCTAATATAGCATACCGAAATGAAACAAGACGACTAAAAAAATGGGACGGATCGAGGGAGTACCTACTTAATTGCGTGATAACGAAGTTTATCTTAATTTTGACAGGTAATATTCCATTATCCATCTGCAACTTGAGGTCCCTTAAAATCCTGCAATTGTCAAATAACAATTTGGAAGGAGCAGTTCCACATTGTTTGGGTAACTTGAGCACATTTTTGAGGGACTTTTACGCGAGTGCAAATCAATTGACTGGCCTCATTCCATCCACATTCACAAAGGGATGCACACTTCAGTCACTCAATCTCAACGGCAATAAGTTGGAGGGAGAGTTGCCTCAAACCCTAGCCAACTGCACAAGTCTTCAAGGTGTCGACATAGGTGATAACCAAGTACGAGGCGCGTTCCCGTTTTGGATGGGAATGCTCCCCTGGCTCCGTGTGCTCGTCTTGAGGTCTAACAAGTTCAATGGAACAATGTTAGACATCCCGAATACTACAGAGCAACATCCGTTTCGCATGTTGCAAGCGTTGGACATATCCCATAATGAATTTGTTGGCTCTCTTCCCGAAGTTTATTTCAACAACTTTCGAGGAATGATAAACGCAGAGGATAATAATAGGGATGTCAAAGACACCTGGTTCCGGTCGTATATGGAGTACTATTTCACCTTGAAAGGTTTGGATATGTTTCTGCGGCGAATGCTCTACACCTTTACTATCTTGGACTTGTCCTCCAACAACTTTTCTGGGACGATTCCTTCTTCGATAGGGAAACTTGTTTCTTTGAGGTATTTGAATTTGTCTCACAATACCCTAACAGGGCATGTACCTGCATCTCTTGGAGATATGGATGTGCTGGAATCGTTAGACCTGTCTTCCAACAGATTGGATGGAAATATCCCGAGTGAGCTGGCTAGGTTGACGTTTCTTTCGAAACTAAACCTCTCAGTGAATAACCTCGTGGGGCCGATACCACAGTCTACTCAGCTTTCCACGTTCGAGAATAGCTCGTACGTGGGGAATGCAGGACTGTGTGGGTTTCCTCTGACGAAAACGTGTAGTGAACCGAGGCAGCCCGGGGAAGAAGGTGGCGGTGATGGTGATGGTGATGATGAGGATGATGATGAGTCTAGTTTTGTGAACGGATTTGGTTGGCAATGTGTTGTGTTGGGGTATGGATTTGGATTAATAGTGGGGATTGGTATCGGTTATTTCTATGTTATTCGATACGGAAGGCCAAAATGGTTCGTAGAATACTTTCTTGGCGTTGGATACAGCGCGCATCGGAGACGATCAACAACGACAAGAAGACGGAGAAGAACTTAAGCTTAGGTTGTAACTCTTGATATTACTATTATTACTATGTACCACTCCGGTCCGAACCAGTTGAACCATTTGCTTTATACACGGGAATTAAGACGAAAATATTTAGTGGATAAAGTGTATTTTGTAGGGAATGTAATGTAGTTTATGTATTTAGACATAATTTAGAAGCAGAGATTCATAGATGCATAAAAACATGTTCTTGTTTGATCTTAAATGAAAGATCGTATCAAGACCTTTTAATTTGATATAAAAATCATAAAAATCCGATAACAAACGAGCAAGTTATAATAATTTAAACTTTTAAATTTTAAATTATATTGAACTACGTGCAGAAAAATGAGTGGATGAGATTTAAGTATGGAATGTTAAGTGTAATAAGGGGTTTACTAATTGTACTAATTATACTCTAATTATTTCTAAAAAAGGAAATGAGTCAATAGGTGTGGGACGTCCCAAAAAGGAAAATGGTTCAACTGGTTGGGACCGGAGTGGTATGTTTTACGTATTGCAGTTAGCATATCGGGATAAATGGATTACGTTCCGACGTCGTATTGACAATTTTACCCTCGTCGGAGGCATTTTTGACGGCAACGACCATGCACAGACATACATGCATGCAAATCACATTTTACTGCATGAGAACGTGTACAACACTAAAATAACAAAATAGGAGTATCTCACATAGTAGTACGTACTTCTAATCTACAATGCACACACATACATGCAAAACCCTAACGGTTTAATTGGAATGGAAAACGTCTTATCAATACATGCGTTTTTCGATTGCAACGCGCAACATAGGCATCCAACGCATAGAGAACAACACATGTCGACATACATACACAAGCAAAACTAACATGATGTAAAGGCATAGCTACTCGATCTTTTAGCGGACTAAATCGATACTCGTTAATTTGAAACAATCAAAAGAAAAGAAATCGAGCAACCATCTCGGCCTTCCATAACGAATAACTAGATAGCCCAAAAACACTCCGATTACGAACCCACATCCATACCCCAAGGCAACACATTGCCAACCAAATCCGTTAACAAAACCATACTCATCACCAGTATCATCATCACCATCATCAGAGCCGGACTTGGCTCAAGGCTCACAAGGCCCATGCCTAGGGCCCCATAATTTTTGGGGCCCATTTTTTTTAATTTTTTTATTTTATATACTACCTCAATCTCACGAAAGTAGTCCACCTTTCCTCTTTGGTCCGTCTCATATATTAGTCCACTTTTTAAATAATACCACTCAGTCCCAGGCTTCTTGACTCATTTCTTTTTTGACTTTTCGGCACGCATTTCCACCGAGCCGTAGTACGGGTTTTACGATATAATTTTGAAATATTATTTCTTTTACGGGATACTACGCACTCGTAGTATCCCGTAAAAGAAATAATATTTCAAAATTATATCGTAAAACCCGTACTACGGCTCGGTGGAAATGCGTGCCGAAAAGTCAAAAAAGAAATGAGTCAAGAAGCCTGGGACGGAGTGGTACTTGGCTATAATTAACCCTCTCTCCTTACAACCACATATTTTCTTCTTTATTGTTCTTTATTGGTTCTTGTGCCAATTCAAAAGTGGACTACTTTCATGAGATGGAGGTAGTATATACTATTTTTTTTTTTGAGAAGTATATATATACTATTTATATATTGAGTAGTACTATTATTTATAACTCAAATTACATTTAAGATATATTTTAAGTTTGTAGGGACGAAAATAATACAATGAGAAACGTTCTTCTACCTCGTGGGTAATTTTAATGTGCCCAAAACTGATACGACAATGTTACGGTTTACCTTTTTATGGATATGTTATATATGGTATATATTTATAGAGGATGGATCATATAGAAATAAGTCCTGGTGTGAGAAATAGGAATAGATCTGGACCATTGATCTTAATTTGATCTATGGCTGTAATTGATTTAAGCATGATTATAAGGTATTATAAGCATGACTAGGTTTAAGCATGAATTTGTACATTAAAAAGCATAATGGTGTTGTAAGCATAAATATATACTGACTTAAGCATGATTTTGTATAGTTTTAAGCATCTTTCTCATTTTCTCACTTAAGGATTTATTTGCACACGAACCACTCCCTATATTTATATATTTTATTAATAGTATGTTACATTATTAAAAATGTTCACAGTGGGTATGAGAGTATTCCTCATAATATGTAGTATATGTCTTTAACTTATGCTAAATGTAGTGGAAAAAAACGGTCTTAGAATCACCTTCTATTTTTCGAATGGATGAGCTAAATCCTTGTGGGTTTTTATTTCTTTAATATTCAAATATTTGATTTTAATTTTTTATGTATACAATTTATTACTTCTAATTTTGTTCAATATTCTTATGTTTAATCATTTATTTAGTTCAAAAAGAGTTGCATTCGAGATATATATAGAACTGTTAAAATCATTTGAGTATGTAGATTACACATATTTAGATTAATTAAGATTTTTTTTTCGATTATATCGATTTTCAATATTTTTTCACGTTTCTGGAGGGCCTATTTTTTTTTAGTTTCGTCTAGGGCCTCGTTGAGCACAAGACCGGCCCTGACCATCATCTTCTTGTGGCGTCCTTTCGCATTTTTTCGTCAGCGGAAATCCACACAACCCTACATTCCCCACGTACGATTCATTCCCGAAGGTTGAAAGTTGAGTAGATTGTGGAATTCGCCCCACTAGGTTATTCATCGAGAGGTTTAGTTTCGCGAGGAATGTCAAACTGGCCAACTCACTCGGAATTTCTCCATCCAGCCTGTTCGAAGACAAGTCCAACGACTCGAGCAAACTCATATTCCCGAGGGACTTAGGTATACGCCCATCGAGAGCATTGTACGAAAAATTTAAGAATCTCAGAGAATTAAGATCCCCTACACATGATGGAATGCTACCAGAAAATCCATTCAACGATAAGTCGATACTCGTAAACGTCTTCAACAACTGCTGCAATAGAAGATCCAAACCCTTCAACGTGAGCTTCAACTCCATGAACCTCACAAACAAATTACCCACCTCAGCATCGGTCTCGTTCTCCTTTGCATCAACCATACCTCGAAAGTTTGAAATAAACTTCAGGCAAAGAGCCAACAAACTCATTCTGTGATATATCCAACACTTGCAGCTTGGGAAACAGATGTTCGGTCTCCGAATACACCATCATCGTACCATTTAACCTATTAGACCTCAAGACGAGGATGCAGAGAAGGGGGAGAGTCGCCATCCAAGAGGGGAACGGGCCCCGTAACTCGTTGTTGCTGACGTCGATCCCTAGCAGGCTTTTGCAGTAGGCTAGGGTTTGAGGCAGTTATCACTCTCAGTTGGGTATCTTCATTAGCAAAATCTGTTTGATGCAATGAGTAGTTAATGACATAAATCAGATGGCAACATTGGAAACAAATGAGGTATTTTTCACTTCTCTGAGACCTTCATGATCCTTTTTTTCTTTTTCTTTTTTCAGTGAGGCTGTAGTCCGGATGATAGAGAAATCCGGTGGTTCATCGTTGTCTGAACCTGTTGGGAACCCTCTGCAGTTATTTTGATGATGTTTTTCAAAACCACACTTAGGCATTTGCACGGCATGATATTATGTTCATCTATTCTAATTGAGTCTGTTCTCCTTAAAGAATGAGGCCGTTGTCTATAACAGCCTCACTTATTAAAGGTCATTTGGCTCTCCACTTTCTTCATGCTTTGCAGGTCTTTCGGCCAGGCACACTAAGCTCTTTCACCTAGCTGCCGAAGACAGGCTGTTGATCACTCAGATAGATCAACCTCCCTCCACATAGCTGCCACCTTTGTTGCCAGCTGTCTGGACCCACTCGAAGTGCTGAGTCAACTCTGCAACGGCTCTATGCCACGTCAGCTCATGTTCTCTAACGGCTATATTTTGCAGGACTCACAACGGCTAGTTTTTGAACTATGCTTATATAAAGCCTTCAACAACAATGGTTCGAGTACGGGAAACTCATTAATTTTACAAGACAAATCGCTGCAAGAAAATTCTCTCAAGTTCACATCCATTCAACACTCGAAAATCCTAGAGCTTTCCCAAGTGTTGAAGATATAGAATTTCACCATTGTTATTCCTCAAGCTTGTTGCGTTTACTGCTGCATCAAGCTCCCTGTACTCTCTCTCTCACATATTTAGTGCAAAGCTAGTATAGTTGAGATTGTACGTTGTTTATTCGATTGTAAATCGAAAGATTGTATGTTGTATGAAATTGATACTCAGTCAGTATAAACAAGAGAGAAGTAGAATCCAAAAGTAAAGAGATTCGTAGATCGAGCTTGATCTACCGTGGAAGTAGGATAGTTACATCCGAACCACGTAAAAATACCTTGTGTTATCTACTGTATTTATTTACTCTCTCTCTGTTAATCTGCTCATACATAAACTGCATACAACAGTCTTCCTTTAAAGGCTGTAAAAGATTTTACATCGAGAGTTATCTAGCTCAACCTATCCACCACATTCCGCACATCGACAGTTTGATAGATCAAGCTTGTTTATCA
This sequence comes from Thymus mandschuricus, assembly GCA_029379335.1. Taxonomy (NCBI): domain Eukaryota; kingdom Viridiplantae; phylum Streptophyta; class Magnoliopsida; order Lamiales; family Lamiaceae; genus Thymus; species Thymus mandschuricus. The sequence continues at coordinate 23,916,828 of CM057071.1, read as the reverse complement.
TCACAAGCTTGATAGATCAACCTGTCTCACTCTGTAAAGGACTGCTTGACCAGCTAGTTCCTCAAAAGACAGACTGCCTTTGTTTTAAATTCAAAAACGGTTGGCTATTGGTGTATTCCCCCCCCCCCCAATACACCAATTAACTCTTTCTGGGACCAACAGAACCTGCTGCTCTGAGGTAAGTTGCATCTCATTCAGAGTGCCTATATTATAATCAAATATTAATTGCTGCACTAGTACACCATGCCATCAGGACAGGTAGCTAGACTCTTTAACCATTATTTTAGGAAACCTAGATTTTGATTTCCTGAAGGAATTGTTCGTATGTTAGCTTTCATATGGTGCTGCAGTTGGGAAGTTCTGATAACTTCTTGACTCAGGAATCATTTTATTGCCAACTTTGGGTGCTAATGAGTCAAATCAGGTGAGATGTAGAGCTTAAGTCTAGGAGAGAAGTAGTCAAGAATTCCACCTGAGATGGAGGTGAATAAGAAATCATAAACGATTCTTGCTCCCCTATCTTCCACTAACTCTAAGGCCGGTGGCAGTTTTATCCTTGGATAGCCCTCTTTTCTTAAGAGCATTATCTGAAAACTTCTCATAATTTGATGGTGCTGTGCTCTTTTTACTCTTATTCTTATCCATATCAAAAAGTTTCCTGAGATTTCTTGATGCATTCCGAGTCTGTTCAGAAATGCCTATCCTTAAGAGTTAATCATGCTTATGGATGAGATTATTAAGTTTTGGTTTAACCAGTCTGATTCTGGTAAACTATAGGCAACAGTCGAAATGCATTGTACTTCTGTTCCCGATAGTTGTTGTATGCTCTTCAGTTATTCTTTGTTTTGCCTTGTGTTGCTATTGCAAGTACTGGTTCAGAATGTATGCCTTGTGTTACTTAATTAATGTGAAATTTAGGCCTTCAATCTTTTGCCGTTTGTGCAATAAATGTTGAGCCTATATTATTTTCCCCTACTCTAGGTCTTATATTATCAGTGTGTATGTGTTTTCTTTTGACCATTTTAAATTATAATTATGAGTCAGGACAAAATTGTCAAAATATAGGAGTAAGGTTTTTATTATGTATGTGTGAATATGAACACCAATAGCTAGAATAAAATTAGGATGCCTCAGTTTATAAACAAACAATTACAGTTAATATCTTCTCATGAATTATGCATATGAAATTAGACTGTAATAATTTCTTTTGGTATGTAATTTTTACTGAAATTATTACCTATACATTTTATTTAATTACGTATATTTTGAGCAATACATTTTATTTAACTAAATATATTTTCTATTCTTGAATTATATAATCCATCACTTAATTGAATTTATGTGGAACAGGCAGAAAGGGAGGGAATTCCCTTGGAAAAGTGTGTATACCCATCTTTTCGTGCCATTCATGTGAACAAAGACGGAACTTATAGATCAAAGAAAGCTGAAAAAATCGATGTAAGTTTTATTTAATTAATTCATTAATCTTGCCCTTTTGTAGCTGCTTTTCTGGAACCAATAATTTGTTTCTTTAATGTTAGCTTGCCTTTCATTTCCTTCCTAGTTGATCATTGCTTCTGCCTTTTGATTTCGATTGTTCTAAATTAAATATGTGTTGACAGCATTGAAAGTTGTCTTGAAAAATGAGGTTTTACCGGTTGAAGTGTGAGTAACTGATTGTCTCAGCTCCATTTTTTCCACATCACCAACAGAAAAATGCTGCCAAGTAATTACACCCTTATGTAGGGGGAACCTAAACATGCAAGAGTGCCAAATATCTGTTAGATTGCAATACAGTCCAAAACTTTTCATTTAAACCTCTTCTTGTTTTAATCTAGTTTGTGGTTCGTATTTCTTCACATGCATATTGCCATAACTTAGCTCAAAGAGAAGAAAAACAGAACCCCTACTCTACGTTTCTACTCTCTAATAGTTAGGAAGTTAATTTTCGAAACTTTTCTTACTGTTAAGACATCAACTAGTTACAGCTTGAGAAATTAACACCCGATAAAGATAAAGGGGTTCTTTTAGGACATTAGTATTCTGTATTCGATACTACACTGCCTAATAATTAGGTACCAGAAATCAAAAGTCATGTTTAGCCTAACCATAACCATAAGTATTTTCGCTTTTGCTTTACTACTATATACATTGGAGTATGAAATCATTCTTGTGATTCAACTAGTTTGATTTTTTCCATACTTATTTTTTTAAAATCTTCACTAATGTCTCTTTTAATATTTATTTGAAGACAAAGGTGAAAGCGATAGCTGCTGAACGAGGAGAGGGAGCAGATTTAAACGAGATATATATGGAAGTCAATCGGGATGAGCTTCGCAAGAAGCAGAGGATGTACGGTCTTGCATCAACACTTCTGCGTGACAACTCGACTGCTACACATCAAGTTCATCACTGTGATAGTCGTCTCGAGGAGGTGGAAAAGCAATTACAGGCCGAGCGTGAGCGGAGACTCCTACTAGAGGAGCAATTTCGTGCTACACAGGAGACAATTCAGTTGTTGTTGTCACGGTAAGACAGTCGCACTTTGGGTGATCACAATTCTCCAACACCCTCATGATGAGTTTCTACATGATGAGTTTTCTACATGATAAAAACTTCTACTTTATAAATCTAGACTTATGTAGGTTGAATTATTATGGATATAATTTAGATCGATGTTTAAATTTATGGATATACACTCGAATTATGTTATGTTGATTTTATGGATTATGCAATGATACTTTAAATATTATATTCTATACTTGATTTTAGAAGCTTATTTGATCAATTATATATATTAATTATTAAAGCAGGAAAATAAAATCACAAAAAATTAATTTTTTTTGCAACGTATAAAATCCGTAGGTAAATAGTTGGTAAAGAGGAGTAGATAATTTAGCAACGGATAAAAATCTGTAGGCAAAACCTACCACAACATAAGAAGGGAAACCGTTGCTAATGCGTTGGTAAATGGCAACAGACATATCCGTTGCTATTTAGCAACGGAAAAAACAGTTGGTAAACAGTAGGTAGTATTTAGCAACGGATTTACCTGCCTACGGAAATTTAATTGGCAATCAGTTGCTAAAATTTAGCAACGGACAAATCTCCGTAGGTAAAATTTACTGACGATGGATATTGCAACGTTTGATTTGCGTTGGTTATGCGTAGGGAAAGTTGTTTAGCAACGGTTTTTTTTAATATAGCAACGGAATTTTCCGTTGCTAAAAAAATAAAATGGTGTAGTGTTAGTTAACAAAATTAAGCTATAATAATTTATAAGCTCCTTAAAAATGAGTTTATTCGCCTCCCGACTTATTTTTACATCGTGTGGATTCTTATAATAGTCAATGCAAGTCATTATTTTGTCGTTATGATTTCACATGTAGAGAATTCGATTTATTATTTCTGAGCAAATAATTATAGCCATGTTTTAAAATATTTTAGTGCATATTAAAAAAAAAATTGTATGTCAATCTACTTAGGTAGTATATTTCTGATGCACGGGATAACCGAATTTCGTATTTTTAGTTATTTTTTTTAATATTTCAATTCTTTTAGATATTCTTCACAATAGTGTTACAGGGAAACGCTCTGGTACCCATTGTGGGTACTTTTAATGTGCCTACCGGCCACCGCTGATGTGGCAAGGGCATAATTTACTTTTTTTAGATAGGTTAGAATATATATTTAGATTTTTTTTTTCCCATTGATAATATGGTACGTCATAATTTACATTTTTTAGAACTCTTGATATTATTATTATTGTGCATGTTTTACGTATTGCAGTTATCATATCGGGATAAATGGCCGATCACGGGCTCTAATAAGGCCTCATTACGGGTATTTAAGTAGATTGCCTTCAGAATCTGCGACTAAATACTTTAAATGTAATACATTTACCATTAAATACGTATGTACATGATCTTTGCAATCTCAACCAAACACAATCTTAAAAAATTTAGAAACCTAAACTTCAATTTTCCCACAAATAAATGCTCTATTCACAGTTTCTTACCATTTTTTCAACAGTATCCAAGATTAATTCTTTCATCTTCCTTATAATATATATTCCACCACCTGCGATTTGGATGCTAAGTCAAGTGAAACTATATGGTTCATATAAAGCACCGATTTTGTTTCAAGTTAAGGGCATTGTAAGAGCCTATGCAGATGTTTGAAAATTGAACGACAAACGAGGCGATCATGCACAGACAAACGAGCCGACGTCGTATTGACAATTTTACCATCGCCGGAGGCACATTTTCAACGGCAACGACCATGCACAGACATACATGCATGCAAATCACGTTTTACTGCATGAGAACGTGTACAACACTAAAATAACAAAATAGGAGTATCTCACAAAGCTATGTAAAATGGTAAGATCTGAAAGAATTAACCTTAGATACTATAGTAAAATGGTAAGAAACAATGAATAGAGCATTAACTTGTGAATATTATTAGGGTTTTGGTTTCTAAATTTTTTAAGATTACGAAGTTCATTTACATACTTATCTAATGGTAAAAGGATTATATTTAAAGTAGTACATCTGTACATGTGTGGGACAAATTGCATGCACGTATTAAATTCACTTAATTTTGTATACGGTATAAAGTACGTATAATTTTGGATGGTTATACTTTTACCCGTAATAAGACTTTATTAGAGGGTGATTGGCCATTTATTCCGATATGCTAACTGCAATACGTAAAACATACGTAGTAATAATAATAATATCAAGAGTTACAACCTAAGCCTAAGTTCTCCGTCTTCTTGTCGTTGTTGATCGTCTCCGATGCGCGCTGTATCCAACGCCAAGAAAGAATTCTACAAACCACTTTGGCCTTCCGTATCGAATAACATAGAAATAACCGATACCAATCCCCACTATTAATCCAAATCCATACCCCAACACAACACATTGCCAACCAAATCCATTCACAAAACTAGAATCGCCGTCGTCGTCATCCTCATCATCACCACCACCTTCTTCCTCCGGCTGCCTCGGTTCACCACACTTTTTCGTCAGAGGAAACCCACACAGTCCTACATTCCCCACATACGAGCTATTCTCGAACGTGGAAAGCTGAGTAGACTGTGGTATCGGCCCCATGAGGTTATTCACCGAGAGGTTTAGTTTCGAAAGAAACGTCAACCTAGCCAACTCACTCGGGATATTTCCATCCAGTCTGTTGGAAGACAGGTCTAACGATTCGAGCTTATCCATATCTCCAATAGATGCAGGAACATGTCCTGTTAGGGTATTGTGAGACAAATTCAAATACCTCAAAGAAACAAGTATCCCTATCGAAGAAGGAATCGTCCCAGAAAAGTTGTTGGAGGACAAGTCCATGGTAGTAAAGGTGTCGAGCAGTCGCTGCAGCAACAGATCCAAACCTTTCAAGGTGAACTTGTACTCTATAAACCGTCGGAACCAGTTTTTTTCGCCATTATTATCCTCTGCGTTTATCATTCCTCGAAAAATGTTGAAATAAACTTCGGGAAAAGAGCCAACAAATTCATTCTGGGATATGTCCAACACTTGCAACTTGGGAAACGGATGTTGCTCCGTGGTCTTTAGGATGTCTAACATTGTTCCGTTGAACTTGTTAGACCTCAAGACGAGCACACGGAGCCGGGGGAGCGTTCCCATCCAAAAGGGGAACGCGCCTCGGACTTGGTTATCACCGACGTCGACACCTTCCAAACTCGTGCAGTTGGCTAGGGTTTGGGGCAACTCTCCCTCCAACTTGTTGCCGTTGAGATTGAGTGACTGAAGTGTGCATCCCTTTGTGAATGTGGATGGAATGAGGCCAGTCAATTGATTTGCACTCACGTGAAAGACCAACAAAGATGTGCTCAATGTACCCAAACAATGTGGAACTTCTCCTTCCAAATTGTTATTTGACATGTGCAGAATCTCAAGGGACCTCAAGTTGCAGGTGGATGATGGAATCTCTCCGGTTAATTTGTTGGAATAGAGTACGACTTCTTTCAGCTCCGATAGATTTCCGATGTTTGATAGTATTGGCCCTGATCGATCACATATTAACATGATCAGACGTTAAGTATGTCTACAGTAGGTTTGGTGTGTATATAAAAAGAATGTTACCAGTGAAATTATTGTTATGAAGCCACAACTTGCGAATTGCTGTCATGTTCTCCATTTCTCTCGGCAATCGTCCATCGAGTCTGTTGCCACCGACATTCAATTCCTCCAAGTTATTAAGATTGGTTAGAATTTCTGTCGGAATATAACCTGTCAAAATTAAGATATACTATAAATTTTGTTATCATGCAACTAAGTACTCTTTCAATCCGTCTCACTATAGATGACTCATATCTTTTTTTGCACGGGAATTAAGGATATAATATTCAGCTTGAAATGTATGGTTGTTAATAAAAATCATACCGCTTAGTTGGTTATCGTTAAGCCATAAGTAGGTAAGGGATGTCAAGTTCCCCATTTGTGTTGGTAATGATCCATTGATGAGATAGTTGCGTTCCAACTGCAGCTCCACTAAGTTAACAAGCTTACCAATCTCTTTTGGAATTTGACCTATGCAAAATCAATTGTGAAATCAAGTAATTAACACAAGCTTGTGCGATCAAGAATAAAGGCTAATGGAAAATAGGGTTAAAATTCATACCAGTCAAAGCATTTTAGTGAAGGAATAAGCCAAACATAGCTGTCAAATTCCCAATCTCCTTCGGCACTGATCCACTCAACTGATTGCAACACATGCTCAATCGCTCGAAATTAGTCAGGCGACCGATCTCTTTCGGAATTTCACCTGTAAGAATCAGACGGATCCGATCCGTGCATAAACTTGAGGCCGGCGGAATTATCCTCGGGTAAATTAGGGTTTTCTCGAGAGTCATGCATTACTTTTATCTCAGACTCTCGAGAAAACCATAATTTATGTTTGGCTGCTTGCATTGATTTGATGAAAGTATCAACTTATAACCCTATAGTGCTCAACTTGACTATATGTGGGCTGATAAACGTTGCAGTACCATAAAAAAGAAGTACTAAAGAGCTGCATATTGTGAGATAATTAGCCATACATACCGGTTAAAGAGTTGCCTTCGAGCCCTATTCTACGAAGAGATGTCATGTTCCCGATATCCCTCGACAAGGATCCACTCAGTTCATTGGCCGCGAAGTCGAAATATTCCAAAGAAGACATGCTGAACATAGTTGCAGGCAAAGGGCCTGTAAACTTGTTGGAACTCATGCCCAAACCTAGTAAACTTGTAAGAGAACCGATCTCTTTCGGAATATTACCTGTCAGTTTGTACGAAATCAAGATCAAACCTTAATAGAGAAAGTTATATCCATGGAATATAGTCAAGTAGATTAATTAAAGCAAAATTAATCTAAGATCTTACCACTTAAGGTGTTGGAGCCAAGGTCCAATAGTTGAAGCATTGTCAAGTTCCCTAGCTCTTTCGGCACGTGTTCACTAAAGTTGTTGAAACTCAGGTCCAAAACTTGTAGATTATTGAGAGCACCTATCTCTTTTGGAATGTTACCTAAAGTAGCATGAAAATCGAAATCCAATCCAGTGTGAAACCGATGAACGATAACTTTTAGAGGATAAGATATGACACGAAGTACGATTTAAGTTATCTCATGTACCGATGATTAGTCTCAGATCTAAGAAACGAATATGGTCCTAACACGAAACTTAGAATCGATAAATTTGATAAAAATCGATCAACCGCACCCTCGAAAAGATATAGAAATTGTTTACTATGAATAGGGTTTTAGACTAATACAACTAGCTATGGAAATCGATATATAGCAAGGGAGAAAAGATCTTACCACTTAAATTGTTGGCACCAAAGCTTAGAAACTGAAGCAGAGTCAAGTTCCCAATCTCTCTCGGCACGCGCCCGCTCAAGCTGTTGTTGAACAAGGAAAGATACTCAAGCTTCGAACAATGCTCCAAACTCGAAGGTATTTCCCCGTACAACTCGTTGTACGAGATTCGAAGTCTCGTAAGCCTACGGAGATTGTGTTTGCACATATCAAGAGGTAGGCTACTCGACAAACTATTATTCCTCAACTCCAAAACTTCCAAAAGGGACATGTTGAAGATTGATGGAGGAATGGGGCCATGGAAAGAGTTCCCGTTCAGATCTAAAGAAACGAGAGACGAAAGGTTTCCGATCTCCGGTGGGATGGTTCCGACGAGATCCATGTAAGAAATGTTCAGCTGGGAAACACTACTATGGCGAGAGTCACAAGTAACTCCGATCCAACTACAAACGTTGGTTTCAAGGGTCCAGTTTTTGGTGAGTATAGTGTGAGGATCTGAGGTGATTCGAGATTTTAGAGCAACGAGCGAAGAACGATCGGTGTCGATGATTTTGTTTTCGGCTAAGGTATGATTCATCAGAAGATGAACTTGCAAGAGTAGAGAAAGGAGCAGAAAGGGGGAAGAATTCTCCATTTCTATTGATTTATCTATGTATTTTGTGGCCAGGGTTTGAGCTACTATATATAAACGTAGATACAAACGTAAAAGGTATTTTACTATGTTAATTTGTTTTCTTTCTAAAAAACGAGACTGATAAATGAGATAAACGAAAAAGGAAAGGTGATCGAACTAATTTATTAGTATGGCAGAAAAAATATTAAACTTATGAAATTTAATGGAATTATAATTTTTATAATTACCTGGCAGCTTCCGAGTTTACGTAGTAATATTAGGTTGAATTTGTATCAAAATCTTGGATTAAAACGTGTATAGGAATAGATGTTGAGCTCTAAATTGTAATATAATCCCACTATCGAGTGTGGTTGTCAGATTTCTCATGTATATGAGTTGTATATATATAGTTGTAAACTTTGATGTAATATTATAAAAAAAAAAAAAAACGTGTATAGGAATAGGAGTGCCCCTACTTAATCTATATATGCATAGAGATTTATTATACTATGACAGTTTTCTTAAATACCAAATATATTTAATAAATTGATTGAAAGTCAAAACATTTAATATTTTAATTAAGTTATCCAATATTATTACATTGTGAGTTACCCCTCCATTTCTTTCGACCAAAATTTTATTTTAGGGTGCGTTATTCGAAATGATTAATTTCATTTTCTGACCGAACAATCACATGTATACAGTATACTCCCTTATTAGCTTTTAATACACTACCTTTATACACTAAATTTAATTTAAAGTATGTAGGCCACCATAACTATACAACCTATTTCAATTTTCTTAAAAACTCTGTCCAAAAGAATGTGATCACCCCAAAAGAAACGGAGGAGTATATTTATTTACCTGCATTCACTGTATAATGAATGACTACAGATTAAATAAATAATGACAACAAATTAAAGTGGAAAAGATTATCATAACAGAATTTGACATCTGCCTAACTGCCATTGGGAAATATAATTTCCTAGAATTTTCCATGGAACATTTAACTTTAAGTTTATATAAATTTAAAAGGAAAAAAAAAACCTCAAATTGTGGGAAGAATTTCGAGTTTTGCTTGTTTGGAGTTTGGACATAGAAGATTTAAGCTACTATTACTTCATATCTATATATATATATATATATATATATATATATATATATATATATATATATATATACTCTCCTCCTACCCCATATCCCATATCCGTGTGATTACTACCCGTTTGGTACGTCATCTGTATTAAGGTGTTCACTTAAAATGACACATTTGCCCTCAACATTAACCATGGGATGAAACCCTTATTTCAATCTCCATTTCATCTGCATATATACTCCCTCCATTAATTTTACTTTATTTAAGTTGTTCTATTATTTTATATCTCATATATATTCACTCTATAAATAAAATGGAATAAAACGAAGGTAGTATGTAAATTGATATTTATAATAAGTGTGTTTACGGTGGAATTTATGTCAGCATCTTTTATGAGTTTCAGCGTTAGTGTTGGGGCAAATGAGAAAGCTTTATTTGAAAAGTCAAGTCAATGCTAGGCACCAAATTTCTACGTAAATATAACTAGTTGACTCAAAGTCTTTCTCAAGTCCATGCCAACTAGTCTTCTATAGTTTCACATTCTAGTTACATCAAAATTAGTGTGTTCTTTTTAATTATTTTATACTCTGTGAAATGACGATCGGTGGATGGTGGATGTGCGCGTAAAACGCGCACAAGATCCTTTATTGAATTTTGATATGACTTTTTATTGTGTCGATAATTTATGTCTAAGCAATTTATATATGCATGTTTCCTCGATCGTTACCTCTTCAATTACAAGTTATTGTAGCTGAAACATTCAATTGGCTAAACCTTGTCAAAAACTTTACTCAAATAAATCTATATACTTCCTCGTCTTATATAAAATGATATATTTCCCTTTTTGGTGAGTCCTCAGTAACTAGTAAGAGGGTACATTTCCTGTTATCGATAAAAATTTACTAAAGGAAGAACACTTTTTGCACATATGCTTAGTGGCAGAAGCAGAAAAAAAATTGATAATAGGGGTTTCGCTAGTTTTGAAAATTTTATTTCAGTTAAACACGTGTTTCTCTCTACTTTCAGCCCCTTTCTCATCGTTCACCCTTAACAATTTTCTTCTTCCGCAACATCATAACCATAAGGGCTGAAACATAATTTCATCAAATTTTCCTAACTTTATAGTATTAAAAAATTAGAGAAAAAAAATAAAATATTGGGTTAGGGGCTTAAGCCCCTTGCCCTCACTGAGTAGATCCGCCACTGCGTACAAATATGTGAAAAATGCTAATTACGTATCATGTTTATGTACGTAACCATGCTTGTTTTATGTTTTATAAAACTTTATACTTGATGCAACTAATATATAAGTTAATATTGATCTTACATTTTATTAAGAATACAGGTTGAAATCACTTTCGATTTTTTACATCATAACTTATTTTATATATATATGAACCAAATTGTATACTAGTATATATGATTTCTTTAATAGTAGTGGTAAATTTGAAAGATTCCATATGATTTTTTTAACAACATAAATTTAAAGGTCGCACAGTAGAGAATTCGAACTTGAAACCTTTGAACTCGATACGTAATCCACTACACTTAGGCCAACATACACTATGGAGACGATTTTTCTTTATAAAGTTGAGCAATTGACAAAATTGACAGTCTACCTAACTAAATAATGATGTCTCGCTTTCATTATTAATGAGGAAGACTTGGGTGCATCACATTTCCTTTAATTTTTCAACTGTTTTTCCCATTAATTTAGTACTCAATATTTAATTAATCTTAATACTATGGATTAAGCAGTAAATTAATTTTATAAATTACAAGGGAAGTCTAATGAATTCTAAGAGAAAATAATAAACATAAACGCTTTTCATATACACTATTGGCACACTTGATGTGATAGTGTTACGTCTTCATTTTTATTTACCCGGATTTAGTTCTTAGGGTATATGTTTAAACTATTTTATGTGATGTATAAATGATGAGAAAGTAAATTATGTACTCCCTCTATCCATTTTATCAATGACATTTTACTATTCATTCTGCGTCTACTTTATAAAAAAACAAATATCACAATAAAATGGACAGAGTATATTTAATTGAGACTATAAACCTAGTTACCTCTAATTTCCTTACCCCCTAGCTACCGCCAGTTAATGAACACAACTGCCAAGACTTGGCAAGTCAAGGTCAAGTCAAGTCAACATGCAACTTGGTCTAGGTATGATTGTTCGATTAGAATTCATTTATAACTCCACCCGTCTTACTTAATTAGTCCACATTGTTTCGACAAAATCATTAAGAAAGACAGAGGTATAGAGGTTTTAAAAGGTGTTTTAAGTATAAATTTATTTTCTTTTTAGAAAAGAGACTAATGAATGAGACATACAAAAAAGAAAGTAGAGTAATAGAATGAGATAGATGGGAGTAGATTATTGATTAGCCGTACTCCCTATGTCTCACTTAATTAGTCTCCCTTAGGGTGTGACACCAAAACCAAGAAAAATAAAGATAAAGTGTTTTAAAAGGTATTTTTGTTCGTTAATTTGTTTCCTTTCTAAGAATCAAGACTAATATACGTGTGGCTGCATGTTTTTCGTGGAGTGCTGATTTTGTATGTGTGGCATGATTATGTATGCAAAGATATGAAGTATGGTTAGGTGCGGTGTTGTGATGTATTTGGTGCAAGGATTTATTTTCCTTATTTATTTATATGGAGATCCACACGCACGTTGATTGAGATATACTCGAAGATCCGATTCTACTCTAATAAGGATATCTTGGAGATATACCTTATTTATCTTATTAGGGTTTGCATGAAGAACTATATATATTCGAAGATTAGCTCGGTGCCGCTGCGCGAGGGACGAGTACATTACGTGAGAGCTTTCATCATCTTTGTGTTCTTCGTTGTTGAGTTCTTTGGTCCATTCATCAATTATTGGGGTAGTGTTATTGGTGAGTGAATTGTATTACCTTGAACTATTCTATGTTCAAGGTTGGGCTAAACTTTTCAATCTTGAGAAAAGTTGTTTGGGTAGACTAGTTGAGAGTTTGCCGAAATCCATTTCTGAGGAGTAGAGTCGGGTGAGGAGAGAACGTTTAGTGCAGCTAACGTTCACGAGTCTTGTATCCCTTATACTCATTATAGTGGATTGTTTTCTTGGAGTAGTTTCCCCCAGAACGAGTCTTGTATCCCTTATACTCATTATAGTGGATTGTTTTCTTGGAATAGTTTCCCCTAGACGTAGGTGTGTTTATCACCGAACTGGGTTACCAACTTGTGTGCTCACTGGTGTTACGTGTTGTGTTACGTTTTAACATACAATTCGTAGGGGTTATACAATTTCAATACGGATAAGGAAAGATGAATTAACTAAGTGAGCACGAGGATGAGGAAGTATTAAACTCGGAAATTCTTATGCGGGTGTAAGCATCCAACACTCACCCCTCATATATGATTATTATATTAATATAATACCTCACATATTATATTAATTAATATAATACTCCCTCAAGACTTTTTAAGTTGTTACATTTCTTTTCAATACGAGAATTAAGGTATGAGTATTTAGTTTTTTAAGTGGATTTATTATCGAGGGGAATAATGGATTATGGATTATAATTAATATTTTATTTCATTAGAAATTAAAACACTAAAATTTTAAGTAATTTGTTTTTTTGATTTTCTGTTTATAATTAATTAATTAGTCAATTTTATTAATTAATATAATTTTTTGCAAGTAAAAAAAACTAATTTGTTTTAAAAAAATTAGAGCCAATGATTTTATTTTTTTAAATTTCAGTTTATAATTTTAATAACTGCAGCAAGAGTAGGCCGTGCGAGGATGTGGATATCGGTGATGTTGATTTGAAATACATTGGAAAACATCCATATTACGACCAAATGCTGCCAATATCAAGCCTCGCTTGGTCGGAAAGCATATAATGCCGGTGTGTGCTTCTGATTCTCATCATCGTTCTTCAACATGGCCAAGAAATATATCCCTCATTTTTCTCCTCAAAGTGGAAACATTTCAAATATCATGCTTTTACCACATTACTATACGATCTAATTCACAGCCAAGATAAAGATAAATTTTTCCAGAGGATCGGAAAGCTACTACCTGATAAGTGATGTTGAGGAGTCTATGCTATCTTGGCCTTTTCAAATTCGCCCTCCTTTGGTTTCCAGAGGCTCACTAGAAAAGAGTCGATGATAATCTGCAATAAGGTGATTCGTGTCAGCTGAAGCAAACGAAGGATAAGACCAAGAGAGGTGGAGACAATTCTGTTGACCTGGTTAAGGTGAGCTGCCACACATGGAAGGACTAGTAAGCCAGATACACCCAAGGCCCCACCAAGTTGCTCGACAACTGCTACCATCACTGGCAACGTTTTCTGCAAAGCATTCAACTATCACAATGCAAATCATATTACGACAATAAACAAGACCTGTGTAAAATATTCTTCATTATTTGTATTACGACTCACTCACACACTATGCTGTGTCAAGAAGATAATATGAAAACGATGTACTGCATGAGGAAAGGGCACTCACCTGGCTGGCAACTAGTAGAAGAGCACTGGTGTTCTCTTTCTTGGCGAATGGCGACTTACTACCTCCAGAGATCCGCGAAAGAACTGGGATTAACAAAGCATTAAATGAAAGTAGTGCACAGTGAAGAAGCCTGCAAAGTTTTAGGAAGGTGATTAGTTGATACAGCTGCTATAACTCCCTGTGATATATCGGAATTAACTGCATTAGATTATTACTACTACTTGACTGACTATGAATATACTCCGATTCGCTTTTAAGTGTGTACATACTGATAGGAGGCTAAGCAATAGTAGGTCTGCACAAAAGTCTCTTTCTGCTCTAAACGAACAAGGACTTAATATAATCAGGCCAATTAAGAAGTCTAAAGTGCAGTGTGTGTGTGTGTGTGCGCGCGTGTGTGGGTGTGCGTGGATGAGTTGTACTCCAAGAAAGAAGCCTAAAAGTGTCTGAGAAATACAAATACACATTTGTATATACACATATGTATACAACTTGAGTTTTCTCCTATATATCGGATGGCTTGGCCGGCTTATTAATTGTTGGCCCGGATATATTGTTGGTGATCCTTTTAGTCCGGATATATGGACTGTTTTCGGCTGGGAAACACGAAGAACGAGCTCTTGGCTGTGCAAGTCATGGTTATCAATCTAATAATGTTCATTGTTGGGATGCTGATTGGCTCATAAAACTCTTCAATCTTCTGCTGAGTGAGTTCCTTAGTGAGATTGAATCTACTGATGTTATGCCTCATAGAAACATGTGTGATTATATATGATCGAGTCATATATTAATATTGTGGTCTCGTATAAGTTCGTATGATTTATTCGATTTTTCTGCATCTGCCATTCTCGAGTTGTGGAAATACAAAGCGTTCTTGGAACAAAGATAATAATTGATTCTAAACGAGCTTTTGATATATTCGGTAAATGTTACGATGAATGATGCTGGGCTTGTGGAATTAGTCCAAGACATCATACATGAAGAGCCCGAGTTGGAGCAAAAGAAAGAGAGGCCCATTCGAGAGAAGAAACTCGGTTTAAGACTGCGTGTTATAATGAGGCCCAATAGCAAGAGGAGGCATTTCTTTTAATTAATTTTGACACATTTTTCCTCGCTTAGGGTTTTAAAATGGACCTTTGAAGAATTTTTTCATTTATCGAATACTATAATAGTCATATTATCCCGCAAAAGATTTTTTTTTTCCTTCAAAAATTCATTTAAAAAAAATCATTATCAAGAAGCTTGGGAAAATGTGCTAAAATTGGTATTAAAAAAAACAACGTCTCCACGTATAAGGGACGAAGGGAGTAATAAACTTAAAGTCCAAGCTTGATCGTCTCACTCACGTAATGTGGACCACGCCTTCACACTCCATTGAGTCAGTCCAATTGTGGATTTATCCTTCTCTTCCTTTGCATACTCTCCACATATTTCTTGAATAGTAGGCAAGAAACAACGAGAAGAAAGACAAAAACAATTAAGTGGAATTTCATGAAATAAATTCCAACGACATTCAAACTGAATCTTTACAATTTCCTTTTATATTATGAAAAAAGAAGTAGGAAAAGATGATCTTAACGTAACGCATTATCGTGAGTGCTACGATCTTTGAATTTCATGTTATATATAGTTGTTTAAAAGAAAATTGGCATCTAAGTCACTTACACTTGGTCCAATGGTCACAAGGAAAATTACTACTGGTTATACTAAACAACAACTATTATATAATCAAACATTTTATCTTCGAATATTTCTATTTATATACCTATTAAAAAAGTGTTTGTACGATAAAATTTAGTTTATATATGTTCCTATAATAAAATTTAATCAAAGGTTAATATTGTAATATAATATCATATTATTATACATGGATTTAAAGAGAAAAAAATTAAATAAAACATAGTAATATTTATCTAATTACACGAATTTATTTAAAATTACCTCATTACAAAGTCTAATCATGGATTACTTAAATTTAATCATGGATTACCTTTCAGCTCATAACATATTATTGTACATGAATTAAAAAAGAAAAAAAAATTGTGGTATTTCGTGGGAGTAGTTAGTTGACACGTACAATCGTAGTCATTTAATGGGGATGAGTTAATTTCGAGACAACATCCTATATTACATTGATATATATATCATCGTTGTATTTGAAAAAAAACTATTTCCAAACCTGTAACAGGCCAACGGCTAACAAATTGCTAAACAGAAATGCAGGTTTTTGGAGAAATAAATTGTTTAGGTATAGCAGTAGTTATCGATACAATAAAAAATGTCACATCGAAATTCAACTCCTACCATCATTTCACACACTTGAATATAAAAAATTAAAAAGAACACGCTGATTTTGATGTAACTAACAATGTGAAATTAGAAGACTAGTTGGCATGGACTTGAGAAAGACTTTTACGTAGAAATTATAATTTGTTGCCTAGCATTGACTTGACTTTTCAAATAAATTAGTCAATTTTACTCGAAATTAAGGCTTTCCCGGCCCATTTGCCCCAACTCTAACGCTCAAACTCATAAAAGATGCGATTATAAATATTACTCGCATGTTACCACCGTTTCATTCCATTTGATTCGTAAAGTAAATATGTATGAGATATAAAATAATAGAGCATATCAAATAAAGTAAAATGGAGAGAGTGTTGGAGGAAATGGAGATTGAAATAAGGGTTTCATCCCATGGGTAATATTGAGGGCAAATGTGTCATTTTAATGGAATATTATTATTATTATTATTATTATTATTATTATTATTATTATTATTATTATTATTATTATTATTATTATAAGCCATGATCACCTTAATTCAAGTGACGTTCCAAACGGGTAGAAATCACACGGATATGGAATATGGGGTACAACAGGAGTATATATATAGTAATAGTAGCTTGAATCTTCTATGTCCAAACAAGCAAAGCTCAAAATTCTTCTCAGTTTTCTATACTTATCTTTTTACTCTCTAAAATAGCCGTATATATCAGCCATCGTATTTCTAAATTTTCATAGCCCCTCCATCGATCGTACTTCCCAATCTAACCAAGCCTAACACCATAGACCGTTCTTCACTTCTAGCCCTAAAATCTCACATCACTTCAGACCCTCATAACATACTCACCAAAAACTGGACCCTCGAAACTGATGTTTGTAGTTGGGCCGGAGTAACTTGCAACGACGATCCTCGTCTCCGTAGAGTGACCGAGTTGAACATCTCGAGCATGGGTCTCGTCGGAACTTTTCCACCGGAAATTGGGAATCTTTCTTCCCTCGTTTTGCTAGATATGAGCATGAACTCGTTCCACGGTCCCATCCCCTCGTCCGTCTTCAACATGTCATCCTTGGAAGTTTTGGATGTGTGGAACAACAGTTTGTCAAGTAGGCTACCCCATGATATGTGCAAACCCAACGTAAACCTCAAGAAACTTCGCCTCTCCTTCAACAAGATGTATGGGAAGATACCATCTAGGGGTTTGGAGGAATGCTCCAAGCTTGAGTTTTTCACCATTTACGGCAACAATTTCAGTGGGCGAGTGCCAAGAGAAATTGGGAACTTGACAATGATTCAAACATTGAGTTTCGGTGGCAACAATTTTGTAGGTAAGATCTTCTCTTCATAGCCTTTTCTTTTATTGCCATTTTTCTTTTAATTATACATGAGTTAAATGAGAATGAAATCCTCTGTCTCCAAACTAGTATTTCAATTGTGTATCCCAAGTAAAAAATTACTTAGTTTTAATTAATAGTTTAAGAGATTCTTGAATGTGCGACAGTTAAAGATATGAAAATTTTGAAATGATTGTAGGACCTACGTGATAGAATTCCGTCTCATCTAAAAGCTCGAACTTATAGTGAGGGTGAGAATCTATTGGCTCATATTATGATTCCCAATACTACGCCCCAAAATTAAAGGTTCAGTAAATAGACGTCGTCCCATGCAATATAGTAGGAGTGTTAGTAAATAGATGACGAAGGGAGTATTTGTTTAAATAATCATGGCTTTTGATTTCTATATGTAAGTACCTGCATGGAATCATATATCCCGAATTTGGTGTATTAATTTTGATCCGAATATGATATTTTTTTCCTTTCTAATTTCTATGTATTTTTTCCATTCAATTTCAGTATATCAGTATAATTTATATGTGAGATCTTATCTAAAATAAAAGGACCCTAAAATTCGTGGACATACGAAATAATGAAAGAGACACTCAAAAAAAGTATGAAATTCTTAATAAAATTTGTGTCGAAGGTATATATTTTACGAATTATGACGTTACAGGTGAGTGTCCAGAAGAAGTTGGTTATCTCAACAACTTACAAGATTTGTCCATGCTTGAAAACAAATTGACGGGCATTTTACCTGCAAATATTTTTGGGGCAAAAATTATAGTGGCTTATTAGGATAGTGAATACTAAAATTTGGCCACAATATAAGGAAAACCAATTTATGGCCAAATTTGTTGAAACCTCCCTAAAATGCCCCTAAAACCACCCCCCCCCCCCCCACCCCACCCACCCACCCCCCCACCCACCCCACCAACTTTTTCACTTTTTGACTTTTTGCTATTTAATCTCGATTGGAGTGTTTTTTTTTTTTTTTTTTTTTACCTGCTCTTTTTATACATTACAAAAAAATCATAGTAAGAAATTGTTAAATTCTCACTTGGAATGCCACAACACAGGTTAGAATATACAAAATTCTAACTCGTGATATGCGATTATAACGTAAGAAAGGTGGTATTTCTAACGTGTGGACTGAACCTGTTGGAATGCCACAGAACAAATTAGAATATACAAAATTCTAACTCGTGATCTACGATTACAACGTAAGAAAGTGGGTATTGCTGACGGGTGGACTTAACCTGTTAGCATGCCACTGGATGGGTTAGAATATACTAAATTCTAACCGGTCATTTTGCGATTGTAATGTTAGAAAGTTGGTATTTCTAACGGGTGGACTGAACCTGTTGGAATGCCACAGAACAGGTTAGAATATACAAAATTCTAACCGGTCATATGCGATTATAGCGTAAGAAAGTGTGTATTTCTAACGGGTGGACTGAACCTGTTGGAATGGCAACGGAACAGGTTAGAATATACAAAAATCTAACTCGTGATATGCGATTTTAACGTAAGAAAGCGGGTATTTCTAACGGGTGTACTGAACCTGTTGGAATGCCACGGAACAGGTAAGAATATACAAAAATCTAAATCGTGATATGCGATTACAACGTAAGAAAGTGGGTATTTCTAACGGGTGGACTTAACCTTTTAGCATGCCACGGGACGGGTTGGAATATACTAAATTTTAACCAGTCATATGCTATTGTAACGTAAGAAAGTAGGTATTTCAAAACTGGTGGACATAACCAGATAGAATGCCACATGTTTGGTTAGAATCTTAAATATTCTTACTTATTACAGTGGAAGGATGGTTAAAATTTATTAAATTCGTATGCATCGCATTTCTTCATTTTTCTCTTTAAATGAAACAAGCATCGATTATTTCGAATCAAACAACAATTATTCTGAAAATTATAGATCTATTACACTACGAAATTATAAAAAATCAAGAGTGCAAGAAACAATACAACTAGTTAGAATTATTAAAATAACAAATAATGTGTATTCAATTTCATAAAAGGAAAGGGCATATTCAATTTCATTACACATCCAAAACACAAACTCAGTCTTTCATGACTGAATTCACACCACCAATCAAAACACTAAACACATAAATATATTATTAAATACATTATCGAGTAAGAAATTACGATACATATACAAATTTTCATCCTTGTTACATTTGAAAATAAATCAAAAAATAAGTAAGAAATTACGATAGTTATACAAATTCTCACCCCTGTTACATTTGAAAAAAAATCAATTTTTTTTTTATGCAGGACCTTCTTCCTCTCCTTCTTCCTTCTGCACTTCTTCCACCTTTCAAAATTAAATTTTAAATTGAAAAGAAATTTTAAAATGTAGAAAAGGAAAATTAAAAATGTAGAAAAGGAAAATTAAAAATTAGAAATTTAAAAATGTAAAAAAGGAAAATTTATAAAAATTCAAAAGATTGAAATCCTCACTTACCACATTAATGTGGTGTATCTTGCATAAAGTGGTTAGAATATACTAGATTCTAACCGGCCACATGCGATGATAACGTAATAAAGTTGGTATTTGTAACTGGTGGACAGAACCTGTTAGAATGCCACATAATTGGTTAGAATGTACAAAATTCTAACCGGTAACATTCGATATTTACACAACGAAATTCTAACCGGAAAATTCGTATGCATCGTATTTCTTCATTTTCCTCTTTAAATGAAACAAGCATCGATTATTTCGAATCAAACAACAATTATTTTGAAAATTATAGATCTATTACACTATGAAATTATAAAAAATCAAGAGTGCAAGAAACAATACAAAAAAATTACAAAAGAAAAAAAGAAAATTGCAAAAGAAAAAAACCATTGAGGCAAAACACCAACCTTGAACTCGTTACATGCTTTCCCATTTTAATCTAATTTATTAATAATTTCTTGGACACTGACATGACCAGAATTTTAACAAGAAAAATACTCTAAAGCACCCCATTTCTCCTCGTATTCTTTTAAACTACCAAAGCTACAAAAGTAATAAAAAAAATCACCCACATGCATATTAATAAAAAAATCCGCCGTCGCCGTCCGCCCAACTTCGAGATCGTGGGCTTCTTCCTTTCTTTCAAGCTCGTAGAGAGAGGAGAGAGAAATATAGAGAAAGAGAGAGTGGTCGATTGAGAGAGATGAGAGAGAAATACAGAGAGAGGGAAAATAGTAGATGGCAGAGAAAAATAGAGAGAGAGAGAGAGTGGGTGGATTGGAGAGGAAGAAAGATATAAAAAGGTGAATAGTGTAGGGGTAGTTTAGGGAGTTTAAGTCAAATTTGGCCAGATTTTGTGTTTTTTAAAAATTTGGACAAATATTAGTAAACACTAAGAGGTTTGTATAGAATACTACATTTCCTCAATATTTTCGGCATGTCATCACTAGAAACTTTATGGTTGAGAGATAACCAACTGATGGGGCCATTACCAAGAGAAATTGGTAACCTCACAGCCCTTGTCGTATTATTTAATAACCCTACTTCAACTAGGAAGCATATTCTATGTGTTCCCCACTTTAATTTATGATGCTGTCCTAAGTCTAAACTGTCCACATCACATCACCAAACAACATAAGATGTTGGGAAATCAATTTTTGCATAAAAAAATATTTAATATAAATTTCATTTATTAACAACCACATTCAAACTAAACACTCTTTATTAATTCTCGTTCTAAATATAAATGAATCGTCTGGAGTGGCATGGATCGAGGGAGTACCTACTTAATTGCGTGATAACGAAATTTATCTTAATTTTGACAGGTAATATTCCATCATCCATCTGCAACTTGAGGTCCCTTGAAATCCTGCTATTGTCAGATAACAAATTGGAAGGAGCAATTCCACAGTGTTTGGGTAACTTGAGCACATCTTTGTTGGTCTTTCACGCGAGAGCAAATCAACTGACTGGACTCATTCCATCCACATTCACAAAGGGATGCACACTTCAGTCACTCAATCTCAACGGCAATAAGTTGGAGGGAGAGTTGCCTCAAACACTAGCCAACTGCACAAGTCTTCAAGGTGTCAACGTCGGTGATAACCAAGTACGAGGCGAGTTCCCCTTTTGGATGGGAACACTCCCCTGGCTCCGTGTGCTCGTCTTGAGGTCTAA
The DNA here is from genome assembly GCA_029379335.1 of Thymus mandschuricus. Classification (NCBI taxonomy): domain Eukaryota; kingdom Viridiplantae; phylum Streptophyta; class Magnoliopsida; order Lamiales; family Lamiaceae; genus Thymus; species Thymus mandschuricus. Next base: position 23,894,992 of record CM057071.1, on the reverse strand, counting down.
CAAGTTCAATGGAACAATGTTAGACATCCCGAAGACTACGGAGCAACATCCGTTTGCCATGTTGCAAGCGTTGGACATATCCCATAATGAATTTGTTGGCTCTCTTCCCGAAGTTTATTTCAACAACTTTCGAGGAATGATAAACGCAGAGGATAATAATAGGGATGTAGAAGACACCTGGTTCCGATCGTATATGGAGTACTATTTCACCTTGAAAGGTTTGGATCTGTTTATGCCACGAATGCTCGACACCTTTACTACCTTGGACTTGTCCTCCAACAACTTTTCTGGGACGATTCCTTCTTCGATAGGGAAACTTGTTTCTTTGAGGTATTTGAATTTGTCTCACAACACCCTAACAGGGCATGTACCTGCATCTCTTGGAGATATGGATGTGCTCGAATCGTTAGACCTGTCTTCCAACAAACTGGATGGAAATATCCCGAGTGAGCTGGCTAGGTTGACGTTTCTTTCGAAACTAAACCTCTCGGAGAATAACCTCATGGGGCCGATTCCACAATCTACTCAGCTTTCCACGTTCGAGAATAGCTCGTATGTGGGAAATGTAGGATTGTGTGGGTTTCCTCTGACGAAAACGTGTGGTGAACCGAGGCAGCCGGGGGAAGAGGGTGGTGGTGATGATGATGATGAGGATGATGAGTCTAGTTTTGTGAACGGATTTGGTTGGCAATGTGTTGTGTTGGGGTATGGATTTGGATTAATAGTTGGGATTGGTATCGGTTATTTCTATGTTATTCGATACGGAAGGCCAAAATGGTTCGTAGAATACTTTCTTGGCGTTGGATACAGCGCGCATCGGAGACGATCAACAACGACAAGAAGACGGAGAAGAACTTAAGCTTAGGTTGGAACTCTTGATATTATTATTATTACTACGCATGTTTTACGTATTGCAGTTAGTATATCGGGATAAATGGATTACGTTCCGACGTTGTATTGACAATTTTACCCTCATCGGAGGCGTTTTTTACGGCAACGACCATGCACAGACATACATGCATGCAAATCACATTTTATTGCAAGAGAACGTGTACAACACTAAAATAACAAAATAGGAGTATCTCACATAGTAGTACGTACTTTAATCTACAATGCACGGACATGCATGCAAAACCCTAACGGTTTAATTGGAAGGAAAAACGTCCTATCAATACATGCGTTTTTCGATTGCAACGCGCAACGTAAGCATCCAACGCATAGAGAACAACACACGTCAACATACATACACAAGCAAAACTAACATGACTCAATTATAATGGCATAGCTACTCGATCTTTAGCGGACTAAATCGATACTCGTTAATTTGATTCAATCAAAAGAAAAGAAATCGAGCAACCATCTCGACCTTCCATAACGAATAACTAGATAGCCTGAAAACACTCCGATTACGAACCCACATCCATACCCCAAAGCAACACATTGCCAACCAAATCCATTAACAAAACCATACTCATCACCATCATCTTCTTGTGGCGTCCTTTCGCATTTTTTTTGTCAGCGGAAATCCCCACAACCCTACATTCCCCACGTACGATTCTCATCATCATTCTTCTTAACCGGGTGCTAGATCTTGTATTCTCCTTTCTGTATTCCATCTTCTATTGAATTCATTACCTATTTTTGAAGACTCTATAGCTAAGTATGAAAATATGAGATATAATTATGCTCAGGGATGGAATTCTAGCTTTTAATCTTCTCTAAAAAAACACAATACGTACAAAGTTTAAATAAATCTAAACCAGAACAGACTCGAATCGATTCAATTACATACCACCCCTCCCCGATTAATACAGCCCCTAAAGCTATAACAAAAAGTCGCCACTCTCCACCCCATGGCAACGCAGACGATTAGTCGATTACGATCCCAATTTTCAACCTGGCCAGAAATATATCCCTCATTTCTCCCCGAAGTTGAAACATTTCAAATATCATGTTGTTACCACATTACTACTACGATCTAATTCAGCCAAGATATAGAACATTTTGTCCAGAGGAACAGAAAGCTACTACCTGATAAGTGATGTTGTGGAGTCTATGCTATCTTGGCCATTTCAAGATTTTGTTTCCAGAGGCTCACTAGAAACGAGTCAACGATAATCTGCAATAAGGTGATTCGTATCAGCTGAAAAAGTGATAATTAATTAAAATTTTACGATAAAATTTATTTTGACTATATATTTAACATGGTATTATATCCCGGCATTGTGCGCGGGGTACAATCATAGTCATCAGAGTATTAAATGAATTTTTTTCTTGCAATAATCGTGTGTATATATATAGGGTATGGTTCTCGTGAGAATGAATGTTTAGGTAGGAAATAAGAATAAATCTGGTCCATAGATTACACAAAATCAGTGGTCCAGATTAATTATCAGATTAAATGATACATCGTATGCTTTAATTTGATACACTGTCATTTTCATGCATTGCATTCAATAAATTCATGCATCATCGTTTTAATGCATTGCGTGACTTAATTCAATACTCCCTCCGTTTTTTTTATAAGTTGTTTTTAGCTCACGCACACGAATTAATAAAAGTTAATGACTATTCTTTATTGTTCATTTTTTTCCTCGTAAATCGCATTTTTCATGTAAAAATAGATGAAATTGTTTTGGAAGAAGAGATAAACATTAATTGTGATAAAAGAAAATAATGAAAACAAGAGAAAAAGTGAAGAATAGTTAGTTGGAAATTCAAAATCTTATCTTGAAATATGAAAACAACTTATAAAAAAAAAACAAAGACAAAAGGCTAAAACGAATTATAAAAAAAAACGGTGGGAGTACATCGGTAAATCTCAACCGCAGATCTTATTTTGGTAAGGGTTCTGATTTATTATTATTTCTTACCTAACAGTCTATACTTATTTGATCTTCTTATATATATATTATAGTTAAAACTACATCTATATATTACTATATAAAAGCCAAGTACGAGGGCTATTTTTGTAATTTCACTTCTATTATTAGGGTTATTTTTATAATTTGCTAATTTAAATATTCAGTTTTGCAATATATAAAAAGGTTTATGGTATTAATCTATAATTCTAATTCACGCCTCTTCGCTTGCGGTGGTTGCGAAACCCTATATCGAAGCGGTGCCTCTGTTCATGCTCTATACATACGCGCAAAACAAAATTTTAAACTGTGATGCCGTGCCAGACCAGATTAGCAAATTGGAAGAACGCAACTGTTATTGGTATCATCTTCTCTTAATCCTTCCTATTTTACATTCTTTTTTTCTTTCGACAGCGCCTATCAAAATATTTTATTTTCAAACTGTTAAACCGATTGCACAAAACTATTTACTTTGGTGTAATCTGAATATGTTCCTGCAACATTGCCATGGTGTTTTTATTTTATTTAGATCTATTTATTAAGTTTTATTAGGATTTACTTTGATTTACCCTGTGAACACTTCCAGGATTTATGTGTTTTCTTGATAGCCCTTTTGACAATATATTTCTGTAGTTTTTGTGTAATATTTCTATCCTTTGTAGTTTGTCTATTAATTTTCATGATATTTAAATGCTATTTGTACATAATTTATGCTAAACTAATTACTTTGTTTGTGAAATATGTATGATTTGCTCTCGGTTGAAACAATCACGTAATGAAAGATTAAAGAGTTACGTTTTCTTTCCCTTTCTTTTTTTTAGTGAATTCACGTTGATGAAATTAAATGTTGATGTATTTTTATTTCAATGCACATAAGTTATTCATATAAACGTGTTGAAAGGAAAAAAAAAAAAAAACTTTATTAATCAACAGAAAAATTGTGGGGGAGTGCATATATGTTGTTCTAACGGTAGGAGGTTAAGTTTCGAAGGTTAAGTTTCGAGACCAAAGATTTCGATTTCAAGGCCTCCCTTGCACAGTTGCACTTTCTTTAAATTTCTATTGTTAGTTAAAATAAAAATAAAAATAGCGTTACTATTCCATATGCCATCTTATTATATGATTATATTATTGTGACCGTAAAATGTTTGTCCGAGCGTTACAAACACCAACCGTGTGAATTAAGTTATTAACAAGAACCATATTTCTGTCTTATTTTAATGGAAGTATGCATAGTCATACCCATGAGTTGAATTGTAATTATTTGAATTTACAAACATTTAAAATGTTACAAAATGAAGAAATGTCTAATAAACTTAGAGCTTAAAATGTACTTATTTGAATTTACAAACATTTAAAATGTTACAAAATGAAGAAATGTCTAATAAACTTAGAACTTAAAATGTACGATTTTGTATTTTTGTTATTCATGGATAGACAAATTGCGAATAAAATGAAGACGGGGGAGAAGTTATGTGCACGAAAAGGATAATAAAACAAGTATTGAGTAAATAATCAAGCATATAAAATAGATTGCATTATCATATATTTAATCTTTACTTATTCTGCATATAAGGAATGCAAAAAATAATTTATTAGATATTTCTATTGAATACAACTCATCATTATAATATATATGTAGTATATATATGTGGAATACTTCCTTAGAAAAAATCGAGAAACTAATAAAATACACGACTTAATATTGTTGTCTCTAGATACCAAAATTCAACAAACAAACTTGATTTTTCTAATAAATGTAGATAAAGTGTTCTAAAAATAATGTTTATTCGGACTTTTCATTAGAAAAATAAGCTTCATTTTTCTAATGAAGGTTAATCATTTTGCGATGTAAATTAAATAAAATTATTTATTCATGAAACGACCGCCTATTGTGTGCGCAAACATTCTAGAATTCCATAAAGAATTCCATAATATAGAATTAAACATTTTCTTTAAGAATTGTGAATTACAACGAGTGTTGAAAATTTTAACCATTTTTTGTGCAGCATGATTGGCAGCCTACAAGATATTAATATATTTTGTTGTAAAAAAATGCAAATTCATAAAATAGTGAACTTGAAATACTTACAATAGAATTTCAATAAAACTTAGACCCGTGCAACGTACGGGCAGATGTTCTAGTTTTCTATAAAATTTATATACGTGCAACGCACGGGGATTTGTTCTAGTATTATATAAAAACAAAATGCGAAGGATGTTTTGGTAATTTCACTTATAATTTTTATTTTATTATTCTATTTTTTTAAAAGGCTTAATAGAAGAACAAAATCAAAAATTGAACACACGGAAAAAAAAAATCACTTAATTCCTATATATTAAGAATAATAATTTAATGCCATTTACAACTAAAAGGTTGCACCGATTGCAAAATTGAATAGGTTTGGTTTTTTCATGAACAGACACACCGTTTTATTACGTTTATTTCTATAAATACATGCATGTAATTTGGAAATCGACCATTAATTACACAAAATGCAAGCTTCACATGCATGTATAACTACAGTTTTCAACACAAGATGGGTCCAATAGAAGGACTTCCATTAAAAAAAAATTGTCAACAATCGATGTTGAATAAGAGTAAAGGCAATTATAGAGTTGGAAAAATAACAGGTGCTTTCCTACCTCAAATACTTCATCTAAATATGTAAAATTTATATTTATGCATCTATATAATAGAAAACACAGAATGCTCTCTTTCAAGTATAGACGGACGGACGGAAGCTTTTAACAAGATTATTTTCGCGTAAATAATGAAAGATTACTATTTATGTGCTAATGATGTTCTAAAGGTTAAGCGATAAATGTCAATGTTAAAGTTGTAGATGTTGGTGGCAGATCCAAATTTTTATCTTCGGCACTCACCGATTAATTGTTCATGTTTATTATCATATAATCGTTTTATAATTATATGCAAGTTTCTTCTTAGTTAACATTACTACAAATGTAGGCTAATTGTGCTAATGATTGACGAATGTGGAAGAGCATCATTTTTCTTCGGGACAACTAACGTTTATTATTAATCGGAAGGAAAATATATTATATGAATTAGATAAGACATATATGTATCATTATCGCAAACGATTTCTCCTAAAGTTTTGATATAGTAATATACTATTTTTTCCATTTCAAGTGAATCAAATGACAATACCAAAAAAAAAAAAAAAAAGTCACTATTGAAAATCTTTCTTTGAATCAAATCGCCAAACTGGAAAATAAGGTGCCATAATCATCTTTTACGAGAATTGAAGTCTATATGTTTTATATTTCAATATTTATTTCGTGTAAGAAAATGACCGAAATAATTTACTAAGAGTGCACCGTGCAGTGCATCGCACGGGCAAACGTTCTAGTTTAATTAATTAATTGAAAGTCATTAATAGTATATATTTTAATTAAGTTATCCAATATTATTACATTGTGAGTTAACCCTCCATTTCTTTCGATCAAGTTTCCATTTCAGAGTGTGTCATTCGAAATGACTAATTTCCAACCTTATGTATACAGTATACTCCCTTATTAGCCCTTAATAAACTACCTTTATACGCAACGTAAACCTCAAGGTACTTCGCATCTCCTACAACAAGATGTATGGGAAGATACCATCTAGTGGTTTGGAGGAATGCTCCAAGCTTGAGTATTTCACCTTTTACGGCAACAATTTCAGTGGGCGAGTGCCAAGAGAAATTGGGAACTTGACAATGCTTCAAGTAATGAATTTCGGTGGCAACAATTTAGTAGGTAAGATCTTCTCTTCATAGCATTTTCTTTTATTGCCATTTTTCTTTTAATTATAAATGAGTTAAATGCAAATGAAATCCTCTGTCTCCAAACTAGTATTCCAATTGCGTATCTCATGTAAAAAATTACGTAGTTTTAATTAATAGTTTAAGAGATTCTTGAATTTGTGACAGTTAAAGATGTGAGAAAGAAATTGAAAGGTTCAGTAAATAGACGTCGTCCCATGCAATATAGTAAGATTGTCAGTAAATAGATGACGAAGGGAGTATTTGTTTAAATAATCATGTCTTTTGATTTCTATATGTAAGTACCTGCATGGAATCATATATCCCGAATTTGGTATATTAATTTTGATCCGAATATGTTTTTTTTTTCCCTTTCTAATTTCTATGTATTTTTTCCATTCAATTTCAGTATATCAATATAATTTATATGTGAGCTCTTATCTAAATATATAAGAGGACCCTAAAATTTGTGGACATACGATAAATGAAAGAGACACTCAGAAAGAGTATGAAATTCTTAATAAAATTTGTGTCGAAAGTATATATTTTACGAATTACGATGTTACAGGTGAGATTTCAGATGAAGTTGGTTATCTCAACAACTTACAACATATGGCCATGCATGAAAACAAATTGGCAGGCATTTTACCTGCAAAAATTTTCGACATGTCATGGCTGGAAACTTTGTGGTTGAGTGAGAACCAGCTGATGTGGCCATTACCAAGAGAAATTGGTAACCTCACAGCCCTTATTGTGTTAGGCGTTCAAGGCAACGGTTTCAGTGGTACAAAATTTTGTCCTAACTTTCGTGTTACAACTGTGTACATCAGTTTTGATAAGTCAGACATCTCTTTTTAGCAATTTTACTTTATAATAATTTATTTTAATTTTACAATTATATTTCAATTTCATTAGTAAAGTTATATTTCCTCCGTCTCATTTCACTTGACTTCCTTTCCTAATCGCTAATCGGGATGTCCCACTTCAATTGGTTTGACAATTAATTTACAGGTAACATTCCGAAAGAAGTTGGTCTGCTTTCAAACTTAGAGTTGTTGAGATTAGAATATAATGCTTTTAATGGATCGCTGCCGATGGAAGTCGGAAACATATCAACAATTCACATTCTCTCCATTTTCAACAACTCTATAAACAGTAAGATAGACTCTTTCCGTTCCAACTATTTTGTTTTTTTAATCGGGTTATCCTACATGAATTGTTATGTTTTTAAATCGGGTTATCCTACATGAATTTTTTTAACTCTTATTTTTCAATGTAGATACCTTACATTCACTTTTAAGTTAGCACTGCTTATATCGCATACCGAAATGAAACAAGATATACGACTAAAAAAATGGGACGGATCGAGGGAGTTCCTACTTAATTGCATGATAACGGAATTTATCTTAATTTTGACAGGTAATATTCCATCATCCATCTGCAACTTGAGGTCCCCTGTAATCCTGCTATTGTCAAATAACAATTTGGAAGGAGCAATTCCACAGTGTTTGGGTAACTTGAGCACATCTTTGACGGTCTTTCACGCAAGTGCAAATCAATTGACTGGCCTCATTCCATCCACATTCACAAAGGGATGCACACTTCAGTCACTCAATCTCAACGACAATAAGTTGGAGGGAGAGTTGCCTCAAACCCTAGCCAACTGCACAAGTCTTCAAGGTGTCGACATAGGTGATAACCAAGTACGAGGCGCGTTCCCCTTTTGGATGGGAATGCTCCCGTGGCTCCGTGTGCTCATCTTGAGCAACATCCGTTTCCCATGTTGCAAGCGTTGGACATATCCCAGAATGAATTTATTGGCTCTTTTCCCGAAGTTTATTTCAACAACTTTCAAGGAATGATAAACGCAGAGGATAATAATAGGGATGTCGAAAACACCTGGTATCAATCGTATATGGAGTACAAGTTCACCTTGAAAGGTTTGGATCTGTTTTTGCAGTGACTGCTCGACACCTTTACTACCTTGGACTTGTCCTCCAACAACTTTTCTGGGACGATTCCTTCTTCGATAGGGAAACTTGTATCTTTAAGGTATTTGAATTTGTCTCACAATACCCTAACAGGGCATGTACCTGCATCTCTCGGAGACATGGATGTGCTCGAATCGTTAGACCTGTCTTCCAACAGACTGGATGGAAAAATCCCGAGTGAGATGGCTAGGTTGACGTTTCTTTCGAAACTAAACCTCTCGGTGAATAACCTCGTGGGGCCGATTCCACAGTCTACTCAACTTTCCACGTTCGAGAATAGCTCGTATGTGGGGAATGCAGGACTGTGTGGGTTTCCTCTGACGAAAACGTGTGGTGAACCGAGGCAGCCAGGGGAAGAAGGTGGTGATGATGATGAGGATGATGATGACGAGTCTAGTTTTGTGAACGGATTTGGTTGGCAATGTGTTGTGTTGGGGTATGGATTTGGATTAATAGTTGGGATTGGTATCGGTTATTTCTATGTTATTCGATACGGAAGGCCAAAATGGTTTCTAGAATACTTTCTTGGCGTTGGATACAACGCGCATCGGAGACGATCAACAACGACAAGAAGACGGAGAAGAACTTAAGCTTAGGTTGTAACTCTTGATAATATTACTATTCCTACGTATGGCTATGTTAACCAGCCCTGCTTGATTTGTAAAGGTGGAAGGCATTGGACCTGCATAGAGTTAACACAAATTTAAAGATCCATGGCCACAGAAGATTCGAATACGGGATCTTTGACTTCGAAACTTAACCCCTACCGTTAGTCCAGCACACACAAATCCATGTTCAATTCCAACTTTTGTTTATACCAATTAATCAGGTAATATGCATGATGATTTAACATAAATAATTTAACCTTGATTGAATTCGTTTTAATACCCTAGCATTTCCATCCATTATCCCTTCAAACGTTAAACATACCAAATATATTAACACAGTACGAGGCTCGTGCGATTCCTGTAAAGTACGTATACTATTATACTTATCGGTTATGCCTGGGAGACGCACTTCTGAAGAAAACCCGACTTTTTCTAGGGTCGAGTTTCAAATCTATCCATTTGGACCATGTCATTAGCCCTTTCTCATAAGCAAAAGTTGGATTCATGCTCTTGTAGACATTTTTCCCTTCCATAACAAGATCCCACCTGCCAGAATTAGCATGAAAAGATCAATCAATGCTTCTTCTTCGTTGGAACGAATTCGTCTCCGAGACTAAAGAGATGAAACTTCTTACGAACTCGATTTGCTCGAATGAGTCCACCAATGAGCGGAATCAAAGACAAGAACATCAACTCCTCTCCAGTATTTGGCATTCTCTTCAATGGAATCCAAGTCCAAGATCCTCTTCCTTTTAGACCTTTTTCTCAACTCCACTAGCAATGGAGCAGAATTCTATTGACATCTCAAAATCCTGAAAAATAATCATCAACTCAATCATAAAAAAATGGAAAAGAAAAATTAAATAAAATTACCAAAGCAAGAAAGGCCATGACAGGGCCATTGTATAAAACTTTCTTTCTATTAGTGGAAAGAACAGATCGAACTAAACAAAAAAGAGATTCCCATTGGTTCCTCATTATGGAATCACCAACAAGCATTACTCTCTTCTTCCTCATCTTTCCAAGAAAATCCAACGCATTAAACCTTGGGATTGAGCAGCCATAGGGCTTCCACCTCCACTTTTCGTAGTCGGAGTCGTGGCGGCCGTTTTTCCGGCAGGCGACAGCGGTGCTGAGGTAAGGACAGGTGGAGTCATAGAGGGGGTAAGTTTGATCAAAGATCCATTTTCCTTTGGTGAGGTCACAGGATTGAAGTGGTGATGGATGCTTGTTGTGGAACATGTTGATTTCATCATCTCTTTCATCTAGCCAGTTTAGTTCCTCCTCACTATCATTATCTTCATATGTTGAGGAATCAACATGGTGGAAGGAGAAGAAGAAAAGTAACAAGATGAAGAGGAATGGGTGTTTTTTGGAGTGGAAATGAGCCATTTTTGCATTTGGCTGAAAATGTTTGCTATTATGAGTTAATATTGAAAGCCTACATATCATATAAAAAAGACTGATTGTATAAGAAATGAGAAATGATCTGAATTGTTGATTTTTGGATGATTTACAGTCCATATTGACATTATAATGACTAGTGCATTATAGTAGTATTGATGATGCATTACGATCAATGATGCATTATAGTTGTAAGTACCGTGCATTACGCTTGCCTGTATAATGCATCACTTTTTATTTTTACAGAAAATCAATTTTGTACAGGATCTCAACCGATATTCAAATACATAATTAGTTCATTTGCTCATACTATAAAATAAATTCCTGAAATTTTTTCTCCATTTTTACTTTAAGTTGAATTTTTTACTTCAAAATTTCAAACTTTCAATAGTCCTATCAATGAAAGTAAGAGTTTTTCATACAAAATTTCGCCGTGATTTTTGGGCTTGTATGGCAAAAATGTTTTCCCATGATTGATAAGCCTTTTTTCAGTTTTGCCTTTATGTCCTTTCCATAACTAGAAAGATTCATTTTGAAATATCGTTCACACAATTGGAGACGATGAAAATGTAATAGAAGATCTAGACGTTAATATTCGGTTATTAACCACCATGTAAAAGAAAAGGATGGTTGAAAGTTTAACATTTAACATTATTAAAAATTCAAAAAACACTACATGTCCTTTATTAATTCCATAAAATAAGAAACAAAAGCAAAAAAAATAAAAAAAATCACAATTTCATTAACGGGAGACCACACAACCCTGAGTTTCCAATATACGAATCATTGTCAAACGTGGAGAACTGTTTCAGTTGAGGTATTCGCCCCACGAGATTATTCATCGAAAGGTTTAATTTCGAAAGAAATGTCAACCTTGTCAACTCACTCGGAATTTCTCCGTCCAATTTGTTTGCTGATAAGTCCATTGACTCAAGTGCGCTCATATCTCCTAGAGATGAAGGTATATGTCCCGTGAGGGTGTTGTGCGACAAGTTCAAGTACTTGAGAGATTTGAGATTTCCTACGGAGCGTGGAATATTCCCGGAGAATCTATTGGACGATAAGTCGATAATTGTGAAGGCCATCAGCAGTCTCTCCAACAACTGACCCGAACCCTTCAAGGTGATTCTCATCTCTATGTAATATAGAAAGTCATCATAACTTTCCGTTTGATTTTCCTCTATCATTGCTCTGAAATTCTCGAAATAACTTTGAGGCAGAGAGCCCACAAACACATTCTCGGATATATCCAAAACTTGCAACTTAGGAAACGGAAGCTTAGTTTAAGAAGGCGGAGATAGGGTACCATGAAACTCGTTAGACCTCAGAACTAGCACTCGAAGCTGAGGAAGGGCTTCCATCCAAAAGGGGAAGGTGTCCTGTATTCTATTATTTCCTATATTAAGTCCCTTCAGACTCTTGCAGTTGATAAGATATTCAGGTAACTGTCCTTGCAATCTATTTCCACTTAAATTGATAGACACGAGACTGCAACCCTTGCTAAATGTCGAAGGAATGGGACCGCTAAACTTATTTGCATGTATTTGAAAGATGATCAAAGACTTGGTGAAGTTTCCAAAGCATTGAGGAATTGTTCCTTCCAGACTATTATTAGAGAGAATAAGAAACCGAAGGGATGTCAAGTTGCAGATGGAGGACGGAAGCTCACCATTTAGTTTGTTGGAAGCGAGCATTAAGTCATTCAGATTTGGCAGATTCCCTATGGCGGACGGTATTCGACCTGCAAAGAGATTATCATGACAGAAGGAAAAACAAAAATAAGAACATTATTCAAGGAAATATCTGAAGTTTCCTATACTATGATGTGATCAAATGCATCAATGTTAGCTTTCAATCATTAGTTACTCAATTTCGGAAAACAACTTGATATCCAAATAAAGTGATTAATATGGTTAAAGTTCTATACAAGAGTTGGAAATCTTACCGATTAAAGCATTATTGTCGAGGAATAAAGCTTGCAGTGCTTTCATGTTCCCGATTTCACTTTGCAATTCCCCGCTAAGATTGTTATTGGATAAGTAAACACTTTCCAAGGAAGACAATTTGTAAAAGGACGGCGGCAAAGGGCCAGATAACTTGTTATCGCTCATGTCCACCGATTTTAAGTTTTCAAGAAGATGAATTTCTTCTGGGATAACTCCTACAATATTATACAATCACAAAAAGTTTAAATGTGGATGGGAACGTGTGTATTTCTGAAAACAAAGATACATTTTTTGTGTAAACATAGAACAAACCGCAAATAATATGCACTATTTATTGAAATGCAAAATTTTGCTAGTCAGCAAAGCTCTAGTGCCTTAATATCAACATTAAAGTGAAGTTTAAGCCATTCTATAATTTCGTTACGTCTGGCAAAAGTTAGTGCAATAATGTGTAGTTGACACTAAAAGAAACTATGCATAGCATAAAATAACAGCAAAATGAACGGCACACAAACTTCAGAACGACATGTATACATTGCTAGATGCAAGTTGTGGTCGAATAGTAAAAGAAATCGTACCTCTTAAAGTATTATGGTGGAGCCGTAACTCTTGAAGAGCTGTCATGTTGCTCAATCCTCTCGTAATCGACCCAGAAATTAGGTTATGACCCCAATCTAGGATCACCAAATTATTAAGATAGCAAATCTCCTTTGGAATATCACCTGAAGAATAATATAAAGTCGTCAAAGTTACAAATTCCACTATTTATATTTCTCAACTAGCTCATGCTTTCTCTCAATTACTTTTAATCTACTCTCTCACTAAAGTATATTGCTACATTTCAATGGTTGAGTCGGTATTAAATTGCAAATAATTCCCAATTTTATGATACTCTATGTTGTTGTAGAGATACTTATAAAAGTCCATTTGTATTAAAGAGAAAAACGAAATATTATAAACTTCCCTACAATCAAGTGTTACTTGAAGTATCCTATACTATGATTTGATCAAATGCATCAATACTAGCCATTACGTTGAAGAGGGGAATCTACATGAGGAAAGGAGTTCAATATGCTAGAGATAGAATATTACCGTTTAAAGTATTGTTGTCGAGGGATAAAACCTGTAGTGATTTCATGTTACCAAATTCTCTTGGCACTTCCCCGCTAAGTGTGTTACTTGATAAGCGAATAATTTCCAAGGAAGACATGTTGGAAATGGTTGGCGGCAAAGGACCAGACAACTTGTTAAAACTAATGTCCAATGATTGTAAATTATCATGGTGATAAATCTCTTGCGGGATAACTCCTATAACATTACATGATCACAAAAGGTTAGTATAATTCAGAGTACACAAGTTTAATAAATAAACAGTGTAGTTATATTTGTTGCCTAAATAAGTTTCTAGTTTGAACTCTATTAAACTTCTCTAGTTTTTACCATTCGGAGCATCTATACATCTACATTCATATTGAAAAGGAGCATTGTATACAAATTTTGATTATCTCATAATATTTCTATCATAAATTGATTTTTATGGACAATCATGTATTTATCGTTATACTCCATCGGTCTATGCACATTTTTCCACTTCGGGTTGTCCACTAGAGTATGCACATTCCATTTTTTAACTAACTCGCCATTACTTTCGTATTATTTAATCAAGTGGCCCATTTTTCCATTAACATCAAATTCACCTAGCATTTATTAAAACTCGAGGAAGTATATATTTACAAGATTAGAGCAAAAAGAAAATGTTACAGGTACTAATCACCACAATTGCATTAAAATTCTAATGGCCAAAATGAATTTGAGGAGGGAGAAATCCATTTGACATTAAAAGGAAATCTGTCATTGTAATGTTAAGAAACATATCAAGTCTCCTATATTATGATGGGATAAAATGCATCAAGATTAGCCTTCACTCGTGGAAAAGGGCCAACTACATGAAAAGAAAAGAGTTTAATATGCATAAAGCTCTAATAGAGTTAGAAATCTTACCGACTAAAGCATTATTGTTGAGGGATAAAACCCGTAGTGTTATCATGTTCCCAATAACTCTTGGCAATTCCCCGCTAAGCGTGTTATTTGATAAGTAAATATGTTCCAAGGAAGACATGTTGAAAATGGTCGGCGGCAAAGGGCCTGGCAATCTGTTAAAACTCATGTCCAATGACTGTAAATTCATAAGATGATGAATCTCTTGTGGGATAACTCCTATGAAATTTTATGGTCACAAAAGGTTAGTCTACTTTTAGATTGAAAAGATGAGCAACTTATGTACTGTGAAGCCAACGATATGCATAAATAAAAGTACATAGTAAACAAACCTTACAGAATTGATACATATTTAGGTCCATGTATTTACACTTCTTCTCTAAAGGGTCAAGGAACTTCCATTGATAAAATACAATTAATCGCATAAAAAATCAGAATATTTGATCAAAGTTACATATTCGACACTCATTTTCAATATAATGCAATAAAGACACAACCTTTTAAATTTGTATTTGACATCTCCAAATCTTTCTGGTCAACTTAAGCAGACATGACTTTCACCGAGCAAGACCATGCCGTTTTGGAACAAGAGCTATTGCTTATTGAATATTTTTACCTACACCCGTCATTTTTTCTTATAGAAAATAAGATTTGTTAGAGATTTAATATAATTATCGCTAATTTATAGTAAAAGATATGATTCCAATAAAAGCAATAGCATTTTATTTTCAAATTAGCTCTCATGTTGAGTTTGAATAAGCTTTAATTTAGACAAGATTTGAATAGCTCTACTTATTTACAGCCACTGGGACATCTTTGCCTCTACAAATCCTGCCTGTTGTAAGACAACTTTGACATCCATTAGCTAAATAAGACTTCACCAAATTTTTTTTACTTGTATTTACTCTATGCCTATTTTATTTGACTACATATCTCCTCCACAATATTCCAAGAGAAAGAAATTTTACCTATCAATTAATAATAAAGGACTATATAGGAATTGGCAATAAAAAAAATCAACTGTAAGATTAGGAACATACCAGTTAAAGAATTATAGAATACATATAATACACGAAGAGTTGTGATGTTCCATATTTGTCGTAGCAAAGCTCCACTAAGATTGTTGGAATACAGGCTCAACGTCTCTAAATTATGAAGATAGCCAATCTCTTCGGGAATAATGCCTGTGAAATTATCATATTAATAAAATTGAAAAATAAGAGATTTAATCATCAAGTACAATGGATGCTTCTAAAAGCCCGAACAAGAATATAATTAGACAAATAACTAGTGTGTGCTTCCCCTAATTACATTAGATACAAATCTCCGAGCATATGATCAGATGAGAGGCAAATAGTACAGGTATTATGTTATTAATTGGTGAATCTAAAATAATAACGAGTAGATGCAGTTTGGTGAGCCCCGTCCCAAACCAAAATGAAACGTTAATTAGGTGAACAAGGTTGACGTGGCATTTCCAAAAATACGACAACATGATGAGCATTTACCTCTATACATAAAATCAAAGTTCTTCCACATGAAACCAATTATTTCGATTTTAATATACATCTACTTTTAATATGTCTTCTAGCAGTATTTGATTTTCCATTCCGTTGTCCATTTTTCCTAGGACGTAATTTCTTTCTAATAAAGTCAACGTTCACCATGTTCGTTTACAAAATAATGGATAACTATCACAAATGCAGAGCTTAAGAAGACACTGTATGAGTTTGAATGACCTTAATCCAAAAGAAATAGTGAGGGAATTACACAAGTAAAACTGTGAGTAAAGATCATACCTCTTAAATTGTTCCGACCAAGGTATAATTCCTTGAGCCGAGTAATGTTCCCGATTTCTTTGGGGATTTCTCCACTAAAGTTATTGAAAGAAAGAGCAAGACTCTCAAGTTGAGGACATCGATCAAAACTCAATGGTATATCTCCCTCTAATTCATTCGAATATAACTCAAGAACTTTGAGTCTGCCAAGGTTGTTCTTGCAAATGTCCATCGGCAGGCGACCCGATAAGCTATTATTATACAAATAAATAGATTTCACAGAAGTCATGTTGAAAATGGACGGAGGAATAGGACCATGAAGATAGTTGGAACTCAAATCAAGAGAAACAAGAGAAGAAATATTTCCTATTTCTAACGGGATTCTACCCACGATTTCCATATTCGAGATATTTAATCGAGCCACCCTACGATTCTGCGAATCGCACGTGACTCCTATCCATCTACAAACAGAGGTTCGAGTGGTCCAGTTGCTTTTTATGACATTGTGAGGATCCGAAGTTACGAGCAATTTGAATGCAAGTAGCGAAGATTCATCGTTCTTGATTTGAGCCGTGGTCTCTGCAGTAGCAGAGCTAAGACAACAAAACAATGTGAACAGAGAAATCGGGAAAACTACGGAAAATCTCCCCATATAGTATGTGCTAAGCCTGTGAGCTAACAAGAATCCTAAGCAAAAGATTTATACTGAAAACTAGGCTAAATGTAGTGAGGGAAGAACTTTGAATGAGAGAGTGATGAAGACTAATTACAAGGCAACAAGTCAACTGCAATCCATTAATATACTCCCTCCGTCCCATTCTAGTTGACGCGTTTCATTATCTTATATAACTCACATGTATTCAACGAACATATCAACTAGAATGGGACGGAGGTAGTATATATTAACGAAAGAGAGGAAAAGCTAAACTAACAACAAATAGCAACTGGTAATTTGAAAAGAACTAATACAGCCAAATCTACTACTGTATTATACTAGTATAATATTTTTCCAGAATTTCCAGCAAAATTGAAAAATTACCTCAACCGAATTCACGAAGGCCCCACCACAACAGTGTCAAAATCATCAACTCGTCGAGTTCCTGCAATTTCATCAAATAATGAACTCCAATCGTGCATTTTCGATTAGAGAATTTGAAGTGTTAATGACGATGATGAGTTGCAGAAATGGATTGGGGAAAGAGAGGAGGGGCCCGACTGTCGCCGCCGCGAATAGACGACTTAAATACACGAGCTCGATTTGGTCATGGACAATACGCGACTGAATCGAGCTTCTGTATTTAAACTGTGTATTAGTGTGGCTCGTGTATTCAGAGAGGCACATTTCCAGCGGCGGTGGATACGCAATTTTCCAGCAGCCGATGGAAACAAAAACTGAGAAGAAGAGCGTTTTTGAGAGGGAGGAGGATGACCGGGTGGCGTATGGCTAGAGATAGATGATCTGCTGCGGCGGAGTTGAGATGGCCGGAGGCGGCAGCGCGTGATTGAGAAGCGGCGGGGGAATTGGGTTGACGGCGGCTGGTGTTGGTAGATGATTTTGGTGTTTATTTTTTACTCACAATCATGCGAAATGTCCGAAATGACTTTCGGGAAATAAATTATGTCCGATAAGATAACTTACATAAATTATGTCCAAACTTTAGTTTTTTGGACGAAAATGCCCCTGAAATTTTCTCACTTTCTCAAAATTTTACACCCATTCCCCCCCCCCCCCCCCCCCTTCAGCTCGGTTTTTTGAGCTGAAAAATTTCATTTGGAGCTCAAAATATTAACTCTTCTCTCTCCCTCTCGTCTGAAAATTTTCGTTTTCAGCTGAAAATTTTCTCACGAATTCTTTCTCTTCTCTCTCCCTCTCGTCTGAAAATTTTCGTTTTGAGCTGAAAATTTTCTCACGAATTCTTTCAGCTGAAAATCTTCTCTCTCCCTCTCGTCTCCCTCCTCTCCCCTACAATTCTTCTCTCTCTCAACTCATCTCTCTCTCGTAACTCTTGCTTCTCTCTCCCTCATCGTTCTGGGACGTTTTCCGGTGGAGGATTCCGGCGGCATTTTAGGGCACCGAAACATACCGGTTCGATTCCGGCGACGACTCCGTCGAATTGAGTGTGGGCAATTTAGTTCTTCCCGAGCTTCCGTCTGGGCAGTTCATTCCGGGCACAAATTGCGCGATTCCGGCGACGATTCCGGCGAATTGGGGGCTGGGCCAATTTTTCTTGAATTGGATTGATTTGAATTGAAGGTATTTATTTGTCTTGTCTTGTTTCATTCATTTATGAGTTTCAGTTGTTGCGAAAATGAATTAGTGAATCGAACCAGCTGCTGAAACTCTCTCAAACAAAATTGGATTGATTTCTGCGATGAAAATTTTGGGGAAGAACAAGTTGGAACTATTTTTACAAAATTAGTTCCAACTGTTCCAACAGTTAGAACTTTTCCAAACAGTTCCTCCTAGTTCTAACAATTCGAACAGTTCACAGTTCCAAGAGTTTCAATTGTTTTCCAACAGTTGAAGTATTATAAGTTTTTTTATTTGCATTTTGCAGATGCCGCATTCTTCGAAGATAGTGATTGTTCATGGAGGGACATGGACCGGAAAAGAATACAGTGGCGGAGATGAAGAGTTGATGCTTATACCGCCGGTTGGTCCTATAAAGTTCACATATTTGTCGAGCAAGATTGAACAATGTATCATGAAGCCTAAAAGTAGGTATGTGTATGAAATCTATGCACTTGTGAGTTCCCCGTCAAGTCAGCCCAGTAAATTTTGCTATGTATATTACAGGGAAGTGAAGCTTTTTGCTGTGACTGTGAAGGAGGGAGATATTAAACGCGAACCATTTGACAATTTGACAGCATTTCCTTCGGCAATTGGTGCTTTGGTAAGCTTGAAGCAACTTCACTTGTCAAGCAATAAGTCGCCGAGGAAGACAACTTTATTTTTGTGTTTTGGTGAAATCGGAACAAGAACTATGGGATTTGGTCATGTGATTTTGGGATTTTGTAGTAGATTTGTTTGGATGATGAACAATTATGTTTATATGATACCATTTTGTGTTTTTCGTGAATGAAAAGCTAAACTTAGTTTTTGGTATTTCATTGTATGCATATATGTTTTTCATAATGTTTACAAACTGTAATGTATTCAATTGCAAGAAGCTAAACTTAGTTTTTGGTATTTCAATTGTTTTCCAACAGTTGAAGTATTCTAAGTTTTTTATTCGCAAACATAGTTCCAATTGTTCCAAGTGTACTAAGTATAAAAGTTCCAATAGTTCCAATTGTACTAAGCATAATAGTTCCAATATTTCCAATTGTTCCAAGTGTACTAAACATAATAGTTCCAATTGTTCCAAGTGTACTAAGTATAAAAGTTCCAATAGTTCTAATTGTTCCAACTGTACTAAGCATAATAGTTCCAATATTTCCAATTGTTCCAAGTGTACAAAACATAATAGTTCCAATTGTTCCAAGTGTACTAAGCATAATAGTTCCAATAGTTCCAATTGTTTCAAGTGTACTAAGCATAATAGTTCTAATTGTTCCAACTGCTTTCGTCTGTGCTATATAGTTCTGATTAACACTTGGAACTACTGTAACTATTTTCAAACATAATTGCAAAATGTTCTAACCACCAAGAGTGGATCTTTCCATACGATCTATCTTTATCATAGGTATATAGTAATGCGGCATTCAATAATCCAACAGAAACTGAATGTAATAATTCCAAATATTTGTGTCATGTTCATATATTACAAAATATCCAACATCTCTAGCTATAAAAGTTTAAAAATATGGTTAGGATCCTAGTACTACTCAAAACACCTACAATCAAAAACCAAGAAAAGAAAAGCTCCGATCGCAAGACTGTTGGAGTAGTTGAACGGTAGCTGGCTAGGGGCAGCAGTAGTATAGCCTCTGGTGTCAAAAGTTGTTTGGGAATTTAAGAGCATCCATGAGGATACGGAGGTCTTTGAGTAGAGGAAGTTTTTCCATCAAAAGATTGGAACAAAATCCCAACTTCGCTTGCTTAGATGAAGCAGTTGTTTCCTATGATACACGCATCTTTGATCACCCTTGATAGCACCCTTGATCTTCAACATTGCCCTAGCTCCGAACATCTCTCTCCAATAATTAGCTTGCTATTTCCACCTGCTTCAAGAACTGTTAATTGCTACTTGTTAGGTATTGGGAGATAATAAAAGCAATGGAGTAGGATACGAAATCATCAATTTTCAATTACTTATCCATGTCAAGTTGAATGAATATCCTGCAAGTAACCCATATCCACATTTACTTTGCTACAACATCAACATTAGTTTATAGAGCACTAAACCTACAACAGTATCACTTTACTATAATCATAACATTCTTGATTGAAAAACTAGAAACAGAAACTGACGATATCCGAGTAAAAGCAAAAGGAGACAAATCAAGCTCAACCAAGTTCCGAAAAGAAAGAAAAAGAAAAAAAGGGAAACATCACACAGATATTACCACTTTGATGATGTGCCAACATGTATAGTTCATTGCTTTTAACGAGAGGGGGAACTTTCAATCCAACTACAAACTCAACTAGATATTAGAATATGCAGCTGAAAGAACTTGTATCCACAATATCACCACCTATCATTAGCAAATGAAAATGTTAAGCTCGTGGGTTGTAGCAAAACTTCCTTAAGAGAGATACCTGAACTATGTTTTTCTTTGACAACAGGCAGGCTGAATTATATAATATCAAATGTTAGGTGAAGGTATGAAACAACAACTTAACAACAATGCATGAGTACACAAAAGCATATATTTACCAATTATTTCAATAAAATTCAGGACAGTAGAAGAAAAGAACGCACACTATAGGGTATTTTTCGTCTCAGACAAGGTACAAAACTAGTATAGGTTGAGATAACTTGTAAATTGCCAAAATCGAACACATTCAAAGGTAGAAACTCTACTAAACTCTTGCTGAAAACAGCAGTGACCAGGAAAGAAGGAGAAGATTTGATATATAGCAAAAACATTCATTCTAAAAGATTGGTATGGCTTAAGTTTAAACCATTTCATAAGTGCAAGACATAGTAGATAATTTACCAGCTTTACCTACTAGATTTGTGCAGGTAGGTTCTAAAATTACAAACCTAACATTATATAACATCCACCTAATTTAACTCATTAGCACCCAAAATTGGCAATAAAAAGATTCATGAATCAAAAAGGTGTCAGATACTTCAAGCAAACCTGCTGCAAGTACATCTGCAGATCGTTCCATCTCCTGCAAGTAGGATGTATTCATATATCTTGAAGATCAGCTAGTAAACATATCTATTCGCAACAAAATACAGAATCTTAGCAATTACTGTGCTTTATTTTATAAATTTAAAAATCAATCATTAAATGCAAGGTATTTACCTCCTTAAGGATAGCTCCATCCAGAAATGTCTTTGTATGAACATGAAAACGTCCATCTGTCTTGGTTTCTTGGAGGGAATGACTCCTCATCGCTTTCGAAACAACAATAGACAACTTTTCGTGACGATGTAGTGCATGTGAGCCCCCAACAATTACAACTTCATGCCCTTGGTGAACCATCTTCTTAACCTTGAAGACAATCAAGTAATGTAGAAGAAGTTAAAAACCAATTAACAGCATGGTGCATATCCAACTTCTCAAACATGAGTATATTAAAATATTAATCATCGGAGTTCTGGCTGAACTTATTAATTTATTAGTATTAGATAAGGAACTGCATATCTAGAGTCAAATAAAAGAACTCTCACCTCTGTTTCAATTGCTTCAACATCTATACTGTAATTGTGGCATTTCACCATAATATTGTACCTATTGTGATTCTGAAGGACAATAATAGGTACGAGCAACCTTGTGGTCATATCAACAATTTCGTACATGGTCCAAGAATTAAAAACGGTATACAAGTTAAACCCCCCAAACTGGAGACAGGAAAATCAACATTTACAATTAAGGGAGCAGAACAAACAAGATGAAAAAGTAAAAAATGCTTCAGTAGGATATTGATTTGGTATGGAATGAAAAATGTCCAACAATTTCTAGTTACATTTAGAGTCATTTAAATATGACTAAAACAAGGACTATTTTGGAGCACGTGACTGTCCCAATACCACAATTTATGGGATATTTGGTTGATGCAAATAAGACATTCTTATAACCCTTGGATCCAACGTAGAGGGACAAGTAGCATACCTTACATCAGGGGCTATTACATGCTCTACGGTGTTTGCAACAACAGCAGCTAACTTGCCAACAAATATATCATGGGCAGACTCACCACCAGCACCAGGTCTAGGAAATAACACATTCTGTAGTCGAGGTAGTGTCCTAGGATTTACACTTCCTTCTTCAGTTTCTATCTTCCCATATGTACAAGGTCCAGCTAGCAGAGAGGTCAACCACAACAAATCTGGAATTGGTGAACCAGAAACATCATGAATTCAGAAAAGGCTGTGTTTACAAATTTTCCAGTCACAAATTAAAAAAAAAAAAAAAATTCCAGTCTAAGCCAGCCACCAAGAACACGAAGCAAACCATAACCCTAACAAATTCATCACTAAGTTTACAATAAAATTTACAATTAAGCTTTAAATTCAAAACCAAAAGGCTCCCAAATTAAAACCCACCTCATTTGCTGCCATCTAGGGTTTAGAGAGAGAGGGAGAAAGCAACGATTGTGCTAGATTCCGGCGACGGCGACGATGATGGGCGGCGACGGCAACTTGAAGAGAGAGGGTTCGAGAGGGAGGCTTTAGGAGACACGGTTTGAGAGAGAGGGTTTGGGAGAGAGGGTTTGGGAGAGAGCTACGGCTGGACAGGTTCACGGCTGGACAGGTTCGCGACTCTATTCCGACGGCGACGGCTGGGCAGGTTCGCGACGGCGACGGCAACCGGGACGGCGACGACGATGAGGCAGAACGGGTTTGGGGGAGAGGGTTTGAGAGTGGCTGCTGCTCGTTGAATGAATGAGAATTGAATGGGGAAAAGAAGCCGCGTCCGACTTTTAGCAGAAAAACCAATTCAAAATTTCAAGGGCAATTTTGTCCTAAAAAACAAAATATGGACATGATTTATTGAAGCTTATCTTTGTGGACAAACTTTATTTTTAAAAGCTGAAATTGGACATATCAAATAATGCCCCTATTTTTTAATTAATTACTCGTTCCATCCCACTTTAATTGTTCAGCTTTCATAATCGAACCGTTTAACTTGACAATTCGGATTGTCTCGTTTCCTCAAATAGAGACAATTAATCCTTATTGCTTACTTTTAATAATGTGTATAAAATCTCGTTTCGAACACGACAATTGAAGTGGGACTGAGTATGTAATTTATAACAAATCTCACTTCAATTCCTACTTTTTTAATGAAGTCGTCTCACATAAATTGTATTGTTTCTAAAATTAAAAGATTTAACATTCAAATTCGAGCTCGACCACCACAAGCCTCAACATTAAATTAAACGTGTTCACTGACTTTCGAGCCGAACAAATGCAAGTTTGGACTCGGCTCACAAGCTTGATTTGAAGCTCAAGCATGGCTCGTTTTCAACAAACGAACGAGTTTCATACGTGCTGAACTTTGAATAACTCACGAATATCTCTATTTAAGTTGCATCCTTAAATATATGATCAAGCGTCTTAGACCATCTCCAACCCAGTACCTCTATTTTACAGTATGTTATACTTCAAAATGAAGTATCCCGTACTCTATTTTAAAAATCTATTCCAACCACGTACTCTATACATTTAATTTATTATTATTTTATATTTAATTTTAATAACTTAACAATATTGACAAAAAATAAATTAATAATACTATGATTTATTAACATATATTGAAAATTAAATAATAACTAAATAAAAAAATTTATGGCTTCTTGAACTATTAAATTGTAAATTCATCCTTTTAAAGCAAAATATAAATTATATTAATCATCATAACATACATTATATAGCTAGTGCATTTTATATAATGTTAATTTTTTCTAGAAATGCTTTAAATGTGATTTTTATAAATAGGAGTAAATGAAATAGTCTTAATCTATAAAAATAGCCAAAACCACTAAATATATATCTTATATAACCACAACTATAAAAACATAAGTTTTATAACCACTTTCCATTGAATGTACTATTTTACCCTTAATGAAATGGACCCCACATTTAATTTAAAAAAAAAAATTGAAAATAATCATCTCTCTTCACTCTCTCGCCCAATTCGTGTAGAGATTAAAAGATTTGAAATCTACAAAAACCCTTCCACTGTGTATCTCTCTCTCAAAATCAAAATTGAAAAATTGAAAAATACGACTCTCTCCCTCGCTCAATCTACACGAAAAAACCCTCAATCTACACGAAAAAACCCTCAATCTTTCTCCATTCGTGTAATTCGCCGGAGTAAAGATGAGTGCATCGGAATCCGACGAAGATAGAGAATCACGACGACCGCGTCTGCCCCGACAAACTCCGTCGGTGCACCAGCAAAACCTAGCCCTGCTCGAACAACGTCAGCCGCCGCTGCCGCCGGTAAGTTTCTATTCCTTAAAACCTTTCATTGAGATTCGCGGGAGTGAGACAAACAATATTTCTTTTATGTCCGTCATCCTTTGCATTGGAAGCGTAGATTGCCATATTTACAGCTCTAGAAACGTATTTTTGATCTTTTTTTGGAATCGAAATACCTTTCAATTTGCGATAATTATATGATATTTCAAATAAAATGATTGTGGGCATTGAAATGTATGCATAAATTTATATGGGTGTTTCTTAATTTTAGGTTAATTTTCTGTAGTTGCAATCAATGAGTTTCATAACTACAGTGAAATTTTGATTCCACCGTGTACTACACGGTGGAACCTACATTCCAGCCGTGTAGAGGCTGGAATTCCATCACATTTTTAGCTGCCACTACACGGTTGAAGTGTTTATTCAACCGTGTAGTATACACGGTGGAATCAAATTTTCACCCGTGTAGAGGCAGTTAAATTTCAACTATATGTAATTTTTTTTTTTTGAAAATAATGAAATCTTATTTATTGTGTTGTCTTTTGCAGCCTAGATACGCATGGGTTAGACCTCGTATGCAAGGATTTCCGGTTGAAATCAACCTCTATGTACGAGACAGTGTTTTGTGCGATATCCCTTTAGTCTTAAATCGTAATGGAGGGCAAAATCTCGTGGACCAATTTAGAAACGGTCCATTTGGACGTCTCCTCGATATCAGGAGAAAGGGGAGTTCAAATCAAGCCCTACACGAATTAGTAGCCCGAGAGCTCAAGGATAGTAGCTTCTCGGAGTTTGAGAGGTGGTTTCACGTAGGAGGGCGTGATATTCGATTCTCCGCATTAGAGTATGCGCTTGTGACGGGATTGACATTCGGGGCTTCTGATTTTAACCCACATGGTGAACACACCGTACCCGAGTCGAGTATCTTACACACGTACTACAATGGGGAGAAAACGAGGGCATTGACTTTGAAGAGAGACTTCTTTAATCGAAAAGTGAATTTGGGATCCCCGGCACAGTACTTGAGGGCTGCGAACCTCCTAATGTTCTATTTTATGCTTGTGTGTGGGGATAATCTTTTGATTGACGACTGGGCATGGACCTAGTAGAGGATGATGCGCGATGGGCTAGATTTCCTTGGGGTTCGTGGTCCTTCCAAGTCCTTTGCCACGGTTTAGGATTGGTGAAGAAGGATCCGACGGAGATTAAAAATGATAGAGGGGCCTATCATTTTTATGGGGCTATTTGGGCATTCAACATATGGGCCTATGAAGCTATTCCGAGGCTAGGCGGATTATGTGGTTATCGTGAGGTTGAAGCCTTGAGGCCCAGATTCAGAAGATGGCAAACTTTTGCAGCTTCCCTCGATGTTGTTGGATTCTTTGACAATCACGAGGTAAGTAATTACAGTAGTTTAATTTAGTAATTACTTGAATTGTGTTTAATTTAATGTAATTAATGTTTAGTTTCGATTTTTTTATTTTTTTTGTAGCTCGAGATATTTGAGACGCTTGTACCGACGGATCAAGAGGAGATGGAGCCTTATTTCGTAAGCTTAGATTGTCCCGACCCCTTCGTTGTGAGGTTTAATGCTTCAAAGCGTCATGCATCTAAGAAACTATCCATAGAGGAGAGACAGTCTAAGTCTAGGAGGGAGATGGCGGGTTGTTGAAAGATTGACATATCGTGACGTCGAGCGTGACGTAGTGCCTCGACGTGGTGCATCTCGAGCAACCCGAGCCCATTCTGATGGTGCACGTCCATCACACATTTTGGAGCATACGACTCGGAGGCCATCCCCCAGAGCCAGAGCTGAGAAGCGGCCTAGGACGGTTCGCAGAGATATCTCGGGTCTTGTTTGTTGTGTGCATGGAGATCCATGCCGTCGTGGGGCCGATAGCGATGACTGGATGGATGTGTTCGTTGACAAGCTCTGGAGTCAGGCTTTAGAGGATAGGAGCCGAACAGGGTTCATTAGCCGAGTTGCTAGGGCTGTCGCTTTGCATGCGAAGGACTACTTCGGCTCGAGGGGTTCGAGGAGTTCTTCAAGCCACGGTTCACGATCCCCTAGCCCTTCACATTCTCGTCATCGTGGGAGGGAGAGACATTCATCCATGGGGGAACCATCTCATCATGATCAACATTATTCCCCCCATCGAGACAGAAGCCCAACACCAGAGGGGTCGAGGAGATCACATAGAACACAAGAGGGATCGAGGAGATCAAGGAGTCAGGCACTATCAGGGTCGAACCGAGTTGAGACACCGTCAGAAACATATCTGAATGAACTCGAAGACATGTCTCCTTTGCGAGAACAAATACGGGGGTTTCAACATCGAGCTACATCTCCTCCTTCCGAGGATTCTGATGTCTTTGAAACAGACGACGAGCAACTACCAGAATTAAGCAGGGCTGGTCGACAAACTAAGCCGTCGGCATTTCTTTAGAGCCCGTTCGTGGCCCCGGGTGCGCCTTATAAGTCGACATTCCTTCGTCAAATTTACAATGATTTTAGAAGCAAAGGCCCGGGTGTAGATGTGAGTACTCGTCAAGAACATCCATTCCCATTACCGCAGGTTCTCTTCGACCGGATTGAGGATATGAAGGTTAAGTTTACTGTTTCACTAAAAAAGTGTTCGCAATAGACGAAATCTATCGTAGCACTAGCAAGTAAAACCTAAGTATCGAATCTCAAGGAAAACTTAACAAGGCAATTAATTACGTAGTAAAAACCTAATCTAAGAAAGCAAGTAAAGAATATTTTGGGGTTTTTGTTTTAAATCCTAGGCAAATAAAATAAATCAAAGTAATAAATAAAAGCAAGTAAATAACTAATCTAGAACTCAAGAAATAAATCTAAGAATTAAACTAGAAGAAAACAATTAAATCTACCTAGGCAAGAATCGAAAAGAAAGCAATAAAGGAAACAACGAAGAAAACGAAAACAAAGAAAGAAGCATAAATTAATCTAGACATGATGAATTGAAATCTGGAAATTAAAGGCAAATAAATCTAACTTAAAAAGCTTTGAAAGACGAAAGAATTTAAATCGAAGGAAAACGAATCTAAACTTTAAACTAGAAATCGAAAGAACGAAATTAAACTTAAGGAATTTAAACGAAGCAATTAAGAAAACGAATCTAAAACTATAGCAAGCAATTAAAAGCAAGTAAACGAAAGCAATAAAGAACTTACGAGAATTAAACGAAGAACGAAGAACTTGAATTAAACGAAAAGCCTTGAATTAAATTGCAACGAAAAACAAATCCGGATCCGAACAATAGAAAGCTAATAAAAGTGTTTGAATGCTGAAAACTAAAGCTAAAATATGCTAAAAGATGTCTAAAAAGATGTCCCCAATTCGTGCACAAGGAGGTAATATATATACTAGGTAAAAACCTAGATAAATAAGGAAAAACAGCTGGCCGCCGGAGTTGGACGGCGTCCAACTCAAGTTGGACGGCGTCCAGAAGTTCATTCTGCACAAATTCGGCTTAAACGCTGGACGCGATGTTGGACGTCATGTTGGACGGCGTCCAGATTGGGTTTGGACGGCGTCCAGATCCTGGATCTGGTCACTTTGCGCATCTTTCTTGTTTCGGCCGTATCTTCCTCGTCCGAACTCCAAATTGACCTCCGTTTTCGCCTACGTGCTCCTATCGAACCCCTCTTCGATATAATGCTTCTTTCTTCTTGTTTTCTTCTCATTTTAGCCCTTTTCATCCTACAATACCAAAGACTCCAAAACAACCAAATCATAGCCACAAACAACGAAAACACACGAAAACTAAGGGAAAACGGACACGAAAAGACAACGAAAAACCTAACATCTAGACACCAATCATTTACTGCAGAGGTACGTCCAATACTTAATTTAATTATTTACGGTGTTTTCAAAGTATATATTGATAGCTATGATTTGAATTGTTCTTTTTATTTATTTTTTTCTTAAATGTTTTTTTAGATGATTGAGTTATACATCTTGTACTGGAGGACAAGGCTGAAGGACAGATTTTCTGTGGCTTCGGGAGTTGGATATATTAACACGATAGTGTGTGGTCTAGATTTATATGTGAGTATTTTTTTTAGTCTTTACCATTATATTTTGTTGAAGTTTTGAGTTTTGAGCATATAAAACTAATATTATTATTTTGTTAAATCTTATAGAAAGACTTGCTGGCGGTCTTGAAAGAACGAAATAAGGATGATCCAAAGTTGGGATTGAAATCAACGAGCAAATACACGAAGTGGGTGCCTGAAAATAAGTTCATCGAGGTGTTTAAAGGGACGCACACATACAAACCTTGGCATACTGCGAGATACGTAAGTTATACTAAACTAAATGTTTATTTATGATTTCATCAATTTCAAATTTATAATATTAATTTCAAATATATTACAGTTCATTTTTGTATGCCACGTGGGTTCGGATCATTGGGTTGTCGTAAGAGTTTGTGTTGAGGAGTGGAGAGTAGAAATCTATGATTCTCTCTTATTTAAGCTTAATACTCGACACACAAAAGAGCATCGAAAGATTCAGCTCCTCCCCATCACACGGCTCTTTCCGAGAGTGCTTTGGTGCTCCTGCTATTGGTCCAAAAATCCTTCTTTGCAGCAGAGGAACGATGCATTCGAACTTGTGTTTATGCCCCCTCATGAACAATTCAATCAAGTCGATGGGGTATCTTGTGGTGTATTCACATGTCTATACATTGACCGTCTCCTCGCTAAAGAAACGATTATCACAGGAACTCTCACTGAAACTGCACTTCAACGAGCCCAGAAGAGAATAGGAAGAAGAATTTACTCTCTCTCCGTTCGACAAGTAGTTGGTTGAGGTTTAATATGCTACTTATTTGTTTTGGATGTTTTTGGTTATGGATTATGGATTGTCATTAAATTTGTGTTGCATTTGCAATGGATTATGATTTATAATTATGTTATCTCAGTGATTTATGAACATTGCATGTGTTTTTAAGGATTTGTTTAGTTCATAGATTGAATAGTTTGAAGTTTGAGCAAGAAAAACATAGAAATTTTCTGTCACTACACGGCTCCCACGGTTCCAACCGTGTAGCACTACACGGTTGGAACCGGTACCAACCGTGTAGTGACAGAAAATTTCTATGTTTTTCTTGCTCAAACTTCAAACTATTCAATCTATGAACTCAACAAATCCGTAAAAATGTCTATGTTTATCTTGCTCTACACGGTTGACACCAAATTCAGTCGTGTACTATACACGGTTGATATTTTAATACCAACCGTGTAGTAAAGAACATATATGAATAATTTTTAAATTTTAATCTGTATCAAAAACGTACTTCCCATTGTTTAAATCGACGGAAATCATTAAGATTTATTAGATTGGATAACCAAATACATTTGATTTACATTCAAATGCTCACGAGTAAAGATTTGGAATGGATTATCATATTGTCACTACATATGTGGTACACTAACTAATGTATGAAATCTCACAATTTGATTGTGTAATCACCTATGTGTAAAGGGTTTTAAATCCATATATGTTATTATAGTCATATGTTACGTAATTTAACGCTAAACGGTCATAAAATTATAAAATTAACCATGATAAATCAAAGTTTTTAACAAAGTTGACTTCAAATTTTCCCTCGTTGACTAGTACACGGTTAGGGTAGTACATGCATACACGGTTGACTAGTTTATCAACCGTGTATACTAAATCAATTAATGAACTCCATACACGAAAGTTGCCCGTGGTCAACTTTACGAACTTAGTTTAATTTTTTCTGTCCATACACGGTTGATTCAACTAATCACCGTGTACCCTACACGGTTGATTAGTTGAATCAACCGTGTATGGACAGAAAAAATTTACCTTAAGTTGATGTCACCTTACAATACGAACTACGAACCCCGAGAACTATAACAAATTATCAAATAGATCAATTCGAATCATCCCGACTTAATAACTAATACAAAATACGAAATAGATAAATTTGAATCATCCCTACATAAAAAATACTAGAAAACTAAGCAATAGATAAAGTTGAATCATAACTCAGTCGAACTTACTCTTGTCGTTGAAGTGGACATCTAGGCCTTGTGTGTTCATCGCTTTTGCAAATACTACACTTTTTCTTAGCGCGTCGACGCTGTTCATCTTGAGCATGGTCGATATTTTGTTGCACCCCTTCAATGGGAATCGGAGCTCTACACACTCGTCTGTTATGCCCATTTTGACCACACCTAGAGCACTTTTGCCGATTACTCAAAGAGGATGGTTCTTCACCGGTGGCTCTTGCTCTTGCCAAGGGTGGACGTCCCGCTTGGCGCTTCACTAAAGGAGGCCGGACTATGCAGGATGACACGTGTTCGGGCACGTCCCATGAGGCCGGATGAGGAACCGGCTCAATGTTTGGGGAATAGGTAGCTACCAACGTCAATTGTTTGAAATAATGGCTTACGTAATCTGCTGCTCGTCCTCCAGAATACCTAGAAAAAAAAAGTATATATAATGCTTTTAGTTTCGTCATACATAAAATATGTATAATATATATACATATATATTCTACCTTATGGCAGCGCAGGCATGTCGACAAGGCATCATGTCTAGTTCAAACTCACGACATTCACACGTCCTGTTTTGTAGGTCAACAAGATAACTATCCTTATCACCTTCAACTCGATACATCAAGGGCGTCGGCGTTGAACGAGCTGGATAGTGAAGTGCCCACTCCATAGCAGACGACACCTTCGAATATGCTTTTTCGGTAAGCTCATGGTCTCTAGTAACAGCACGGGACCGATGCTCATCAAACCATTTTTCTACTATGACGCGATACATCTCGAGCATGGCACAAACCGGCAAACGTCGAGCCCACAACAATCGGGCATTCATGGTCTCGGCAGGATTAATTTGATGTCATAAAACTTGTACGCCGAACTGGACACTTTGACCTTGCCCACCTAGGCAGCCCAATATCGCATAGCCTCTTGTAAATTCCCCCTCCTTCACGGCTCAAAGATCTCAGTGATTTGAAGTATTCATCAAACCTCAATTCATTATGTGCATAGGCTGCATGTTTGAATATTTCAAGAGCATGCCCTCCAAATGACTTCAAATTCTTCGTCAAATGGTAGTAACAAAGTCCATGTGCTCGATTCGGATAAACAACATGTATAGCATTTTGAATGCTAACATGTTGATCAGATACGATCAACAAATCATCTGGCGCTCCAAAACAACTTTGCACCTTTGTGAGAAACCAAGTCCATGACTCGTCGTTCTCGATAGGACCTAATCCTATAGCAAGTGGAAACACTTGCTCGTTCCCATTCTTAGCCACAACTACGAATAGAGTCCCCTTGTTTTTCCCCTTCAAGTGTGTCCCGTCCACTACAATCACATGACGGAGCAAATTATTTTGAAAGGCTTCTATGGACTGGCCAAGAGCAAGGAACATGTAGATTAGACGATCGTCGGTATGGGATGTCACCATATCGTACACGGTGCCCTGATTTCCCTCTTTCAACAAATACAGATATGAAGGCAACCTCTGGTATGATTTCTCAAAATCCCCATACATCATCTCTATTGCAATATTTCTAGCTCGCAGGGCAAAGCTGTAATCAATCTGAATGCCATACTGGCTCTGTAGTTCGCTCACCATCTCATTCGGCTTCAACACGGCTCCCTCAGTGATCAATCTCCGTGCAAAGAAGGCTCCCAATACCTTAGCAGGCACCTGTCGTCGAGAGTTCCCCTCAAGATCCACAGAACACGTATGATCAGGATCAAATTTTATAATGATCCATATTGATCCTTTCTGTCTGGCTCGGCATAGGAACTCACACCTCTCTTTTTTGCAGACAAATCCCACTCTGTCGGTGGCTGAACGCTCAACTACGTACTCCTTTCTGATCTCCATGTGATGAAGTCCAACGGCTATTGCCAAATCATCTTTTTCCTTGAAAAGGCCTCCCACACGTAGCTCTCCTATTGAGGGTCCGGAACCATGCTCTATATGCCCTAATGGTAGGGCAGTGTCTAAATCGACATAAGGAATCAACCAATTTCGGATAGATTCCTCATTGGCACGAGAATCACCATCGCGGGTGTGTTGTTGATCCGAATGTATGCTACGGTGTCTGATAATCCGATCAATGTGCCCCGGCTCCCGAATCCATCCACTACAACGACTCAAATAAATCCTAACGTTGTTCTGCATCCCTCGCATCCCCGGCCCTTTCTTCCAACTCTTCCACATTTCTCTCTTCATCATCCAAAGACTCTAATGATATCGATCTAGGATCTCCAACATCTGGGAAAACGGTAGAGTGTTGCGTCAAAGGAGTGCAAATGTTGATATTCTTATTTTTGTTTATGACGTAAACAGTCGGAGCTTCGTCCTGCTCAACAATCAACCTAAACAAATCAGTGTCGTCCTTTAAAACGACTTTAATCTTCTCACTGTCGCTTATATTCGTTAGATAGTAGAGCACATATTCAAATTCGGCGCCCAATTGCTCACGGATCTCTCGAAGCACTTTATTACGTGTGCGTCCTAATTTAGGAAAATGCATAAGAAATATGTCGCCTCCCACGTATGTCGTTCTCTCCCAATGCCCACTATGATGAAAAATAATCCTTTGAAAAGACATCATGAAGAAAAATAAAAAAAGAACACATTAATTTTTATCTGTATGTACACGGTAGGTATAATTTGTTCAACCGTGTAGCTACACAGTTGAGTAAATTATACCTACCGTGTATAAGTGTAATTATAATTTTTTAATGAATTTTCTAGTACTACACGGTTGGATTTTAATATCAACCGTGTAGTACACGGTTGGATTTTAATATCAACCGTGTAGTACACGGTTGATATTAAAATCCAACCGTGTAGCGATAGAAAATTCATAAAAAAATTGGGATTTCAATACTACACGGTTGATTCCCACCGTGTAGTACACGGTTGGTATTAAAATTCAACCGTGTATCTAAGAACATACATGAAAATTTCACATTTTTTCTGCATAATATTATTACCAAATATGCGTAATGAAAAAATTACCTTGATATGAAGTGAAAACAACTTTGATTTTCCACACGACTTGCACCTCGAAGTTTCCAGGAAAAAAAATCGAATTTTCAAACAACTTTGAAGAGAAAAAAAAAATCTGATTCTATTTGAGTAGTTTATTTGTTTTGTTCGATTTATGAGTTATGTTTGTCAATTAATGCTACCAACCAATTTTTTGAATTTATTAAAGAGAATAAAATCTGATTTGGTTGTTGGCAGTTAATGCCATTTATTTTAAATATATATATATATATATATATATATATATATATATATATATATATATATATATATATATATTTTAAAATGGTTATAAATTGCTACACGGATTTTGATCTTAATTCGTGTAGCTACACGGTACACGGATGAAATAATTGAGATATCGAGAGAGGGAGAGGAGAGAGAGAATTATACATATAATATATTTTTTTAAATTAAGGTCCATTTCATTAAGGGTAAAATAGTACATTCAATGGAAAGTGGTTATAAAACTTATGTTTTTATAGTTGTGGTTATATAAGATATATATTTAGTGGTTTTGGATATTTTTAAAGTTCTCCCAATGAAATAAAATGAAATAATATGATATACGAATTAGTATAATTATTTACAATGAAAAGTATAATTAAATAATTCAATATCTACAATTATTTTTTTTTAATAGTGAAAATAGAGTATAAAGTATTGAATAGTAAAACTTCATATATAGAGTTTTACTGTTTAATACTTCATACTCTAACTGCAAAATAGAGTACAGTTGGAATGACTTCCGTACTCCAAAATGAAGTAATACTTCAAAATGAAGTATGGGTTGGAGATGCTCTTAAATGCCGCCACTCTTGACTTTCTAACACGGGGAGCTCGTACGTGATGTTGGACTATTTTTACTAAACAACAATAATATTGATTAGTAAACGTAATTACATTATTTTCTGCAACTAAACAAGAATTTTCTTCATATTTTAATAATAATTAACACACGTTACCTATTAATCAAAGGTCAAAAGTTGACAATACAAGATTGTTGCATTGGATCCTGTCGATGATTTTAGTAGAAGGAGATTTAGTGTGAAAAAAGTATTAATTCTTTCTTGCAAATACTATATGTGTGATGTGCAAACACTTTATTTAAAAAAAATAATTAGCAGAAAATTCAAAGACCGTGCTACGGAGACCTCCAATTTAAGATTTTCCGAAATTTAACCCCCTATTATTAGGTTAACACACACAATGTGTATTTTATAATGAGTACTCAGAAATAAAAATTGGAACGTTGGAATGATGCATAGAATTAAGATGTTCGATAAAACCCTCTTTTCCATCATCGATCTTCAAGTAATGCGCGTACCAAGAACTAGCTTGCGAAGCAATTACCTTTTCAAGAACATCAAATTCAGAGATCGAGCTAAACTCGAGACATTACCACTCTATTACCGTTACACCAACACACGTTTTGTGAAACAACTTACCTTTTACTGCATGAGAACGTGCACAACAGAAAATAGGAGTACCTAACATAGTGGTAGGTACTTTATTCTACAATATGCACAAACATATATACATGCAAAATTGTAACGTTTTAATTGAGGGGAAAACGTCTTATCAAATGCGTTTTTCGATTGCAACACAACATAAGCATCCAACGCGTAGAGAATAAGACATGCCAACATACATAAACAAGCAAAATTAACATGACTTAGTAGCATATATACTCTTTAGCAGGCTAGATAAATGATACTCGCGAAACTGCACTCTTTCTGTATTTGCTTCAATAAAAAAGAAAAGAACAACTCGTGTTGAAATCTCTCGTTTCCTTCCCTAAACAGTGATATGTCGCGCAAGTCCAGATACGGATACAAAGAATGAAACTGTTGGCTTGGCCGGCTTATTAATTGTTGGCCCGGATATAGTGTTGGTGATCCTTTTTGTCCGGATATATGGACTGTTTTCGGCTGGGAAACACGAAGAACGAGCTCTTGGCTGTGCAAGTCATGGTTATCAATCTAATAATGTTCATTTTTGGAATGCTGATTGGCTCATAAAACTCTTCAATCTTCTTCTGAGTTCTGAGTGAGTTCCTTAGTGAGATTGAATCTACTGATGTTATGCCTCATAGAAACACGTGTGATTATATATGATCGAGTCATTAATATTGTGGTCTCGTATAAGTTCGTATGATTTATTCGATTTTTCGGCATCTGCCATTCCCGAGTTGTGGAAATACAAAGCGTTCTTGGAACACTTCTTTATATACAACATTTGTCGTCGCGCCTGATGCGTCAACGTGAGTTGCTAAATCAAAAAAACTAAACCCTACCCAAAAAAAAAAAAATTGAATCCTAAAAGAAACTGAACCCTAAAAAAAGAGACTACTCCCTCCGTCCCCTAATAAGTGTCCCGAGCCGCCAAAATTTTTGTCCCATAATAAGTGTCCTATCACATATTTCAATGTAAAAATTTAGCCAAATTTCCAATTTTACCCCTACTTTCATTACACTTTTTTTACTTTTTCAATTTTCTATGTATTGATTAGGGGCAAATATGGTAAAATTATACATTTTCTTGGTTATTGCGTTTTGGCGGCTCGGGACACTTATTAGGGGACAGAGGGAGTATTTTGCAAGTGTAAATAAGAAGAGGAAAAAAAAAAGAAAGTAAAGTCATGTCTTGATTTAAGTGAAAACAGTAGATTATAGTTTGTTTATGAAATTTACATATATGAACAATTATGTTTTTCATGTTTTTTTTTTTTTTTTTTTAAATGACTTATAAATACTAGCAGTGAAAATGTGCGATGCACGTATAGCCGATCATCTATCATATATTCTCTAATAATATATTTACAAGGCTAAAAAATCACCATTACCGTAATATTTTTGATGAAATAATATTTATGAAGTCATATAAAGCCGTAAAAGCACTTGATATTAATGAATATCGTTTCGATGAAATTGACAAAGACTGATTAGGGTGGCTCGGCACAGAATATCTTAATTTTTTCTTTCTACCTTATATATAACTTAAATTGCGTTATGCAGAATTTCATACATTTACAGTGTCATACCCTTTTATATACCTTAAGTTGGCATATCTTGATTTCGTATAGAGCAAACTCCATACCTTTATTTATCGTATATTTCGGTATACCTTAGTGCAATATTGTATTACAGTATACCTTACCGCAGTACGGTATAACGGTATACCTTATCGTAATACGGTATAATTGTATACCTTTGTCGTACCTCATTTTTGGTACACCAAAAATATATTTTTATACCAATTTTTTTCATACAAAAAGACATTATTAATGATAAATATATTCAATAATATTAATAATATCATAAATTATAATAACATTTTAATTATACCATAACTTGAGACGTTGAATTTTTGATATACAGTATGAGAGGGTATACCTCAGTAGGTGAAAATTGATATATTTACCTTATCACAGTATTATGGTATGTATGGTATGATACTTTACCAAAAATGTTGGTATAACTTACCTATGATATTTTCCGTATTTTTCCGGTTTGGTAAGGACAACATACCAAATTTGCAATATTTTTTCCCCAACGCTAGGCATAATTAAGTGAAAAGTATACCAAAACGTAACACCTTCTATCTTGATTCAGTTATTGATCACATTTACGTAGGACAAATTAATCTTCTTTACCAACAATTTCTAGTGCTTTTTACCAAAGTTATAAAATTAAACTAAACTACTTCAATCTTAGTATGCCTTGCTCAACGAAAAGAGATAATCATATAAATGTCAATAATAAGTCACTATAAATTTCTAAGGGACTATAAAAAACTTATAAATTGTTAATACATGGTTCTTACAATATGTATCTCATCCAACATTCCACTCTACTCAGAGGGTGTTTGGCTAAGCTTAATTTGAGGAGCTTATAAGCACTGAGTGTTTATAAGATGTTTTAAGAGCTTATAAGTAGGGCTGACAATTCGCGTGTGTCGGGTTGTTATCGTGTCGACCTGATAGTGACACGAACCTATTAAGCCCAAACCTGAACACGACTCGTTAAAGATTTCCTAAACCTGAACACGAACACGACCTGGATTAGCCAAACCTGAACACGACTCGAACTCGACACGAACACAATACTGACACGATCCAACCCGAACCCGACACGATATCAAGGTATAAATAAGGAAGGCGGGTAAGTGGAAAGATTGTGAAGTTACCCGGATCAGGAGTAATTTATTAGTCAAAATAATAAATTAATTAAATATTTATATTAGCAGGTTACCCGAACCCGACACGAACCCAACCCGAACCCGACACGAAATTTTCAGGTCCTTATTATGTCGACTTGTTCGTGACACGAATCAAACCTCGACACAAACCCATTAATTTCGTGCGTGTTCAAGTCGGATTATCGTGTCGTGTCAAAAATTGACAGCCCTACTTATAAGCTCTTAGATTTAAGATCTTATAAGTTGTCAAAGTATTCGGATAAAATAGCTTATAAGCTCAAAATAAATTAAAATCTAAAAATTAAAAAAAAAATTAAAAAATATTTTTTTAGAGATATATTATTTTATACAACCAAATGGATGTATATATAATAAAAATATAAAAATAATATAAAATTATACAATGAAAAAGTCCAATTTTAGAAAAATAAGTTGGGGTGGAGGAGCTTATTTTTTTGAGTGTTTATAAGCACAATTGGAGCTTATTTTGGGAGCTTATAAGCTCTTTTAGGAGCTTATTTTGCCGAACACTTTCAAGGTGCTTATAAGCGGTCAAACAGTTTATAAGCAGTCAAACACAACTTATAAGCTTAGCCAAACACCCCCTAAGTTGAGTTCCAATTTATAGATACAAAATAAATGATGCAAGACATGAAGGCTCACCTCTTCGCAACTCATGATATATAGTCTTGATACTTCGAATACACTAAGGTTGTGTTCTCTTTGATGCGAAAGAAAAGGAGAGAAAAGAAAAAAATTACCCTATAAATTCCACCCCTTTTCTCACCTTTTATAAATGAGGGGGGATTTTACTCCTTAAATTGGAGAAAATATTTACAACACCAAATTGGAGAGATAATATTTTCTCTCCATTGTAGTGCAAATGAAGGGGAAAAAATAGAAAAGGTGAGAAAAAAGGTGGAATTTATAGGGCGATTTTCTCTTTTCTCTCCTTTTCTTTCGCATCAAAGAGAACGCAACCTTCTTGAAGGAGATAGTTGATCAAGGACGAATTAAATTTGTAATAATTATCAAAATAATGTCAGCAATTTTTGTTGTGGATGAATGATTTAGAGAGGCGTAACCTCTTAACATACAAATTTGCATTAAAATTCTGAAGATTTAAAATTCAAATTTATATAACTTTAATAATATTCTAAGCATAAAATTTTGATTATTTAATAATATTTTAAAGATTTATTCTAATGATAAGGGTAAAAGAGGCAATTCAAATTTTGTAAACAAGACACTTTTTATAATAGTATAGATATTGTATCACCCAATGTATGGTATATTTATTTTATTTTTGTTATATTTTCGGGCCCATTAAACTTGGGCCGATATCTTGTTGTTTTAGACCACTAAGTTAAATAAAAATTATAGAAAAGAAAATCGAAATAAATAGGATAGATTTAACACGTGACATTAAAGAAAATAGAAGTAAATTATAAATATATGTTAAAATACAAAATTACAATTGTTTGAAATATAAAATCAAAATATCAAATAATAGAAAATGAGATGAGAATTTTTTTTTTTTTTTTTTTTTTTGGTGATTCAAAGTATAGCAATATTGGTGCTATTTGTAGAGAATTGAAAATCATAATTTATGGTATAATTTTTAATTTTTTTAAATAAATATTTATCTACATTATTTTGAAAATAAGATTTATTTTGATGTAATTATTTCCACCAATAAATATTTGCCAAGTGACAAGAAGGAAAGAGAAGAGGGGAAAGAGAGAAGAGAAAATGACGTGTTATTTTTTTGTGTTCACACTTGACTTATAATTTTTAGGTTTAGACCCCTGAACTTTTAATTAATTGTAAAATTGACCCCGAAATCAATGCTAAATCAATAACTGCTATTTTTGTAATCTCTTTATATATATAGATAATATTGATTAGTAAACGTAATTACATTATTTTCTGCTACAAAACAAGAACTTTCTTCAAATTTTAATTAATTAATAATTAACACACGTTACCTATTAATCAAAGGTCAAAAGTTGACAATAAAAGATTGTTGCATTGGATCCTGTCGATGACTTTAGTAGAAGGAGATTTAATGTGAAAAAAGTATTAATTCTTTCTTGCAAATACTATATGTGTGATGTGCAAACACTTTATTTAAAAAAAATAATTAGCAGAAAATTCAAAGACCGTGCTACGAAGACCTCCATTTAAGATTTTCCGAAATTTAACCCTTTATTATTAGGTTAACACACACAATGCGTATTTTATAAGGAGTACTCAGAAATAAATATTGGAACGTTGGAATGATGCATAGAAGATGTTCGATAAAACCCTCTTTTCCATCATCGATCTTCAAGTAATGCGCGTACCAAGAACTAGCTTGCGAAGCAATTAACTTTTCAAAAATATAAAATTTTGAGATCGAGCTAACCTCGAGACCTTACCACCCCACTACCGTTACACCAACACACGTTTTGTGAAGCAACTTACTTTAAAAGTGCACAACACAAAATAGGATTACCTAACATAGTGGTAGCTACTTTATTCTACAATGCACAGACATGCATATATACATGCAAAACTGTAACGTTTTGATTGGAGGAGAAAACGTCTTATCAAATGCGCTTTTCGATTGCAACACAGCATAAGCATCCAACGCGTAGAGAATAAGACATGCCAACATACATAAACAAGCAAAATTAACATGACTTAGTAGCATATATACTCTTTAGCAGGCTAGATAAATGATACTCGCGAAACTGCACTCTTTCTGTATTTGCTTCAATAAAAAAGAAAAGAACAACTCGTGTTGACATCTCTCGTTGCCTTCCCTAAACAGAGATATGTCGCGCAAGTCCGCATACGGATACAAAGATTGAAACTGTTGGCTTGTCTGGGTTATTGTTGGCCCGGATATAGTGTTGGTGATCCTTTTAGTCCGGATATATGGACTGTTTTCGGCTGGGAAACACGAAGAACGAGCACTTGGCTGTGCAAGTCATGGTTTGACGGTTATCAATCTAATAATGTTCATTGTTGGAATGCTGATTGGCTCATAAAACTCTTCAATCTTCTTCTGAGTGAGTTCCTTAGTGAGATTGAATCTACTGATGTTATGCCTCATAGAAACATGTGTGATTATATGTGATCGAGTCATTATTGTGATCGAGTATAAGTTCGTATGATTTATTCGATTTTCTGCATCCGCCACGCTCGAGTTGTGGTTATACAAAGCGTTCTTGGAACAAAGAGAATAATTGATTCTAAACGAGCTTTTGATATAATCGGTAAATGTTACGATGAATGATGCTGGGCTTGTGGAATTGAATAAACAAGGAATAGTCCAAGACATCATACATGAAGAGCCCGAGTTGGAGCAAAAGAAAGAGAGGCCCATTCGAGAGAAGAAACTCGGTTTAAGACTATGTGTTATAATGAGGCCCAATAGCAAGAGGAGGCATTTCTTTTAATTAATTTTGACACATTTTTCCTCGCTTAGGGTTTTAAAATGGACCTTTGAAGAATTTTTTCATTTATCGAATACTATAATAGTCATATTATCCGCAAAAGATTTTTTTTTTTCCAAAAATTCATTTAAAAAAATCATTATCAAGAAGCTTGGGAAAATGTGCTAAAATTGGTATATATATATATATATATATATATATATATATATATATATAAAACAACAACAACAACAAACGAACAAACAAACGTCTCCTCGTATAAGGGACGAAGGGAGTAATAAACTTAAAGTCCAAGCACTACAAGAAATTTGATTTTTAGCCACATATTAGTTAATCACATTCACACATAAACATGTGTGGTTATTTAGCCATACATAATCGAAATATGTGTGAATAAATTAGTAGGTCACTTTTTTATCAATTATGTACATTTAGGATGTGTGACTAAAATAAATTAGTCACAATTAGAGTTTATTTATTTATTTTTATTTTTGTTTTCGGTTTAATTGAGTGGGTAAATATTATCCATGTGATGACGTGGAAAATAAATCCTCCACTTAATGACTAAATAATAGAAATTTGGATTAAGTTTTCTTCTTTTCTTATTTAGATTAAGTGGACGTGGCAAAATAGCGCCCCCAAAATTTTTTAATCTCCCTGCACTAATTAAAATTTTGAAAAATTTTGATTTCCCTTTTAAAAATCAGATTAGCGCTAATATTTTATCTCTTCCAAATATATTAGGAGAAAATATCTGTAAAATAAATATACCCACTTCTTACCTTTACCCCACTTCTTAATCAATATACGTGGGCAGTTTTTTTTATTAATCTTTCCTTTTATTTGCTCCTG
The DNA here is from genome assembly GCA_029379335.1 of Thymus mandschuricus. Classification (NCBI taxonomy): domain Eukaryota; kingdom Viridiplantae; phylum Streptophyta; class Magnoliopsida; order Lamiales; family Lamiaceae; genus Thymus; species Thymus mandschuricus. The sequence continues at coordinate 23,852,506 of CM057071.1, read as the reverse complement.
AATTTAGAAATATCTCCATATATTAATTTCAGCAGTCGAAGGAGGAGATTAAGGACATCCTCGTCAGGTACGATAGGACTTTGCTGGTGGCCGATCCCCGTCGCTGCGAGCCGAAGAAGTTGGTGCCCGTGCGAGGTTCCAGAAGTCCTACCGTTAAATTGTTGGTAGTGAGATATTAACTCTCATAATATCTTGTAAAATTTTGTTCGGATGAATTAAGAGCTACTTTAATGTTTGGGTTGTTTGGAATTTTTTTCATCTTTGTTTACCTGCTTGGATCGCATGAGAGACACCTTTAATTTATAAAGTAGTGTTTTGCATTAAAAAAAAATAATAATAAAAAAATCAGCAATCTATGTTCAGATTCGTACTGTGCTTTATATCAGTTGTTTAAATCATACTGATTCCTCTATCTCATTAGAATGTTATCTGGAATGTAGGACTCCGAGCGGAAGATTTTGGAGAAGAATCAAATAACGCGTGTGCTTCGTATGCCTTTTTATGTGATATACTACAAGGTATTCAGAATTGGTTGTGGTTTATGTTGAGTTGATTGTTCTATATTTTTTAAATAATTTTTGGATTAACAATTTAATATTTTTGTCCCTTTGATTTATATACAAAATGGTTTGCATTCAATATCATTTTATATATTTTTGTTTTATAATTCATGATTGCTATCTTCATGTTCGATGGATTTTATTTCCAATTGGGCTGAAATTTTCCTATTATATAAGTTGTTTCTTTCCCCTTAATTCGATACAATGGTGTTGAATTAATGAATTTTTAAACTTAATTTTGTATTTACAGGCAAATATTTAGAAGATGCAGAATCAAAGGGAGTTAGAGAGAGGAAGAATCGGTGAAGTTGTTGCCATGACTACTAGTCTTGAATAGATACTTTAGTTATGGCATTGTTTAGTCATTTAGAACATTAAAAGCTTTATGTGGCAATAGCCAATAGGCATATTAATTGTACTGTTCAAGTTGTATTTGATTTCAAAGATCAATAAAGATACCATCATATTTTGGTATTGTGCGATATAATTTAATTTATTGCTCTATATACTAGCTACATACTATATCTATTTGTCATATTCGGATTAATTTATACCGAGCAGTAATAATAATTATGCTCTTATTTTAATAATTTTAAAGAATTACCTACACATAATTTCGTTTTTATCACACATACAAATTGCCACGTCACTATCCACATCATTTCCACGTCATAATAAACATATTTTTATAAAATGCTACATCAGCATCCATGTCATTTCCACGTCATCATTATAAAATCATAAAAATTAATTACCCACACATAAAACATACATTTAATGACATCTATATGTGTGGGTAAAAATCGGTGTTTTATCCACACATACATACAAGTGTGACTAAAAGTATTTACCTACAAAATTTTAACCACACATATCATAAATGTCAACATTTGTGAATAAAAATATATAACCACACATAAGTTTATTATTAGCCACGTTTGTATGTGTGACTAAAAACCTCTTTTCTTGTAGTGAAGCTTGATTGTCTCACTCACGTAATGTGGACCACGCCTTCACACTCCATTGAGTCAGTCCAATTGTGGATTTATCCTTCTCTTCCTTTGCATACTCTCCACATATTTCTTGAAAAGTAGGCAAGAAACAACGAGAAGAAAGACAAAAACAATTCAGTGGAATTTCATGAAATAAATTCCAACGATATTCAAACTGAATCTTTACAATATCCTTTCATATTATGAAAAAAGAAGTAGGAAAAGATGATCTTGATTTAACGCATTATCGTGAGTGCTACGATCTTTGAATTTCATGTTATATATAGTTGTTTAAAAGAAAATTGGCATCTAAGTCACTTACACTTGGTCCAATGGTCACAAGGAAAATTACTACTGGTTATACTAAACAACAACTATTATATAGTATTAATTCTTTCTTGCAAATACTATATGTGTGATGTGCAAACACTTTATTTAAAAAAAATAATTAGCAGAAAATTCAAAGACCGTGCTACGAAGACCTCCATTTAAGATTTTCCGAAATTTAACCCTTTATTATTAGGTTAACACACACAATGCGTATTTTATAAGGAGTACTCAGAAATAAATATTGGAACGTTGGAATGATGCATAGAAGATGTTCGATAAAACCCTCTTTTCCATCATCGATCTTCAAGTAATGCGCGTACCAAGAACTAGCTTGCGAAGCAATTAACTTTTCAAAAATATAAAATTTTGAGATCGAGCTAACCTCGAGACCTTACCACCCCACTACCGTTACACCAACACACGTTTTGTGAAGCAACTTACTTTAAAAGTGCACAACACAAAATAGGATTACCTAACATAGTGGTAGCTACTTTATTCTACAATGCACAGACATGCATATATACATGCAAAACTGTAACGTTTTGATTGGAGGAGAAAACGTCTTATCAAATGCGCTTTTCGATTGCAACACAGCATAAGCATCCAACGCGTAGAGAATAAGACATGCCAACATACATAAACAAGCAAAATTAACATGACTTAGTAGCATATATACTCTTTAGCAGGCTAGATAAATGATACTCGCGAAACTGCACTCTTTCTGTATTTGCTTCAATAAAAAAGAAAAGAACAACTCGTGTTGACATCTCTCGTTGCCTTCCCTAAACAGAGATATGTCGCGCAAGTCCGCATACGGATACAAAGATTGAAACTGTTGGCTTGTCTGGGTTATTGTTGGCCCGGATATAGTGTTGGTGATCCTTTTAGTCCGGATATATGGACTGTTTTCGGCTGGGAAACACGAAGAACGAGCACTTGGCTGTGCAAGTCATGGTTTGACGGTTATCAATCTAATAATGTTCATTGTTGGAATGCTGATTGGCTCATAAAACTCTTCAATCTTCTTCTGAGTGAGTTCCTTAGTGAGATTGAATCTACTGATGTTATGCCTCATAGAAACATGTGTGATTATATGTGATCGAGTCATTATTGTGATCGAGTATAAGTTCGTATGATTTATTCGATTTTCTGCATCCGCCACGCTCGAGTTGTGGTTATACAAAGCGTTCTTGGAACAAAGAGAATAATTGATTCTAAACGAGCTTTTGATATAATCGGTAAATGTTACGATGAATGATGCTGGGCTTGTGGAATTGAATAAACAAGGAATAGTCCAAGACATCATACATGAAGAGCCCGAGTTGGAGCAAAAGAAAGAGAGGCCCATTCGAGAGAAGAAACTCGGTTTAAGACTATGTGTTATAATGAGGCCCAATAGCAAGAGGAGGCATTTCTTTTAATTAATTTTGACACATTTTTCCTCGCTTAGGGTTTTAAAATGGACCTTTGAAGAATTTTTTCATTTATCGAATACTATAATAGTCATATTATCCGCAAAAGATTTTTTTTTTTCCAAAAATTCATTTAAAAAAATCATTATCAAGAAGCTTGGGAAAATGTGCTAAAATTGGTATATATATATATATATATATATATATATATATATATATAAAACAACAACAACAACAAACGAACAAACAAACGTCTCCTCGTATAAGGGACGAAGGGAGTAATAAACTTAAAGTCCAAGCACTACAAGAAATTTGATTTTTAGCCACATATTAGTTAATCACATTCACACATAAACATGTGTGGTTATTTAGCCATACATAATCGAAATATGTGTGAATAAATTAGTAGGTCACTTTTTTATCAATTATGTACATTTAGGATGTGTGACTAAAATAAATTAGTCACAATTAGAGTTTATTTATTTATTTTTATTTTTGTTTTCGGTTTAATTGAGTGGGTAAATATTATCCATGTGATGACGTGGAAAATAAATCCTCCACTTAATGACTAAATAATAGAAATTTGGATTAAGTTTTCTTCTTTTCTTATTTAGATTAAGTGGACGTGGCAAAATAGCGCCCCCAAAATTTTTTAATCTCCCTGCACTAATTAAAATTTTGAAAAATTTTGATTTCCCTTTTAAAAATCAGATTAGCGCTAATATTTTATCTCTTCCAAATATATTAGGAGAAAATATCTGTAAAATAAATATACCCACTTCTTACCTTTACCCCACTTCTTAATCAATATACGTGGGCAGTTTTTTTTATTAATCTTTCCTTTTATTTGCTCCTGAATTTAGAAATATCTCCATATATTAATTTCAGCAGTCGAAGGAGGAGATTAAGGACATCCTCGTCAGGTACGATAGGACTTTGCTGGTGGCCGATCCCCGTCGCTGCGAGCCGAAGAAGTTGGTGCCCGTGCGAGGTTCCAGAAGTCCTACCGTTAAATTGTTGGTAGTGAGATATTAACTCTCATAATATCTTGTAAAATTTTGTTCGGATGAATTAAGAGCTACTTTAATGTTTGGGTTGTTTGGAATTTTTTTCATCTTTGTTTACCTGCTTGGATCGCATGAGAGACACCTTTAATTTATAAAGTAGTGTTTTGCATTAAAAAAAAATAATAATAAAAAAATCAGCAATCTATGTTCAGATTCGTACTGTGCTTTATATCAGTTGTTTAAATCATACTGATTCCTCTATCTCATTAGAATGTTATCTGGAATGTAGGACTCCGAGCGGAAGATTTTGGAGAAGAATCAAATAACGCGTGTGCTTCGTATGCCTTTTTATGTGATATACTACAAGGTATTCAGAATTGGTTGTGGTTTATGTTGAGTTGATTGTTCTATATTTTTTAAATAATTTTTGGATTAACAATTTAATATTTTTGTCCCTTTGATTTATATACAAAATGGTTTGCATTCAATATCATTTTATATATTTTTGTTTTATAATTCATGATTGCTATCTTCATGTTCGATGGATTTTATTTCCAATTGGGCTGAAATTTTCCTATTATATAAGTTGTTTCTTTCCCCTTAATTCGATACAATGGTGTTGAATTAATGAATTTTTAAACTTAATTTTGTATTTACAGGCAAATATTTAGAAGATGCAGAATCAAAGGGAGTTAGAGAGAGGAAGAATCGGTGAAGTTGTTGCCATGACTACTAGTCTTGAATAGATACTTTAGTTATGGCATTGTTTAGTCATTTAGAACATTAAAAGCTTTATGTGGCAATAGCCAATAGGCATATTAATTGTACTGTTCAAGTTGTATTTGATTTCAAAGATCAATAAAGATACCATCATATTTTGGTATTGTGCGATATAATTTAATTTATTGCTCTATATACTAGCTACATACTATATCTATTTGTCATATTCGGATTAATTTATACCGAGCAGTAATAATAATTATGCTCTTATTTTAATAATTTTAAAGAATTACCTACACATAATTTCGTTTTTATCACACATACAAATTGCCACGTCACTATCCACATCATTTCCACGTCATAATAAACATATTTTTATAAAATGCTACATCAGCATCCATGTCATTTCCACGTCATCATTATAAAATCATAAAAATTAATTACCCACACATAAAACATACATTTAATGACATCTATATGTGTGGGTAAAAATCGGTGTTTTATCCACACATACATACAAGTGTGACTAAAAGTATTTACCTACAAAATTTTAACCACACATATCATAAATGTCAACATTTGTGAATAAAAATATATAACCACACATAAGTTTATTATTAGCCACGTTTGTATGTGTGACTAAAAACCTCTTTTCTTGTAGTGAAGCTTGATTGTCTCACTCACGTAATGTGGACCACGCCTTCACACTCCATTGAGTCAGTCCAATTGTGGATTTATCCTTCTCTTCCTTTGCATACTCTCCACATATTTCTTGAAAAGTAGGCAAGAAACAACGAGAAGAAAGACAAAAACAATTCAGTGGAATTTCATGAAATAAATTCCAACGATATTCAAACTGAATCTTTACAATATCCTTTCATATTATGAAAAAAGAAGTAGGAAAAGATGATCTTGATTTAACGCATTATCGTGAGTGCTACGATCTTTGAATTTCATGTTATATATAGTTGTTTAAAAGAAAATTGGCATCTAAGTCACTTACACTTGGTCCAATGGTCACAAGGAAAATTACTACTGGTTATACTAAACAACAACTATTATATAATCAACATTTTATCTTCAAATATTTCTATTTATATACTTGTTATAAAAGTGTTTTATACGATAAAATTTGGTTTATATATGTTCCTATGATAAAATTTAAGCTAAGATTAGTATTGTAATACAATATCATATTATTACACATGGATTTTAAAAAAAAATAATACAATATAATATTTATTTAATTACACGAATTTATTTAAAATTGCCTCATTAAAAAGTCTAATTATGGATTACCTTTCAGCTCATAACATATTATTGTACATGAATTCAAAAAATAAAAAATAAAATAAAATAAAATAAAATAAATTGTGCTATTTCGTGGGAGTATTAGTTTTAGCGGTTAACAATTGAGATACGAATTTTACATATTAGTAATATTTTAAAATTTGGAAATAATAAAAGGAATTAGCAGAATGAGTACAGAAAATCATAGCCCTAAAATTATTGATTGAAAGCATGACCATGAGGTGTGAATAGGAAAATTGTGTGAGTGAAGTCTAAGTCTTAAACAACTTTTCGTTGACACGTACAATCGTAGTCATTTCACACGGATGAGTTAATTTCGGGATTATAACATCCTATAATACATTGATATATCATCGTCTTATGTGAAAAATGCCGTTTCCAAACCGGTAACGACTAACGAATTGCTTAAACAGAAATGCTGGTCTTTGAAGAAATAGTAAATTTTTTAGACATAATAGTAATTATTAATATAATAAAAAATGTCACATCGAAATAACAGAATCTCGTGCACCGATCGGCATTACACAGGGAGCTTCGATCCTTCCGACGGAGAAAAACGTCTTCCGTGCCTCCACTTTATCTGTGGTGCCACGTGTAAATCACCTTGTGTTATGATTGTAGGGAGTAATAGTCTAGGCATAAACAAATGCGGAGCCCCGCACGACTAATACTTTGTATAATATAAACTCATTTGTCTCTTATTGCATAGGTTATTATGTCGTTTCAATATTGGAGAATTAACATGGAACGGAGAGTATAATGTTAACATAAATAGTGCAAACTTGTACGCTGTTTATAAAACTTTATATTAATTTTAAATAATATTTTAATAGAAAAATACATGACTATTTATATTAATAGAAATAATTATGAAGAAATTGAGTCAATAGAAAATGAAAATTAGGTTGAGGTTGAGTTAATAAAATTAAAGTCAGTATATATTTGAGTGTTTAGAGTAGTGATTTGTTTAATTTAATTTATTATTTCAAAATTATAGTACTAAAGTGCTCATTAAAAAATTATATATATTTGAGTATTTAGATTGCGTTCTCTTTGATGCGAAAGAAAAAGAGAGAAAGAGAAAATTACACTATAAACTACACCATTTTTCTCACCTTTTCTCACATTTTCTATTTTTTCCCCTTCATTTGCACTACAATGAAGAGAAAATATTATCTCTCCAATTTGGTGTTGTAAATATTTTCTCCAATTTAAGGAGTAAAATCCTCCTTCATTGATAAAAGGTGAGAAAAGGGGTGAAATTTATAGTGTAATTTTCTCTTTTCTCTCATTTTCTTTCTCACCAAATAGAACGCAACCTTAAAGTATATAAAGTGGATAGTATAAGAGGTGGGCGGTGGGCCCGGGGTGGGGGGATGGCCCTGCTAAGAAAACCAGACTTTTTAATTTTTATGTATTGTACTGAGCATAAATTTACTGATATGTTAAAAAGACAAATCTGACACGTGGACGGCGATTAGGGGGGGCAGGCACAGAAGACGTTTCTTTCTATCTTTAGGATCGAATCTGCCCATTACACACACTTGAATATATAAAATACTCCCTCCGTCTTTAAATAAGTGTCCCGAGCCGCCAAAAATTTTGTCCCTAAATAAGTGTCCTATCACATTTTTCCAAGCAAAAATTACACAAAAGTACCAAAACTACCCTTCTTGGAAATCTAAAAGTGGGAGAAAGACAAAAATAAATAAATAAATAATCAAGGATTTTAAGGGCATAAGTGTCATTTTAGCATTCTCCTTAGTTTTTTTAAATTGGCGGCTCGGGACACTTATTTAAAGACGGAGGGAGTACTCCTTAGTTAAAAAGAACACACTGATTTTGATGTAACTAAGAATGTGAAATTAGAAGACTAGTTGGCATTGACTTGAGAAAGACTAGCAAGTCAGCTAGAGTCAACTAATGTTGTCAAATAATTATAATTATAATTATGTAGAAATTACTATAATTTGTTGCCTAGCATTGACTTGACTTTTCAAATAAATTTATCAATTTTACTCGAAATTAAAAGCTTTACCATTTGCCCCAAAGCTAACGCTCAAACTCATAAAAGATGCGACATAAATTCCACCGTAAACACACTTATTATAAATATTAATTCACATATTATTTCCGTTTCATTCCATTTGATCTGTAGAATAAATATATGTGAGGTATAAAATAATAGAGTAGTTCAAATGGAGTAAAATGGAGAGAGTATATATGGGGAAGAAAAGGAGATTGAAATAAGGGTTTCATCCCATGGGTAATATTGATTATTGAGGGCAAATGTGTCATTTTAATGGAATAATTTTTCTATTTAAGTCATAATCACCTTAATTCAAGTGAAGTTCCAAACGGGTAGAAATCACACGGATATGGAATATGGGGTACAACAGGAGTATATATATATATAGTAATAGTAACTTGAATCTTCTATGTCCAAACAAGCAAAGCTCAAAATTCTTCCCAATTTTCTATACTTATCTTTCTACTCTTTAAAATAGCGGATGAGATCCTCTGTCCCTAAATTGGTGTACCAATGGTGTACCCGATACAAATTAGGAAGTTTTGACATACACTAATAACCAAACTTAAAATGACAACTAAGACCGTTCAAAACTTATCAAAACTTCCTAATTTTGTATTGGGTACACCATTGGTACACCAATTTTCTATACTTATCTTTCTACTCTTTAAGATAGCCGTATATATCAACCATCGTATTTCTAAATTTTCATAGCCCCTCCATCGATCGTAATGGATAGATCCCTGCAGTTTAGTACGAAGCCCCTTCTTTCACTGCTACTCTTCCTACTACTTCATTATAGCTCAGCCAACACCATAGACCGTTCTTCACTCCTAGCCCTAAAATCTCACATCACTTCAGACCCTCAAAACATACTCACCACAAACTGGACCCTCGAAACTGATGTCTGTAGTTGGACCGGAGTAACTTGCAACGACAATCCTCGTCTCCGTAGAGTGACCGAGTTGAACATCTCGAGCATGGGTCTTGTCGGAACGTTCCCACCGGAAATTGGGAATCTCTCTTCCCTCGTTTCGCTAAATATGAGCATGAACTCGTTCCACGGTCCCATACCGCCGTCCGTCTTCAACATGTCATCCTTGGAAGTTTTGGATCTGATGAACAACAGTTTGTCAAGTAGGCTACCCAATGATATGTGCAAACGCAACGTAAACCTCAAGAAACTTCGCCTATCCTTCAACAAGATGTATGGGAAGACACCATCTAGTGGTTTGGAGGAATGCTCCAAGCTTGAGATTTTCACCATTTACGGCAACAATTTCAGTGGGCGAGTGCCAAGAGAAATTGGGAACTTGACAATGCTTCAAAAATTAAATTTCGGTGGCAACAATTTAGTAGGTAAGATCTTCTCTTCATAGTCTTTTACTGCCATTTTTTTAAATTATAAATGAGTTAATGCAGATGAAATACCCTGTTTCCAAACTTGTACTGTTTCAATTGTGCATCCCAAGTAAAAATTACGTAGTTTTAATTAATAGTGTAAGAGATTCTTGAGTTTGCGACAGTTAAAGATATCAGAAAGAAAATACATAGTTTTAACTTAAGTACGAGATTGGAACACAAATTTGGGAACAAAGAATCTCATCATGAGTTAATGTCATTCGGTTTGATTCCTTTACCTCCAATTATATTAGTATCTCAGAGTATTATATATACTCCCTTCATCCCGTGACCCAAAACTTAGGGCACGAGATTTTATATATTTTGATGATATATTAATATATTAATGTGTTAAAGTGTTAAAATTTTAACTGTATTAAATATTAAAGTTTTGAAATAATTGTAGGACCTACGTCCCAAAATTGAAAGGTTCAATAAATAGTCGTTGTCCCATGCAATATAATAAGAGTGTCACTAAATAGATGACGAAGGGAGTACTTGTTTAAATAATCATGGCTTTTGATTTCTATACGTAAGTACCTGCATGGAATCATATATATCCCGAATTTGGTGTATTAATTTTGATCTGAATATGGATTTTTTTTTTCCTTTCTAATTTCTATGTATTTTTTCCATTCAAGTTCAGTATATCAGTATAATTTATATGTGAGTTCTTATCTAAAATAAAAGGACCCTAAAATTTGTGGACATACGAAAAATGAAAGAGACACTCATAAAATGTATGAAATTTTTAATAGAATTTGTGGTGAAGGTATATATTTTACGAATTACGACGTTACAGGTGAGATTCCAGAAGAAGTTGGTTATCTCAATGATAGGATACGGCCCAACTACTAGGCCCAATAACAAAGCTCGGCCCACGAGAAGCGACTCATTCAAACGTAGAAGACTCGGATGCTTTTCAAGAATAGGCCCAACTCCTAAGCCCAAACCATGAGGACCCCAAGCCCAAGAAGAGACCCACTAAGAAGAACATGGGATCATGGAGCCGCCACTAACATCCCCACTTCACAAGCATTTATGGAGAGAGGAGAAAATAGTTATAAATAGAAGATAGATTCTTTGTAAAAGATGGATACGCTTTTGTACTCTCTCTCTCTCGCAGAAACCTAATAAAATACCGCCGCTCCTTTCTCTCCGTGGACGTAGATCGAAAGATCGAACCACGTAACTCCCTCTCGTGTCGTTTATTCTTCGTTACATTTATTGCCCTACGAAAATATGATTCATCACTGGCGCCGTCTGTGGGAATCGATAAATTTTGTGTTTCGAATCAATGTTTTCATGGGCAATCAATTGTCTCGGAGAAAGACGCACGAGGCAAAGCTTTTTCATTCAAGAAAGCCACAAATTGACGCCGAATCAGATTATTCATATAATCCTTGCCACCAAATTCAACCAAATTCAATCAAATCTCGCTGCCACCAATTCCATGGGGATCCAGTAACCCTTTCATGGAAGAATCAATCCATTACATCTCATGCAAAGCGTAATTCAACGCATCAGCACCCTGTGGTCGAGGGGCCAGCAATCCGAGACTCTAATCGCCGCCTTCGCCGTCGTCGATCACGTCCACCAAGGGCTGACCTCCCTCAACACCATCGGAAAAGGCAACCGCGGCGAAGTTCACCTAGCCGTCCTCCCCTCATCAACGTCACCTCATTGCTGGCGAAGCATCATTCTGCCGCCGAGCTCTACACCGCCGAGATAAGCAACGTCGGCGAATGGCTAGGGGAAAGTCCGGCCTCAGCACTACTGCCGCCTTTCAGGAGTTCTCTCCGATGCCCGCAAGCATGCCTGGCACGATTTCCACCGCTACCAGACCTCCTTCCTCCTCTCTCCTCCATGATAAGCATCAAAATTCTAGAGAGAGAGAGAGAGGTATGAACGAGTACCATCACCAAAGCTGCCGAGAGCTGTACAAACCACCGAAGCTCCCCCACCGCCGTCGAGCTCTACGCGCCCACGAAGAAAACCGAAGGAGAAATCGGGAGCTGTACACAACTCCGACACCGAGCTTGTTGTTGATGACACCGAGCTCCACTCCAGTTCACTCTACCGCCGAGCTCCGCCTCGGCTCAACTTCCACCTCGGCTCACCTCCCCCGCAGCAGGAATCAACCAACGATGGCCGCCGCCGAGATCCACTTCGGCTCTCGCTTGCAGCTCCACTCCGGCTCCGGCTCCTCGCCGCCGAGCTCCCGAGCTCCACTCCAGCCCTCCTCGCAGTTGAGCTCCACTCCGGCACTCCGCCGCCGCGGTCATGAACACCGTTGCCACCTCGACTCCGGCAAAGAAAAGAACCAACCGAAGAGGAACACACGAAGAGCCTCCATCAATTGAAGAGAAGGAGCAGCACACGCTGCAAAAAGAAAAAGAAAAAAAAAAATGGATTTGGGATTAACCAAATAGGCTCGGCCCCAATTTTCCTCCCCTCACTCCACCAACGCCGTTGCCGAGCTCCAGATCAGGTCACTCCACTTCCGAGCTCTAGCTCAGCCACTCCGTCGTTGAGCCCAAGCTCCGCTCCGCTGCCGAGCTCTGGCATCACTCCAGTTCGCTGCCGAGCCCCAGTTCAGATTACTCCTCTGCCGAGCTCCGGCCTCACTCCACCGACGCCGCCGAGCTCCAGTTCACCGCCGAACTCCAACCTCGGCCCTTGCTCGCAGGCTCGAAGCGCCGACGAGCTCCACCTCGGCCCTTGCTCGCAGCATCGACGAGCTCCACCTCGGCCGTCACTCCACCGACGCTGCTGCCGAGCTCCAACTCAGTCTGCTGCCGAGCTCCAACTCAGCTCACTTTGCTGCCGAGCTCCGGCTCAGTCCACTCCGCCGTCGAGCTCCGAAACTACATTGAGTTCGTTTCTCATAATACAACACTAAAACCCGCGAAGAGGAGCAAGAACTACATATTATGGTTCTCATGATAGAACCCACCCGAAGCCGAAGAGAACGTGAGAGCTACGTACACTCACACCATTCTCGCAAAAGTTGGAGGATCTATCCGAAGATCAAACTCCGAACCAGACCGGAGAATCGGAACTAGCCTCGACTCGATCTCCGAGCAAACGATGTCGAAGAATTCCTCCACCGAAATCTCAGGCTTCCTCCATCGGAATTTCACCCCAAGAGGTATTATGCATAGGAGTAGAGAGTTCATGTTTTGAGTCAGTCTTTTAAGTCTTTATCCTTTGAGTCAAGTCTTTGTCGAGTCAGTCCGGTCACGCATATTCTACTACCTATGCATACCACCCCTCATCTATTCTCCACACTATCCTGACGAGGAAAGTGTGTTATCCTTGAGACACGTATCTCGGATATGAAATAAGATACAAGACCGATACATCTCGGCACATCTAAGACCGATACATCTCGGCAATATACTAGGGGACCACCCCTACCGACCTGGTCGGCAAAACAGGAACCCGATTAGACCCAAGTGTCAACTCGGCCACAATGATAGGCTATTATGCCATCTCAAGGCCGGGGATGAACCCAAGTGTCAAGTCGGAAGCCGAAGTTAGGCCCCCCGGCCACTTCGGAAGACCCGATGATCGGCCCAAGAGCCACGTCGGAAGCCGATGATAGGCCCTAGTGCCACTTCGGAAAAAACCCGATGATCGACCCAAGCGTCAACTCGGCCACAACGATAGGCTATTAGCCATCTCGAGCCCGAGAATTGACCCAAGTGTCACTTCGAAAGCCGAAGTCGGACCTCCGGACCACTTCGGAAAACCCGATGATCGGCTCAAAAGCCACTTCGGCAACACCCACCTAGGTGAGATAGACAGCTTGACTTAGTCAAAAATCCACCTCGGTTGGATTGACCTCGTCACCTCGTCAAAATCCACCTAGGTGAGATAAAACAGATTGACTTCGTCACCTCGTGACCTCGTCACTTCGTCACCTCGTGAGTTCGTCACCTCGTGAGTTCGTCACTTCGGCAACACCCACCTAGGTGAGATAGACAGCTTGACTTCGTCAAAAATCCGCCTCGGTTGGATTGACCTCGTCACCTCGTCAAAATCCACCTAGGTAAGATAAAACAGATTGACTTCGTCACCTCGTGAGTTCGTCACCTCGTGAGTTCGTCACTTCGGCAACACCCACCTAGGTGAGATAGACAGCTTGACTTAGTCAAAAATCCACCTCGGTTGGACTGACCTCGTCACCTCGTCAAAATCCACCTAGGTGAGATAAAACAGATTGACTTCGTCACCTCGTGACCTCGTCACCTCGTGAGTTCGGCACCTCGTGAGTTCGTCACCTCGGCAACACCCACCTAGGTGAGAGCTTGACTTAGTCAAAAATCCACCTCGGTTGGATTGACTTTGTCACTTCGTCAAAAATCCATTAAGGCCATCGGCATCAGAAATACTACGGGGAACTACGATTCGACTTTGTCAGAATCTATTACTTTGGCGGGCTAATCGACTTCGACTCAACTATATCATCATCACCATCACATCCTCGCTTCCACGTCTTTTTGGGAGGGGATGTGATAGGATACGGCCCAACTACTAGGCCCAATAACAAAGCTCGGCCCACGAGAAGCGACTCATTCAAACGTAGAAGACTCGGATGCTTTTCAAGAATAGGCCCAACTCCTAAGCCCAAACCATGAGGACCCCAAGCCCAAGAAGAGACCCACTAAGAAGAACATGGGATCATGGAGCCGCCACTAACATCCCCACTTCACAAGCATTTATGGAGAGAGGAGAAAATAGTTATAAATAGAAGATAGATTCTTTGTAAAAGATGGATACGCTTTTGTACTCTCTCTCTCTCGCAGAAACCTAATAAAATACCGCCGCTCCTTTCTCTCCGTGGACGTAGATCGAAAGATCGAACCACGTAACTCCCTCTCGTGTCGTTTATTCTTCGTTACATTTATTGCCCTACGAAAATATGATTCATCACTCAACAACTTACAATACTTGGACATGCAAGAAAACAATCTGATAGGCATTTTACCTGCAAAAATTTTCGGCATGTCATGGCTGAAAGGTTTGTGGTTGGATGAGAACCGGCTGATGGGGCCATTACCAAGAGAAATTGGTAACATGTCAATGCTTCAAACATTGAATCTCGGTGTCAACAATTTTGTAGGTAAGATCTTCTCTTCATAGCCTTTTCTTTTATTGCCATTTTTCTTTTAATTATACATGAGTTAAATGCAAATGAAATCCTCTGTCTCCAAACTAGTATTTCAATTGTGTATCGTAAGAAAAGAATTACGTAGTTTTAATTAATAGTTTAAGAGATTATTGAATTTGTGAACAAAGAATCTCATCTGGAGCATTATATATACTCCCTTCATCCTGTGACCCAAACTTAGGGCACGAGATTTTATATTTTGATGATATATTAATAAATTAATGTGTTAAAGTGTTAGAGTAGATAATTATTGGTGCATCTAACATTTTTAATTGTATTAAAATTTTAAAATATTAAAAAGTAGAGTGATTAAGTATTAAATGTTGAAATGATTGTGTGGGACTTACGTACAAAAATTGAAAGGTTCAGTAAATGGACGTCGTCCCATGTAATATAGTAAGAGTGTCAATAAATAGATGACGAATGGAGTATTTGTTCAAATAATCATGGCTTTTCATTTCTATATGTAAGTACCTGCATATGGAATCATATATCCCGAATTTAGTGTATTAATTTTGATGCCAATATGATTTTTTTTCCTTTCTAATTTGTATGTATTTTTTCCATTCAATTTCAATATATCAGTATAATTTGTAGTGATTTGTTAAAATGTAGGGACAACCCTTAAAATAACCATTTTGATATAGTAAACACAAATAATAACCACTTATATTAAAAACATAAAAACCAGTCACTCTTACTAAATTACCCTTATACATGAAAACAAAACTCGTTTGTTCTTGTATTATGCAGTAAATTTACACCAATACATGATTAACATTAAATGACTCATGTATTCGAATACATGACTCGTTTATCTGTATTCACAAGTCCGTAATGATGTTACGTTTTACGAAACGTAACATCTATAAAGGGACGGATGGAGTACGTATTTCATAACCGATCAAACTGGCCTCTCATGCATGACAGGTCCTATTCCAAAAGAGATTGGGGAGCTTGATAATATGGTGACATTGACGCTTGGGTGGAACGAATTTAGTGGATTGATACCAAGAGAGATTGGGAACATGACTGCTCTTCAACTGTTACAGCTTCCCGACAATTACCTGACTGGTACGATTTCCTCACCCTAGCTAGCTTTTTGTGTTTTTACGCATACACCCTCCGTCTTTAAATAAGTGTCCTCCTCCGTGAGAGAGGAGGGGACACTTATTTAAAGACGGAGGGTGTATTTTTAACTCGGCGAGTGAGTCCGAATTAGTGACTCGAACTTTCGACTTATTAATTAGAGGGAAGCGTCTTGCCAACTAATTGGATCATGAATTGTTATGATGCGTAGATACATCGGTAAAACATACTCCCTTTGTTCCTCACTATTAGTCCTATTTGACATTTTTGTCCCTCCCTCATTTTTATAGTCTCATTTCCTATGTCTACTTAGAATTGATTGTAGTCACATATTATCTCCTTTCTTAATTTCTATGCCCAAACCAAATGAGACTAATAGAGAGGGATGGCGGAGTACTATAATTTTAGCATGCATGCATGTCGATATTATATCCATCCGTCCCATTCCAGATGGTTCGTGACACTTTAGCAAATACTCTCACTGTCCATTTTATCACGACACTTTTATTTAATAAAGTAGACACAAAATGAATAGTAAAAAGCCACGATAAAATGGACAAAAGGGTCGAGGGAGTACCTACTATTTCATATACAACTATTTCATTTATTAACAACCACACATTTCAAACTAAACATTCTTTATTAATTCTCGTGCCGAAAAAAAATGATTCGTCTGGAGTGGGATGGATAGAGGGAGTACCTACTTAATTGCGTGATAACGAAATTTATCTTAATTTTGGTAGGTTATATTCCAACAGATATTATAACTGATCTTAATAACTTGGAGAAATTGAATGTTGGTGGCAACCAACTCGAAGGACGACTACCGAGAGAAATGGAGAACATGACAACAGTTCGCTAGTTGTGGCTTCATAACAATAATTTCACTGGTAAGATTTTTTTTTTTTAAAGCTGCGTTCTCTTTGATGCGAAAGAAAAAGAGAGAAAAGAGAAAATCACTCTATAGATTCTACCAATTTCTCACCTTATCTATTTTTTCCCCTTCATTTGCACTACAATAGAGAGAAAATACTATCTCTCCAATTTGGTGTTGTAAATATTTTCTCCAATTTAACGAGTAAAATTTCCCCTCATGGATAAAAGGTGAGAAAAAGTGAGAAAATGGTGAAATTTATAGAGTAATTTTCTCTTTTCTCTCATTTTCTTTCGCATCAAAGAGAACACAACCTAAATACATACATAAATACAAAAACGTTATCCTACCTACTATGATATATATCTTACCTAGTATGAACATATTCAATGTACTCACTGTTGATTGATCATGTCAATATTTGATCAGGGCCAATACTATCCAACATCGGAAATCTATCGGAGCTGAGAGAAGTCGTACTCTTTTCCAACAAATTAACTGGAGAGATTCCATCATCTACCTGCAACTTGAGGTCCCTTCAAATCCTGCATTTGTCAAACAACAATTTGGAAGGAGCAGTTCCACATTGTTTGGGTAAATTGAGCACATCTTTGTTGGTCTTTCACGTGAGTGCAAATCAATTGACTGGCCTCATTCCATCCACATTCACAAAGGGTTGCACACTTCAGTCACTCAATCTCAACGACAATAAGTTGGAGGGAGAGTTGCCTCAAACCTTAGCCAACTGCACAAGTCTTCAAGGTGTCGACGTCGGTGACAACCAAGTACGAGGCACGTTCCCCTTTTGGATGGGAACGCTCCCCCAACTTCGTGTGCTCGTCTTGAGGTCTAACAAGTTCAACGAAACAATGTTACACATCCCGAAGACTACGGAGGAGAATCCGTTTCCCAAGTTGCAAGTGTTGGACATATCCCAAAATGAGTTTGTAGGCTCTTTACCCGAAGTTTATTTCAACAACTTTCGAGGAATGATAAACGCAAAGGATAATAATAGGGATGACGAAAACTCCTGGTTCCAATTGTTTATAGAGTACAAGTTCACCTTGAAAGGTTTGGATCTGTCACTGCAGCGACTGCTCGACACCTTTACTACCATGGACTTGTCCTCCAACAACTTTTCTGGGACGATTCCTTCTCCGATAGGGAAAATTGTATCTTTAAGGTATTTGAATTTGTCTCACAATACCCTAACAGGGCATGTACCTGCATCCCTTGGAGATATGGATGTGCTCGAATCGTTAGACCTGTCTTCCAACAGACTGGATGGGAAGATCCCGAGTGAGCTGACAAGTTTGACATTTCTTTCGAAACTAAACCTCTCGATGAATAACCTCGTGGGGCCGATACCACAGTCTACTCAGCTTTCCACATTCGAGAATAGCTCGTATGTGGGGAATGTAGGTCTGTGTGGGTTTCCTCTTACGAAAACGTGTGGTGAACCGAGTCTGCCGAGGGAAGAAGGTGGTGGTGACGATGATGATGAGGATGAGGATGAGTCTAGTTTTGTGAACGGATTTGGTTGGCAATGTGTTGTGTTGGGGTATGGATTTGGATTAATAGTGGGGATTGGTATCGGTTATTTCTATGTTATTCGATACGGAAGGCCAAAATGGTTCGTAGAATACTTTCTTGGCGTTGGATACAGCTTGCATCGGAGACGATCAACAACGACAAGAAGACGAAGAAGAACTTAAGCTTAATTAGGTTGGAACTCTTGATATTATTATTATTACTACGTATGTTTTACGTATTGCAGTTAGTATATCGGGATAAATGGATTACGTTCCGACGTCGTATTGACAATTTTACCCTCATCAGAGGCGTTTTTGACGGCAACGACCATGCATAGACATACATGCATGCAAATCACGTTTTACTGCATGAGAACGTGTACAACACTAAGATAACAAAATAGGAGTATCTCACATAGTAGTACGTACTTTAATCTACAATGCACGGACATGCATGCAAAACCCTAACGGTTTAATTGGAAGGGAAAACGTTCTATCAATACATGCGTTTTTCGATTGCAACGCGCAACGTAAGCATCCAACGCATAGAGAACAACACATGTCAACATACATACACAAGCAAAACTAACATGACTTAATTATAATGGCATAGCTACTCGATCTTTAGCGGACTAAATCGATACTCGTTAATTTGATTCAATCAAAAGAAAAGAAATCGAGCAACCATCTCGACCTTCCATAACGAATAACTAGATAGCCCGAAAACACTCCGATTACGAACCCACATCCATGCCCCAAGGAAACACATTGCCAACCAAATCCGTAAACAAAACCATACTCATCACCATCATCTTCTTGTGGCGTCCTTTCGTATTTTTTTTGTCAGCGGAAATTGATGGAGTCCAAGGTTCGTTGATTCAAGATCCTGTTTGTTAGTGCAACACGTTGAGTTGCATAATTATTTGGCAATTTTGTATGCATGGGAAGATAAGGTTTATTTCCTTATACATAGACGTAGATCTCTTCTAGATATTAAGGGATTTATTTTCCCTTAATTATATATTCAAGGATTTATTAAGGGATTTATTTTTCCTTAATAATTTATTTGCATAAGGATTCTTCTTCTACAAGGAAAGGATATCTACAAGGAAAGAAGATATACATGGATTCTTATCTAGGGTTTCCTAGTGAATCTAAAACTCTCAAGTATATATAGGAGATCAACGCAAAGAGCCGCTGCGCATCAGAGAGAGTTTTTTACGTGATTTATTCAGTTTTCATCTTCTACGTTTTTTCTCTTCATAAACGTAGATTTGTTTCTTCTTTCTTGGGTAGATTAGTTTGGTGAGTGATCTTGTAATCTTGAGTATTCTATAACTCGAGTGGGGATAAACTTCATAATTGTGGTTTTGAAGTTTGGGTAGACTAAGGTGTTAGGTCTATCTTCAAGTTCGCTGTTGGTGAGTGTAGACGAGTGAGGAGTGAATACTTAGTGGTGGCTAGTATTCGAATACTTGTATCTCTGAAGCTCACATATAGTGGATTGGTCCTTTGGGAGAAATCCTCCCAGACGTAGGTGTGTTGATCACCGAACTGGGTTAACAACTGCTGTGCGTTCGTTGTTTTCTGTTTCTGTTACTCTTTGTGTTACGCTTGGTGTTACACACGGTGTTACACATTCTGTGTGACAAATCATACGGACTTCGAAATTTCAATTGGCACCAGAGCGGGTCACCTCTATTTGGTGTTAGATCCTGGGACATTCAACTTAGTCCGTGTTGTGTGTGGAACCCTCGAAGGAGCTCGTGATGGGGAGTATGAAGGAAGGCGGGTCTACTGTTAGACCACCTCTATTTGACGGAACCTGTTATGGCTATTGGAAAGTGAGGATGATTTCCTTCATAAGATCAGTGGATGAAGATGCATGGAGTTCTGTTGAAACTGGTTGGGAGGAACCAGTTGATGCTGAAGGAGAAAAAAAGCCACGAGTCAAATGGACTAAAGGAGAGCTTAGAGAATCAGGTATGAACCAAAAGGCTCTTAATGCTATTCATAGTGCTGTTACTGTTGATGTCTTTGCTGTCATATCAACATGTAAATCTGCTAAAAAGGCCTGGGAAATTCTTGAGAACAATTATGAAGGGAATAGACGTGTAAAAAATCAGAGATTACAACAACTCACCACTCAATTTGAAGCTCTAAAGATGGATGAGAATGAATCTATATCTGATTTTTATGCTGAATTGTTGAGATTATCTAATGAATGCTTCTCTCTTGGTGAACAATGGTCCGAGGCCAAAATGGTGAGAAAGATTCTGAGATCTCTACCAGAGAGATTCGACTACAAAGTCGCAGCCATTGAAGAAGCTCAAGACCTGGACAACATGACGGCCAATGATCTGATTGGATCTCTAAGAACCTTCGAGATGGGAATGAGGAACACTAGGAGTAACACGATGAGTAACACGTTTCAGACGTTGGCATATAAAGCTTCTCAGTTCAGTCAATCAGAGGAGGAGCTCAATAGTGAAGATATGGTTGCTGAGTGCATCGACTTCTTATCAAAGAAGTTTGGGAAAAGGTTGTTTAAAAGGGAAAACTTTGATGGAGGATTCAGAAACAATAGACCTGAAGGGCAAAGCTTGCAGAATAGTAACAATGGTGCTGAGAGGAATAATGTTTCTGATAGAGGACCTCAATGCCAAGAATGTGACGGATTTGGCCACATCAAAAGTGAATGTGCCAATTTGTACAAGTATCAGAAGTTTAGCAAGAAGGAGTTTCAGGCTACTCACAATGATGATGATATTACTGATAGTGAGAGCAATGGAGAACAAAAGGCGTAACATATTGCCCATGTTGCTACAACTAATGGAGAAAGGATCACCTCAACAGACACATCAGACGGTACATTTGTTGTGGATGATGAAACCGAGGAGGAAGAATTGGATGATGCCGAGTATGCTGAAATCATGAAGAATTGTGAGAAAGTTGTCATGAGGAATCAAAGTCTCTCCATTCAAGTCACCGAGCTTACTAAGGAAAGGGACACCTTGAGGATTGAAGTTGCTGCTCTAAAACAAAAGTTTGAGAAGTGCAAGGAAGAAAAAGACAAAACCACTGCTGAACTTTGTCAAATGCAGAAGTTGATAAAGATGATGAACAGTAGCACCGAGAAGCTTGATGAGTTCTTGAATCAAGGAAAGAGGACCCCTGATAAAGAAGGAGTTGGATACGTGAAAGGAGGAATTATGGAGAATCAAAGAAGGCAGCAAACCAAAGTTCAAAGTCTTAACAACTCTGACAACCGAATTGAAGTTTGGAGGCCCAAGAAATTGAATCCTCAAGACACTCCCGTTGACCAGAAACAAGACCCGGAACACGATCGGGTACACAGACAGAAACATGAGTCAGATCGATTCATCCCTACATGTCACTATTGTCACAGACATGGGCATATAAGACCACGATGCAGATTCTATCTTGGTGACAAGAGACAACAGATGTTGCGTTCTTCAAGCAAGAGGTACACAAATGGGAGATTTCATCGTGCATATGTGGTTAATACCAACAATAGTTCACAAGTTGGGAATTCATGGTACATCGACAGCGGATGCTCTCAACATATGACGGGGAACAAGAGTTTGTTGACCAACATCCGAAGCTGTGCAAACGATTCTGTAGTGTTTGCAGACGGAGGTCGTGGCCAAGTAAAGGGAGTTGGTATTCTTAACGTTCACGGTATGCCTGTTCTTCATGATGTTCTATATGTTGATGGACTTAATGCTAATCTAATAAGCATAAGTCAGCTATGTGGTGGAGGAATGAAGGTCAAGTTTGGAAAGAACAAGTGCATAATTCTCAAAGGATCAAATAAGTTTCTTGAAGCGAATAGATCTGCCGATAATTGCTATGTTTTCATGCCGTCATTGGATGGAGAACGGTATGAATTTCCGAGAGTCTGATTTCTTCAGATTATCTTTTATTGCTTGCTTGATTATCTGATTTTGTGCTCATTATGGGATACTTGTTGATCTGAATCCCGTATTTTGGCTCAATGGATGTCTTTTTGGAGAAGTAGTTGATTCAGGGGGAGCATTCTGATGTACTGATTGGCGTTCCAATGATATTTGGATTAGTGTTGAGGATTTTATATGGTTCTTAGTGCGTGTTCTTAGTGTGTGATTGGCATTTTTGTGTGCAATCCAAGGGGGAGAAAAGTGGTTTAATTGTTGAATGTTGCTGATGTGATTTCTGGATTCACATAGTGTTCTGGTTTGTGTTCTAATTGATGTACTGGTTAATGTACTTGGATGCTGCTGGCCGCTGATGCGATTTCTGTTGATTCGAATGAGGTCTGAGGTTTGAAGCAAGGGGGAGTTTTAACACTATATGACTAGGTATTGGTATTGCGGGTGCGCTCCTTGCCTACCTTGGTTGTATTGGGTGTTTTGAAGTGAGGGGGAGCAGAATTATGGAGTTATCTGCGTGCTTGAATTCTGCTTATTTGTCTACGTCGGTTTATTGAGTGTGGTTTGCATACATAAATGCCAAAGGGGGAGATTGTTAGTGCAACACGTTGAGTTGCATAATTATTTGGCAATTTTGTATGCATAGGAAGCTAAGGTTTATTTCCTTATACATAGACGTAGATCTCTTCTAGATATTAAGGGATTTATTTTCCCTTAATTATATATTCAAGGATTTATTTTTCCTTAATAATTTATTTGCATAAGGATTCTTCTTCTACAAGGAAAGGATATCTACAAGGAAAGAAGATATACATGGATTCTTATCTAGGGTTTCCTAGTGAGTCTAAAACTCTCAAGTATATATAGGAGATCAACGCAAAGAGCCGCTGCGCATCAGAGAGAGTTTTTTACGTGATTTATTCAGTTTTCATCTTCTACGTTTTTTCTCTTCATAAACGTAGATTTGTTTCTTCTTTCTTGGGTAGATTAGTTTGGTGAGTGATCTTGTAATCTTGAGTATTCTATAACTCGAGTGGGGATAAACTTCATAATTGTGGTTTTGAAGTTTGGGTAGACTAAGGTGTTAGGTCTATCTTCAAGTTCGCTGTTGGTGAGTGTAGACGAGTGAGGAGTGAATACTTAGTAGTGGCTAGTATTCGAATACTTGTATCTCTGAAGCTCACATATAGTGGATTGGTCCTTTGGGAGAAATCCCCCCAGACGTAGGTGTGTTGATCACCGAACTGGGTTAACAACTGTTGTGCGTTCGTTGTTTTCTGTTTCTGTTACTCTTTGTGTTACGCTTGGTGTTACACACGGTGTTACACATTCTGTGTGACAAATCATACGGACTTCGAAATTTCACTGTTCTTATTCCTGAAGGGCCGGTGACAAGAGCTCGAGCTAAGAAGTTCAAGGAAGGCTAGCAAGGATTGATCCAAGAAGTTTGGGCTCAAGAATTGATGAAGAAGCCCATTGGAGAAGGCGGACCAGACAGCCCGAGAGTTATTAATCTTATTAAGTGCGATCGGGCTGAAGATTGAAGATTTTGAGTTATTTTCGTGTGTTTATTTTCAG
Organism: Thymus mandschuricus; assembly: GCA_029379335.1. Classification (NCBI taxonomy): domain Eukaryota; kingdom Viridiplantae; phylum Streptophyta; class Magnoliopsida; order Lamiales; family Lamiaceae; genus Thymus; species Thymus mandschuricus. The sequence continues at coordinate 23,828,563 of CM057071.1, read as the reverse complement.
CCCACGTTTTCGGGCCTTAAAAGACTTGTTTTTAGGTTTTTATCATGTTGGTTAATGGGTTGGGCCATATCTTTAACTTTAGTTTAGTTATTTCCTAGTTTGATTAGGTTTAGATCATTTTATTTGCCTCCCTATATATAGGGGTCTTTGTGGACGAAAATTACATCATTTTATCATTAATATTATTGTGAGTTTTATTCTATCTTGAGAGTTCTTCGAGTTCTTCTTGATTTTTCCAAGACAAACTTTTTATCCGGCGAATCAGCTAGTAAATCAAACCTCGTTGTGTGTCATTCATCGTCCTCGTGTGGCTTGGCGACCATTCTCTTTGGGTTATAGAGACTTCGGTTAATCTAGAGTACTTAGAGGGGTTTAGTCTGTAGACGTATTGAGATTTTCATCGTTCGTTAGTTTCAGTCTTCCGCGTGTGTGAGTTCTACGATTCTCACAAGGTTCGTATCAGAAATCCCCACAACCCTACATTCCCCACGTACGATTCTCATCATCATTTTCTTAATGATAGGAGTGAGCTTCTCCTATCACTCCGTGAACGAGACGTTCACGCACGAAACAACGATCTAGGTAGTCGCGGGCTCTCCCCGACGATCACACCGGAAATTAAACAACAAACGGCGAAAGAAAAGATAAGAGAATTAGGGTTTTGATTATGGATAATGAATAATACAACCCGAACACTCGAATTAAATACTAGGACCCTGATTGGTTCGACTCTTATGATCGGGAAAGAACCAATAAGAAAACCCGAAAGGAGCACTTAGGCCCGACTCGCCTACCACTAATGGGCTAAGCCCATGCACTGAAAAAATAGAAACAAATCATGCTAACGATACGCGACGAACCCGTCGAACTTCTTGGGTTCGCGCGTTACCCTCTTCGGCCTCTCACTTCGGCCCTCTCCTCCATTCTCCTCGACATGCTTCTCCGTCGTGTCATAATCGCCGCCGGCGACAGCCTCCTCCACCTTATCTTCCTCGTCTGCATGCTTCTCGCCATTAGGGTTAGAGTTAGGGTTGAGGTTCGTATCAACTCCCTCCCCGTTAACACGCTCCTTGTCCACAAGGAGCAAATTTGGTAATCGGCGATGGATCACCTCATATGGCTCCCACGTCGGCGACGCACCCTCATCATCATCCCACGAAATCAACCCTTCCTCGACAACAACACCATTTTTTTGCACACGACGATGATCCAACAATGCTAATGGCCGAGCCACTGCCCGACCCCGCGCAAAAAATGACGGAAATGGCGGCAAGCTAGACGCGCACCCTTCCACAAACGGACGTAAGAGGCTCACGTGAAACACGTCGTGTATTCTACTCTCCTCGGGCAGCTTCAAACGGTACGCAACTTGCCCGATTCTTTCACACACCTCGAACGGACCATAATAATGTCTCGCTAGCTTCGGAGACAACGGTTTCGCCACAGAATGCTGCCGATACAATTGGAGTTTCAACAAAACTCGATCCCCCACCTTGTACTCCACATCACGGCGACCACGGTTCGCCGTGTCGCGCATTTGCTGCTGGGCCTTTTCGAGATTACGCCGAAGCCATATCAACAATTCCCCACGCTGCCTAATCACCTCAGCAACCGAAGCCGGACACGCCGCTGACGGTTGCGGTGCCAACAACGTGGGCAGATCCCTCCCATATAGAGCTTTGAAGGGCGACGTTCCTAACCCACTATGATGAAAGCAGTTCAAAGCCAACTCGGCCCAAGGGAGGAAATTCGTCCATTTCACGGGGTTATAGGCGACAAACGCTCGCAAATATTGCTCGAGACCCCTATTCTTCACCTCCGTCTGACCATCGGACTCCGGGTGATAAGCAGTGGTAAAATGGAGTTTCGTCCCACTTAAACGAATAAGATTCTCCCAAACCTCGTTGACGAATACCGAATCCCTATCCGAAACAATAGATTTAGGGAAACCATGATGCTTCACCACATTATCCACGAAAGCATTGGCCACCCTCCAAGCGTCAAAATGGGTCGGGAGAGGCGCAAAATGCGCGTACTTTGAAAAGCGGTCGACAACAACCATGATGACCGTCGACCCTCTCGATTGCGGAAGCCCCGTGATAAAGTCCATTGACACGTCCACCCACACCTGTGAAGGAATCGGCAGTGGCTGAAGCAAACCTGCAGGCTTCTGAGTAGAGTACTTCGTAGTTTGGCAATTGAAACAACTCGCCACAAACTGTTTCACCTCACTACGCATGTGTGGCCAGTAGAAAACCGAAGCCAAACGACGAAATGTCCGTTCGACGCCAGGATGGCCCGCAAACGGAGTAGCATGGAACTCATACATAATTGCCGGTTTGGCCACGGAAGTAGCCGCTACCACCACTCTACGTCCCCGATAGATTAAGCCATCACGCGTCTGATAGTCATTTGGGGCTGTCCCCTTCTCAATGGACTCCCATAGCTCGCGCAACTCCGGAATGGAGCGAACATCTTCTCTCAATATTTCAAACACGTCCGGCATCGGTTGAGCCACCGCAGCGAACAACGCCGCATCGTCCCGGTCGGCCGTCACAGCCTCATCTCCACATGCGGCCTCGGAACCGTCTATAGCCTCCGCCGTGGATTCATCCCGTTGCCGTGATAAGGCATCCGCCGTCTTATTCAGCACCCCTGGTTTGTACTCAATCACAAATTTGAAGCCCATCAGTTTCCGAGCGTAAAGCTGTTGATCGGGGGTTTGAATAACCTGTTGAAGCAGTTCTCGCAAACTTTTCTGGTCCGTGCGAATGATAAATTCCCTACCGAGAAGATATTGCCTCCATTTCTGAACGGCTTCCACAATAGCATATAACTCCTTATGATAAGTCGAAGTCACCCGTCGACGTGGACCAAGCTTTTTGCTGAAATATGCCAATGGATGCTTGCCTTGGAGAAGAACCGCCCCTATGCCAGTGCCCGACGCGTCTGTTTCCATAATAAACTGCTTCGAAAAATCAGGCAATGCCAACACCGGAGCCGATGTCATTGCCTCCTTTAACTCCTTAAAGCTCGCCTCTGCCGCCGAAGTCCATTGGAAAGAATCCTTTTTGAGTAAGTCCGTTAATGGAGCAGCAATAACGGCGTACCCTGCAATGAACCTCCGGTAGTACCCTGTAAGGCCCAAGAACCCTCGCAACTGTTTCACTGTCTTAGGCGTAGGCCAAGCTACCATTGCCTCAATCTTGGCAGGGTCCGCTCTCAAAGATCCCTCCGTAATCACGTGTCCCAGATAATCGACCGTCGAACTACAAAACACGCATTTAGATAACTTGACGAAGAAATGGTTGCTAGATAGGATTCCCAAGACTTCGGATAGACGCTCGACATGGCTGTCCATAGAAGGGCTGTAGATTAATATGTCGTCGAAGAACACTATGACGAAACGACGCAAGAATGGACGAAAGATATCGTTCATGGCCGCCTGAAAGGTCGATGGTGCATTGGTAAGGCCAAATGGCATCACCAGGAACTCGAAGTGGCCGTCGTGAGTACGAAAAGCCGTTTTAAAAACATCCTCATCGTGCATCCTGATCTGGTGATAACCCGAACGCAAGTCCAGCTTTGTGAAAACCCTCGCCTGCCCCAATTCATCAAACAACTCATCGGCAGTAGGGATAGGGAAATGATCGGGCACAGTAGCGGTGTTTAGGGCCCGATAATCAATGCAAAAGCGGAAGGAACCATCTTTCTTCCTGATGAGCAACACCGATGACGAGAACGCACTAGTGCTGTGACGGATAATGCCCATGTCCAACATCTCCTTGACCTGTCTTTCAATTTCAGCTTTCTGGAAGTAAGGATACCGATATGGACGCACGTTAACCGGCTTCGAGCTAGGGAGCAAGTGTATCCGATGATCGAACACACGTTTGGGTGGAAGACTCGTCGGGACTGAGAAAACCCCCGCATGCTGCATGAGCACCGCGCGCACGGCCGGGGCTATGTCGGGCGGCAATTCTAATGGCTTCTGAGATGTCCCGTGAGGAATTTCATAAGCTCCACCATCAATAGCCACAATCTCAAATAACGATGCCGGCTCCGCACGAAGCAAAAACGAAGCGAATTTGTGAGACGACACCTGGCGAGGCACACGAGGTGGGACCTTCAAGCAAATCGTCTTATCCCCTCGCACAAACTCCAACGTTCCGTGATCATAATCGCTCGTCACACGGTGAAGCGAGCGTAGCCACGCCATACCTAGCACCACGTCCTGATCATGCACGGGTAAAATGAACAGGTCGACCTGAAACAAATGCCCCTGAATTTCCACCGACGTTCCCGAGCTAGCGTAGGAGCACACAAGAGATTGACCGTTACCCATGTATACCCGAAACGGCTTCACGGCGTCAAGATCGAGACTACATCTCTCCGCCACCTTTGGGTGCACAAAATTATGGGTGCTACCCGTGTCTACTAGAATACCATCTTCTGTACGCCCCAAAACCCCCCGAAACTCCAAAGACGAAGCTCTCGGGCAACCATCCAAGCTATATAGATGGGATAGGTCAGAAGTGACCACCTCCGGGCCGTCCTCGGTCTCTTCCGAGGGCTGAATGTCCTCATCCTCCTCATCAACTCCCATATAAGCTAGTACCGGTTTCTTGCACGCGTGACCCGCGCTCCACTTCTCAGGGCAATACCAACACAACCCTTGTCGGCTACGCTCCGTCCTCTCAGCTGACGACAATCGAACAATGGGCAACTTGGATAAGTCACGACTGCGGGTCCCGTTGCTCACGGCAGCAGCTGATTTTGAAGCATCTGAGCTCGGAGCTATAGGAGTCGCTCCTGACGTAAATCCCCGCGAATCCCGATTCGGCCATAGACGACGAGAAACCTGGTTCGCGGCCTGATTTTCCCGCGCACCCATACTATCAAACTCCGAAGCAAGAGACATGGCAGCTGACACAGAACGGGGATGCTGTAAGCGGACCTGGCCTCGTAGAGGCTGTCGAAGACCACCAATATACATCGGAATTAGCGCGGCTTCGGTAAGGCCGTGTGTGCGATTCATTAGCTTCTCGAATTCGTTGGTATAATCCAACAATGATCCCGTTTGAGTGAGCTTGGATAACACCTCAATGTAGTTCACGAAGTAGTTAGGATCGAAGCGACGCCGCACATCGTCCAAGAATTGCGGCCACGATACATGAGGATTGGCCTCCCGATAAGCAAAGATCCAGTCCGATGCCGGGGGTGAAAACAACACAATAACACTATGTAAGCGTTGGTCAAGAGGTAACATAATATAATCAAAATAATATTGAACTCTCGTTACCCATGATTGCGCGTCCGAGCCATCGAACATCGGAGGATCCAAACGCATAAAGCGGGACGACTCGGACGAGGTCGGGGAAGGGCCCCCTCTCGATTGATTCGGCTCCCATGAGGAGCGAGGCCCGTGGTTCTCCCCTCGATTCACGACCGGGCGATCCCACGCCGTGTGAGAAGCGGCGCTGGTTCGGTTGATGAGCTGATCGTGCGGCGAGTCCCAAGCCGTGGGTCCTTGCGACGCGTAAGTGCGAGGCACGTAGCCGCCTTGCTGACCCGAACACCCCCGCCGAGTGTCTTCCCATGGGGATGTCGACACCGCTGTCGATGACGTCTGAAGGCTTCCCGAAGGCCAAGGCGGGACCCAGCCGGATCCCTGCAACTCCGACGACCGTTCCGCGTGGGGCCCCAACGATGGTGTCGCCGTGCGAGGAGTGGAGGCATCGAATTTAGCCTCGAGACGGGCGAACCCTTGCTGCAGAACTGAAATCAGCGTCTCCATCGATGGGTGAGTGGAGCCCGACGACGACGATGGCTGCTGCACCTGGGCCGACGAAACCAGCGGCGTTGACGACGGTGGCGCCGACGAGTACGATTGAAACGCCCGATTCGAATTGGGGTTCATGGTAGGGCGGAAGGAAGAATTCAATGAAAGCACCAATTGATAGGAGTGAGCTTCTCCTATCACTCCGTGAACGAGACGTTCACGCACGAAACAACGATCTAGGTAGTCGCGGGCTCTCCCCGACGATCACACCGGAAATTAAACAACAAACGGCGAAAGAAAAGATAAGAGAATTAGGGTTTTGATTATGGATAATGAATAATACAACCCGAACACTCGAATTAAATACTAGGACCCTGATTGGTTCGACTCTTACGATCGGGAAAGAACCAATAAGAAAACCCGAAAGGAGCACTTAGGCCCGACTCGCCTACCACTAATGGGCTAAGCCCATGCACTGAAAAAATAGAAACAAATCATGCTAACGATACGCGACGAACCCGTCGAACTTCTTGGGTTCGCGCGTTACCCTCTTCGGCCTCTCACTTCGGCCCTCTCCTCCCTTCTCCTCGACATGCTTCTCCGTCGTATCATAATCGCCGCCGGCGACAGCCTCCTCCACCTTATCTTCCTCGTCTGCATGCTCCTCGCCATTAGGGTTAGAGTTAGGGTTGAGGTTCGTATCACTTAACCAGGTGCTAGATTTTGTATTCTGCTTTCGGTATTCCATCTTCTATTGAATTCATTACCTATTTTTGAAGACTCTATAGCTAAGTATGAAAATATGAGATATAATTATGCTCAGGGATGGAATTCTAGCTTTTCATCTTCTCTAAAAAATACAATACCTACAAAGTTTAAATAAATCTAAACCAGAACAGACTCGAATTGATTCAATTACATACCACCCCTCCACGATTAATACAGCCCCTAAAGCCATAACAAAAAGTCGCCACTCTCCACCCCATGGCAACGCAGACGATTAGTCGATTACGATCCCAATTTTCAACCTGGCCAGAAATATATCCCTCATTTTTCCCCGAAGTTGAAACATTTCAAATATCATGCTGCTACCACATTACTACTACGATCTAATTCAGCCAAGATAAAGATCAATTTTTCCAGAGGAACAGAAAGCTACTACCTGATAAGTGATGTTGTGGAGTCTATGCTATCTTGGCCATTTCAAGATTTTGTTTCCAGAGGCTCACTAGAAACGAGTCAATGATAATCTGCAATAAGGTGATTCATATCAGCTGAAAAAGTGATAATTAATTAAAATTTTACGATAAAATTTATTTTGACTATATATTTAACATGGTATTATATCCCGGCATTGTGCGCGGGGTACAATCATAGTCATCAAAGTATTAAATGAAAATTTTCTTGCAATAATCGTGTGTATATATATATATAGGGTATGGTTCTCGTGAGAATGAATGCTTAGGTAGGAAATAAGAATAAATCTGGTCCATAGATTACACAAAATCAGTGGTCCAGATTAATTCTCAGATTAAATGATGTATCGTATGCTTTAATTTGATGCACTGTCATTTTCATGCATTGCATTCAATAAATTCATGCATCATCGTTTTAATGCATTGTGTGACTTAATTCAATACATCGGTAAATCTGAACCGCAGATCTTATTTTGGTGAAGGGTTCTGATTTATTCTTATTTCTTACCTGACAGTCTATTCTTATTTGATCTTCTTATATATATGTTATAGTTAAAACTACATTTTCTATAAAATTTAAATACGTGCAACACACGGGGATATGTTCTAGTACTATATAAAAACAAAATACGAAGGGTGTTTTGGTAATTTCACTTATAATTTTTATTTTATTATTCTATTTTTATAAAAGGCTTAATAGAAGAACAAAATCAAAAATTGAACACACGGAAAAAAAAATCACTTAATTCCTATATATTAAGGGCCCGTTTGGCTAAGCTTATTTCAAAATGCTTATAAGCTCTAAGTGCTTATAAGATGTTTAAGAGCTTATAAGATGTATGAGGGTAAGAGCTTACAAATTGTTGAAGTGTTTGGATAAAAGAGCTTATAAGCTTGAGGAGAGAATAAAAAAATAAAATCTGAAAATTAATAAAAATAAAAATAAATAATTTTTTTGAAATCATAATGTTGTAACATCAAATGGAAGTGTATATAATATAAATATAAAAATTAAATAGAATTATAGTGGTAAATAAGCAAAATTATAAAAAAATAAGTTGGGGTGGAGGAGCTTATTTTTAAGAGTGCTTATAAGCACTTTTTGCTTATTTTTGCATCTTATAAGCTCTTAAGGAGCTTATTTTGCCAAACACATTTAGAGTGCTTATAAGCAGTCAAACAACTTATAAGCAGTCAAACATCTTATAAGCTAGCTCATAAGCTTAGCCAAACACCTTCTAAGAATAATATTTTGTGGCAGCAAAAGTTTTATGTTTTCCTGGTTGCTTACGAGTTGAAGAGGGTGAAGCGATAGGTATTTATGAAGCTCTGTCATGGATAAAGCAGAAGGGTCTTCACAATGCTGTGATAGAATCTGATAGCAAGATTGTTGTTGATGCAATCATTTCTCGAAGTGGAGACGTTTCAGAGCTGGGTACTATTGTCGACAATTGTAGGGATATTTTGAATCTCAGTCCTAATTTCAAAGTCAAGCATGTCCTTCGAGATGCCAACATGCTGGCTCATCGTATTGCGAAAAGTGCTAAGGATTTTCCTAATGCGCATGTATGGAATGAACCTCCGGAGTTTGTGGAGGATCTTCTCCATTTCCCATGCTCTTGTTGATTAATAAAATGCTGGATTTCGTTTAAAAAAAAAAAAAGAATAATAATAATTTAATGCCATTTACAACTAAAAGGTTGCCCCGATTGCAAAATTGAATAGGTTTGATTTTTTCATGAACAGACACACCGTTTTATTACGTTTATTTCTATAAATACATGCATGTAATTCGGAAATCGACCATTAGTTACACAAAATGCAAGCTTCACGTGTATATCTACAGTTTTCAACACAAGATGGGTCCAATAGAAGGACTTCCATTAAAAAAAATTGTCAACAATCGATGTTGAATGAGAGTAAAGACAATTATAGAGTTGGAAAAATAACAGGTGAATCAAATGACAATACCCAAAAAAAAAAAAAAAAAAAAATCACTATTGAAAATCTTTCTTTGAATGAAATCGCCAAACTGGAAAATAAGGTGTCATAATCATCTTTTACGAGAATTGAAGTCTATATGTTTTATATTTCAATATTTATTTCGTGTAAGAAAATGACCGAAATAATTTACTAATGAGTTGCGTATAATACATGATAAACTTACAAAGATAATAATTACTTTTAAGCACCTTGCATCGCACGGGAAAACGTTCTACTTTAATTAATTAATTGAAAGTCAAAACACTTAATTAATATATATTTTAATTAAGTTATCCAATATTATTACATTGTGAGTTAACCCTCCATTTCTTTCGATCAAGTTTCCATTTTAGAGCGTGTCATTCGAAATGACTAATTTCCAACCTTATGTGTACTCCCTTATTAGCCTAATAAACTACCTTTATACACTAAATTTCATTTAAAATTTCATTTAAAGTATGTAGGCCACCATAACTATACAACCAATTTCAATTTTCTTAAAAACTGTGCCTGAAAAAATGTGATCACTTCGAAAAAACGGAGGGAGTATCTATTTACCTTCATTCACTATATATATAATGAATGACTATAAATTAAATAAATAATGACAACAAATTAAAGTGGAAAAAATTATCATAACAGAATTTGGCATCTGCCTAACTGCCATTGGGAAATATAATTTTTCCTAGAATTTTCCATGGAACATTTAACTTTAAGTAAAAAAAAAAAAAAAAAAAAAAAAAAAAAAAAAAAAAAACCAACCCTCAAATTGTGTATTGAAAACATGTGTGAGTACTGGAAAATTTGTGTGAGTGTGTGAGTGATATCATGTCCATCCAAGTGACACATTCGTCGTTTTACACATGCATCCACCAATCGTCAATTCACGCGTCACGCAAACGAACACGACGATACATTAGATGAAAGTCTATTTAAGAGCTTATAAACTTCAAAAATATGATTGACAAAATAGCTTCATCAAGGGATTATAGATTGTAAAATTAAGTTGTAATAATTTATAAGCTCCTTAAAAATGAGTTTATTTCGCCTCCAACTTATTTTTACATCATATATAAATTCTTTTAATAGTCAATGCAAGTCATTATTTTGTCGCATGTATGATTTCACACGTAGAGATTTCGATGTATTATTTTCGAGCAAGTAACTATAGCCATGTTTTAAAGTTATGTGTGTGTGTAGTAATAGTAGCTTAAATCATTTATGTTCAAACAAGCAAAGCTCGAAATTCTTCCTATATATATCAGCCATTGTATTTCTATATTTTCATTGCCCCTCCATCGATCGTAATGGATAGATCCATGCAGTTTAGTACGAAGTCCCTTCTTTCACTGCTACTCATCCTACTACTTCATTATAGCTCAGCCAACACCATAGACCGTTCTTCACTTCTAGCCCTAAAATCTCACATCACTTCAGACCCTCATAACATACTCACCACAAACTGGACCCTCGATACCGATGTCTGTAGTTGGACCGGAGTAACTTGCAACGATGATCCTCGTCTCCGTAGAGTGACCGAGTTGAACATCTCGAGCATGGGTCTCGTCGGAACGTTCCCACCGGAAATTGGGAATCTTTCTTCCCTCGTTTCGCTAAATATGAGCTCGAACTCGTTCCACGGTCCCATCCCGTCGTCCGTCTTCAACATGTCATCCTTGGAAGTTTTGGATCTGTGGAACAACAGTTTGTCAAGTAGGCTACCCGATGATATGTGCAAACGCAACGTAAACCTCAAGAAACTTCGCCTATCCTTCAACAAGATGTATGGGAAGACACCATCTAGTGGTTTGGAGGAATGCTCCAAGCTTGAGATTTTCACCATTTACGGCAACAATTTCAGTGGGCGAGTGCCAAGAGAAATTGGGAACTTGACAATGCTTCAAGTAATGAATTTCGGTGGCAACAATTTAGTAGGTAAGATCTTCTCTTCATAGCCTTTTCTTTTATTGCCATTTTTCTCTTAATTATAAATGAGTTAAATGCAAATGAGATCCTTTGTCTCCAAACTAGTATTCCAATTGTGTATCCCATGTAAAAAATTACGTAGATTTAATTAATAGTTTAAGAGATTCTTGAATTTGCGACAATTAAAGATATCAGAAAGAAGTTACATAGTTTAACTTGAGTACACGATTTAACACAAATTTAGGAACATAGAATCTCATCTTGAGTTTATGTCATTCGGATCGATAAAGAAAAGAAAGAGGGTATATGGAAGCAAGAATATTAAAAGGGAAGATGGAAAAAAATAGTTGGGCTTATAATTTATTGAAAATAAAACATAAATGGGCTTGGTATATATTTTGGCCCAAAAATTTTTGGGGCCCTATATCACCTAGAGGCCCTGTTCTTGAGAACAGTTTAGCCCTGTCAATAGACGGGCCTGGTTAGTATCTCGGAGTAATATATATACTCCCTTCATCCCGTGACCCAAAACTTAGGGCACGAGATTTTATGTATTTTAATGATACATTAATATATTAATGTGTTTAAAGGGTTAAAGTATAATAATTAATTATTGATGCATCGAATATTTAACTGTATTAAAATATTAAACTATTAAAAAGTAGTGATGATTAAGTATTTAAAATTTGAAATGATTGTAGGACCTACGTCCCAAAATTGAAAGGTTCAGTAAATAGACGTCGTCCCATGCAATATAGTAAGATTGTCAGTAAATAGATGACGAATGGAGTATTTGTTGAAATAATCATGGCTTTTGATTTCTACATGTAAGTACCTGCATGGAATCATATATCCCGAATATGGTGTAGTAATTTTGATCTGAATATGATTTTTTTCCCCTTTCAAATTTCTATGTATTTTTTCCATTCAATTTTAGTATATCAGTATGATTTATATGTGAGCTCTTATCTAAATATATAAGAGGACCCTAAATTTTGTGGGCATACGATAAATGAAAGAGAGACACTCAGAAAAAGTATGAAATTCTTAATAAAATTTGTGTCGAAGGTATATATTTTACAAATTACGATGTTACAGGTGAGATTCCAGAAGAAGTTGGTTATCTCAACAACTTACAACAGTTGGCCATGCGTGAAAACAAATTGGCAGGCATTTTACCTGCAAAAAATTTCGGCATGTCATGGTTGGAAACTTTGTGGTTGAGTAAGAACAAGCTGATGGGGCCATTACCAAGAGAAATTGGTAACCTCACAGCCCTTGTTGTGTTAAGCGTGGAAGGCAACGGTTTCAGTGGTACGAAATTTCGTCCTAACTTTCGTGTTACAGCTGTGTACATCAGTTTTGATAAGTCAAACATCTCTTTTTAGCAATTTTACTTTATAATTAATTTATTTTAATGTTACAATTATATTTCAATTTCATTAGTAAAATTATACTTCATCCGTCCCATTTCACTTGACTTCCTTTCCTAATTGGGATGTCTAACTTCAATTGGTTTGTACAATTAATTTACAGGTAACATTCCGAAAGAAGTTGGACTGCTTTCAAACTTAGGGTTCTTGAGATTAGAACATAATGCTTTTAATGGATCGTTGCCGGTGGAAGTCGGAAACATATCAACAATTTTCATTCTCTCCATTTTCAACAACTATATAAACGGTAAGATAGACTCTTTCTGTTCCAACTATTTTGTTTTTTTAATCGGGTTATCCTATATGAATTGTTATGTTTTTTTAAACGGAAAGAATTAACTCTTATTTTTCAACGTAAATACCTTACATTCACTTTTAAGTTAGCACTGCGCCTAATATCACATACCGAAATGAAACAAGACGACTAAAAATATGGGGCGGGTCGAGGGAGTACCCACTTAATTGCGTGATAACGAAATTTAATTTATCTTAATTTCGACAGGTAATATTCCATCATCCATCTGCAACTTGAGGTCCCTTCAAATCCTGCATTTGTCAAACAACAATTTGGAAGGAGCAATTCCACATTGTTTGGGTAACTTGAGCACATCGTCTTTGTTGGTCTTTCACGTGAATGCAAATCAACTGACTGGCCTCATTCCATCCACATTCACAAAGGGATGCACACTTCAGTCACTCAATCTCAACGGCAATAAGTTGGAGGGAGAGTTGCCTCAAACCTTAGCCAACTGCACAAGTCTTCTAGGTGTCGACGTCGGTGATAACCAAGTACGAGGCGCGTTCCCCTTTTGGATGGGAACGCTCCCCCGGCTCCGTGTGCTCGTCTTGAGGTCTAACAAGTTCAATGGAACAATGTTAGACATCCCGAAGACTACGAAGCAACATCCTCCATTTCCCAAGTTGCAAGCGTTGGACATATCCCAGAATGAATTTGTTGGCTCTTTTCCCGAAGTTTATTTCAACAACTTTCGAGGAATGATAAACGCAGAGGATAATGATAGGGATGGCGAAAACACATGGTCCCGATCGTACATAGAGTACAAGTTCACCTTGAAAGGTTTGGATCTGTTGCTGCAGCGACTGCTCGACACCTTTACTACCTTGGACTTGTCCTCCAACAACTTTTCTGGGACGATTCCTTCTTCGATAGGGAAACTTGTTTCTTTGAGGTATTTGAATTTTTCTCACAATTCCCTAACAGGGCATGTACCTGCATCTCTTGGAGATATGAATGTGCTTGAATCGTTAGACCTGTCTTCCAACAGACTGGATGGAAATATCCCGAGTGAGCTGGCTAGGTTGACGTTTCTTTCGAATCTAAACCTCTCGGTGAATAACCTCGTGGGGCCGATTCCACAGTCTACTCAGCTTTCCACGTTCGAGAATAGTTCGTATGTGGGGAATGTAGGACTGCGTGGGTTTCCTCTGACGAAAACGTGTGGTGAACCGAGGCAGCCGGGGGAAGAAGGTGGTGGTGATGATGATGATGAGGGTGATGATGAGTCTAGTTTTGTGAACGAATTTGGTTGGCAATGTGTTGTGTTGGGGTATGGATTTGGATTAACAGTTGGGATTGGTATCGGTTATTTCTATGTTATTCGATACAGAAGGCCAAAATGGTTCGTAGAATACTTTCTTGGCGTTGGATACAGCTTGCATCGGAGACGATCAACAACGACAAGAAGACGGGGAAGAACTTAAGCTTAGGTTGTAACTCTTGATATTAACGACAAACGAGCTGAATGGATTACGTTCCGACGTCGTATTGACAATTTTACCATCGCCGGAGGCATTTTCAACGGCAACGACCATGCACATATCTGTACATGCACGCATGCAAATCACGTTTTACTGCATGAGAACGTGTACAACACTAAAATAACAAAATAGGAGTATCTCATATCAATATCAATATATATATAATACAGTTATACCTCATGATCCTATGTGGCACCACATATGATTTTCTTCAATATTTTCGAATATTCTCATTAATTTTGCTTATTTTATATTTATTTTAGCTTATTTTATATTTATCCACAATTAATTATTTTTATATGTAATAATTATCACAAATTAGAATTCTAATACTTGCATGATTAGATAATCGTATATATATATATATTTTTTATAATTAATATATTTTTAATTAAATTGAATCACGAATCAATAACAAAGACTTGTGTGTGGCCGGCCGCATGGTGCGGCCGGATCCACTTGACCTACCCGACCAGCCAACCCGACCCGACCGGGCCCAACTGTGGTCAACCCGACCCGGTTGACTCAATTTCGGGTCGGGTCAACCCGACCCGGTCCGTGTTGACCCGACCCGTTTAAGTAAAGTGTCAATCTTTGTTAATAAAAGTGCTAATCTTTATGAACAAAAGTGTCAATCTTATAAATAAAAATTTATACGTAATTTGTATGTATGTAGTAATTTTAAAATTACTTTATAGGGTTCATATATCAATTTAGGGTTTTATAATTATTGTTTAGTATTTAACTTCAATTTTATAATGTTGAATATGGATTATAAATTGAAACTTAGGATATATAATTCTCCAGCAAAAGTGCCAATCTTAATGAATAAAAGTGTCAATTGTTCTGAATGAAAGTGCCAATCTATTTGATATCGAAAATTTTATATTTTTTTTATCGACTTGTTATTATAATGTTTTGATATTATGGTATATATATATATATATATATATATATATATATATATATATATATATATATACACATATTATTTATTTCCATAACATGCAATTAATATTCATTATTAACTTATTTTTCGTAAAAGTGTCAATTATTATGAATAAAAGTGTCAATGTTTCAAAAGTGCCAATCTTTGTAAACAAAAGTGCCAATGTTTCAAAGTGCCAATCTTTATAAACAAAAGTGCCAATCTTAATCCGGCCTCACGGTGAGGCCGGCCTCACAGGAGTGTACCCCCGAATCAATTATCCATAATCAATATATATACATGAATTATAATTATCCATAATCACAAATTAGAATTATATACTTACATGATGATTAGAATTCTACACGTTCTACACAAATAATATATATATATATATATATATATATATATATATATATATATATATATATATATATATATATATATATATATTTTTAATCATGTTTACATTTTATTAAAAAAATAAATAAAAAAGGATATATATGGAATATTCCTTGTCTGCTGTATTTTAGTGTGAACTGTTGGAGATGAGTTACTGTTTCTGCACTATTTTAGTGTTAGTGCTGCTGGAAAATAGGGAAAACTGTTGGACATGCTCTTATTAGTTGTGAACAAAAAATTGAAAAAAATAACCAAAAAAATTTTACAACACCTTTTTAAGGGTGTGTTTGTTTGTAACTAAATTACAATTACAATCAGAACAAAAGTTAATTGAAAATAATTAAAGGGACAATAATTCAACCAATGTATGTTTCGATCAATTTTTCAAGAGGTGCATTGCTATTATATATTGTAATACATTTTTTTTTGTTAAGACAGGGTTTTAATTTTTTTAATTTTTTTTTATTTTAACAGAATGCAACAGGTTCTGATGCTGAAAAGACAAAGGATTACGCCAAATGGATTTTAGATATAGGTGACGGAATAGCTGGTACAAATAAATGCTATGGAGAAGCTGATTTAACACTATCGGGTGATATTCTTATTAGAGATGCAACTAATCCAATTGCAGCAATAGTGGAAAATACGTATCCAGGCATACTTACTTCTCCGTCTGATCCAGAAATTTTCAAAGATAGAGCTATACTGGCCCCTACAAATGAAATGGTTGACACGATTAATGAATATGTCATGTCTCTTCTCCCAGCTGAAGAAAGGGTTTATCTTAGTTCGGATAGCATTTGCAAAGAGGATGGAGAACTTGATCTTGAAAGCGAAATATTTTCAGTTGAAAATCTAAACACAATTAAGTGTTCGGGTGTGCCGAGACACGTAATCAGGTTGAAGGAGGGATGCATTATCATGCTTCTTAGGAATATCGATCCGTTGAATGAGCTTTGCAATGGTACCAGGATGATGGTAACTAAATTAGGGGATCAAGTAATTGAAGCAAATCTAATTTAAGGAAATAATGCATGCAAGAAGTTTCCAATAGCAAGGATGAACATGACTTCATCCGAATATACTAAATTTCCTCTTCGGTTTCGAAGGAGGCACTTCCCGTTGATGGTTTGTTTTGCTATGACTATAAACAAAAGTCAAGGGCAATCTCTTTCAAATGTAGGACCATACCTACCGAAACCGGTGTTCAGCCATGGTCAGTTGTATGTTGCAGTATAACGAGTCACAAGCAAGAAAGGCCTCAAAATATTAATTTGTGACGAGGACGGAAAGACGAAGGACACAACAACTAACATAGTCTATGATGAAATTTTCAAAAGATTGTGAGGTAATACAAATTTTATTTTATACGATTTTTACGTTAACAAAAATACTAAATAAATTGTTTCGCACATGATATGATGCGCCTGTATCGAGAGGTTTGAGAGCTCAGACGGAGGAAAAGGACACGGAATAGCTGAAGAGGGAATTTATTCGCACTAGAAAACTAACAATTTTAAAAGTTAATTACGATTAAATTTGGTTATTTGTTTATTTATTTATTCGTTTATTTATTAATTGTTTAATTAATACATTTATTTATTCAATGTTGTCATATTATTTTTTCGCCCCGTCGAAATTCGACGGGAATTGCACTAGTACATACTTTAATCTACAATGCATGGACATAAATGCAAAATCCTAATTAACGGTTTAATTGGATGGGAAAACGTCTTATCGATACATGCGTTTTTCGATTGCAACGCGCATAAGCACCCAACGCATAGAGAACAACACAAGCAAAACTAAGTTAACTAACATACATACATACATACATACACACAAGCAAAACTAACATGATGTAAAGTAATAGCTACTCGATCTTTAGCGGACTAAATCGATACTCGTTAATTTGATTCAATCAAAAGAAAAGAAATCGAGCAACCATCTCGGCCTTCCATAACGAATAACTAGATAGCCCAAAAACACTCCGATTACGAACCCACATCCATACCCCAAGGCAACACATTGCCAACCAAATCCGTTAACAAAACCATACTCATCACCAGTATCATCATCACCATCATCTTCTTGTGGCGTCCTTTCGCATTTTTTTGTCAGCGGAAATCCACACAACCCTACATTCCCCACATACGATTCATTCCCGAAGGTGGAAAGTTGAGTAGATTGTGGTATTTGCCCCACCAGGTTATTCATCGAGAGGTTTAGTTTCGCAAGGAATGTCAAACTGGCTAACTCACTCGGAATTTCTCCATCCAGTCTGTTTGAAGACAAGTCCAACGACTCGAGCAAACTCATATCCCCGAGGGATTTAGGTATACTCCCATCAAGAGCATTGTACGAAAAATTCAAGAATCTTAGAGAATTAAGATCCCCTACACAAGATGGAATGCTACCAGAAAATCCATTCAACGATAAGTCGATACTCGTAAACGTCTTCAACAGCCGCTGCAATAGAAGATCCAAACCCTTCAATGTGAGCTTCAACTCCATGAACCTCACAAACAAATTACCCGCCTCATCATCGGTCTCGTTCTCCTTTGCATCAACCATACCTCGAAAGTTCTTGAAATAAACTTCAGGCAAAGAGCCAACAAACTCATTCTGTGATATATCCAACACTTGCAGCTTGGGAAACAGATGTTCGGTCTCCGAATACACCATCATCGTACCATTTAACCTATTAGACCTCAAGACGAGGATGCGGAGAAGGGGGAGCGTCGCCATCCAAGAGGGGAATGGGCCCCGTAACTCGTTGTTGCTGACGTCGATCCCTAGCAGGCTCTTGCAGTAGGCTAGGGTTTGAGGCAGTGATCCTTCCAAGTTATTGCCGTTTAGATTGAGTGACTGGAGGCTGCAACCCTTTGTGAATGCCGTTGATGGAATGGGGCCAGTGAGTTTATTAGCATTCACATGGAGGATTAGCAAAGAAGTGCTCAAGTTTCCAAGGCAAGGTGGAAGTGGTCCATTGAGATTATTGTTTGATAGGTAGAGAATTTGGAGGGATCTCAAGTTGCAAATGGATGATGGAAGCTCTCCACTTAGGTTGTTGGAGCGTAGGGCTATGTTAACCAACCCTGCTTGATTTGTAAAGGTGGAAGGTATTGGACCTGCAGAGAGTTAACGAAAATTTAAAGACTACTAGTGTGACGGATAATTTAAATACGGGATCTTTAGCTCTGAAACTTAACCCCTACCAGCACGCCAACAGTACACGTATACACATCCATGTTCAATTCCAACTTTTGTTTTAATACTAGCTAGCTAGCTAGTCAATTACTTTGAAATTACACTAAACCTTAATATTGAGGAGTTGAATTATTAATTAAAGAAAATAAGGAAAAACAATTTTCATGAACGGTTGATACTCTACACTTAAAATAAATGATTGCTTGAAAGAGGAAAGCTCCCTGCCCACTGTCGATATTCTTAATATGTCAACGCATGATGTGACATATACTGTTAATTAATGAATAAAAATCAATAATATATATACCAAATCTATCTAAAAAGTAAACCACTGTGTTTATGCTAAAAGGAAATATAGTTGACCAAGCTAAGAAAATCATACCGCTTAAATTATTGAAGTGAATCCACAGATCTTGAACGGTTGTGTTACCAATTTCACTCGGCAACGGACCACTCAGTTTGTTGCTTCCGATGTTCATTTGCAATAGATTATTAAGAAGAAAAACTTCTTTCGGAATCTCACCTAGAAAATAAAATGTATGTTTCTTGAATACATGTGAGGTTTAAAAAACCGAAACGTATCATCTGAGTCGGGAGTATATGATAAAAATCATACCGCTTAGTTGGTTATCGTTGAGCAATAAGTAGGTAAGGGATGTCAAGTTCCCCATTTGTTTTGGTAATGATCCATTGATGAGATAGTTGTATTCCAACTGCAGCTCCACTAAGTTAACAAGGTTACCAATCTCTTTTGGAATTTGACCTATACAATCAATTGTGTGAAATCAAGTAACAGAAGCTTGTGCTCAAGAACAATGAACAATGTCTAATAAAGGTTTAAAAATCATACCCCTCAAAGCATTGTTGTGAAGGAATATGCCAAACATGGCTGTCAAATTCCCAATCTCCTTCGGCACTGATCCACTCAACTGATTGCAACACATGCTCAATCGCTCGAAATTCGCCAGGCGACCGATCTCTTTCGGAATTTCACCTGTAAGAAATAGACGGATTCGATCCATATGCATAAACTTGAGGCTGGCGGAATTATCCTCGGGTAATTTAGGGTTTTCTCGAGAGTCATGCATTAATTTTATCTCCGACTCTCGAGAAAACCCTAATTTATGCTTGGCTGCTTGCATTGATTCAATGAAATTACTAACTTTACAACTCTATACATAGATTAACCAGACCCTAACGTGCTCAACTTGACTATATTCGGGCCCATAAACATTGCAGTACCATCGAATAGAAGTACTAAAGAGCTGCATATCGTGAAATAATTAGCCATACATACCGGTTAAAGAGTTGCCTTCAAGCCCTATTCTACGAAGAGATGTCATGTTCCCGATATCCCTCGACAAGGATCCACTCAGTTCATTGGCCGCGAAGTCGAAATATTCCAAAGAAGACATGCTGAACATAGTTGCAGGCAAAGGGCCTGTAAACTTGTTGGAGCTCATGCCCAAACCTTGTAAACTTGTAAGAGAACCGATCTCTTTCGGAATATTACCTGTCAGTTTGTACGAAATCAAGATCAAAAACCTTAATAGAGTAAGTTATATCCATGGAATATAGTCAAGTAGATTAATTAAAGCAAAATTAATCTAAGATGTTACCACTTAAGGTGTTGGAGCCAAGGTCCAATATTTGAAGCATTGTCAAGTCCCCGACCTCTTTCGGCACGTGTTCACTAAAGTTGTTGAAACTCAGGTCCAAAACTTGTAGATTATGGAGACCACCTATCTCTTTTGGAATGTTACCTAAAGTAGCATGAAAATCGAAATCCAATCCGGTGTGAAACGATGATCGATAACTTTTAGAGGATAACATATGACATGAAGTTCGATTTAAGTTATCTCATGTACCGATGATTAGTCTCAGATCTAAGCAAAGAAATATGGTCCTAACACGAAACTTAGGATCGATAAATTTGATAAAATCGATCAACCGCACCCTCGAAAAGATATAGAAAATGTTTACTCATTATTGAATATGAATAGGGTTTTAGACTAATACAACTAGCTATGGAAATCGATATATAGCAAGGGAGAATTGATCTTACCACTTAAATTGTTGGCACCAAAGCTTAGAAACTGAAGCTGAGTCAAGTTCCCAATCTCTCTCGGCACGCGCCCGCTCAAGCTGTTGTTGAACAAGGAAAGATACTCAAGCTTCGAACAATGCTCCAAACTCGAAGGTATTTCCCCGTACAACTCGTTGTATGAGATTCGAAGTCTCGTAAGCCTACGGAGATTGTGTTTGCACATATCAAGAGGTAGGCTACTCGACAGACTATTATTCCTCAACTCCAAAACTTCCAAAAAGGACATGTTGAAGATTGATGGAGGAATGGGGCCATGGAAAGAATTCCCGTTCAGATCTAAAGAAACGAGAGACGAAAGGTTTCCGATCTCCGGTGGGATGGTTCCGACGAGATCCATGTAAGAAATGTTCAACTGGGAAACCCTACTATGGCGAGAGTCACAAGTAACTCCGATCCAACTACAAACACTGGTTTCAAGGGTCCAGTTTTTGGTGACTATATTAAGAGGATCTGAGGTGATTCGAGATTTTAGAGCAACGAGCGAAGAACGATCGGTGTCGATGATATTGTTTTCGGCTAAGGTATGATTCATCAGAAGATGAACTTGTAAGAGTAGAGAAAGGAGCAGAAAGGGGAATAATTCTCCATTTTTATTGAGTTATCTATGTATTTTAATTGTGGCCAGGGTTTGAGCTAGCTACTATATATAAGCATGTGTAATCTGATGTACGAATATGCGAAAAATACTAATTACGTATCATGCTAAAGTACGTAACTATGATTGTTTTATAAAACTTTATGCTTGATGCAACTAGCATATAAGTTAATATCGATCTTATATTTTACTAGGATCAGAGGTCGAAATCACTTCAAATTTTAAAGGTTGCGTCACAGAGATCTAAAACTTTTGAACTCGAAACTTAACCTTCCATCGTTAGGTCACCGCACGCATACTATATACTCCCTCCGGTCTTTTCAAGTTGTTACGTTTTCCTTTTTGGGCCGGTCTTTTCAAGTTGTTACATTTCCTAAAATGGTAAGTATTAGCAAAAATTAGGGCCACTAATTGGGCCATTATTTTTCTTAATTTAACCCCAATCCTCATTAATTCATTCCACCTAACTAATTACTGTTTGGTGGGATTTTTATAAATTGACATTCAAAAAATTGCGCAAAAAAAATAAAAATAAAAATAAATAATAATAATAATAATAATAATAATAATAATAATAATAATAATAATAATAATAATAATAATAATAATAATAATAATAATAATAATAATAATAATAATTAACTGAAACTGAAATCGAAAAAATATAAATTAAAATTTCGGTTTTTTTATTGTTAATAAATTAAAAATAAATAATAATAATAATAATAATAATAACAAAAAAAATAAAAATAAATAATAATAATAATAATAATAATAATAATAATAATAATAATAATAATAATAATAATAATAATAATAATAATAATAATAATAATAATAATAATAATAATAAACTGAAACTGAAATCGAAAAAATATAAATTAAAATTTCGGTTTTTTATTGTTAATAAATTAAAATAATTAATTACTAATGCTAATTCATTGAACTCCACAATTATCAAACCCACTTAAACACTAAACACTCCTACCTTAATTCCCGTGCCGAAAAGAAACGTAACAACTTGAAAAGACCGGAGGGAGTATAAAGTTGAGCAATTGACAAAATTGATAGACTGCCTAACTAAATAATGGCGTCTCGCTTTCATTATTAATGAGGAAGACTTGGGTGCATCACATTTAATTCCTTTAATTTTTCAACTGTTTTTCCCATTAATTTAGAGCATGTACAATGGAGTGGTTCTTGTCTATGTGGCAAAAACAAGAACCCACACCTTAATTAGCACCCCCATTGGAGATCCCCTAAATAAGAACCGGGTTCTTATATAAGATACTGGTTCTTAAGGAAAAGTGGGACCCACATTCCTTTTTATTTTTTTCCTCTCTCTCTTATTTTCTCATATAATTAAATTAGTGAGACCCTTTAATTATGATAAGAACCTTTATTAAGAACTTTACCATTGCGATTTTTTAATATGAATGAGATCTTGTCTATGTGGCACCTTTAAGAACCCCATTTGGAGTTCTAGCATTGAACATGCCCTTAGTACTCAGTATTTAATTAGTCCTAATAGTATCTATTAAGGAGTCTTCATAGCGAATTAATTTATAAATTGTAAGGGGAGTTTAATGAATTCTTGGGTAACAGAAACGCTTCGTAGCCACCGTTGGCACATGTGTCCACAACTGATGTGATAGTTTCACGTTTGCAATTTTTTTTTAAAAAAAAATATTTAGTATGAACAGTGATAAAGTAATGTATCTATTTAATTTAGATATCTATTTAATTGGGAAGCCCTAGTTACCTCTAATTTCCTTATCCACTAGCTACCACTAGTTAATGAACACAACTGCCAAGACTTGGCAAGTAAAGGTCAAGTCAAGTCAACGTGCAACTTGGTCTAGGTACGTATTGGTATTGTTCGATTAGAATTTTTCACTCCATCTTCCTCACGTACATAATTAGTCCGTTTTGTTTTTGGCACGATAGTTTCAGAAAAACGTAGTATATTGAAGGAGTTTTAAAATGTGTTTTGTGTTTTAAGTTTGTTTCTTTTTTTTGGAAATGAACTAATAAATGAGATAGACGAAAAAGAAACAATTGACTAATATAATGAGACAAAGAAGTAGATTATTGATCACTTAATTATATTCCCTTTGTTCCACTTAATTAGGCCCCTTAGGATGTGATACAGAAACTAAGGGAAACATAGATACAGACATAAAAGGTATTTTACTGTGTTAATTTGTTTTCTTTCTGAAAAACGAGACTGATAAATGAGACAAACGAAAAAAGAAAGGTGATCAAAATAATTTATTAGTATGACAGAAAAAATATTAAACTTATGAAATTTAATGGAATTATAACGTGTATAGGAATAGGAGTGCCCGGCCCTGTGCCCCTACTTAATCCATATATGCATAGAGATTTATTATATGGCAGTTTTCTTAAATACCAAATATATTTAATAAATTGATTGAAAGTCAAAACATTTAATATTTTAATTAAGTTATCCAATATTATTACATTGTGAGTTACCCCTCCATTTCTTTCGATCAAGTTTCCATTTTAGGGTGTGTTATTCATGTTATTCAAAACTAGTACTCGCTCACGCGCGATGCGCGACTTCGTAAGTTACGAATATATAATAAGAGCAGCGAAACGGAACGTAAACATAACACACTAAGAGCAGACAAATATAATGTTAGTGCACTACAACAACACAATACGTTATACATTTCGGAACACTTCCTTATATACAACATTTGTCTTCCCGGCTGATGCGTCAACGTCAGTTACTAAATCAAAAAAACTAAACCCTTAAAAAAAATGAATCCTAAAAAAAACTGAACCCTAAAAAAAGAGACTATTTTTCAAATGTGAATAAGAAAAGAAAAAAAAAAATCGTAAAGTCATGTATTGATTTAAGTGAAAACCGTAAATTACAGTTTGTTTATGAAATTTACATATATGAACAATTAGGTTTTTCATGATTTTTTTTAAGTGACTTATAAATATTGTGTCACCCAATGTATGGTATATTTATTTTATTTATGTTCTATTTTCGGGCCCATTAAACTTTGGCCGATATCTTATTGTTTTAGACCACTAAGTTAAATAAAAATTACAGGAAAGAAAACTGGAATAAATTGGAGAGAATTTAACACGTGACATTAAATAAAATAAAAGTAAATTATAAATATTTGTTAAAATACAAAATTACAATTGTTTGAAATACAAAATCAAAATATCAAATAATAGAAAATGAGATGAGAAGATTTTTTTTTTTTTTTTTAATTCAAAGTATAGCAATATTGGTGTCTATTTGTAGAGAATTGAAAATCATACTAATTTATGGTATAATTTTTAATTTTTTTAAATAAATATTTATCTCCATTATTTTGAAAATAAGAATTATTTTGATGTAATTATTTTCACCCATAAATATTTGCCAAGTGGCAAGGAGGAAAGAGAAGAGTGGAGAGAGAGAAGAAAATATGACGGATGATTTTTTGTGTTCACACTGGGCCATAGTTTTTAGTTTTAGACCCCTAAATTATAGTTTTTAGGTTTAGACCCCTAAAATTTTCATTTATTACAAAATTGACCCCGCAATCAATTGAAAATTGATAACTGCCAAAAGTGTAATCTTTTTATATATATATAGATGATTAGTTTCCTTTTTTAACTGAACAACCCCCATGTATATTCCCTTATTAGCCCTTAATACACTACTTTTATACAATAAATTTCATTTAAAGTATGCAGACCATCATAATTATACAACCAATTTCAATTTTCTTAAAAATTGTACCCAAAAGAATGTGACCACCTGAAATGAATGACTACAAATTAAATAATGACAACAAATTAAAGTGGGAAAAAAGTTATCATAACATAATTTGACATCTCTGCCTAACTGCCATTGGAAATATAATTTCCTAGAATTTTCCATGGAACATTTAACTTTAAGTATATGTATAAATTTAAAAGGAAAAAAAAAAAAAAACCCTCAAATTGTGGATTGAAACATGTGGTGTGATTACAGGAAAATTGTGTGAGTGCTATCAAGTCTTGGACGACTTTCCATCCAAGTGACACATTCATCGTTTCACACACGCATCCACCAATCGTCAATTCACACACGTCACGCTAACGAACACGACGACACATAAGATGAAAGTTTGCTTAAGTGCGTATAAACTTCAAAAATCGATTGACATAAGCGTCACAAGGGCTTATTAGTTAACAAAATTAAGCTATAATAATTTATAAGCTCCTTAAAAATGAGTTTATTCGCCTCCCGGCTTATTTTTACATCGTGTATGGATTCTTATAATAGTCAATGCAAGTCATTATTTTGTCGCCATGTATGATTTCACACGTAGAGAATTCGATTTATTATTTCCGAACAAATAATTATAGCCATGTTTTAAATTTTTTTAGTGCATATTAAAAAATAAAATTGTATGTCAATCTACTTAGATAGTATATTTCTGATGCACGGGATAACCGGATTTCGTAATTTTAGTTATTTTTTAAATATTTCAATTCTTTTAGATATATATTCTTCACAGTAGTGTTACAGCTAGGGAAAGCTCTGGTACCCATTGTGAGTTACTTTTAATGTGTCCACCGCTTATGTGGCAGGAGCATAATTTACATTTTTTAGATAGGTTAGAGTATATATTTAGATTTTTAATTTTTTTTCCCATTGATAATATGGTACGTCATAATTTACATTTTTTAGAACTCTTGATATTATTATTATTATTATTGTACATGTTTTACGTATTGCAGTTATCATATCGGGATAAATGGCCGATCACGGGCTCTAATAAGGCCTCATTACGGGTATTTAAGTAGATTGCCTTCAGAATCTGCGACTAACTACTTTAAATGTAATACATTTACCATTAAATACGCATGTACATGATCTTTGCAATCTCAACCAAACACAATCTTAAAAATTTAGAAACCTAAACCTAATAATATTATTACAATTTTCCCACAAATAAATGCTCTATTCACAGTTTCTTACCATTTTTTCAACAGTATCCAATTAAGATTAATTCTTTCATCTTCCTCATAATATATATCCCACCACCTGCGATTTGGATGCTAAGTCAAGTGAAACTATATGGTTCATATAAAGCACCGATTTTGTTTCAAGTTAAGGGCATTGTAAGAGCCTATGCAGATGTTCGAAAATTGCACGACAAACGAGCCGATCATGCACAGACAAACGAGCCGACGTCGTATTGACAATTTTACCATCGCCGGAGGCATTTTCAACGGCAACGACCATGCACAGACATACATGCATGCAAATCACGTTTTACTGCATGAGAACGTGTACAACACTAAAATAGCAAAATAGGAGTATCTCACAAAGCTATGTAAAATGGTAAGATCTGAAAGAATTAATCTTAGATACTATAGTAAAATGGTAAGAAACTATGAATAGAGCATTAACTTGTGAATATTATTAGGGTTTTGGTTTCTAATTTTTTTAAGATTGCGAAGTTCATTTACATACTTATCTAATGGTAAAAGGATTATATTTAAAGTAGTACATCTGTACATGTGTGGGACAAATTGCATGCACGTATTAAATTCACTTAATTTTGTATACGGTACAAAGTACGTATAATTTTGGATGGTTATACTTTTACCCGTAATAACGCCTTATTAGAGGGTGATTGGCCATTTATTCCGATATGCTAACTGCAATACGTAAAACATACGTCGTAATAATAATAATATCAAGAGTTACAACCTAAGCCTAAGTTCTTCTCCGTCTTCTTGTCGTTGTTGATCGTCTCCGATGCGCGCTGTATCCAACGCCAAGAAAGTATTCTACAAACCACTTTGGCCTTCCGTATCGAATAACATAGAAATAACCGATACCAATCCCCACTATTAATCCAAATCCATACCCCAACACAACACATTGCCAACCAAATCCATTCACAAAACTAGAATCGCCGTCGTCGTCATCCTCATCATCACCACCACCTTCTTCCTCCGGCTGCCTCGGTTCACCACACTTTTTCGTCAGAGGAAACCCACACAGTCCTACATTCCCCACATACGAGCTATTCTCGAACGTGGAAAGCTGAGTAGACTGTGGTATCGGCCCCACGAGGTTATTCACCGAGAGGTTTAGTTTCGAAAGAAACGTCAACCTAGCCAGCTCACTCGGGATATTTCCATCCAGTCTGTTGGAAGACAGGTCTAACGATTCGAGCACATCCATATCTCCAAGAGATGCAGGTACATGCCCTGTTAGGGTATTGTGAGACAAATTCAAATACCTTAAAGAAACAAGTTTCCCTATCGAAGAAGGAATCGTCCCAGAAAAGTTGTTGGAGGACAAGTCCAATGTAGTAAAGGTGTCGAGCAGTCGCTGCAGCAACCGATCCGAACCTTTCAAGGTGAACTTGTACTCTAAAAACGATCGGAACAAGGTGTTTTCGCCATTATTATCCTCTGCGTTTATCATTCCTCGAAAGTTGTTGAAATAAACTTCGGGAAAAGAGCCAACAAAGTCATTATTGGATATATCCAACACTTGCAACTTGGGAAACGGATTATCCTCCGTAGTCTTCGGGATGACTAGCATTGTTCCATTGAACTTGTTAGACCTCAAGATGAGCACGCGGAGCCGGGGGATCGTGCCCATCCAAAAGGGGAAGGTGCCTCTTACTTGGTTATCACCGAAGTCGACACCTTCAAGACTAGTGCAGTTGGCTAGGGTTTGAGGCAACTCTCCCTCCAACTTATTGCCGTTGAGATTGAGTGACTGAAGTGTGCATCCCTTTGTGAATGTGGATGGAATGAGGCCAGTCAATTGATTTGCACTCACGTGAAAGACCCTCAAAGATGTGCTGAAGTTACCTAAACACTGTGGAACTGCTCCTTCCAAATTGTTACTTGAAAATAGCAGGATTTTAAGGGACCCCAAGTTGCAGATGGATGATGGAATATTACCTGTCAAAATTAAGATAAATTTCGTTACTCCCTCGATCCGTCCTACTCCAGACGAATCATTTATTTTCAGAACGAGAATTAATAAATAGTGTTTAGTTTGAAATGTGTGATTGTTAATAAATAAAATAGTTGTTTATGTATATAATTACTACTCCTTTTGTCCATTTTATCTTGGCTTTTTACTATTCAATCTGTGTCTATTTTATTGGACAGAGAGAGTATGTGCTAAAAAGGAAATGAACCATCTGGAATAGGACGGAGGGCTATATTATCGACATGCTAAAATTATAGTACTCCGTCATCCCTCTCTATTAGTTTCATTTGGTTTGGGCATAGAAATTAAGAAAGGAGATAATATTCTTTACCATTATGGGAAATGAGACTAATAATGAGGGACTTATAATGTATCTTACCCATCATAACAATTCATAATCCGATTAGTTGGCAAGACGCTTTCCTCAAATTAATAAGTCGGAAGTTAGAGTCTCACTAATTCGGACTCACTCGCCGAGTTCAAAATATACGTAAAAACACAAAAAGCTAGCTAGGGTGAGGAAATCGTACCAGTCAGGTAATTGCCGTCAAGCCCTAAAAGTTGAAGAGCAGTCATGTTCCCAATCTCTCTTGGTATCGATCCACTAAATTCATTCAGTCCAAGCATCAACCTTTCCATATTATCAAGCTCCCCAATCTCTTTTGGAATATGACCTGTCATGCATGAGAGGCCAGTTTGATTGGTTATGAAATACGTAATCCATCCGTTCCTTTATAGATGTTACGTTTCGTAAAACGTAATATGGACTTGTGAATACAGAATACAAGACTCAATTAATTAATTACCTCTAAATGCATTGTGGGATAAGCCTAATCCCAAAAGTTGTTTCATGTTGCCAATTTCCCTTGGCAAAACTCCGGTAAGTCTGTTGCTCGACAAGTCAATATATTCCAAAGAAGTTCTATTAAAAATCGTACATGGCAATGTACCTGTCAGTTATATATGACAGAACGTGTTAATGACATGATTATTAAAAAAAATTATCGAAAAATGTATGTTTCCTTTGTTCCACTGTAATTTTCCTGTGTTTTTTACAACATGAGATTTTAGACACAACGTTAAAAAGAAAAGCAAGAGATATGTAATGATTAATTCTTTCTATTTTCAAAAACAAGACTATTGAAGTGGGACGTCCCTATATAGTACTTCCTCCATCCCATTTTTTTAATCGGCTTGTTTCATTTCGCTATTTGATATTAGGCGCAGTGCTAACTTAAAAGAAGCATTCTAAAAGTCGTCGCCTAGGTCCGCCTAGGCGGCGCCTCGACGCTAGTCAGTACCTCGCCGCCCGAATAATATGTAATCCGCCTAGGCTTTAAGCGGTATATATCCCAACGAACTGATCTTGAAGCTTAATCAATATAGTCTATTTTGTCTATATGTAGACGAACTATGAAACTATATCCATGATTTTTTATTTATAATATGAAATTAGCCTATAAGTTGTCATACTATATGTATTTATCATAAATTTGGCAATAATATTGTAAGAATAACAAAAATAAGCATTATAGTTCTAATCCGTCTAGCCCCGCCTAGCCGCCTAGACGCTAGTCACCCCTCCACTGCCCGACTATAGTTCTAATCCTATAGCGATTTTTAGAACACTGCTTAAAAGTGAAAGCAAGGTATTTACATTGAAAAATAAGAGTTGATTCTTTCCATTTTAAAAAACATAACAATTCATGTAGGATAACCCGATTAAAAAAACAAAATAGTTGGAACGGTAAGAGTCTATATTACCGTTTAAAAAGTTGTTGAAAATGGAGAGCACGCGAATTGCTGGTATGTTTCCAACTTCCATCGGCAGCGATCCATTAAATGCATTACCATCTAATCTCAACTCATCTATGTTTGAAAGGAGTCCAACTTCTTTCGGAATGTTACCTGTAAATTAATTGTACACATGTTGACATATTAATAGTACGTAGTTAGCTCTGATTTGCGAATGATATCCTCTATCCAAAATCCGATGTTTTATCTGTGTAGTGAATATTAAATTTTACTATTAGTTTCATCTCATGCTTTCTATAAAAGTAAAATGTACTATAAACATATAAATGAAAATGAATATCCTAAAATTATATACCCAAGTTTCGGATTTATCAACTAGTTCCTTCGTCCCACTTTACTTGGTTTGTTTCATTTTGATACGAGATTTTATATGCAGTGTTAAGTGTTAAAAGTGAAAAATAAGGGCTTCACACTGAAAAGTAAGGGTTAGTTCTTTTTATTTTAAGAAACAAACCAATTGAAATGAGACGTATTGATTAGGAAAGGAAGTCAAGTAAAATGGGACGGAAGAAATATAACTTTACTAATGAAATTGAAATATAATTGTAAAATCAAAATAAATTATCATAAAGTAAAATTGCTAAATAGAGATATCTAACTTATCAAAACTGATGTACAAAGTTGTAATACGAAAGTTAGGACGAAATTTCGTACCACTCAAACCGTTGCTTTCAAGGCTTAATACGACAAGGGCTGTGAGGTTACCAATTTCTCTTGGTAATGGCCCCGTCAGCTGGTTCTCACGCAACCACAAAGTTTCTAGTGATGACATGCCGAAAATATTTGCAGGTAAAATGCCTGTCAATTTGTTTTCTTGCATGGACAATTCTTGTAAGTTGTTGAGATAACCAACTTCTTCTGGAATCTCACCTGTAACGTCGTAATTCGTAAAATATATACCTTCGACACAAATTTTATTAAGAATTTCATACTTTTTTTGAGTGTCTTTCATTTTTTTCGTATGTCCACGAATTTTAGGGTCCTTTTATTTTAGATAAGAGCTCACATATAAATTATACTGATATACTAAAATTGAATGGAAAAAATACATAGAAATTAGAAAGGAAAAAAAATATCATATTCGGATCAAAATTAATACACCAAATTCGGAATATATGATTCCATGCAGGTACTTACATATAGAAATCAAAAGCCATGATTATTTAAACAAATACTCCCTTCGTCATCTATTTACTAACACTCCTACTATATTGCATGGGACGACGTCTATTTACTGAACCTTTAATTTTGGGGCGTAGTATTGGGAATCATAATATGAGCCAATAGATTCTCACCCTCTCTATAAGTTCGAGCTTTTAGATGAGACGGAATTCTATCACGTAGGTCCTACAATCATTTCAAAATTTTCATATCTTTAACTGTCGCACATTCAAGAATCTCTTAAACTATTAATTAAAACTATGTAATTTTTTACTTGGGATACACAATTGAAATACAAGCACAATTGAAATACAAGGTTGGAGACAAAAGATTTCATCTGCATTAACTCATTTATAATTAAAAAAAAAATGGCAATAAAAGAAAAAGCTATGAAGATAAGATCTTACCTACTAAATTGTTGGCACCGAAATTCAATATTTGAAGCATTGTCAAGTTCCCAATTTCTCTTGGCACTCGCCCACTGAAACTGTTGTTGTAAATGGTGAAAAACTCAAGCTTGGAGCATTCCTCCAAACCCCCAGATGGTATCTTCCCATACATCTTGTTGTAGGAGAGGCGAAGTTTCTTGAGGTTTACGTTGCGTTTGCACATATCATTGGGTAGCCTACTTGACAAACTGTTGTTGTACAGATCCAAAACTTCCAAGGACGACATGTTGAAGACAGATGACGGGATGGGACCGTGGAACGAGTTCATGCTCATGTATAGCGAAACGAGGGAAGAAAGATTCCCGATTTCCGGTGGAAAAGTTCCGACGAGACCCATGCTCGAGATGTTCAACTCAGTCACTCTACGGAGATGAGGATCGTCGTTGCAAGTTACTCCGGTCCAAGTACAGACATCGGTTTGGAGGGTCCAGTTTGTGGTGAGTATGTTATGAGGGTCTGAAGTGATGCGAGATTTTAGGGCTAGAAGTGAAGAACGGTCTATGTCTATGGTGTTGGCTGAGCTATAACGGAGTAGTAGGAAGAGTAGCAGTGAAAGAAGGGGTTTCGTACTAAATTGCTGGGATCTATCCATTAGGCTTGGTTTGATTGGGAAGTACGATCGATGGAGTGGATATGAAAGGGAGGTAGTATGTCTATGTGACTAAATTGCAGGGATCTATCGCATCTTTTATGAGTTTCAGCGTTAGCGTTGGGGCAAATGGGGAAAGCTTTTAATTTCGAGTAAAATTGATAAATTTATTTGAAAAGTCAAGTCAATGCTAGGCAACAAATTTCTACGTAATTATAATTAGTTGACTCAAGCCTTTTTCAAGTCCATGCCAACTAGTCTTCTAATTTCACATTCTTAGTTACATCAAAATCAGCGTGTTCTTTTTAGTTATTTTATATTCAAGTGTGTGAAATGATGATCGGTGTATGTGCGCGTAAAACGTGCACGAGATCCTCTGTTGAATTTCGATGTGATACATTTTATTGTATCGATAATTACTGCTATGTTTAAACAATTTTATTTCTCCAAAACCCTGCTTTTCTGTTTAAGCAATTCGTTAGCTGATTTGGAAACGGTTTTTTTCACACACGGCGATGATGTATATATATATATATATCAATGTAATATAGGATGTTATACCGAAATTAATTCATTCGTCTGAAATGACGACTACGATTGTCCGTGTGAACGAGAAGTCGTTTAAGAATTGACATCACTCACACAATTTTCCTATTCACACCACATGATCATGCATGTTTCCTCGATCGTAACCTCTCTATTATTGTAGCTGAAACATTCAATTGGCTAAACCGTGTCAAAAACTTCAGTCAAATTAATCTATATACTCCCTCGTCTTATATAAAAGGATATATTTTCTTTTTTAGTACGTAACCTCTCCATTATTGTAGCTAAAACATTCAATTGGCTAAACCGTGTCAAAAACTTTAGTCAAATTAATCTATATACTCCCTCATCTTATATAAAAGGATATATTTTCTTTTTTAGTACGTAACCTCTCTATTATTGTAGCTGAAACATTCAATTGGCTAAACCGTGTCAAAAACTTTAGTCAAATTAATCTATATACTCCCTCGTCTTATATAAAAGGATATATTTTCTTTTTTAGTACGTAACCTCTCTATTATTGTAGCTGAAACATTCAATTGGCTAAACCGTGTCAAAAACTTCAGTCAAATTAATCTATATACTCCCTCGTCTTATATAAAAGGATATATTTATTTTTTTAGTACGTCCCCAATAAAATGATACATTTCATGTTAACATATGCTCAGTGGAGAAAGCAAAAAAAATTGATAGTAGGGCTTCGCTAGTTTCGAAAATTTTATTTCAGTTGAACACGTGTTTCTCTCTACTTTCAGCCCCTTCTCATCGTTCACCCTTAACAATTTTCTTCTTCCACAACATCAAAACCATAAGGGCTGAAACATAATTTCATCAATTTTTCCTAATTTTATAGTATTAAAAAATTAGAAAGAAAAAAAAAATTGGGTTAGGGGCTTAAGCCCCTAGCCCTCACTGAGTAGATCCGCCACTGCATACAAATATGCGAAAAATGCTAATTGCATACAAATATGCGAAAAATGCTAATTACGTATCATGCTTAAGTACGTAACCATGCTTGTTTTATGTTTTATAAAACTTTATACTTGATGCAACTAATATATAAGTTAATATTGATCTTATATTTTATTAAGAATACAGGTTGAAATCACTTTCGATTTTTTACGGTCATAACTTATTTTATATGAACCAAATTGTATAGTATATGATTTCTTTAATAGTAGTGGTAAATTTGAAAGATTTCATATGATTTTTTTAACAACATAAATTTAAAGGTCGCACCATAGAGAATTCGAACTTGAAACCTTTGAACTCGATACGTAATGCACTACACTTAGGCCAACGCACACTACCGAGATGATTTTTCTTTATAAAGTTGAGCAATTGACGAAATTGATAGTCTACCTAACTAAATAATGACGTCTCGCTTTCATTATTAATGAGGAAGACTTGGGTGCATCACATTTCCTTTAATTTTTCAACTGTTTTTCCCATTAATTTAGTACTCAATAGTATTTAATTAGTCTTAATAGTATAAATTAAGCAGTAAATTAATTTTATAAATTACAAGGGAAGTCTAATGAATTCTAAGAGAAAATAATAAACATAAACACTTACTTTTCATATACACTATTTGCACACTTGATGTGATAGTGTTACGTCTTCATTTTTATATACCAGGATTTAGTTTTTAGGGTACGTATATGTTTAAACTATTTTATGTGATGTTTAAATGAGAAAGTAAATTATGTACTCCCTCTGTCCATTTTATTAATGACATTTTACTATTCATTATGCGTCTACTTTTTATGAAAAAACAAATATCACAATAAAATGGACAGAGTATATTTTATTGAGACTATAAACCTAGTTACCTCTAATTTCCTTACCCCCTAGCTACCACCAGTTTGAACACAACTGCCAAGACTTGGCAAGTCAAGGTCAAGTCAAGTCAACATGCAACTTGGTCTAGGTATGATTGTTCGATTAGAATTCATTTATAACTCCACCCGTCTTACTTAATTAGTCCACAATGTTTCGACAAAATAATTAAGAAAGATAGAGGTATAGGGGTTTTAAAAGGTGTTTTAAGTATAAATTTATTTTCTTTTTAGAAAAGAGACTAATGAATGAGACATACAAAAAAGAAAGTAGAGTAATAGAATGAGACAGATGGGTGTAGATTATTGATTAGCCGTACTCCATATGTCTCACTTAATTAGTCTCCCTTAGGGTGTGACACCAAATCAAGAAAAATAAAGATAAAGCGTTTTAAAAGGTATTTTTGTTCGTTAATTTGTTTCCTTTCTAAGAATCAAGACTAATATACAGGTAAGGAAAGATGAATTAACTAAGTGAGCACGAGGATGAGGAAGTATTAAACTCGAAAATTCTTATGCGGGTGTAAGCATACAACACTCACCCCTCATATATGATTATTATATTAATATAATACCTCACATATTATATTAATTAATACTCCCTCCGTTCCATTTCAGTAGTCCTCAATACTATTTTCATCCGTCCCATTTCACTAGTCCTCTTTCCTTAAAAGGCAAAAATTAACCCTTACTTTTGATGTGGACCCCATACTTTTTCAAATTTAACACTGCGCATAAAATCCCGTGCCGAAAAGAAAGAGGACTACTGAAATGGGACGGAGGGAGTATAATTCTCCCTTTGGACTTTTTAAATTGTTACATTTCTTTTCGATACGAGAATTAAGGTCGGAGTATTTAGTTTTTTAAGTGGATATATTAATCGAGGGGAATAATGGATTATGGATTATAATTAATATTTTATTTCAATAGAAATTAAAACACTAAAATTTTAAGTAAATAATTTTTTTTTTCAATTTATAATTAATTAATTAGTCAATTTTATTAATTAATATTTTTTTGCAAGTAAAAAACTAATTTGTTTTACAAAAATGAGAGCCAATGATTTTATTTTTTTTAATTTCAGTTTATAATTTTGATAACTGCAGCAAGAGTAAGCCGTGCGAGGAGTGGAGACCGGTGATGTTGGTTTGAAATACATCGGAAAACATGGCCATATTAAGACCAAGTGCACCAATATCAAGCATCGCTTGGTCGGAAAGCATATTACGCCGGTGTGTGCTTCCGATTCTCATCATCGCTCTTCTTAATCGGTTGCTAGATCTTGTATTCTGCTTTCGGTATTCCATCTTCTATTGAATTCATTACCTATTTTTGAAGACTCTATAGCTAGGTATGAAAATGGAATTCTGGCTTTTCATCTTCTCTAAAAAAAACACAATACGTACAAAGTTTAAATAAATCTAAACCAGAACAGACTCGAATCGATTCACATACATACCAGCTCCTCCCCGGCTAACGCTGCCCCTAAAAACATACTCGTCTCCCTCCACCCCATGCCAACCCAGACGATTACGATCCTAATTTTCAACATGGCCCAGAAATATATCCCTCATTTTTCTCCTCAAAGTTGAAACATTTCAAATATCATGCTGTTACCACATTACTATACGATCTAATTCACAGCCAAGATAAAGATCAATTTTTCCATAGGATCGGAAAGCTACTACCTGATAAGTGATGTTGTGGAGTCTATGCTATCTTGGCCTTTTCAAATTCGCCCTCCTTTGGTTTCCAGAGGCTCACTAGAAACGAGTCGATGATAATCTGCAATAAGGTGATTCGTATCAGCTGAAGCAAACGAAGGATAAGACCAAGAGAGGTGGAGACAATTCTGTTGACCTGGTTAAGGTGAGCTGCCACACATGGAAGGACTAGTAAGCCAGATACACCCAAGGCCCCACCAAGTTGCTCGACAACTGCTACCATCACTGGCAACGTTTTCTGCAAAAGCATACAACTATCACAATGCAAATCATATTACAACAATAAACAAGACCTGCGTAAAATATTCTTCATTGTTTGTATTACGACTCACTCACACACTCAGCTGTGTCAAGGAGAATATATGAAAAAGTTGTACTGCATGAGCAAAGGGCACTCACCTGGCTGGCAACTAGTAGAAGAGCGCTGGTGTTCTCTTTCTTGGCAAATGGCGACTTACTACCTCCAGAGATCCGCGAAACAACTGGGATTAACAAAGCATTAAATGAAAGTAGTGCACAGTGAAGAAGCCTGCAAAGTTTTAGGAAGGTGATTAGTTGATACAGCTGCTATAACTCCCTGTGATATATCGGAATGAACTGCATTAGATTATCACTACTACTTGACTGACTAAGAATAAACTCCGAATCACTTTTAAATGTGTACATACTGATAGGAGGCTAAGCAATAGTAGGTCTGCACAAAAGTCTCTTTCTACTCTATACGAACAAGGATATAACCAGGCCAAGTAAGAAGCCTAAAGTGCAGGGTGTGTGTGTGTGCGCGCGCATGTGTGGGTGTGCGTGGATGAGTTGTACTCCAAGAAAGAAGCCTAAAAGTGTCTGAGAAATACAAAATACACATTTGTATACACACATGTATACATTTTGAGTTTTCTTCTCCTTTATATATCGGATGATTACGAGGAAAACGAACAGCTGGTTTAAGGGGTCATAGCATTATACAGTTCAATTTTTCCAGAATCTGAGCTCTTCAGGATGGGCTTCACATAGGATTCAATAATCTAAATTTCAAAAGTTTATCACACAAGCAAATATTTGGCCAATTTTTATTAATATTTACTATCTGGGAACATACAGCACGTATAAAGCCTTCTTACATAGATTCTCTTCCACAGACAACACAAAGCATAGTAGAGAAGTGCTAATTGCAAGAAGAATAAGATATACATACACTCCCATGACAACGGCTAGGAGAAACATTGAAGGCTTCACCATCAAAAGAAGTGACCTTGATCTGCTAACTTGAATCCAAGGGGCCTTCATAAGGAGGAAGGAGCAAAAATCAGGTGCAGAATTATGACCAAGAGAGTAAAAGTGAATGATTTGAATGCAGTTCTATGTCTTTTCGAG
Organism: Thymus mandschuricus; assembly: GCA_029379335.1. NCBI lineage: Eukaryota > Viridiplantae > Streptophyta > Magnoliopsida > Lamiales > Lamiaceae > Thymus > Thymus mandschuricus. The sequence continues at coordinate 23,790,744 of CM057071.1, read as the reverse complement.
CAATTTATTGGGCTAACAGTCACATTTCTTGATTATTAATTGATGTCAAATTGGCGTAGAATAATAAGTAGGAAAAAACATGTAGTCAATTAAGAGACAGATATATGATCATAAGTTGTGACCTCATGCTCTTCTAACTGAGTTTTTGGAGGACTATAAACCTAAACCGACAAATGACCCACTTTAGACCACGATATATTGAGTGTGTTGCTGAAAAGGGCAACAGAAATTTTCAAGCAGTAAAAGACTGCAAGTTATATCACAGAAACAGAAGTCGTGTTGAAACTCAAAAATATAACACTTTCAGAAAGTTTTTCCTTATTCATAAGTTTATGTAGATATATCTGAAGGGATTTTATCAATTCTGTTTGTGTTCAAGGCCATTGAGATTCATATCACAAGAATACTACCCATTTAAAGAAATGCACAATCCCTTGTTACTTCATGAATGTGACTTTTTATTTACATTTTATGAATTATTAGTAGATAGATAGCAGCACCTCATTATTGAGTACAATTAATAAATAGCTTCATATCATGAGTAATAATCATTATCTGCTGAAACTGTAAGTGAAGCTATGCATGTATAACTACAGAACTATACATGAAATACTACTAAAGTAATCAGATTGATTCAGAGTCTTTAGAAGAAAATTAAAACATCAACCTTAACTAAGCGAACGTTTCCCGATAGCATGCTGATAGCAATATGTAAATGATATCACTAAAGATAGAAGTAGCAATATGTAAACTTATTTGGTATGAAACTGGCAAAAAATACACAATATAAATGTTACGATAAAGCAAATAGTGGATCTTACAGAACTAAGGAAAATTGCACTGATTGTTGCTAAAAGCTTACGGTTTCCATCTGCAAAGTCTGCTATACCTGCAGCATGTTGGTAAAACAGAACGAATTTAAAGAATCCGCATTAGCAAATAAAAGCATCTGTTTCCATGCAATCTTTATTAATGAATTATGAGACTACCGTCTATTTGTAAGAACATCAATCAAGATATAGAATATCTTTACCCACTGACCGGAGCATAGTGTGCTTTGGCTACAAATTATTGACAATTGCATTAAAAAAAATCTAAATCTTGTTCCATCCTTATAAGATATACGGATGATAAAAGAGTTTGAGGCGCTACTGATGAAGGAATCATCTACATATGTTTAAAATGATATACCTTTTGATTCCGATGGTTTACATGTAATGTAAAATTAGTGGTTAATGGAATTGGAACATTAGATATCAATGAAGTTAGAAACTTGTGCATAACAAACTAGAAATTGACCAAAGAATCTGCACACATCCGAACATCAGATCAGGTTTAGCAAGCTACAGTAAGCACTCCATACACAGATGTAAACATCAGTATTAAATAAAGCATGATATTGGGCAAACCTACTGTCAGAGATAACACATGATTCAGACAAACTCAGGGGCTAAAATACCATTAACTATGCATTTAGCTGTGTCTAACCTTTGAAGAGTTCTCGAGCAGCCTGTTGATTGAGAGTGACAGAGATAAGTAATTAGAAAATCCAAACTTCAAAGGCATCAAGTTATTTGTAATTGCAAAAGGAGAGAAAGAATAAAACAAGAAAGAAGACCAGCAAGAATTTAAGAAGCAAAAATCAAATTACTTTCTGACTGGTAAAGATTCCAAGTGCTAGCTTTCTAGTTATGGCCTTGAGGACCTTTTACTTTTTACTTTTTCTATTTCAGAGCACCGGATTGTGATGGTGGTTAGAGTTGGAAAAATGGAAATTCTACATATTTGCAATGGAAAAGCAATCTTAAACAAGGAGATCATTCCAGACAACGGAGAACGCATGGGATCTACAGTCGAGCTACAGCAGTTGTTTCTAGAGTATGTCAACATTCAATGATGTTCTTAAAATTGAGGGGATCATTCCTATAGCTCATAGAAGAAAAAAGGAATGTACTCCTTTTACACATTTAATATTAAAGTAGTGTTATTTAGGGTGCTAAAATTCCTATGACTAACCAAGGTAATTTTCTGAACAAAATTAGGAATAACTTAAACGTGAAAGTCTTTAGAGCCTCAGGTGAAGGCCGTATTTGTTCCTGGAAGGTGGAAACCATATACACAAGAACCAAAGGACAAAAAATATGTTTATTATGACACCAACTTATCTTTCTAAGGAAACATTTTAGAACATCTTATATGCAATTCTATCAGAGAAAGCATATCCTTGTTTCATCGGATTCAGAGAAATAAATGAGATGAATTAGGACGTAATTATAGATTAGAAAGACTGGTAAAGAAAGTAAAGCTTCACCTTTCCCAAGATTAGAGGAACTAAAAGTGTGAGAACAAGGCTTCTTAACAACTGTTCAGTTGGAATAGATACCCCAACTCCAGAAGCTATGAATTTTGAGATAGAATAAGGGACCTGTATTTAATTAGTCATTCAACATAGCAATAATGAGAAAAACATGCTTCACTGAAGCCAGAAAAGAATGACGGAAAAGAGGTAATCGAATTTTTGTCGCCAAGTGAACGTTTGAATAAAATTTGTAGATATAGAAGTTCACAGACTGTGGCCTTCAGAAACCTTGTTTGTTATGCAGACATCTCATGGAATGCAAAAGGCTACAAGCAAATGTCCAAGATTTCCTTTTCATTAGAAAATTTTTCCCCACCTCTAATCCAAAGATACAGAAAACGAAAAAAAACATGCCTCACCAAGCCAAAATAAGGCCCTACTAGATATGGCTGTCTAAATGAATCTATGCAAAGTTCTAGTTCCTTCCTCATACAACTTGCAGAAAGAGCATATCAGTGTTCATTTCTATATTAATTTGAGATAGCAGAGGAGAAAAAACTGTTTGAACTCTTTTACATACATTTTCAACATCATAAAGGTTAACTATCTCATTTTTTACATCTAGGCCCGCAAGTTTTAGATGATGCTAATATGCAACCCAGGTTTTCAGTCTTATGCAGCAAGAATAGTGAATGCCTTTCTATTGAAAGTTCAGGAATAAAAGACTAAAACTTACAATTAAAATTCCTAATAAGTTCGATATCAAGGTCATTGCAAGTGCAAGGGCAGAGTTCCCTCCAGCTAGCTGTGTTTTTTAAATCAAACCTGCAGTCAAGCTAACAGCAATATTTTCTTCCTGGTCTGTCAAATCATTAGCAGACATTCTTCTGGAAATTCATAATATTCAGTTACCCGAGTCAAAGCCACTCCACTAGATAAAGTTGTAGGCATACAGCTAAACAAAGCAAGTCCTGTGTAAATCAGAAGTCTCAGCACATCAAACAGAAAGACAAAAATTGACAGGTAAACAGAGAGATTAATGATGAAGGGCCGGTGATGGTCAGAATAAAAATGGAGAGGCTAATAGATTCTTCGTGACTCACCCACTTAAACTAAAGAAATCACTGAAATGGGAGAAGAGAATGAATTCCAACTATCACCTTGTCCCTTTCAATATTTTCGTTTTTTGTTCTTTGTGGTTTGCTAGGTAGGGCAACTCGCATGCCTAAATTAGTGGCTTATCGAAATTCAAAGAAAATTTCATGAAAAGTGATGTGTTCAAACCAATAGGCTATATTTTCACAATGCAGTACTGGAGAGCATGAACAGTTGAAGAAGATAAATATAAATTCTCCACTTCAGTCAAGAGGATATATCAAATGAATAGAGAATCCAGAACATAATCCGAGTTTCACTCTCGTCAGAACAGTACAAGAAGAATGCAACATAGGACTATTAAAGACTAGGGCTATGTCGATTTACATTTTTTTTTTTCCCTCTCAACTATTTTTCCAAACTAAAACAAAACATACATCACATTTCCCAGTATCTATTCTTAGGAACATCTTAGTAATATATCAAGTAATAACTTTTCTTTCCTATATGTTGCTTTCCCTTGAAACAAAAACAATAATAAAATAATAACAAATATAGTCTATAGAAGCTGAAAGAGTTGATTCTATCTATTTGGTATGACAATTATGCTACTCCTAGGGAACTCCTAAGCTTTTTAACAAAGCAACCTTATCCAATACCTCATTTTCTGGTTATGGATTAAACAAGTGGACTCATACCATGCCAAGGCAAAGCAGAGCATAGTTTTCAAACCTGTGACAAATTCCTGTGGCTGGAGCTTGAGCAATAATATGATTTTTGAGAATAAGGGAGTGAAAAATAAGATAGAAACCTGCATTAAAGTGAGCAGTAGAAAGTCAGTTCTTTCCTGCAGAACTTGAGAGGTACGATATTAATGCTTCACAAATGGAACAAAAGGAATGATAGAGAATCATAACCTCGCAAAGGATGCAAAGGTCTTCTAGAATATGGAAAATTCTAGGAGATTTAGCTGTAATCTAAGTTAACTTCCACTCATAGTAATATACTTAGACAAAACAGCACATTAAGATTTAGAAATCTTTTCGTATTGGCATTTCTAAGATATGTTCTAAACTTCTATATGTAATTAGAAGTACAGGAGCTGATTAGTTACTTTCAAGTATCATCAGCCACAGGTGCCTCATCCTCAGTCCCTCAGTCCCTTACCCCCAGGCATAGGGTAAAATGATGAAGTAAAGAGGAGAATAACGAAGAATACAAGATCATACCAGCCCAAACACTCCAACTGGCCATGCTTCAGTAGCTGCACCAATTTCATCACTGCGCAACGTCAATCCTGTAAAACAAAAATAGCAGCAAATCTAAACCAAACTATAGAGAATTATGAAAATCTCAAAGTTGGAAAGCTAGATATTAATCTCAAAAGATTCAAGAAAAAACTCAGATGTTATTTAGTATATGCAAAACCTGACCTGAAATTACAAATATCCCAAATGTACTAATTTTCGATACATAAAGTTTGTCAGCAAGACAACCAGGACCAGGATTCGCAAGTCCCAACAGTACTCCAGAGATAAGAGCTGCAATCACAATAACATGGACATATTACGCAGTGCGCAGATTGCAAGTTGATGATCAAAGTAAATTGTTAAATAGACAACACACATTTTCCGTGAAATAACACCACAAACCAAGCAAAGTTAATGTAACAAATTCTTCATGTTATCTTTACAGTTGGTCCAATTAGGATTCACAGCCGATCCCGATGAGATTAATAGTAATGCAACAGATAATTAAAAAAAAAAAATTGTAACCGAAAAACTTGTAAACTTCAACAATCGTATACCTAAAGGAAGAAAATTATCAGAAGCAATCTTAGTTAATGATTTGGTCCAATTTGAAATTTCAACTTCTGGAAGCGGCTTTTCTTCTTCTTCTCCATCTCCATTTCCCTGTAATACACCAAAATAATTATATTTCTGCTCAATACAAGTACATACACATAATTGATTTCTACCGCCGACAACGTGAGCAAAACGAGAGGTTACCTCAAGGGACTTGGCACTTGCTCTAATGCAGCTCATTCTATAAACTGAACGGGGCTCCAAAATATGAGTCGCTACATTGGACTTGCGGCGGAGAAATGGAGACAACGCCGGCGAGGGAAGCTGTCTATGACGCCGGAAAGATGGAATTCCGGTGATCGGAGGGTGGGAGATTAGGGCTTGGAGTTGGAGTGCTACCGCCATGGTGGTGTGGCTGCAAGCACTCTGATTCTAGCGGAGTTGTACGTAACGAAATGCTGAGTTGTACCTTTCTATCTCAACCGCTTGTCTACTCGAGAACAATTATTATTATTATTACTAGTACTCGCCCATGCGCGATGCGCGACACCGTAAGTTATAAATATTTAATAAGAGCAGCGAAACGGAACGTAAACATACACACACTAAGAGCAGACAAATATAATGTTAGTGCACTACAATAACACGATATGTTATACATTTCGGAACACTTCCTTATATACAACATTTTTCGTCTCACCTGATGCGTCAACGTGAGTTACTAAATCAAAAAAACTAAACCCTACCAAAAAAAAAAAAAAATTGAATCCTAAGAGAAGCTGAATCCTAAGAAAATAAACTATTTTGCAAATGTGGAAAAAAAAAAACGTAAAGTCATGTCTTGATTTAAGTGAAAACAGTAAATTATAGTTTGTTTATGAAATTTACATATATGAACAGTAAATATTTCTGTTTTATTTTCGGGCCCATTAAACTTGGGTCGATATCTTGTTGTTTTATACCACTAAGTTAAATAAAAATTACAGAAAAAAAAATCGGAATAAATAGGAGAGAATTTAACACGTGACATTAAAGAAAATAAAAGTAAATTATAAATATTTGTTAAAATACAAAATTACAATTGTTTGAAATACAAAATCAAAATACAAATAATAGAAAATGAGATGGATTTTTTTTTTTTTTTTTGATTCAAAGTATAACAATATTGGTGTCTATTTGTAGAGAATTGAAAATCATAATTTATGGTATAATTTTTAATTTTTTAAAATAAATATTTATCTACATTATTTTGAAAATAAGATTTATTTTGATGTAATTATTTCCACCAATAAATATTTGCCAAGTGGCAAGGAGGAAAGAGAAGAGGGGAAAGAGAGAAGAGAAGATGACGTATTATTTTTTTGTGTTCACACTTGACTTATACTATTTTATTTTAGACCCCTGCACTTTTCATTTATTACAAAATTGACCCCGAAATTAATGCTAAATCAATAATTGCCAAAATTGTAATCTCTTTATATATTACTAGTACTCGCCCGCGCGCGATGCGCAGCCCTTTAAGTTACGAATTTTTTTTACGAACAGTAAGCCGTAACGTAAACATACAAATAAAACGAACAAAGGCATACAACAGTAGACCACTAAAACACAACAAAAGTACAAAGCGAATACAAAGTTAGAGCAATAAAAGATAATACAAAGAGCAAACGGATACAATGTTAGAGCACTAAACGACAATATGTTATACATTTCGGAAAACTTCCTTATATACAACATTTTTCGTGGTAGTACTATCATTTCTATCTTCTTCACATATCAAAATCTTCAATCCACGACGACTCCGTACTCTCGACACAGCAACATATAGTTGACCATGTGTAAACACAGGTTTTGGCAAGAATAACCCAACATGCGAAAGCGATTGTCCCTGACTCTTGTTGATCGTCATTGCATAAGATACTATCAAAGGAAACTGCCTTCGCTCAAACTTGAACGGCAAAGTCATATCAGCCGGAGTCAAAGACAACCTCGGAATCAATACATTTTGATTTGCATTGTGGCCTGTAAGGATCTTAGCTTCCAAAACATAAGTGCCCAACCTGGTAATCATCAATCTCGTACCGTTGCACAAACCATTCGCATGATCAATATTCCTCAACAGCATAACCGGAGTTCCAACCTTCAAACACAATTCATGATTCGGCACACCAGAGCACTTGATAGTATTCAAGAAATCGGGAGTATGCACTTGCTGAAACATCTCACTACCCGAATCAGACCTGCTCATCGAATCCGAACTTCTATATAAAACGCCGTCACTCTTGTTCAACGAACTCATGTACTCATTCACAGATTCAACTGCATGAAGAGTAGGTGCAAGAATTGCTCTGTCCTGTAGATACGACGCGTCTTCAACATCGGCAGAATATGTTGGATACGTACTGTTGACTATGCATTCAATTGGATTGCCTGACCATTTCATCAATATATCATCAGGAATTTCGATGTCAGCATGACCATCATTCGGACCTCCAAGGTTTCCATCACCTATATCAGCAATCCATTTAGAGAATTCCTCCAACTCTCTAGCCTCATCAGGGGAGCTTGTATTTTCAAGACGCATATTCTTCGTCAACCGTAACACCTTACAATCTTTCCAAAGATATGAAGAATTTATGGTTGCGAAAACAGTATCCTGTCTGGTTCCTTTTTGGATAACGGGCAAAATCTGTCTGAAATCTCCTCCAAAGACAACAGCCTTGCCACCAAAAGGCAATGACGAACTTAACGGGTTCTGAAAACGCATTAAATCCCGTAGAGTCTTGTCCAAAGCTTCAAAGCAATGCTTACGCACCATCGGAGCCTCATCCCAAATAATAAGCTTGCACCTAACAATAAGCTGAGCCAGTGGACTACCTTGGCTAATGTTACACGTGCTGTCCTCATTAGGATGTAGAGGAATCTTGAATCTCGAATGAGCTGTCCTCCCTCCAGGCAATAGTAGAGCAGCAATACCACTCGAAGCTACATTCAAAACTATTTCTCCCTTGGATCTAAGGCTTGCAGATAGCGTTTTCCATATGAATGTTTTGCCTGTGCCTCCATATCCATATACAAAGAACATCCCACCCGAACTCGAGGTTGTTGCACTTATGATAGTATCATAAACACGACGCTGCTCATCAGTAAGCTTGGCAAGCAAATCCTTGAGCTCTTTAGATAAAGCTTCGCGATCATATGACATTTCGTCATGGATCAATCTATTTCCATGGAAATGTAAGAAATCATCACTCGGATAGGGCATGCCGTGAAAATCCTGTAGACTCCTACCAAGGCTTTTCAACAGTTTCTCAATTTCAGCAAGAGCATAACCCTTAATCTGATCTTCGCTCAATTGAAGCCCTGCGTTTTAAATATATGAACAAATATATATAAAGACCGATCAATTTAATTATATATATAAAGATCGATCAATTTAATTATACAATAAAGAAATCATATTAACAAAAAAACAAAACATTTAATGCACAAAATACATTACCTGGGTGACGAAACAAAGTCCTTTGTTTGTATAAAATATCATCTGATAGATATTCCCAGCAAGCATTCCAGACATGTTCAGGACGTCCCAAGGAATCAGTCGAGAGCAGAGTGACGAAAAGATACCTCAAAGACACGGCCGACGCCCAAAAACTTGCTTCAGTAATAGCATGGATGTATTCTTTGTCATCACTCAACAATCCATAGGCTTGGCAAGCATCCTTGAACGTGTCGTACACAACTCCATTAACTGTTCTGATGTCTTCGAAACATGTAGGTCCACGAACTATGGAGAGCAAGCATCTCAAATAATACATCTCACCACTTCCAGGAGGCACATAAAATATTCTACCAACCGCGTAACCCCTTTTTCTTTGCTCCCACGTTCTTGTATCACTCTTCCAAACAAACTTAGTTGGAAATTCATCGTACGTGAGTTCTCTTGCTTCCGGAAATTTCTTATTTGCCTCAAACCACGCCAAAAACATGCTTTCTCCAACTCTAGGTTGCTCCATGACACGATCAATTGGAACATAGTCAGGAAACACTACGCTCTGTTGGCCAGGAAGGTGAAAACTCAACCTTTCAACTGAAGGGGATTTGTATTGAATCTCATAGCCCAAAATTCGCCAAGCAGCCTCACACGGTGATATGTATCTACAATCATAATACATCTGCACCTCGTCAACTGGTTTCGCCTCCCCTTCATCGTCTGGAGTCTTATAAAAAGCCGCAGTGACACCATCGCGTCCCTTGTTGATATACTTGAACAAATATTTTATGGATCAAGACTGATTGCACCACTCCACATTTATGTGTGCTCCATACCTCATCAGAAGATAACGATTGTGCGGAACAACATACCTATTATCCAACGGCACACCATTCCTCATAACCGATCGTCCATTATTCCTACGCCTGTATACCGGATATCCATCCTTATCCATGGTCGTTTCATCAACATATTTCTTCGGAAAATACTTGGTACAACGACGCGTATCGGGATCCATGCATGGTGCACTGATGTTGGCGGATCCACATGGGCCATGAATCATGCTATCCTTTACCGCCTCATAATACTTTGGATCCGTATCTTTATCCGGTATTTCGGCTGAAATGATTTCGTCGATCTTTTCCGGAGGAGAATCCTTGTCAAAGTTTGAAAGGAAAAGCAATATGTGTGCATGGGGAAGGCCACGTTTTTGAAATTCAATCGTGTATACAACTGAAACAAAATTATTAAAAACTATTAATTTATGCATGTAATATAGAAAATAATGTAGCATTGCGATACAATAAAGAATGGAGTACCTGATCTAACGCTTCCAAAAGGTTTCTTCGTACGGAGATCTTTTATTAACTTATCCAGCTTCATCTTGAAAACACGACAAACTGTAAGTGGACAATCTTCCGGTTTCAACCCTTGACTTTGCACGTACCGTGATATCTCTGGCCATTTAGGATTGCATGTAAATGTGATGAATAAGTTCGGATATCCAGCCCATTTGCAAATTGCCATTGCATCCTGATAACTTTGAATCATGAATCGAGCTCCTCCAGTGAAAGTAGAAGGCAATATGATTCTCTTGCCTTGAGTTGCTGCATTTGTCTCCCCTTTCGTAAGAGCATCTTCTAAGCCCTTATACAAATCGCATCTCAAATTCTTCTGATTCAAACGTACGTACTTTAATCTGGACGATTCAATCATGGTGTACGCGTCAACAATGAACTGCTGGTGTAGACGTCTAGAAGAAAGGATGGTTTTAGCTTCTAACTCCCTTTCATGCAATCGGAAAGCGAAGAATTGTCTCATACTCACATACTTTCGAGCATTGGAAGTGGTGCCACTACGAACATTACAAAGAGGAATATCTTCGCGATAGCCATCCTCACCATATGGGAACAACAACGGATACTGCAACCCAAGATAAGAGGCATTCAGCTCATTGATGCGCTTTAACACACCAGATCGCGTTTCAACGATCAAATCTCTATCTCCCAACGATTCATCGAAATCACCTACAATCAAGGCTGCTACTTCCGACACTGTTGGCAAATTGTACGTTCGAGCATCGCGACCTCTTCTACCAATAAGCTTTATCTTTACATCAGACTGTCCAGCATCGACAATTTTCTCTCTTGCCATTCTAAATGTCTTCACAAAGACATTATTCTCATCTAGCATTCCCTTCAAATCGGAAACAATCTCTGCATGCAAATTGTTCGTGCTGTTGTTTTTCCTAAATAAATAAATATATACAGTGCTATAAATAACATGGTATATAATATAAATTTTCAATTAAAGAGGATAAAAAGTTTGTATTTGAATAGTAACAATTACTTACCTAACGGACTGCATGCGATTCGCAATTTCATTTTCCGTATCGTATATGTACATCTGGCCGAATAGCGGTGGTTTACCTTCAAGGGGCATTAAACTCCCTATCAAATGGTAATTTTGGCCACTCAATCGAAATGTTGGAGGCCCACCACCATTGTTCACAGCGAAATCAATGGTTCCTCCCATCGATGTGAAAGCAAACATGCTATTGTACGACCGAATATTCTGCTGAAAATGTTTGCTCTTCGCATCATTCCCCCAAAGCAAATCACTTAACAACGTCGGCGGTCTTTCCAATCTAGGGAGCCGTACTTTACCATTTTGGCAACACAACGAATACTTCGGACTTAGAATAGTGCTGCCGTGCCGTCTTTCATCTTGCCAAAAATAAGCTTTACAGAACTGACACTGATAGACTGGATCACCAAGATCATCATAATCTGCGCGATTTATATGAAAAAAAAAATAAAATTAGTTATGGGAATTATAAAAATATATTTAATGTTACAACGTCATAAAAACAAAAAGTATATATTAAATATTATACAACAATACTGTAAAATAAAAATCCCATAAATAAACTTACCGATCTCGTTGTTCAACAAAATCGATGAACGCTGTCTGCCACCTCGTTTATCCCTTGTCATAATTGCTTCGAACTCATAAGAATCTAATAAACATATTTTGAATGTTAGCAAAAATAAATAAAATAAAATATAAAGCAAAGAATTTAATTAGAAAAATTAAAAATTTGTAAATACCAATTCCAGAAATCGGTTCAACATTTATACGAATAGCTCCACATTCCGCTGAGTTTCCACGAATCCCTGCATTGTCTAATTATAACGAACAATTTCATAATAGTCAGATAAAATATATTTTGAATGAGTAGTAAATATATAAACAATCATATAAAAGAAAACAAAATTTTGATATTACAAAATATTAAATACAATTTCAATATCTTCAACAGCGATATCAATCAGTTCAACATCTTTCATATACTCATCAATAGGAACGTCACCCAAACAAAATGCAAAATATTAACATAAAAAAAATGTATATATACATACAACGTACTATCGTTACACTTGATAAAAGAAAAATAAATAATTTGTTACCAATATTATGTGATTCTTCAATTGTGATGTCAATTAAATCATTGTCCACCATCGATTCATCAGCTGCAAAACGAAAATCAAAATTCATTTCAAAATATAAATAGAATAAAACGACTCATATAAATCGGCCTAATATTAACAATTGAAAATAAGAAAGTTCTTAAAATTTATAAGTTATTTTATTGAATAAGAAATATAAGTTAATTTATCGAATAAGAAAAATAATTCCTTAGTAAATACATTAAAATTTTAAATAGATTAAAAAATTATACACCTTGCAAATAATATTTTATAAATAGTGTATAAATGATTTTCGTAAATCTAAAAATTTGTCGAGCATATTCTAAAAAAGTAAAAAAGAAATTCCATAAATTAAATTAAAAGAAATAAAGGTAAAAAAAAAGTATAAAAAAAACATTTCGATTTAAAAAGAAAATTTAAATATTTTATTTATTAAAAATTATGTACTATTATTTTTGCATATTATGTATTATTATTTTTGCATATTCGATTGGGCCGGGCCAGGAGAAATTTAAAGACCAAATCGACCGGGCCGGCCCGGCACAAATTTAAAGCCCATCCCAATGGCTATAATTCAAACCCAAATAAAATGCAAAATATGAACATTAAAAAAAATATATACATACAATATACTATAGTTACACTTGATAAGAGAAAAATAAATAATTTGTTACCTATATTATGTGATTCTCCAATTGTGATGTCAATTAAATCATTGTCCGCCACCGATTCATCAGCTGCAAAACGAAAATCAACATTTATGTCAAATGATAATTTGTATGAAATGATTCGTATAAATTGCCATAATATTAATAATTGAAAATAATTTTTTTTAAATTTATAAGTTAATTTATTGAATAATAAATATAAGTTAATTTATTGAATAAGAAAAATAATCCATTAATAAATATATTAAATTGTTAGATAGATTAAAAAATAATACACCTTGCAAATAATATTTTATAAATAGTGTATAAATGATTTTCGTAAATTTAAAAATTTGTCGAGGATATTCTAAAAATGTAAAAAAGAAATTCCATAAATTTAATTATAAGAAATAGAGTAAAAAAATAAATTATAAAAAAACATTTTGATTTAAAAAGATAATTTAAATATTTTATTTATTAAAAACTATGTAGTATTTTTGCACATTCGATTGGGCCGGGCCAGAAAAAATTTAATGGACAAATCGACTGGGCGGCCCGGCACAAATTAAAAGCCCAGCCCAATCCTCAAATTCAAGCCCAACTAATTAAATCGGAAAACAGTCAAAACGACGTCGTTCGGGATGAAAAACGACGTCGTTTTGATTGTCAAACCCTAAACACTCCATATAAATACGACTCCTCAGCTCATTTGTGCGATTTTCACTCCTCCTGCCCGAACTCACCCTCCTCCTCTCTCACTCTCCGCCTCTCTCTCTCTCTCTCTGCAAACCCTAATTTCTTCACCTTTCATTCACCAGTTTTCTCTGCCTATCACTCTCTCTACACAGCCTCTCACTCTCCGCCTCTCCCTCTCCCTATAATCTGTGAAATTTCATGGTCCACAGAAAGTTTTCTTGTTTTTTCTTTCGAATCCGCACCGAAGGCGGAGTAAATCGAGCTCACACGAGCTGATTTCGAGAAAATGGGTAAAGATTAGTTCATTTTTTCTATACTCTCTCTCTCTCTCTCTAGTTTTTCCTACTGATTTTTCTATTTTTTCCGCAGATCTCTACAGATCCATGGTGAAAACCATGGATCCAGAAGTTTTGTGAGCTGAAGTGAGCTGGTTCGAGTGAAGGTCTGACCTTCTTACTGCATCCATCTCTCTCTCTCTCTCTCTCTCTCTCTCTCTCTCTAGTTTTTCTACTAACTTTTTCTATTTTTTTCGGCAGATCTGTACAAATCTATGGGGAAAACGGTGAATCCAGAAGAAATGGGTAAAGATTAGTTCGTTTTCTATAATATCTCTCTCTCTCTCTCTAGTTCTTCCTACTGACCTTTCATTTTTTTCGACAGATCTCTACAGATCCATGGTGAAAACCATGGATCCAGAAGTTTTGCGAGCTGATATGATCTGGTTCGAGTGAAGGTTGAAGATCTCCTCTTATTTCTGTAAGTACCTACTGATTTTTGAACTACATCGATCTGTTTCTGCCTATTTCTTCTTTTTTTTTTTTTACTAATTTCTTGAATTTTTTTTAGCAGATCTGCTGAGATTCATGACGGAAACCACAGATCTACACGGATCTGTAGCTGAAATTTCCAGATATGAAAGAACAGAAACGGTAAAGCTTAAAATATGCCCCTTTCTTTCTCTCTCTCTCTCTGTATTTTCACAATATATGTTATGTTTTAATCGGTTCCTCTCTACAGATATATGGTCAAAACCATACATGCAGCACAAATCATCCAGCAGAAGGTCCATACATGAATTGAATGGCAGCTAGTAAGGCTCTGACTCAATTTCTCTCACTCTCTATCTCTCTGCACCATCACACTTCATTCTGTTCTATCTTTCTAACTCTCGAAATCTATCTAACTCAATTCTTATTGTGACAGATAATTGAAGATTTATGGACTGCGTTCCACATAATTGGAAAGCACTACACTGTGGACAATGATTGTAAACTGGTAACACTTGAATTTATCAATAATGCTCTGCATATATAAGTGTATCTTGCTATCTATTTATTTCTAATCTGACTTGTTCTATACTCACACAGAAACCATTGAATCCAAGGCTTACTGCATTGGGCGAGCAATAACATGAAAAATGGTAAGGCTCTGAATCAATTTCCCTCACTCTCTATCTCTCTGTCTATCCTCTCTCCCTCTATCTGTCTCTGAAATTTCGTTTTGTGCACACAGGATTGCAGACACAAAGAACTATGGAAATACACAAATGAATTGGATGAACAGATACTACATTCACCTACAGCAATCAACGCACATGACTGGTAATTGTTTTCCTATTCGAAGTCTTTGAATATCTATCTCTCTGATCCACATTCTCTACCATTCTCTCCTACAGTATCTAACTACTTCTTAATTATTCGCAGATTCAATCACTTTACAGAGGTGGAAGCTAACATTCAATTAGCTCTGTATCTAGCAATTCAACTGGACTAACAAACCTCAACCACAGAATCGAACAAAAGCTAAGTTTAATCAATTTTCCTTCAACTCTCCTTACATCTGTTAAGCCTTTTGTATGAATACATGCTAATCACAAATTACACTTCATTTTGCAGAGATTAATTCACTGAAAATATATTTCAGATAGAACCAGGTACGTACCCCTATCCTCATGTTCTCTTCTCCCTCTTTTCCTTTTCTGAAATTGATGACTACTCATTCTCTGAACCTACTCTGTTCAAATCTTCCTCTAAATCCCGGTTTCTTCCTTCCTGTTCTCTGTGTTTTCTTGCTCTGAGTGTGTATTTTGTTGGATGATTCAAAATTTTCAATTCATATTTGAATTTCAAATAAGGTAACTGCTTTTTTAAAAATTTTAATTCCCACCACGTTTTCATTTTGCAAAGCTGTGGAAAAGTGTCAAAATATTTAAAAAAATATGGTAAACACGTTTTTTATCAATTTAGTCAAATTACTTATACAGAAAATATTATTTACCTGATAAATGTTTCTGAAATTGATGAATTTACATTATTATAAAGCTCAGTCTATAAAAATAACTGGGAATTAGTATTATTTTGTTCATTTTCCAGCTTAAAAACCTATGTGATTGCTTCTGTTTTCCAGAAATTCATTTTCCCAACTATTTTTAACAGTGTGTGTTTACTAATAGAGCTAAATGAAATCATACTATAAAAAATAATTGAAAGAAACTCTTATAAAATACTTCATCAACATTGTACTGAATTTTTGTAATACAAACTTGTAAGCCTCATTAAAACCCTGTGGGAAAAAGAGTGCCTACTTAGGTAATTGAAAAACAACTATTCTAAGCTAATCTACTCTACTGCATCAGTCATCCTTCAACTCCACACCCTGCTCAAACTTGTCCTTTGATGCTTGTACTTTCTTGACCCTCTTGAACACAATTGGTTCTTCATCAGCCTCAGCCTGCTTCTCCTCCTCTCTCTGTAATTCTTCATCCCATGCACTTGCTGTAGA
Source organism: Thymus mandschuricus (assembly GCA_029379335.1). NCBI lineage: Eukaryota > Viridiplantae > Streptophyta > Magnoliopsida > Lamiales > Lamiaceae > Thymus > Thymus mandschuricus. The sequence goes on along the minus strand of CM057071.1, from coordinate 23,774,437 downwards.
GGCATTTCTGACACCTGAGCATTCACTCTGAAAAAAAAAATAAACATGTCATATTCTTGAAAATAATTCTAAAACAGATTATGTGTATGATTATGTGTATGTTTATTATGTGTTCTACCTTTTCCTGTCCATGCCTGCTTTGACAGTTGCCATACTTGGCTATCATTTCTGGATCTAGATTAACTTTGGCAATTGAATATGCCTTGTTAACCTCTTTCTCATACAGCTTTAAGTTTACCTTGAATAGTGCTGATTTCCCAATCAATGCCTCAAACTCGAATGGCATTGCTGTTGGGTCTGCTGCATCCTGGTAAGAGTATAAATTTGCTTTAGTATTTGATTGGTAGGAATATATACATGCATAATAAGTTACTGTTTAGGTTGCATACCACACTTATGTCACCAGCTTGCATGCCTAGTAACTGTGCACACTCCCTATCCCACAGCATGAATGTTGCAGTTTCTGTGTCATCACTAATCTCAACATAGAGCCTGTACCTGTTTCGTTCAAGTAATGTAATGTCAGTGCATATTTTAAACATTTAGCATGCTATCTGTGGTAAAAATAGACATACATGCAGTTTTGAATTCATTTTATACCTCATTCTGCCAACAACATCAAATGTGTTGCATCCCTCACAGTAAAATTGAATATCATTCTTCTTCAGCTTCTTGAGGCACAGTCTGCATGCCATATAGTTCCAGCCACCTAATGTCTTCACCTCGTAGATCTCTCCATACACCCAGAATTTTCCAAACTGCACATGTACAATAAATTAGAAATTTGAATGTTTAAACACTGAAGTAATGTAGTAATGCATTAACTTTTGTTATTACCTCATATCCAGACAAATCCTTGATTGTTTTCAGCATGCTTTCCCCTTCATTTAACTCATCTTCCATACTCCTTGGCCTTGGAACATGAATCATTCTAATACCACCTGAGCTCCTGTCCTTGTTTAATTTCCAGAACCTGAAAAAAAACTTGAATTATTACACTGGTTACTGCATGCATTACACTGAAAAAAATTCAACTTACTCTTCACGCATTGTCTCCAATTCTGCAACATTCTTTAAGAGTATCTGAGTGGCATGGTATGAGCTATTCACTGTCAATTCACCTGCACAGTTTAATATTTGATTATATACAGATTCTGTGTAGTATTCTTCATCCTAAGTGCATGCATATTTTGAATATATTACATCATACCTCTGAAAACAGTGGTGCGGCAGAACTTGAGCAGAACTGCAACAGGTTCTTCTGCACCACTGTTAATAGCATAATCAAGCTCTTCTGCATAGTCCTCCCACATTTTACACTTAAGCTTCCTTTTCCTGATGTAGCAAAGAAACACGTGTTAAATTCACAGAATATGATTAGAAACTGTAATTTTAAAACTGTATGCATTACTCTAGATCTTCAATGACAATTTCCATCAGTTTAACAGTCTTCCCACTGCTTGTAGTAAGCTCATACGGCTTCACACTGTCAATCACAACACCCATCACATCTGCAAATTAAAAAACAGAACATTAGTACTTAATTCACAATAAACTGCAGTATTTTAGTAATGTCTTACCAAATAGGATATCTTCTTGAGTATCTTCCATCTTAGCAATCTCATCAAAGCCCTTAAGATTCAGATCATACTTTGGGAAGCTCTGATCTCGAATTTCAGCAACTCTTGTATGCTTGTACAGTATGATGACATGAGCACATGTTGTGGTCTTTGCACGCTTGTTGTTACGTGCAACTATGTAGTTCATGATGTTGTATATCTTTCCTTCCTGCAGTTGCCCTTCAAAGAATGGGATAGAGAGCCTCTGCATACTCCCATGGATTCTGTTTCCCTGCACAGCAATGAATAAAGGTAATCAGTGAACAATTTTGTAATATATATCTACATCAAAATACCTTAATGTAAAATTTACCTCAGAATCGTGCATAACCACCTCTCTACTGTAATCTTCATCCTTATTCTGCATCTGTGGCACTTTGTAGGACCGAATTACTCTTAGTGTTAGAGTAACTTTGGATTTCCCGGGTGCAAGATCTTTGATCAGACCAAAAAAAGGTGCCATCTCCTTCTTCCTCTACTGCTAAAACTGAAGTTTATTTTTTTTTTTTTCTGGTGGAGTTTTTGTGTTCGATGGTGAAGGAAATGTGAATGATCACATGTTATTTATTGCAGGATTTTAAACTGCCTAAGTTGTGGAAGGATGCCATTCTGAAGTGGATGTTGTGGAGGAGTGGAGTTAGTGGATAAATTTACAAATTCGATTATATTTATTAAATAAATCTGTATTTATCATTTCCCCTCTTCTGCTGGCATGTAATTCTTTTTGGGCTGTGTTATTTATTTCTTCTCAATGTGGTGTATAATCCATTATAAATTCGTATGTACAGCATTATGTTAAATTTGGGCCATTATGTTAATTTGAATCATGTAAAATAAATTTCAGGCCTATATAAAATTAATTTTAACTAAACTGAATTTTGGCCCAATCTAAATTCGGCCCATACCTTCTTATTGTAGACCACTAAGTTTTACACTTAAATCGGAAAAATATGCGGCAATAAAGGAATTTACAGAAATGACCCTGCGATTACAAACAATAACAAAATTGCCACCGCAATTGATGTCAAATTATTAACCGCAAATTCTGTAATCTTTTTATATAGATATAGATTATTATTATTATTATTATTATTATTATTATTATTATTATTATTATTATTATTATTATTATTTGTTAGACTACATTAATCAATGACATTCGATTGTCCTGTATGAATATTATACTTACGTGTTGGTATCCATGATTTTAAGTAAGTGTCGTAGATAAAGATAGTCTTATAACTTCGACTCAGAATTTTGATTTGTGTCAGTTTATACGATCTTTTTTTTCCTTCCCCATTTGAATCGTCGAGGGAATAGGGTCATTTTTTTCCCTTCCCGAAACGTGAAATTCAATTCAAATTTTATAAAAGTATGATCATCGAGGGAATAGGGTCATTTTTTACCTTCCCGAAACGTGAAATTCGATTCAACATCTATAAAAATACGTACGATGTTTTAGGGTCATTTTGAAATTCTTTTTCTTTACACCCCCAAAAATGCATCCAAATTCAGTTTTCTTTCCAATCCAAATCCACATTCATGGCCCAGAAACACAGAACTGGTGCTTCAGCAGATTCTTGCATAAAGGCTCGAAAGCTACATTATGTAGATTCAGATGCAAGGCCTCTCGATAAATCGCAAACAGTGCATAACCAGCAAGCATTCATTGATAGCCCAGCAGATGACAAACGGTCCATGCTGTTTTTAGAAGCTATGGATACTTAAAGCCTGTTACTCAACCAACGCAAGAAGAATACAGGAAATAATGCAGTTCAATTTAGCTGATGGGAACTTTAAAAAACAAACATATACCCGCTTCTTCAATTGATATACATACAGAGAGAGAGATAATCAAGTCATCATTATTAACAGCTTGGTCCACCCAGTAATAATCCAACAGAAGGAAATGCAGATAACAATATCCATAGACAAGGATGTGAAGCTAATTAAATGTAGCTAATTCATATGATCGCATTGGTACAGGCAACACGTTCGAGGATTTATCTTACTGGTTGATCAAATGCCACGAGAAGACACCTCCCTTTCTTCAAACAGACGTGAAGTAACATTATTATAAATCAGCAATCAACAATCTTAAATCAACATTCAGCCTATCTACACTGTATGTATTACTACAGTCAAGGAAGGTATGAATCACTTAAGCCTGTAAAAGGGGCGTGATAAGAGGGGCATGATATAAAGTACAATGTAGATATGGATTTCCTATGCTCACTCTCAAGTTACCTTTGTTCTTAGTGAAGACAATGGAAAATTCCTTATTAACTACAATCGTAGAATACAAAATTGAATTCGAATCATCAATAAATTATTGTAGTGAAATCTAATAAGATCAGAATCACTTGTCTTTGGTCTATTGTATTAGCATCTTACTTTTACAAAGATAAACTCATTTTGTTAGTTGAGAAGGAGAGGAACCACAGATACTCTAAAAGAAAGTTAAAAAAAAAAAAAAAAAAAAAAAAAAAAAACAAGAGGCGTATCCCATGGTATCAAGTAAACAAATAGCTGCACAAATTTACACAATTCTGTCCGAAGTTCTTTTCCTTTTTCTCCATTCTAGGGGGAATATGAATATACTGCCATGTTCGAGTGATATACTAAAAAGATTATTAAAAAGATTACATGATATATTTGGTGGGGAACCAGGCTGACATTTCCTAATCAGGGATTCATCAGGACAAACTCTCATCAGAAAATGCTAGCACATGCACTAATGATCAATGGAAATACTACAATTCCAGAAGAAAAACACGAAACATCAAAACAAAAGGATTCTTTTCTTTTCTCATTCCACTTTTTCTTCAATGACAAACAGAGTATGTATATGTCTCCCACACAGATCAACTTCATCATTAGAGCAGTACATGTTTTGATTTCTAGGACCAGATAAGCTCATAAGATTAACACTCAATAGTAACTAAGCAATACTCGAGCTAAATTTTCGAAATTCATTCAACTTCTAATGAGGTATAAAACAATCATAATGTATGTATGCGAAATCCACCAGCAAAGCAAAAGACTAATGCTCAAGAATCAAGAATCTGGACTACGCAACAATATGGAAACAAAATCAAGAATCTAACTCAACAACAGCTTCCAAAGTGCAATTTTTCCTCCTTACTTAGTGTCAAAAGAAAATTCAAGAATCTATACTCATTCCCATGGCAACTCATTGAATAAACAAAACTACACAACAATATGAAAACTAATCAAATTCAGTATCTATATAACACCACCAACTAATCCTCTGAACTTCCATCTAACATAAAACACTGGTCAATCAATCAATCAATCAAAAAACCACAAGCATAGAAAAGAGCACATAAATCAAGAAGCAGGCATACGTGATGAGTCCCCTGTGTTCATCCCCACAGTTGGCGAGCTCCACCACCAATCCAGTGCAGACACGTGTCGCCCAGATCACGAACACCCCGGTCACGGTCAGGATCGCCTTCCCGCCCTGCGGCACGAACAAGGAGAGCGCCGACAGAATCACAATCGGCAGCATACAGTAGCCGATTAGGCTGAGGCACTTGAACATGTCGAGATTCCCGTTTTTCCCGGCGAGCATGTTGAAGACGACGTAGAGGAACACCGACGCCATCGTCACCCACCCGAGGATGATGCCGAAGTGCAGCTTCCCGGCGAGGAGCTGGAAGAGGCCGAACGCCATTAGGAAGAGGAAAGGGCCGGAGAGATCGGCATCTTCGTGGAGATGGTGGTTGATCCGGAAAGGATTAAGGATGGAGATGGTCTTCTGGTAGATTTGCCTGGTGTTGATGCCGAGCTCCTCGAGGAGCGGCGGCTCATCGTCGAATGAGGCGGCGCCGCCGCCGATGGAGGACGGGAAGTGCGGGGCGGCGGAGAAGGAGGTGGAGGCCGCGGCGGAGGTAACGTCGAAAGAGAGGAAGGGAATGCCGGGGTTGGAGGAGCCCGGGGGCTGGAATGGGGCGGTGGGGAGGCGGCGCTGCTGGGGAGCGGAGGAGCTTCCGCCGGAGCGGAATACCACCGGCGGAACGTTCGCCATCCGATCGAAGGCGATGAAATTGAGGGTTTTTAATTTGTAATTTTTCCCCCTTTCAAATTAAACTGTAAATTTAAAGCAAAAATAAACAAAGGGTTGGAAGAATTTATTTAATTTGATCTAATTTTTTCTTACAGGCTAAGAAATTGCAGAATTTATAATTTGATTGATATCTGCTCCAAAACGAGTTGAGTTGATTCATATTTCATAATAAGCTCAATTACACTTGTATTCTAAGTTTATATTATTATTATTATTATTATTATTATTATTATTATTATTATTATTATTATTATTATTATTATTATTATTTTGGTTAAGAACCCATTTTGGATTGGCATAGCCAAGAAAATGGCCCGATCGATTTTTGGGCTAAGTTGGGCCAATCAAAATACAGTGAAGGGTGATGGGATTGGGCTAGCCCCATTGGAAAAAAAAAAAAAAAATTACACGAATTTTCACTTATAAATTTGATTGGACATACATTACAAGTAGAGGTGGCCACGATTCCGGTTCAAACCGGAACCGAACTGGCTACCACGCGGTTCTGAATTCGGTTTGAATTGGCAGTTCCGATTACGGTGGAGCTGGTCAAATTATAATTATTTTTAACTCGAAGTTCGAAGTTTTAGATAACTCGACACTTGTAAGGATAGACTCGGTATCGAACCCTAGTGACTACACATTATCACATAAACTGAACTAAGACATAACTAAAACTGAAAATTATGAATTACCATATAAAATCCATGCATAATCCCATCAAGAAACAACAATGTGTGTGTGCATGGTTACTTGTGAGTTGCCTTTCATACTTGTGTGTCTACTTGATTTGAAATGTAAGATAGAGAAGAAACTAAGCTATGAAACTGGTGTGTTAGCTAAAGTTATGAATAAATTATGTGTTGTTGACCTTCATCAATCAAATACCAAATCTAGTAAAGATGTACTCTCTCCATCCCAATTTTTTTTTTTTAAAAAAAAAAAAACAACACAAATTTAAAGGCTAAGCAACGAAAGACTCGAACTTCAAAACTTTTGGTCCTAAATGTAATTCCCTAGTACTGCTAGGCCAACACACACTGCTTGTCTTGTTTATTAGTATTAAAATAGACACCGGAATATGAGACAAGATAGTTGGGACGAAGAGAGTACGATATAAGAACCATTAATTAATATTCAGGGTCGCTCCATAGAAGCCGTTACGTCGAACAGGTAAAGGGCAATAGTTCCTTCACTTCACATCAGCACCAAAAAAAATCATACTATGAAAAAATCGATACTTCGCTGCCTTGCATATGTTTGACAAAATGCTTAAATATGATTCACTTTATCAAGCTTTCTTAATATTTTTATGATTTATGCCAAGATTGGAAAGTTTGAAAAGATCATAGGTGTTCGATAATTAGGAAGAGTTAGATGATAATTGAACGATCCGTTTATCTTTTGATTTATTAAAGTTACATTATTTTTTGGTACAGCCTACATTGCATTTCGATTGCCACGACAAGTAATTGATAGGAAATTTTGTGAATGAAACGTAATAAAAGTTTGGTGATAATTTTGAAATATAATAAAGCTTAGTGATAATTTCACAACTTCTAATACTCCCTCCGTCCCACGGCAATTGTCCCCTAGGATTATTATATACCTCGCATATGAATATCCTAGGGGACAATTAAACGGGACGGAGGGAGTAATAAGGAGCATTTCATTGAAACATTACGTCGAACAGCTTAATGGCAACAGTTCCTTCACTTCCTTCACATCAGCACAAGAGAAAGTGAGAAATCCTAAATGTTTCTACCGAAATATTTCTAAAATAATCATCTATTTTGATCGTTGAAATAGTTAAATTAAATAGGTTGCGTTCTCTTTGATGCAAAAGAAAAAGGGAAAAAAAATAGAAAATCACCATATAAATTCCACCATTTTCGTCACTTTTTCTCATTTTTTAATCAATGAGGGAGAATTTTACTCCTTAAATTATACTCCCTCTGTCTCTTCCTAAGTGACTCATTTTATTATTATATACCTCACATATGAATAAACATTAAACAATGAGTCACTTAGGGAGTAGAAAATATTTATAACATCAAATTGAAGAGATAATATTTTCTCTCCATTGTAGTGCAAATGAAGGGAAAAAATCGAAAATGTGAAAAATAAGGAATATTTTAAGGGTGATTTTCTCTTTTCTATCATTTTCTTTCGCATTAAACAGAACGCAACTGTAAATTAAAATAGATCTAAAGAAGAAAATAGAAATATTAGAATACAAACTTTGATTCAACAGTCTTTGTCAATATATACGACTATATGCATGTGAAAGAAACAATGCAACAAATTGCACTTACTTTTCCACCGTAAAATATTTACTTTTAACAAAGTGCAATCACGAGCCTCCTTCCAAATTACTATATGTTAAGTTTCAATTTTGTCCTTTCACTGTCCACTGATAAGGGATTATCTTAAATGATAAAATTTTAACTCATGAAATCTCATTTACACTACTTTATTTACCATTATTACTCTCATCTTAACTTAACTACGATATGGGAAAAAAAATATCGCTAGATGAATGTGACGAAGGGATTATTATATTTCTATATAACATACCATTTTATACCTACAATTGTTAAGTAAACCCTGAAAAGATACTCCGTCCGTCTTGTCTAATATTGTACGTCGTTTCTTAAATATGTAAGGTATAAAATCTTAAAACACATATAATTAAGAGTGATGCTATTTGGATCAATTTGAGGTGGATCAAATGCATTAATTTTTTTTTGATCGGATCAAATGCATTAATTACCATAAATCAAATATAAAAAGACAAGTTTAACCTTAATTGTTTTTGGCTCTAATATTTCTCATATTTTCTCTTTAGTATTTATATTCATATTGGGAATAACAAACTTAATAAATACTTATATTCTAATCTCAAATAAATGAGTTAAGTTTGTTTTTCTTTTCAAATCATATTGAACACCACTTTTCTTCTCAATCGAAGATTAATACCTTCGCATGCAACTATATTATACTCATTCATGTATGCACAACTTTTTACTTTTGTTTTTGTTTTTTAAGAAAAAATTATCAACTATGCCTTTTTATTAGCATAATTTCATACCAACTTAACCAAATATAATCTATAAGAAAATACTCCAAATGGTTAATTCTTTTTTTAAAAAAAAAATCATGGAATATGTGTGTGTGTATGAATTAAAAAACGATTCATAATATATATAATAATGGAAAAATGATTTTTTATATTAGTAGTACAATGTAATCATATTTATATGAAATATTCGCAAACAATTTTATTTTATAAATAATTAGGATATTGTGCTTTTGTCTTTAATTAAAAAAAATATTGTTTCAATTCTATACATTTAAACTATTATTCGATACATAATTTTGTAGCTTTTAGAATATGTGGCCAATGTCGAGACTTGTGTACAATTCTCACTCAAAAAAAACTTTTCCTAAAGTGAATGTGTGCACTTGTTTTGTATAATTCTCTAAATGGATGCAGTTAAAAATCGAATCCATAAGTTATGAGAAGTATTCAAGAATGTAAAGTACATGAATAGAATCCACAACAACCTACAAATTTGATTTTAAATGCGTCAAAATTTAATTCAGAAAAAAGTACAACGTATCATAGATATATAATTAGTATATCAAATTTAATCATACGTATTCAATCACAAATTATATCATAGTGGTAATTTAAACTTGTATACTAGTTAGTTCTACTAATAGTAATATTAGTTAAGTTATACTGATATAAATTTATACCTATAAATTTTTTATATATCCATGTGTTTGTGTTTGGCTTCATCAAAATTCCATAAAAATACATTTAAAAATATATTAAACACATTTAAATATTTTAAAAGCATACATTGTATTTACTAAAATAAAAAATCCATTTTTATATTATATTATACACGATGGATATTTCTACTAGTGGGCATGTATGCACATTTGGTAAATGGGATGTGATAAATCTTAGTTAAACCAATTTATATAATTATATTAAATCCGGCTATAGTATAATATAATGCTTATAAAGTTTCATGTTTGAAACTTCATAAATTTATTTTTAAAATCAACATGTTGTATTTATGGTGGAGTTATAAATGAAGTATTGAAAAAATAAAACATCAATTAATCTTTAAATTTTTTTTTTTTAGATTTTTAGCATTTAATAGGGATTGTTTAGACATAACATATTATAACTTTTGGCAATTTTACAATTATACCCCATTTGATCCGGATCAAATTGATCCGGATAGATTTACTCTATAAGAGTATTAAATCCTAATTCATATGCTTTTTGATGATCAACTAGGAAAGTTATTTAACCTCAATCATGATCGAACCATTTACTACGGCAAGTTCCACCACAATTCAATTCCACGCATTAATTAATTTTTAATGTAGTAAATTCATAATGGAACATTCCACCACAATCATTCAACCAATGTTTTTTTTTGTCCCCTTTCTTTTTTTCAATTATCATGATTTTGGGACCATTTACTACGGCAAAATCCACCATTGTTCTTAAACTAATACATTTTGTTTTCTTTTGACATTTCTTGATGTGTTTTAATAATTACCTTTGAACTTTTGCTTAGTGATTTGACTATCAATTTTGAACGATTATTTGATTGGGAGTAGAGAATTAATTAGTACATGTAGTTGAACAAAATCGAGAGATCTAATATTAGTTTGAGGAATAAAATCTATGGAGCCTTTTATTATTGGCTAATTGAAGAGAGATCTATTACAAATAAAAGGCATGTCCTAGGAAGAACAAATAAAAACCCTAGTAAAAATCATAATGAACCACAAAATGAAGTCTAAGGTACTGATCATAAACTCTCTTCGTTTACTCTGATTTGACCCTTTGTGAGGAGCTAGGAAACCGTAAATTTTGATGTCCACATAATTAAAATCTTTCCATATAAAATAGAACATGATAGTAATATATTTTTATTAGAGAGATATATTATCTTATAATTCATATATTAAAATTCTTATACATAGATTTTTATTATAAGATTAATTTTAGTTCTTTTAATTTTCTCATGTGTTAAAATAATCTTGCTCTAGTATAACTATAAGAAAAAGTTATCTTTCCACTAATGGTCGAACCATTTACTACGGTAAGTTCCACCACAATTCCTCAACGTTTTTAATGTGGAAGATTAGCATTGCGCCTGCGCAAGGATGACGACACGCATAAATCGAAAAAATAGTTATAAAATCCACATATATTCCTCCTTCACCTCATACTTTTCTTCACAACACAACAATAATGGCGATTCTTTCCCTTGTCCAATTACTAATCACCATTCTACTTTCACCATCAACAAATGCTAATGTTTCTGCTAAAAAACAATGCATAGAGCATGAGAAAACTCTCTTGGTTCAACTGAGGAATCAACTGGTATTCGATTCATCTCTTTCGACAGTCTTGGTGAAATGGAACGAAGAAAGTCGCGACTGCTGCAGCTGGGAAGGTGTGGAATGCGACGGCAGAGGCCACGTCACCAAGCTGGACCTCAACACCGAGTCGATTTCAGGCGGATTGAACGAGTCGTCGAGCCTTTTCAGCCTCGAGTACCTGGGGTGGCTGGACTTGTCCTATAATAACTTAACAGGTCCTTTACCACACTCCATTGGCAATCTGTTAAGGCTGTATTCATTAGACCTGTCTCATTGCGAATTCACCGGCCCCGTTCCTGTCACATTCGGTAACCTCACACGACTAGTTTTTCTCGACTTGTCGTACAACAGCTTCTTAACAGGTCCTTTACAGGATTGGATTGGA